>JARQOC010000011.1:200590218-201266391 GCA_033576535.1 Allobates femoralis | reverse complement strand
CGCCTAAGAGAAGAAGGTAAGTTAAGAACTGCATTTATCTCCTAGAATTATACAGAGTCCTAGGTCGTTATCTGAGTGTAGACCATGAGTGGTGAAGTAACTGGTCCCTAAATCAGAATGAGTTACATTTTTTTTTTTTTCTTAAAAAGGTTCCCCCTCTTTATTTTTTTCACACACATATGCAGTGGAACCTTGGATTATAAGTAACTTAGTCTGAGAGTGTTTAGCAAGACAAGCTAACATTTTTAATAATTGTAACTTGGTATACAAGAAAGATTTGCAATAAGAGCATTATATAAGCCCTCCCTACCCCTCAACATTACTGTACCTCCCTCCCTGCACTCATACAGTACAGTACTAGTAATACCACTTCTAGCACATGCACATAAGCCATCAATCGCAGTCGTCTCCCCTTTTCAGGGTTCTGGCCTTTGCATGTTCACTGCACTCTGAACATAGAGCCTCCATACTTGGTACTGTACATGTGACGCTGCTACTGAACCAACTTTATTTACTTTAGCTGATTAACTTCCTGTACATATGTATATTATAATATATGTATATATATATATATATATATATATATATATATAATACAAATGCAATTAATTGCAAAACTGTGATAATTTTATATGAATACAGTAGATATTTTTGGGTTGTGGAATGAATCATCTACATTACACTTATTTCTCATGGGAAAGTTTGCTTTGATGTCAAGTGATTTGGATTACAAGCACATTCCCGGAATGAATTATGCTTGTAAACCAAGGTTCCACTTGTATTATAGAATTCATATGTCCTTTCATTATTGTTGTTATTATTATTTATATAGCACCATTAATTCCATGGTGATCTACATGAGAGGATTACATACAAAATTATAGATATAGTTTACAGTAAACAAATTGACAATGACAGACTGGTACAGAGGGGAGAGGACGCTGCCCTTGTGGACTTACATTCTATTGGATAATGGGGAAGAGACAGAATTACGTTTTCACCCCTAATCCTTCTCCACTCCATAGAGAGCGACATCGCAGCAAGAGTCCAAGGAGACACCGCAGCAGATCGAGAGAACGACGCCATCGATCAAAATCTAAATCTCCAGGTTTCTTTCTTTAACCATTTCTTAATATTTATGTATGGGGCCACTGAAGGAAGGTTCACAAATGATGGTGCATGACCTATGGATTTGCTGCAGATTTCAACATTCTATTTTAAAGGGTGAAATCCAAAGTAAAATCTGAAGAACATTGCCATGCTGTATAGAAATTATCCGCTGTATGTGGATTAGACTTTTGAAATTAGATTTATTTTCCCTGCATCTATAATCCTCTGTAGATTCCATTTTACATTGAAATCTGCATCAAATCCATCAGATGTGAACAAATCTTAAGGGTTTTTTGAGATCCATATAGCTTTCCATTCTGAATAGGATTAGGTCTGAATTCACATGTCCTGTTTTCATGGCCAGTGGAGGAACTTGTGATTTCCGGATCAACCCTGGGTCTCCCCATTTAAACTCAGTCTTAATTCAGTTCATGAGACAGATGGCCTGTTTGTGCAACACAGTTTGAGTCCACTTTTTGTTAAACGAGATTTCGGCTTTGCAGATATTGTTTGTGACTTGCAAAAATTAGTATGTATTATAATTTTCATCCATTGATAAAATCACTACATGGATAAGCCTTTTTAAATAAAGTAGTCCCTCTTATAATATCACACCTTCTACCTGCCTCCAGCACTGACTCTTCTGGGGCTTGCGTGACATTGTCACCCCATATGAGCCCTATAGCAGCGCTTTTACAACTCCTAAATAATTGTAACTAAACTATTGTGTGTTATTAATAGGACATCATCGAAGTCACAGACACAGAAGCCACTCAAAATCTCCAGAAAGGTAAATGGGATAACTTTTATAGTCTATTCTAAAATTTTCTAATACTCATCTGATGCTGCGTCTGATGTTTCAGGCAGTCACTTAGCTGGGGATGAAGGACAAAATAGCTATGGTACTGGAGGTGCCTATATTACAGGGATTAAACAGTGTTAAAGTGAACTCGTCATCATGTTTTGCCCGCAATAAGTTGCGTCCACCACCAGTAATCCCTTATATACAGCATTCTAGAATATTGTATGTACATTGCCAGGCCGATCTGTATAACATCTAAAATAAAGAGGTTTTTATTATGCTCACCTACAGGTTGGTCCGGTCTGATGGGCAATGCTGGTCTTGATCCGGTGTCTCCTGTCTTCTTGTGATTGCTGTCCTCCTTCCTTGCTTGTGTGGATGACACATCCTACGTCATTCACATAGTTTCATCCATTGTGCTCCTGCGCGCATGCACCTCTGTTATCTGCCGAGAGCAGAGCAAAGTATTGTAATTCGAAGGTGCGGAAAGGTCAAAGATCGCCTGGGAAGTGAGCATGCGCAGGTGTTGTTTGACATGTGCTTGAGCAGTACATTTACTGCCATCAGTAGGGTAGAGAGAAGTGCGCAGGGGCGCTATGAAGGCCAGTGAATAGATGATGTAGGACATCGCCCACAAGAAGCAGAGAAGGAGGACTGTGATTGCAAGAAGAGAAAAGATGCCGAATCAAGATCAGCGTGATGCATAGATAAGAATAATAAAAGCTTTCTTTTGTTTTTACAGATTGGCCTAGGGCAGGGATGGGCAACTCCTGTCTTTAAGGACCGCAAACAGTTCAGGATTTCCTTAGTATTTAACAGTTGGAATCACCACCTGTGCAGAAGATTACATTACCAACTCTGAAATACTAAGGAAATCTTGAAAACCTGCAGTGGGTGCAGCCCACGAGGCCTAGAGTTGCCCACCCCTGGCCTAGGGACTTGTATATATTATTCTAGAATTCAGGATATAAGGGCTTACTGGTGGTGGCTGCAGCTTTTATGGGAAAAAATCTGGTGACAGATATCCTTTAATCATTGGCAGTGCTCATTCAAGTTACTTTTTTACTTCGGGACAAACATGGTGTATGAAAAATTGGTTTAATTACAATGGAAAATTTGCAGTTGGTTACAAAACTTCCATATTTTCTGCCATCTGTAAAAACAAAAAAAAATGTAAAAAAAAAAACTCGTAATAAAATAATTAATGCAGATATAGACAGTACTTGTATTTCAAATTGAGATTTGCAGTTCACTATGCCCAATTTCAGGCTTTTGTCTAGAGAAACACAATGTAGTTTTTTCCTGATCAGTGTCCATCAGTGTTTGTGTGCCAAAACCAGGAGTCTCCAAAACCCAGAACAGGGTCAATCTTTCAATTATAGTTTTTCTCTGCAAGTTCCTCTCCTGGTTCCTCTCCTAGTTTTGGCAAACAAACTGGATGGACACTGATGAGTGAGAAACTGCAGTGTGAAAGCAGCCTAATATGGTTTTCTTTTATTTTGGCCAGCAATTAGAAAATCTTGAGACCAGAGGGGCCACTCATTTAAAACCTCAATGAATATCTTTGTTTTGCTTTAGGTCAAAGAAGAGTCACAAAAAAAGCAGACGTGGAAATGAGTGACCAAAGGCCATTGGAAGCATTGTTCTATTCTTCAGGACTTTTTGTATATACTAGAAACAAATTATCAGTATGTCGGACATCAGTCGATTGTTCAGCCATTTGTTTTCTTAAACGATTTTTATTAAAAATTGTTTTATTGTCACAGAAATATGGTACAGTCTTGTAGTCAATGCAGGCGCGTGGGACGAAATAACCATCAGCAATAGCTGAGTGTCTAGAGCAGGCCCAACTGGAATAGCGAGATGCTCAATGAATATACATCTAGCACTAACCACCTTAGTCCACCAAGCCTGCCCACTCACCACAAGCGAATATTTAACCCCCATCTCCCGATGACTGCAATGACCCAGGGTATGCATCATGGCTCGTCACTGCTGCCACGTGCAGAGCTGAATTCATTGTGCCAGCATATTGCATATCAATCGGATAATTGGTGGGCGGAAAAGCCTCTGCAGCAATGCAAGTCGGTGGGCTGCAGGGTGCGAACGGCGGAAGTGAGCACTCAACGACTCTTCTCTGTAGCAGTGTATCCAGGCTGGTATAGTGGCCTTGAAATTGATGCGCAGCAAGATTGAGGACGTGAGCCATGCAAGGGACGTGTGTAAGTTTGCCCTGGCGTAGGGCCGCCACCACGTTTGCATCGTTATTGCACACTGCCATCTCTGGCTCCAGGTTTAGTGAAGACAGCCATTGCTGAGACTCGATCTTCATGGCTGTCCACAACTCTTCATCTGTGTGACATCTCCAAGGCATTTTAATTTCAACACTGCCTAATGGTTGTGAGTCTTGGCAGTGCAGTACAGAGGTGAGAGGGATTCTCTGCACTAATGTAACAATCTCCAAATTGTTTTTTCCTGACCATATTGGACTTTGTTAGTGGTAAATCTAGAAAGATAAAGAAAAATATTGCCTCATTAGGGACACAGGACCATGGGCGTTATGCTGCTGATCCATAGGAGGTTGACACTAAGTAAATGTGAAACAGTTAGTTTCTTCTCTGCAGTACACACCCCCTGGCTGGGCCAGACCACACCAGTTTTAGCTTAATGTCTGCAGAAGGCACATCTATCCTTGCTTCTGGAATTTTTCCTGAGAAGGGCGACTGCACCCCTCAGGGTACCACTTTCCCTCAACCTACAACATTCGAAAACACAGAGTGTCGCCTCCACATTACCCCCTCATGTGAGGATGGATCACTGGGACAACACTTTTTTCCACTTTCAGTGACCTTTCCTTCAGGTTCCAATTTCCCGCAACAGACGGGCACACGGAGTGTCGCCTCCCCGTATCCCCTTCCGCACCAAGCGTAGATCCCTGCACTGCAGCGATTTGTCTGAGCCTGGTTACCCCCCAGTCTTCCGCCACAGGGACGTGGGTTGAAATCTGCACAGTCTGCATCAGCCTGCACCGCTGCACTCCCAAGCCTTCCTCCTGGCAGCCTGGTTTGAGGATCTGCAACAGCCTGCATCGCTGCACTCCTCAGCCTCCCTCTAGCAGCCTGGGTTGAGGATG
Organism: Allobates femoralis; assembly: GCA_033576535.1. NCBI lineage: Eukaryota > Metazoa > Chordata > Amphibia > Anura > Aromobatidae > Allobates > Allobates femoralis. The sequence goes on along the minus strand of JARQOC010000011.1, from coordinate 201,261,346 downwards.
TGAAATCTACAGGGCCATCATTCAGGTGAGCCTGTTCGTGTCTCTGCCCCCTCTGGGCTCACACACCGACCAGCACAGGCTTACCGGCAGAGGGCTCCCTCCTTCTCTCCTGGTGTGTCACCCCCCACCCTCCCCAAGTGGCTCTGCGCAGAGCCAACCTGCTGCATCGTTGTGTGTGACACCGCGATAACTGTTGTTAACAACTTCGCCTATTCACATCAGTGAACAAGTATCATTCGCTGGGTTGTGCAAATGATAGCTGCTCGCCACATCGTTAGTGCGTTGTTAACGATATCTGTACGTGTGACATCTCACTAATGATCTCAAAAAGATGTCCTAACGACCGCGCTTCAGTGAAATCGTTGGTGAGATCTTAACGACATTGAAGCGTGTAACGGTACCTTAAGGAAGATTTATTATCCTTTTGTTCCCTGGTCCAAGGAGCTGTTACCTTTCTTGTTGAGGCTAAAAAATTGAGGCTTGTCTGGCTAAAAAATTGTGCGTCATCCTAGCCAATCGAAAGCATAGTTATGTGTGGTTCCCTGCGAGGGAGACTTCCTCTTTGGTAAACCTTTAGATGACATAATGGAAAAGGCTAGTGACAGGAAAAGGAACTTCCCGGTCCTCCTAACATCCACTTTAGATCATTGGGGACAGGACAATCACTAATAGATCATTGGGATAGGACGATCACTAATAAATCATTGTGTCCCCATACAGATCGTGTTATTGGCAGCACTTCTCCTGTTTACACCAGGTGATGTGCTGCCAAAAACAATGGTCCTGATTTACTAGGACACGCTGTGCATGGCCAGTCTTAATTAATGAACCTGCTGGAGTAAATTTCACCCATGTCATTAATAGGTGCTCAGCGTATATATAATATTCTATATAATAATATGTATGTTCTGTGTATATACGTGTGTGTACATTTGTGTTGGATGCTCACAGGACCTGTACATTTCCTAATTCATGAAGTAATGTACTCCTATTAATGAAATGGGCTGTATATATTTGGAGGCTGTGCTGGGTTGTATATACATAATAAAGATGCTCTGAGCTATGTATATTATTTGGAGGTTCTGCTATATATATTATTTGGAGGCTGTGTTGGGCTGTATATATTTGGATGCTGTGGCAGTCCAACAGCAGCCTCCAATATATACAGCCCAATGCCCAGCACAGCATCCAAATAATAAATATAGCCAAGCACAGCCTCCATATTACATATACAGCACAGCAGCTGTCTCCATATTATATATAAAGCACAACACAGCCTCTAAATAATATATATAGGCAGCCTCAAAATAATATATACAGCAAAGCACAGCCTCCATATTATATATACATCACAACAGTCTCCAAATAATATATACAGCACAGCTCAGCCTCCAAATAAAATATACAGCCCAGCACAGCTCCCAAATTCTATATATAGCACAACCTCGAAAAAATATATCCAGCACAGCCTATGCATATATATAGCCCAGCAGCAGCCTCCATAGCACAGCCTGTATGGCCCTGCAGCAGCCTCTATAGCCCAGCAGTAGCCTCCATAGCGCAGCCTCTATAGCAAAGCCTCTATGTCCCAGAAGTAGTCTCCATAGCACAGTCTCCATATACCTCAGCAGCAGCCTCCATAGCACAGCTTCCATAACAAAGCAGTAGCCTCTATGACAAGCAGCAGCCTCAATAGCACAGCCTCCATATCCCTCAGCAGCAGCCTCCATAGCACAGCTTCCATAACCCAGCAGTAGCCTCTGTCCCAGCAGCAGCCTCCATAGCACATCCTCCATAACCTGCAGCTGCCTCTGTGGCCCAGCAGTAGCCTCCATAGCACAGCCTCCAGATATCCCAGCAGCAACCTCCATAACCAGCAGCAGTCTCCACAGCCCAGCACAACCTCCAAGCAGCCCAGTGACAGCCTCTATAATCACCCATCATGTTGCACATAGTTTAAAAAAAAAAAAAAGGTTATGCTTACCTTCCCTCTGCTCCCCCAGAGCCTGTGTCCTCCTCAGTTGCTGTCCCTGTGCATCATTGCAGCAGGTTCCAGTCCACGCTCCTCCTCACTGCCAGCACGGCTGCAGCAGTGTGATGAGGTCGCAGGGTGATGACTCATCATTTTGCTGAAGTCGGCTGAGGAGGAAGTGCAAATGGTAGCCGGCACATGGCTAATTTGAATCGCATTCAAGTTAGCCATGTGCACTGGCAGCAGCTGCAGGCTGAGTGTCCCTGCTGAGCCCCTCCTTATCAGGGCTGCCTTCCCTGATGGGCCCTTGCCATCAGGCTGCTTGTCCCTGATGGCCACTGGGCCCCCCCAGCTGCTCAGGGCCCCAGTACTTCCCCCGGGTACGCCGGTGCTGCCGCCAGCCCTGGGATCTGGGATTGACGGTTAACACCTTCAAGGTACAGGTTTCTGCCCTTGGAGTCTTATACAACTGTACCCTTTCAACCTCTTCCTGGATATCGAGATTTATTAGGTCGTGTCAGAGAGCCACTCCAGTACCGTGCCCTAAAATTACCTCCACGGGATCTTAGTTTAGTTTTAGATGCCCTGATCAAACCTCCAATTGAACCTATTTCTGAAGCCTCATCTAAGGTACTCACCCTAATAGTGGTCTGACTGGTGGCATTAACATCTGCCAGATGAATAAGTGATGCACAGGTTCTGTCAGTAGTAGGGCCATACACTCACATTCTGGAAGACCGGGTTATTCTTAGATCAGATCCTTATCTGCCAAAGGTACCAAAACATTTTCACAGGTTCAGGAGATTGTGTTACCCTTCTTTTGTGAAAATCCAGCTAATCAAAGGGAAGAGGTCTTGCACACCTTACACTTGAGAAGAGCCTTGATTTGCTATTTAGAAGCGTCTAAGCAGTGGAGAAATTCTCAGGCCCTCTGTTTCTTTCCAGGGGACGACCAAAAGTCCAAAAGTAAGGGGGGTGTCAAAAGGTACCTTGGCTAGGTGGTGGCTCAGGGAAGCTATAGCTGTAGCTTATTCCTCTTCTTCAAGCATTAACAGGCTTGACTTGAAGGGATCTTCAAGTGGTGATCCCACCCTAATTTTCTTCTCTCTGGAATCTCTCAGGTGCTGCTCTCATGGCGGTGAGGGAAATATCTAAATGACTTACCGGTAATGGGTTTTTCAGGAGCCACGACAGCACCACCGCATCCCTCCCTTCTTACACGGAACACGTTTTGGGTGTTATTGTATAGTTTGTTTTTTTTCTTTTGGTGGTGTCATGTATACTAATGATTTCGATGAACTACTCTCCGAGCTCTGTAAACCAAACTGAAGCAAAGGAGAGGTTCAGCCTTTTTATTTTGGGGGTTTCCGGTCTTGGATGGGTGGAACCTCTCTCAGGTGGTGCAGTCATGGCTCCTGAAAACCCAATACCAGTAAGTAATTTAGATTTTTATTTCTTTTTACTGCTCCCCGAACTGTAACAGGACTTCCCAGGGGAGTGGATGGAGGAGGCTGTGTGGAGTGGATGGAGGGCTGTGAGGATGGAGTGGAGGGAGGAGGCTGTGGAGGAGGAGCTGTGGATGGGAGGAGGCTGTGAGGATGGAGGAGGCTGTAGGATGGAGAGTGAGATGAGGGGATGGAGAGCTGAGGAAAAGCGCGCGCCATATTTCAAATACAATATGGCGCCATGGAGCGAGCCGCTCCTCTGATTGGTTGGCGCTGTCGCCAGGCTGCAAGTTGGCGCGAAATTCAAACTTTGAATTTGCGCGCCTATTTGCATAGTCTGCACTCATTGATGCCCGCCTCCGGCGGCCACCAATGAGCTGACTCTGTCTGCGCGTAACAGACAGAGAACATTAGACGATTATATAGTAGATATTGTGATCAGTATAGAGGCTCTTATCATTGCTGTGTGGTCAGATTGTCAGCCCTGTGATCAGGGCTCTCCTCATACACCTGTACGGTTAAGTGTATATAATATATATATATAGCGATCAGTATAGAGGTCTCTCTTCATTAACCTGTCTTCCCCTGTGCGCTGTCTTCTCTCATGTGCTCTCTTCTTTGCCTGTGCGATCTCTCTCTGCCCCCCCTTTGCTCCTGTCCTTCCTGTGCGATCTCTGTCCCACCTGCGCTCTCTCCCTGTCCTGCTTGCTCTGCACTCTCTCTTCCCCCTTGCGCTCTTTCTGCCCATGTGCTCTCTTTGCCCCAATCGTGCTCTCTTTGCTCCACACTGTGCGCTCTCTTCCCTGCCCTTGTGCTCTCTCTGCCCCTGTGCGCTCTCTTTTTGCTTCCCCTGTGTGATCTCACTCTGCTCTTCCTATGCACTCTCTCTTGCCACCTGTGCACTCCCTGCCCCCCTGTGCAGACAGTGCAAAGACAGGGGAGTGGGAGGTGAACGGAGCATGCACTGCCCGTGTGCTATATATGTTTGTGTGCTATCTGGGTGATATCTGTCAATGTATACTCACCTCCCTCCTGTGTTGCCTGTTCCTCTCTTCCGGGTCGCTGCACTCAGAGCAGTGAATATTAGATGAGCATAATGAGCCCCTGGAAGTGAGAGAGCAGACAGCGCTGGGAGGAGAGGAGCAGAAGCGCTGGAGGCATGGAGAGCAGCAGCTGGAGGCAAGTGAGAGGAGCAGACAGCGCTGGAGGCAAGTGAGAGGAGCAGACGAGCGCTGGAGGCAAGTGAGGAGCGAGCCTGAGAGTGGCCACCCTGGTTGGGGCACCACAGAACTCTTAGTACACAAATGGAGTGTACACAGCAAGCAGACCTCACAACAAAAACACCTTTTTTTTTTTTTTTTTTAAACACCCCTTTTCACCCCAGGCCTCTAGGGGAGCTCCACTGGTTACCTTTAGCCAGTTCCCCTATAAATACGGTCCTGGAGGGAGAAACAGTGGAGTGTGCAGTCACTTTAGAACTGTGAACAGCTAGGAGAGCTGACCTGGTACTGGAGCCACACTAGGCCCATACCAGCACACCCGAGAAAGTGGGGACCTCTCCAATAAGAGTCACTGGAACAGGAGGCAAATACTTCACAGGGACAGAGAGTTACCACAACTCGCCCTAACAATCCGGTCACTGGGTCCGAGCTGCAGGAGCCACAGCGCAGGCTGCAGAGAAACCAGCACCCTAACAAGGGAGTTTAGCTCCCTGAACACCGAAGCACCACCAAATGAGAGCCCGGGGAAAAGGAACTTCGAAGCTTGCAACCCTTGATAGTGCCCTCAGTGCAGTCAGACTCAGGTGAAACGTCCCACCAGAACGCGCAACCCATCCGGTAGGATTTTATATCCACCAGACCCTGTACAACTGTGTTCATACGGAAGCCTACACACTGCTTGCTGTGGAATCTCAGGAGTGTCTACTTCATCACCCGGTCGAGTGTACCTGTTGTCACCAGTAAAAGGTACAGAAAAGACTTTACGTGTCCGTGCATCATTCCTGGGTTAACCCCTAGAACTACCCGAGCTGCCGTATTCCATCCAGTACAGCTCCTGGCCCCGGGGACTCCTGCTCATCCTGTGGGAGCATCCCATCAAGCTGCCGCACATCCCCCGGAGGCCCAAGCAGCACCGGTGCAATCACTGGACTCCCACAGGTGGCGTCACGACAATCAAGAAACATCCCCATCCTTTAATCCCCTTTGATCTGACCACCGGCCTCACACCCTCAACGCGAACCGTGACAAGTGCTGCATCGCCTGAGACGTGAGCATCCAGCTACGGTGAGTCACAGACAGCACTGGAGGAGGTGAGAGGAGCAGACAGCACTGGAGCAGGTGAGAGGCGCAGACAGCTCTAGAGGAGGTGAAAGGAGCAGACAGCTCTAGAGGAGGTGAGAGAAAGACAGAGAGGCAGGTGAGTATAACATTTTTTTATTTTAACACAAATCTTCTGGCTCTGGTCCGTGCACACGGATGTCATGCGGATCGCGGCGACCAATAGAAGCGCGATTTAAATCACGCGCCAAGAGCGCTGATTGGTTGCCGCCGGCCGCGGCAACCAATCAGCGAAGCTTTGCTGATTGGTCACCGCCAACAGTATACAGTGCTAACTACTGAGCCACCATATACAGTGCTAATCACTGAGCCACCATACAGTACTGACCACATACAGTGCTAACCACGAGCCACATACATGTACACTGAGCCACCTATACTGTGCTAACCACTGAGCACCATACTAGTGTAACATGAGCCTCCTATACAATGCTAACATACACTAACCACTGAGCTACATATAGAGTGCTAACACTAGCCACCTTACAGTGCAAACCACTCAGCACTATACATGCTAACCACTGAGCCACCATATACAGTGCTATCCACTAACCCCCTATACAGGCTACCACAGCCATATACAGTGCCAATCCACTGAGGCACTCATATACAGTGTATCCACTGACCACCATATACAGTGCTAACCACCAAGCCACCATATACAGGCTGACACTAACACCATATACAGTGCTAACCACTGAGCCACCATATACAGTGACACTAACCACCATACGTATCCACTGACCAACTATACAGTGCTAACCACCAAGCCACCTATACAGGGCTACCACTAGCCACCATATACAGTGCTAACCACTGAGCCACATATACAGTGCTAACCACTGAGCCACCATATACAGTGCTAACCACAAGCCACCATATACAGGCTACCACTAAGCCACCATTACAGTGCTATCCACTGAACCACCATAACAGTGCTAACCACTGAGCCACCATATACAGTGCTGACCACTAAGCCACCATATACAGTGCTAACCACTGAGCCACCGTATACTCCATATAAATCCTGCAACAACAGCGTACTTTCTGGAGAGAGGACTGTACTATTCAGTGGCTATTTCTACGGCACCTGTTCATTTCACCGCACTCCTGATTCAATAGCATCGGGCCTATTTCTAGTTTTGTATATTTATGGCAGTGTGGCGCCCCGCAACGATGCGTCACAGGAAGGTATTGCATCCCTGACTGAAGATGTAATATCTTCCGTCTCAGTGATGACATGGTTAAACTCAGAGCTCCATACACCACATGCACCACTTAGAAGTAGAGGGCCAATCAGGTCCTGGTGGGAGGAGTGTAGGTGTAGAGTGTGTGGGGTAACGTAGGAGAAGTAGGAGTTCGTGTGGAGAGCAACGTAGGAGAAGGAGGGAGAACAGGGACCTGCACAGTGCGTGCAGCCTGCACAGTAACTTCACCAGCCGGGCACCATTAAGCGTGACCCAAACCGAAACACAGGCAACCAAAGCAACCAAGCTAGGGTAAACAACACGCATGCCCAACCTCACCGGACACCGGTTCCGAGGCAGGCAGTCGTCCATCGCTGTTCTGTAAACCGAGTGAAGGAATCGTTTTTTAGGAGCACCTCACTGCAGCCGCAGCTTAGCTGTCTTGCCAGCAAGATACTCACCATAGGGAAACAGGCCCCGTACACCGGTTAGTAGCACCCGGCAGGGAATCCTTCAGAAGTCTTCCCCGTATCTTCGAACTGGCACCCTAAGGCGACAACGGCAACCAAGACATTAGTAAGGGAGGAACACCGTGGAGCTCTGAACTAACACCAGTCATCGCTGGGATCACCCGGTCCGTTATCTAAAGACTGTATACAGTGTACCACACCAACCGTTACAGTAAAGACCCGTTACAGAGGAATCTGGTGTACGTGCTTTTCTTCAGAACGGTTATTAACTCTGCACACTCAAAACTACCTGAGCTGCCGTATTCCATCTGGTGCAGCTTCCTGGCCCCGGGGACTCCTGCTCATCCTGTGGGGAGCATCCCATCAAGCTGCTGCACATCCCCCGGAGGCCCAAGCAGCGCGGTGCCATCACTGGACTCCCACAGGTGGCGTCACGACAAACAAGAATCATCCCTATCCTTTCATCCCCTTTGATCTGACCACCGGGCCCCCACAGCCTCAGGCCAGAACCGTGACAAGTGCTGCATCGCCTGAGACATGAGAACCCGGCAACGGTGAGTCAGCAGATCTACAGGATTTGGGAGAAACTATAATAGAGTTCATCAATAGGCAGGAACAGCGTCGCTCTCACAAGAGATACGATCCCATCAAATTTACATAGAGCGTCAGTGCCTCATTCTCAGAACAATCGCCCATTGGTGAGATTCCACATGTACCACCACATTAATGCAAGGTACCCAGTATCCAATGGAGTCCGGAGTGATAAAATATACATGAATTTAAGGATCGATACCATCGTTTTAGAGTGTGATGACACCCTTTAAATATCTGTGCATCAATATCATGATCGTAAATAAATAATGACTTTTTAGCAATATAAAAAATAGGACGTCCTGTTCCCATTTGTGTCCTGGGAATCTGGGTACAAAATCAATAGGATGGGGGCACCAAAAGGCAGTTTTGCACAGGGCACCATTTAGGCTAAGGCCGGCCCTGATTGTAACCACACTTTTTCCTTAATTTTATGTTCTCTATTTTCCTCCTCTAACATCTGGCTGCGTCTTATGGTCCGGTGCGTTTTATAGTCCGAAAAATACGGGATTTTAAATGGATGCATTATTAATTTTGATTGGAGCTTTCAGGGGAAGTTCATTCTTTTTTGGTGAGATATTGTTACTTAAAGGGGGCACTCAAGTGTATTTGTTGCTTGAAGGGGCACTTTTCATAGGAGCATATCAGGCATTATTATATGCTAGGTAGCACATTGGGGGCTTTACTCCTTTCTTTGGGACACGATTATTTATAGGGGCCCCTTTATCTTGTGCACTGACTTTGTAGCAGTAATTGGTGCATGGAGAAATCATAATAATGATATAAATCTTTGAGGTATTGGGGTCACTGTTCCCCACCGGAGGAGCTGCAGGATGGGGAGTTTGTGCAGGTTGGGAATAGATGGGGACGGCTGGAGATGTGAGAAGTCGGGCTGTCTGTGTTGTCATCTCTGTAGATGAGTCCCTGCTGGAGAAGATGTCGTCTGGAACAGATGGAAAAGGCGAAGACAATGACCGATCCCATCAGAATCACTAATACTGTACATATCTGCACTGTAATCTCTGCACTATGGTTGGCAGCACTGGTATCTACCATGATATGATCAGCTAATGGCGGTAATATTAGTCTTAATAGCACATTTTCTGTTTTTTATCTTTAGCTTAGTGCATTTTAGTCATTATGTGGTGTTCGGTGTATGATGGGATTATTGGTCTTTGTATTATGTGTCGCTCTGTACAGGTAATGGTCATATTATATTTGTACTCATTATGTAGTGGTAATGGTAGTGACATTATGTTGCAGTATTATATTAGCCTTATATAGTAGAAATGTTGGTAATATTGGTTTTCTTTTGTGTGTTATAGTGCTAGCAACAGTGGTATAGTGTAATTATATATGTATAGATCTTCTTTTAAAAAGTGGTGAGGTTGTATGGGGAGACATGTACTTTGGGCTTCGGGTGCCGGATCTTTTAGGACTGCTAGCAATGTCCCTGGCATAGACACAGCTTCTGTGCCCCCACAATCGCCATGACGTACCTATACATCATTCATTGGGAACCCATCCCCATTGTCTTTCCCTATTTGCATCTGCAGATGTGCACCAGAGCACCTTATGTGTTAATCACATGACCTATCACATGATCTATTAAAGGGAATCATTGTGACAAGTCACATGATACATTGAAGTGTGGCTTTGAGCTTCTCTGGTGCCGCGTGTGCGGCTTTATATGGTGTTGTCATGAAGCCCCAGGGGCGTGATAACATGCTAAGTTGGCCGCAGGGCTGTGGAGTCGGTGTCCATTTTGGGTGAAGTCGGATTCAGGGAAATTGAAGAGTTGTAGTCGGATGTAGGGCTCCACAGCCCTAGAGGGGGAACTAACGTCCCTCGACTAGTCAGAGCTCTAATTAGCATATCATATACAATCTTTAGAAATACTTTTTCTAAACATTTGTCTATGTATGCACTACATGGAGGCACTGTTAGGAAGGGATTATCTGTATGTGCACAGAACCCCTCATGGTTCTATGAGCCCAGGGGACCTGACAGTTTCCCTTTAAGACTTGGTGTTCCTATGACTTTTAGTTTTCAGGAACATTAGTTGTGTGCGGTCTTCAGGACGTTTCTTGTCCGCCTGCGCATGTATGGTGTTCAGACTTTCCAGTTCCTCCGGAGTCCTGTGTGCTACTCATTCACGGTCTTCTAGGACCTCTTCTACAAGTCCATCTGCAGCTTCCAAGACGTCTCCTGTCCGCCTGTGTCGCTTTCATGGCATCAAGATTTTTAGTTCTCCACAGCTTTGTGTTCTACCTGTCTGCAATCCGGTATCCCAACTACCTGTCTGCGGTCTTCAGGACGTTCCAACCTGCCTGTGGTTTCCGTTTCACAACTACCTGTCTGTGGTCTCCAAGATATGTCCTGTCTGCCTGCGGTTTCCAGGACCGTCACTGTCTGCCTTTGTTCCCCAGTCCCTCTGCTGTCATAAGTTGGACCACTGGGTTAAAATCAAATTTCTCAGGAACGAAATTGTTATTACCCATTTTATGTCCACAGGCCAAAAGGAGAAAATAAAAGACTCAGACACATCATGGAGAGTTTAAAAAATAAATATTTTATTTTTTATATAATTATTTCTGTATGTTTTATATGTGCTGGTTACCTCCCATCACTCACCATGAGCGTACAGCAACACTCAGGACAGGAAAAACCCCCAGTGGAGGAAACCTGTAGGGAAACCATGGCCGCTGTACTGCCCTTCCTCTGGGCATACTAAGGGAGGTCACCGCTATAATAAGTCTGTGTACAGTATATATGTGTGTGTAGTAGTGTGTGTGTATAGTGGTAAATGTGGGAATGTGTGTTTTGTCTGTGTGTGACTATCTGTATACTTCTCTTATTCATCCGATTCTTCATCCGACGATCTTCTCCTCTGAAGTCCAGCAGCGATGTTCTCCGTCCGGCAGATATGCTCATGAAAATGAATAGAAAAAAACAAGATTTAGAATATCATTTTACGTTACACAGAGTGATGATAAATTATTCACATTCCTTAGAAATTATATTGCTTATATTTATACAAAATACATATCTGAACTATAAATATATGTACCTATTTATCTTAAAAGTAATCACACCTATGTTATTCTCACCAGAATGGTTATGAACCCTACTTCCAACCTTATGTGTCTCCCTAACATAACTAGAACAGCCTATACTTCCCATATTACATGTGTGGCCGGACTGCACCTCACCGGTATATATTGGGTTGGGTCATGTCTTGTTACCAGATTTGACCCACTGACAGTAGTGTCGCTGTTTTCTAGTAAAAAAGGTTTTAGAAAAACCTTTAACCAGTCATATACGTTAATCGTGCCTATCTGTTAGTTTTTTTCATCTTAAGTATGATGATCCCCCCCCATATAAATATCTGTATATATCCTGACCCTCCCTGTATAGTAACTAATGAGCCAATATAATATACTTCACAATTTCACTCTGAGTGATCTATCGTATTTTGGAGATCATAACACAATAGATTATAAAACATACCACAAGTTTAGGGGAATTAAATAGAAAAAAGATCATTTTAATGCTGTTAATAAAGGGGCTTCATTTAGGGTTATAAACATTAATTTTATAATCCAGATATATTTTACCGGGGAGGGAGGGGGGAGTGGGGTCACAGGATGCAGGGTCGCCGCTGAAGGAAGTTGGCGGCTGCACAAGTGGAGCAATGCTGTGGGAAGTGGTGCCGTGGTGGTGCGAGGCATGCGCTATTGATCTAACGGCAGTTGACATGAATGGCTTCAGGAAAAGGGCTGTGAAGGCAGTGTGTGCGCAGATTGAGACTTGAGAGCCGAGATTTCAATCTGTGCATGCACCACTTCTGATGTGATGGATTTCATGAAAATGGCTGTGGAGGTGTCGCATGCGCAGATTGACATCTCGGCTCTCCAAGATCTGAATCTTGCATGCTCTACTCCCGCAGTCATTTTCCTGAAGCCCATCGTGCCAACTGCCGAGAGATCAATGTCGGCTGCCTCGCGACACCCCCTCCTCCCAGCCTCGGGCCTGCAGCATTGCCCCAATCTTGCCGGTGCCGACTTCCTTCAGCGGTGACCCCGCTCCACTGCCGCTGTCCCCGCTCCCCCACTGGTAAGCTATATCCAGATTGTAAGACACACACCCATTTTCCCGCCCATTTTGGCAGAAAAAGTGTTTTATAATCCCAAAAATACAGTAAATATTGTACATTAATAAAGTGAAATTATGACAGCTTGCCCGTCACACTGCTAATATTGCTGGAGAGCCAGCACCTCACCATTGCATAGCAGATGAGCAACCACAAACCAAATCTGTATGATCCAGCTCAATTCACAGATTAAAAATATAAACTTTTATTGTAGATCCATTATAAATGTAGCAAATTACAGTGTAGTAAGACGTCAAATGATCTAAAATAAAAGTTTACATTTTTAATCCTTGACTTGAGCTGGACCAGTCTGATAATGACCGAGCACTTGTATATATTATTCCTGTAAATTGCTGAAACGTTGTGACCCAGTGTTCCCCATATTCATCCGCAGTCTCCACAATGTCTCCATATTTCCAGAATATTATCCAGATTTCTCAACAATTAGTCTTGGTCATCAAAAGTTAGGAATTATGTCCAGTGTATTTCAGTTTTCTGATAATATAACTGAAACCAGAAGTTTACATACTCTATAAAAAGACACGTAAGCATGTTTTCGCACTATCTGACATGAAATCAGAATAAACCTTAACTGTTTTAGATCAATTAGGATTACCATAATTATTAATATTTGCCAAATGTCAGAATAATAAGAGAGAGAATTTTAAGGCATTTTTATTACTTTCTTTACATACACTAAGATTATTATGCCTTTAAACAATTTGGGACAGCCCTTCTGATAGGTTTATTGGCAACATCTGAGTTAATTAGGGAGACACCTGTGGATGTATTTTAATACACACATGGAACGCACTGCTTCTTTGTGTAGCATCATGGGAAAATCCAAAGAAATCAGCCAAGATATCAGGAAGAGAATTGTGGACTTGCACAAGTTTGGTTCATCCTTGGGTGCAATTTACAGATACCTGAAGGTGCCTCGTTCATCTGTACAAACAATTAAGTGCAAGTACAAACAAGATGGGAATGTCCAGCCAACATACCGCTCAGGAAGGAGACGGGTTCTGGGTCTCACAGACGAACGTGCTTTGATCCGACATGTGCATATCAACCCAAGAACGAAAGCAAAAGGCCTTGTGAAGATGATGGTGGAAGATGGTAAAATTGTGTCATTATCAACAGTGAAACAAGTACTGTATCAACATGGGCTCAAATGCCACTCTGCAATGAAGAACAAAAACATCTAAAAGTTTGAAATGTATTCAATATGCAAATTACAATATCCATCTTCCTGGAAAGGTATCAAACAAATCACACAGGGACTTAACATAGAAAACACAATGGCTCAAAAAAGACAAAAGTCTCACTGGCCCAAAGATCACCTCTTCTGATCAGAGGTAGTGGTTAGTACACAATAGGTAAAACAAGTGAAACTAAGACAGCATAAAAAACAGTCCCAATACCAGGGAACACTATAGCTGGTGGGATCTGGAACCCCAGCATACAATTGAATGGTCAGAATTTGGAGAATATCATAGTTCCCCGCCTAACAACCAGAACGGTGTAACAACTAAAAAACAACTATGGACACGGAGGGAGTATGGAACCCTAACTGGATGTGAGGAGGACACGGAGAGAGACTGTGACATATGGCTGTAGGATACGTCAGATTGCCAACGCATATTGAAGGTTCCTCCAGAGATGAACAAAGTTTCCTATAGGATGTAACTGGAAACACTAGGAGAACAAAATCTGAAGGATCTTTACTAATAAGAAACTTCCTAAACATATGTGATCTTCAGTCAATCCAAGGATTGAACTGCACCACTTCATTGGGAACCACTTGGAGATACCTGGGATCCGAACTCGCAATATATGGGTGACCTGTTTGCATTAAGGAACCCGTCCATCAGTTGATGTACATACTATATCTCATATCCTGACTGTAAGCCCCTGATGAGCCTTGGATAATTAAGCAAGGCAAAACGCGTCAGGCAAAGCGGCCATACCAGTGGTCATATATTGTTGTTTCATCATATCTACTGCTCTGAGGGATTTTGGATAGTTGGTGTTAAGACGGTGACTAAACAATTGAGTGACACTAGGTATCAAGAGGACTCACTACTTGGAGTGACGACATGTACTCAAGAGACTCACAATTTTAGTGACTGAACATATGAACATATATGCCATTGACTGACCAAATAACGAGCTTGTCCTCCACTGGACATTAGGCCTGGAGACAGTGCGTCCAGGCAGGTCCTGGAAGGGTTATGTTATTATACTTTGACATATCTACATACGAGACCGGAGTATACTAGACCACCTTTCTTTACCCAAAACAGTGAATATATAGTGTGTTTTGGGGCGTGGGGGAGGGTTGTTTGTTTATCACTTACACTGTATCACAAGTCCACACTGGATTTTTAAGTCAAAACAATAAATGTATCAAGATTTAAGTTTTTCCTGTAGTATTTGGCTTTTTATTGAGCCCCAAACTACTCCACAATATCCTTTTTTTCGGTGATTGTTCTGCCAGGAAGAAGCCATTACTTCACAAGAAAAATATGAAAGCCAGATTAATTTTTACTAATGCACAAAGACTTACATCTTTAGAGACATGTCCTATGGTTTGACAAAACTAAAATTTAACTGTTTGGCCATAATGACCATCGTTATGTTTGGAGGAAAAAGGGAGAAGCTTAAAAGCTTAAGAACATCATCCCAACTGTGAAACATGAGGGTGGCAGCATCATGTTGTGGGGTTGTTTTGCTGCAGGAGGGACTGGTACACTTCACAAAATAGATGGCATCTTGAGCAAAGAAGATTATCTGGCAATACTGAAGCAACATCTCAAGAAATGAGGCAGGAAGTTAAACTTGGGCGGAAATGGGTCTTCCAGATGGACAATTACCTGAAGCATACTGCCAAACTGGTTACAAAGTGGCTTAAGGATAACAATGTCAATAAATTGGAGTGGCCATCACAAAGCCCTGATCTCACTCCAATTGATCATTTCTGGGCAAAGGTGAAAAGGCTGCGAGCTACAGACTTGGCTCAGTTACACCAGTTCTTTCAGGAGGAATGGGCCCAAATTTCTACCAACTATTGTGAGAGGCTTGTGAAAGGATATCCAAAATGTTTCACCCAAGTCATACAATTTAAGAGCAATAATACCAAATATTAATGAAATGAAACATATGTAAACTTGTGACTCTGCAGAAAGTAATCAAAATGCCTTAAAACATTTTCTCTCATTTTATTTGGCAAATATTAATAATTATGGTAATTCTAATTGACCTAAAATGGGATCGGTTTATTCTGATATCATGTCAGATAGTGAGAAAAACATGTATATGTGTCTTTTTATATACTGTATGTAAACTTCTGGATTCAAGTGTATAGAACTGTCAGCATCTGGGATGGCATAAATCTGCAGTTTTCTCCATTACATAGTGATACTGATCTCTGTAGAGCCTCGGGTAGAGTGCTATCTCTTGATCCACAGGTAGTGCACTGTATCTTGATCCTCAGGTGGAGTGCTGTGTCTTGATCCTCAGGTGGAGCGCTGTCTCTTGATCCTCAGGTGGAGCGCTGTCTCTTGATCCTCAGGTGGAGCGCTGTCTCTTGATCCTCAGGTGGAGCGCTGTCTCTTGATCCTCAGGTGGAGCGCTGTCTCTTGATCCTCAGGTGGAGCCCTGTCCCTTGATCCTCAGGTGGAGCGCTGTCCCTTGATCCTCAGGTGGAGCGCTGTCCCTTGATCCTCAGGTGGAGCGCTGTCCCTTGATCCTCAGGTGGAGCGCTGTCCCTTGATCCTCAGGTGGAGCGTTGTCTCTTGATCCTCAGGTGGAGCGCTGTCTCTTGATCAACAGGTGGAGCGCTGTCTCCACAATCCACACTAGTTGTAGAGCTGTTTTTCTCAATCTACACAAGGTGTAGAGCTTTCTCTCTTAATCCACACGAGGTGGGGAGTTGTCTTTTGCAATCCACATGATGTGGAAAGCTGTGTCTCTCAATCCACACAAGGTGGATACCGGTCTTTTGCAATCCACATGAGGTGGAGAGCTGTCTCTCTCAAACAACACAAGGTGGAGCGCTGTCTTTTGCAATCCACATGATGTGGAAAGCTGTGTCTCTCAATCCACACAAGGTGGATACTGGTCTTTTGCAATCCACACGAGGTGGAGAGCTGTGTCTCTCAATCCACACAAGGTGGAGCGCTGTCTTTTGCAATCCACATGATGTGGAAAGCTGTGTCTCTCAATCCACACAAGGTGGATACTGGTCTTTTGCAATCCACACGAGGTGGAGAGCTGTGTCTCTCCACACAAGGTGGAGCGCTGTCTTTTGCAATCCACATGATGTGGAAAGCTGTGTCTCTCAATCCACACAAGGTGGAGCGCTGTCTTTTGCAATCCACACGAGGTGGAGAGCTGTGTCTCTCAATCCACACAAGGTGGAGAGCTGTCTTTTGCAATCCACATGATGTGGAAAGCTGTGTCTCTCAATCCACACAAGGTGGATACTGGTCTTTTGCAATCCACACGAGGTGGAGAGCTGTGTCTCAATCCACACAAGGTGGAGCGCTGGCTTTTGCAATCCACATGTGTTGAAAGCTGTGTCTCTCAATCCACACAAGGTGGATACTGGTCTTTTGCAATCCACACGAGGTGGAGAGCTGTGTCTCAATCCACACGAGGTGGAGCGCTGGCTTTTGCAATCCACACTAGGTGGAGAGCTGTGTCTCTCAATCCACACAAGGTGGAGAGCTGTCTTTTGCAATCCACATGATGTGGAAAGCTGTGTCTCTCAATCCACACAAGGTGGAAACTGGTCTTTTGCAATCCACACGAGGTGGAGAGCTGTGTCTCTCCACACAAGGTGGAGCGCTGTCTTTTGCAATCCACATGATGTGGAAAGCTGTGTCTCTCAATCCACACAAGGTGGATACTGGTCTTTTGCAATCCACACGAGGTGGAGAGCTGTGTCTCAATCCACACAAGGTGGAGCGCTGGCTTTTGCAATCCACATGGTGTGGAAAGCTGTGTCTCTCAATCCACACGAGGTGGAGAGCTATCTTTCGCAATCCACACGAGGTGGAGAGCTGTGTCTCTCAAGCCACACAAGGTGGAGCGCTGGCTTTTGCAATCCACATGGTGTGGAAAGCTGTGTCTCTCAATCCACACGAGGTGGAGAGCTATCTTTTGCAATCCACACGAGGTGGAGAGCTGTGTCTCAATCCACACAAGGTGGAGCGCTGGCTTTTGCAATCCACATGGTGTGGAAAGCTGTGTCTCTCAATCCACACGAGGTGGAGAGCTATCTTTCGCAATCCACACGAGGTGGAGAGCTGTGTCTCTCAATCCACACAAGGTGGAGCGCTGGCTTTTGCAATCCACATGGTGTGGAAAGCTGTGTCTCTCAATCCACACGAGGTGGAGAGCTATCTTTTGCAATCCACACGAGGTGGAGAGCTGTGTCTCTCGACACGAGGTGGAGCGCTGTCTTTTGCAATCCACATGATGTGGAAAGCTGTGTCTCTCAATCCACACAAGGTGGAGCGCTGTCTGTCTCAATGCGGTCCAGCATTTTTTGTCCCTGATCACAGTTTTAGGTGTTAAGGCTGTGACGTACCGCTATCTCATCACTGAAACTCAGTTTCTGTTCCTCCTGAATGGATGGGCCTGGACAAGAGCTCTCAACCTCTCGAAGAACACTCTACGCCGCTCTTCATCCATTCTTGGGATCCTTGGTCGCTCGAGTAACTGGAGGTCTTGAAGCTGGATTTGAATGCCTTTAGGAAATAAATATTAAAATTATTATTATGTTAGAAGACACACAGACATTTGGGCGTCACTCTTTTTTAATTCAGCGAATGACATCCAATTTTAGGCACCAAGTCTCTAAATTATAGTATACCGTGTTAATACTGCAACTGAAGCTTGTATTGAAGAGTCATTTCCACAAAGTTAATTTTAATTGATAGATATTATAATAATACTTCTAAGATTCTAAGATAATAATTCTAAGATCTGATTGCATCAGTACTGATTGCATCAGGTAAAAACTTCCTCTTGATGTTAAACATTTTAACCTCATGTGTATAGTCAATTGAGGTACGGTGTCTCTCAGAAGGTGTCCTACACCTCTAAGTTCCCAGGTATTTAGTGCATTTGAAAGTTTTTATACTTCCTATTTTATTTTGGCTTATGAGTGTTAGGAAAAGTCCAACAACTACTGACTCCCTCCTTATGTCAGACATTTATGATACAATAACTTTTGATAGCTATACAATTGTGGCCAAAAGTATTGACACCTCTGCAATTCTGTCAGATAATACTCAGTTTCTTCCTGAAAATGATTGCAATCACAAATTCTTTGGTATTATTATCTTCATTTAATTTGTCTTCAATGAAAAAACACAAAAGAGAATGAAGCAAAAAGCAAAACATTGATCATTTCACACAAAACTCCAAAAATGGGGAAGACATAGGTATTGGCACCCTCAGCCTAATACTTTGTTGCACAACCTTTAGCCAAAATAACTGCGATCAACCGCTTCCGGTAACCATCAATGAGTTTCTTACAATGCTCTGCTGGAATTTTAGACCATTCTTCTTTGGCAAACTGCTCCAGGTCCCTGATATTTGAAGGGTGCCTTCTCCAAACTGCCACTTTTAGATCTCTCCACAGGTGTTCTATGGGATTCAGGTCTGGACTCATTGCTGGCCACCTTAGAAGTCTCCAGTGCTTTCTCTCAAACCATTTTCTAGTGCTTTTTGAAGTGTGTTTTGGGTCATTGTCCTTCTGGAAGACCCATGACCTCTCAGGGAGACCCAGCTTTCTCACACTGGGCCCTACATTATGCTGCAAAATTTGTTGGTAGTCTTCAGACTTCATAATGCCATGCCCACGGTCAAGCAGTCCAGTGCCAGAGGCAGCAAAGCAACCCCAAAACATCAGGGAACCTCCGCCATGTTTGACTGTAGGGGCCGTGTTCTTTTCTTTGAATGCCTATTTTTTTCTCCTGTAAACTATGTTGATGCCTTAGCCCAAAAATCTCTACTTTTGTCCCATCTGACCAGAGAAAATTCTTCCAAAATGTTGTAGGCTTTCTCAGGTAAGTTTTGGCAAACTCCAGCCTGGCTTTTTTATGTCTCGGGGTAAGAAGTGGGTTCTTCCTGGGTATCCTACCATACAGTCCCTTTTCATTCAGATGCCGATGGATAGTACAGGTTGACACTGTTGTACCCTTGGACTGCAGGGCAGCTTAACCTTGTTTGGATGTTAGTCGAGGTTCTTTATCCACCATCTGCACAATCTTGCGTTGAAATCTCTCGTCAATTTTTCTTTTCCGTCCACATCTAGGGAGGTTAGCCACAGTGCCATGGGATTTAAACTTCTTGATGACACTGCGCATGGTAGACACAGGAACATTTAGGTCTTTAGAGATGGACTTGTAGCCTTAAGATTGCTCATGCTTCCTCACAATGTGGTACACACAAGGACACAGGACAGAGGTTAGTCAGCTCTAGTGCATACACAAGAACAATACCAAAGAGGTAGACTATATTGAGCAATCCATAATCATTACAAGCAGATTTCTACAGAAGGGTTACCCTAAAAAACTTGTAAAAGAAGCTTACAAAACTAACCTAAAAAAATCCCAGAAAGAGTGTCTAGAAGGGAAAAAATCTACACAGATAACAAAAAATCTAAATAGGAAAATAGGAACGAAGGAAAATGGCAACACAACTTTATCACTACCTACAATAAAGACAATAGACGAATCAGGGCGATCCTTCAAAAATACTGGTATATCCTAATTGGGGATCCTTTAATAAGGAAAAAAATATCACAAACACCTGGTGTGACCTTTAGGAGGGGTCGTACAGTCAGAAATATTGTGACCCCAGCAGATTAAAGTCGATCACATATAGAAGTAAAAGTTCAAATATAAATATAAAGAAAACACAATGTCTACCCGGAGTGTATAGATTCGGTAAAAGGAAATGTCTGTGTTGTAAGAATATAACGCATGGACAGCAGACAATTGTTTCTAACAGTACGAGGGAAACATATAAAATCAGTGAATATCTAACATGCGATACCAGCTATGTTATTTATATAATAACTTGTGAATGCGGTCTTCAATATGTGGGGCGGACCACACAAAGGGTCCACAACAGGTTGAATAGGCATAGACACAACACAAAAATTGCATTGATGACACAGTTTATCACGTCACCTATTATTAAAACATGGGAAGAAATTTAAAATTGCAATTACTCCAGTAGAACATATACCAAACAATATTCCTAATAGAAATCAACAGCTAAATAGAAAGTAAGCATATTGGATGTATAGAATGCGCAGCTTATATCCAGATGGTCTTAATGATAAACTGGAGAATGTGTAACCTATGCAATCCTTCTGATTGACTGTCCTAACCAACAAATAACTATTCCTCAAATGTAGCCAACGGAGCCTATGACTCCAGAGGTTACATGAGGCCGAATAGATCAGCGGTGTAGACAACACAGGATCAATATAAGGATCTAGTACTAGCCCTTAGTAAGTTCGAGCCCATAAGTCTATGGATCTGAACTAGCAAAATAAATGTAAGAATAAGGATAATTTGACAGGAGCTTAATTAACCCTATAGAAAGAGAAGAAGAATACAACAATATGTTTTTTCCCTCTCTATATATGTAAAATAGATATGAGAGGCAAAAATGACAATATTTATCCAGGTCATTTTTATCTCTATTGTTAGCATCACAATTTTAAAGATGAAAAATATTCAAATAGGAATTTAAATATTTTTAATAGGTTTCCTTTTTAAGTAAAAATTAATTAAAATCATCAATTTACTCAAATAGACAAATACATATAAGCACATAGATATTGAACATATATATTTGTTTTTTAAACATTTTTTTACATTACTTGTTATAGAAACATAAGTGGAGAGATAATATATATAGTCCTCCAGAAGGGGGCATTTTTATATATATATATATATAAAAAGAGAAAAAAAACAGGTTTTATAGTGAATAATACACATCGTTGAAGTGAACACCCACAATTAATTAAAGCAGATTGGGTAATGGGAGGAATCCAACCTCTTCCCTACTTATGCATACATGTATATAAGGCTCTTTGACTACAAACTTTATTATACCTGAGGAAGGCTGTTATGTATAGAAATTTCAGCCAAAACGCGTTGTATTCATTTACTATTGATTTGATAAACTGGATTTAAAAAAAAAAAAAAACTTTTTCAATAATGACAAAATAAAAAAATAAAAAAAGACGTAAGCTGAATTTCCTGCTAATGGCAGCGCCTACTCTACTCTGGAATTTATCTCCTTGAACTGGACCATTACGGGCACAAGGCTAAGTGAGCCGAACGTCCAGGATAGGGCTGCAAACCAAATGGGGAATACACTGTGTTCCAATTTATTATGCAAATTGGTTTTAAGTGTCATAGGGTTTTATTTTTATTTTTTTTCAATGAAACCTTGGTTGCTTTTAGCTGAACTAGAACGGGTCCAGAGATGTCTTTCTTAGGGTACCTTTACACGTCGCAACATTGCATACAATTTCACTTGCAACTTACTGGTTGCAGTGAAATCATGGACACATTGTTCCATTTTGTTGGCGTATACAAATGTAACAATTAGTGATGGGCGAATCCTAAATTACTCGGAATCGCTTGACTCTAGCGAGTCCGAGCCCAGGACTCGCTACTCGTTGCGAGTCTAGCGAGTCCAATGTTAATGAATGGGGAAGCGAGTAATAGCGAGTAGTGTGAGATTTACAACTCGCAGATGTGTCTCGGAAGCTTCAGCCTGAAGCAATCCTAGTTTTGTCATTTATTTGCATTGCTCGTTTACTTTGTAAGTAATCGCTGACTCGCACAGATAAGAGTCCTGTCTCCTCTGTGCTGGCTGCCAGCTCCAGGGTCCTAGAGCCTGCCTGCTGCCTGATGTAGCAGTGCTGAGATTGTTCTCAGTCTGCTCAATGCCTGTGTACAGACATGAATGTCTGTGCACAGAGATGATGTAGCAGAGCTGAGATTGTTCTCAGTCTGCTCATTCCCTGTGCATAGAGATCTATATCTATACACAGGGGATGTAGCAGAGAGGACATCGCGTTTTGGACTGCGTCGGACGGAAGAGGATTTTTTTAATTAAAGATGGAGTCCCTAATGGCTTTTTTTTTTATTTCTAATAAAAAATTTTCTTTGTGTTGTGTTTTTTTTAAAACAATTTAATAGAAATTCATGGTGGTCATGTCTAATATTGGCGTGACCGCCATAAATTTCGGGCTTAGGGCCAGCTGATAATACAAAGCTGGTATTAACCCCTTTATTACTCAGCGTGCTACCGCCACCAGGGCCGCTGGAAGAGCGGGGTTCAGCGCCAGAGGATGGCGCTTCAATGAACGCGCCATCTTCTGGGGCGGCTGCGGGCTGCAATTTGCAGCGGGGGGTGCCCAGAAAGCTTGGGCATCCCTGCGCTGCGGATTCCAGCCCCCAGCTGCTTAGCTGTACCTGGCTAGACATAGAAATTGCGCGGAGCCCCACGCATTTTTTTTAAATTATTTCATGAAATTCTGAGATTCTGACTCTGACTCTGAGACTCTGACTCTGAAATTCATTAAATAATTTTTAAAAAATGCGTGGGGCTCCGCGCAATTTCTATGTCTAGCCAGGTACAGCTAAGCAGCTGAGGGCTGGAATCCGCAGCGCAGGGATGCCCAAGCTTTCTGGGCACCCCCCGCTGCAAATTGCAGCCCGCAGCCGCCCCAGAAGATGGCGCGTTCATTGAAGCGCCATCCTCTGGCGCTGAACCCCGCTCTTCCAGCGGCCCTGGTGGCGGTAGCACGCTGGGTAATAAAGGGGTTAATACCAGCTTTGTTATACAAGCTGGTATTAAGCCCGAGATTCTTAATGTCAGGCCACGTTTGACCCAGCCACTAAGAATCTCCAATAAAGGGTTAAAAAAACACAGAGAAAATTTTTTATTTGAAATAAAAAAAAAAGCCATTAGGGACTCCATCTTTAATTAAAAAAATCCTCTTCCGTCCGACGTAGTCCAAAACGCGATGTCCTCTCTGCTACATGCACAGGGAATGAGCAGACTGAGAACAATCTCAGCACTGCTACATAATGTCTGTGAGCAGGCGGGCTCTAGGACCCTGGAGCTGCACAGAGAAGACAACTGGACTCGGCTCGCAAAGAAACAGCAGTTACTTTGCGAGTCTCCCTGCTATCACTGGCACAGTAGCCAGTGATGACTCGCACGAGTCTAATGCAAACAATGGCAATCCTAGTTTTGTCAGTGTTTCTGACAAAACTAGGATTGATATTGATTTGCATTGGACTCGTGCGAGTCATCACTGGGAAACTCGCCGAGTACCGAGTCCTGCGAGTCCCTTACTACTCG
Organism: Allobates femoralis; assembly: GCA_033576535.1. Taxonomy (NCBI): domain Eukaryota; kingdom Metazoa; phylum Chordata; class Amphibia; order Anura; family Aromobatidae; genus Allobates; species Allobates femoralis. The sequence continues at coordinate 201,237,777 of JARQOC010000011.1, read as the reverse complement.
CCGAGTAACGAGTCCTAGCGAGTAGATTCGCCCATCCCTAGTAACAATGTGTCCATGATTTCACTGCAACCAGTAAGTTGCAAGTGAAATTGCATGCAATGTTGCGACGTGTAAAGGTACCCTTATACACCGGAGACCAGAATTGTACACAGTATTCTAAGTGTGGTCGCACTAGTGACTTGTATAGAGGAAAAATTATGTTCTCCTCATGAGCATCTATGCCTCTTTTAATGCATCCCATTATTTTATTTGCCTTTGCAGCAGCTGCCTGACACTGGCCACTAAATGTGAGTTTGTCATCTACCCATACACCCAGGTCTTTTTCAGTGACAGTGAAACTTGAAAGTGAACTTGTGTCTCAGAGGTCTTTGGATCACTGAAATCAATCTCAGATACCTGTGATAATTAGTTTGGCAGGTGAGCCCAATAAAAGGAAAACTGGGTGTTCCACAATATTGAGCAGGCCACAGTTTTCAAGTAACATGGGAAAGAAAAAGGAGCTCTCTGCTGCCGAAATGCAACAAATAGTGCAATGCCTTGGACAAGGGATGAAAACATTAGATATTGCATGAAAACTTAAGCGTGATCATCGTATTGTAAAGAGATTTGTGGCTCATTCTGAGCACAGATGTGTTTGTGCAGATAAAGGCAGAATGAGGAAGTTTCCTGCCAGGCAAGTTCATCGGATTAAGAGAGCAGCTGCTAAAAAGGCCTTACAAACCAACAAACAGATATCTGAAGCTGCTGGTGCCTCTGGAGTCCCTCGAACCTCAAGGTGTAGGATCCTTCAAAGGCTTGCTGTGGTGCATAAAACTACTATTTGGCAACATATAAAGAAAGAGGCAGCACTCACCAGTATTGTGCTGCAAGGGTCTCTTTAATCCGGTATATTCACAGATTCATGACAGGGTGCAGGGAGGTGACCACGGAGGGCGGACGACGACGCCGTTTCGCAAAAAGATTTGCTAAATACACATACACATGGCCATGCACAGCACTTCCGCCTGCCCCTACTATTTGGCAACCCCTAAACAGTGCTCACAAGCAGAAACAGTTGCAGTGGGTCCGAATATACATTAAGACTAATTTTCAAGCAGTCTTGTTTACTGATGAGTGCCAAGCAACCCTGGATGGTCCAGATGAATAGAGTAGTGGATGATTGGTGGATGCCACCATGTCCCAACAAGGCTGCGACATCAGCAGGGAGGTGGAGGAGTCATGTTTTGGGCTGGAATCATTGGGAAACAGCTGGTAGGCCCCTTTAAGGTTCCTGAAGGTGTGAAAATGACCTCTGCAACGTATATAGAGGTTCCAACTGAGAACTTTCTTCCATGGTACAAAAAGCAAAAACATGTCTTTAGGAGCAAAATCAACTTCATGCATGTCAATGCACCATCTCATGCTACAAAGAATACCTCTGTGCCATTGGCTGCTATGGGCATAAAAGGAGATAAACTCATGGTGTGGCCACCATCTTCCCCTGACCTCAACCCTATAGAGAACCTTAGGATTATAATCAATCAAAAGATCTATGAGGGTGGGAGGCAGTTCACATCAAAACAGCAGCTCTGGGAGGCTATTCTGACATCATCCAAAGAAATACAAGCAGAAACTCTCAAGTTCAATGGATGCAAGAATTGTGAAGGTGATATCAAAGAAGGGTTCCTATGTTAACATGTGACTTGGCCTGTTAGGATGTTTTGGAATTAAATAGCTTTTTATGTCAGTGAACGTGACCTGTTAATGCTGCAAATTCAGCAAATGAGCATTTTCAGTTCTTTCAAACATATCAAATGTTTACAAACTCTACTGTGCATAATAATTTGGAACAGTGCTTTTAGAGTTTAATTGAAAATTATACTGTTATCATAGGAGATTTCTTCAATAAAATTTGATGTATACTCTCACGGGTGATGACTTTTATTACACTGACTGTCATTTGCAACAACCATTTAGAAAAATCAGAGAAAAAGAACATTTGCATAATAATTTGGAACACAGTGTAGAGACCAAGCATGGTCAGATGAGCCTGCCACAAGACCATATAAAGTTGAGCGCTTATACTTCTGACAATATATAGAACAGTTGGTACTCTACACACAGATCTGCGCCCCCTCTTTCTCTTGCTGTCTCCCACCTTTCACAGATACTCCATAGTCTTGGGGATCATTTCTTGAGCCATTCCTGAGATGTAGCACTCTCTTTCTTGTATCTAGCCTTTTAAGCTAATTGGGCATGGTCACCAATAACACACCCACAAGCAAGAGTTGAGAATCACGCCTACTTAGCTAAAAAGACTAGGATTATATACAGAGAAGAGGGGACCATATCTCAGGAATGAAGACATGCAGGAACAAATGAAAAATAATGTTAGATTCAATTAGATTTACACCAGGTAAATACAATAAATAACCTATTTATGGGAAATGACAGTTGCTCTTTGATGTAAATGTTATATGCTGTAAAGGTGCAGTCACACGCAGCGATGCGATGAACGATATTGTTAGCGATCACATGCACGTGTTATCACAAATAATATCGTTCAGATCGCTGGTGAGCTGTCACACAGACAGACTCACCAGCGATCAATGGACCAGAGACATCGTGGAAACGATTTCAATATCATTTCCACGATGTCTTGCTCCCGCTGCCAACCTGCGGTAAGCGGGAGCAGGCTGGTCTCCAAGGTAAACTGCGGATATCTAGGCAGCGCGCTGCCTAGATACCCGATGTGTACTTTAGATACCAGCCGGTGAGCGGAGGAGGCTGGTAACTAAGGTATACATCGGGTATCTAGGCAGCGCACGCTGCCTAGTTACCCGCAGTTTACCTTGGATACCAGCTCCCAGCGCTTTTGAGAGGTGCTGGGAGCTGGCTTATCGGTCATCTCCCGGTGTCACACGCAGCGATGCTGCGTTTCCACCGGGCAACCAACGATTGATTTGAGGACAGGACCTCAAATCAAACTATGAACGATCAGCCGACTGATCGTTCATCGTTTGCAGTGTCACACGCAACGATGTAGTTTCAACATCATTCAAGCGTCACATAACACGTGACTTTTGAACGATATCGGCAACGATATCGTTACGTGTGACGGTACCTTCAGTCCATACAGTTTAGACCTAGAAAAAGGAGCACCACTCAATACAGACAATTTATATAATTAGGTGCTCACCATGTCATGGAAACTACATGTGAATAGCAAGAAAAAGACATGACATATAGTAAGATGGGAGCACACGAGAAGTAAAGAAGGATATATGCAAATTTATTTAACAAGAAAAAAGCGGACAAAACACATTAAAAACAAATAAAACCAGACAATTCCTGGTACATGGGTGCCTGAACAATCAACAGCCTGAGTTCATGACACAAGTCAGAAGCATGTTACATATAATCCGCCACCTGGTTGGTTACTGTGTTATAGTGATACGGCGATCACCTGACCACCGGCGGTGGGTTCACAAAATATATAATATAATATATCACAAAATATATATAAGCAGTGAAGACAGTTCATACACAGAGGTAAATCAGGATTTATATTACAAAGGCTCCTGCAATGTATAGGAGTGAACTCCCGACTACATATGGCAAGTTCCATAGCCAATTTTGGAAGGACAATGTATCACATTATACACAATATATAGGTGCCATCAATCCAGAAATAATCTTTGACCATATGAATTACAATTACAAAGTGATGATCCCAAGGAAAATTGCAATTGCACAATTATGCCTGTGTTTTCATATAACCCCTATATACATAGTATATGATAGATAGTAAATATAAAAAATATATATCAAAACAGGTTATCATAGATAGAGAACCGGGCAACTAGATTGTGCTTAAGGCCAAAATTATTAACCGTTCCTCAATGCGTAGAACGAGGGCCCAATATAATTGTCACCTGATTCATAATAACACCTGTCAATCTATGAGCAATCTATGGTTAAGGCCATACAGTGACACTTTATATTACTATCCTTATAAACTGACCCGACATGGTGATCTTCTGTCCGGCTGAAGCTGAAAATAAAGTCAATAAATGAGAAGGAAATGCAAAAAATGGCAAAAACTTGCTAAATCACAGAGATACTGTATCCAACTCTGGAAATGGCAGATGCTTTTCTCTAACTGCCGTCACTACAGCGACAGTTTGTCATCAAGTATTCTAAAGGGGAGGAGCTTCCAGGAGCCAATCAGAATCGAGTATTATAATTCACATCTAAACCAACACAAGACAAATAAAGAAACGTTTAATTCCCTATTTTTATTTCTTTTTGCCGTCATTGTATTTGAATATTTAACATAGGATGGATATTTTTTCTAATTAACTTTAGCGCTCCCCAACCTCCAGGGTTAATTACTGCCTGTACTGCCCAGGTATTATACACACTGGTACATCCACTTCATTTAACACCTAACATTCCCAATTTGGGAACATGTCAAAAATAACTTTTTTTCCAAGTTATCTTAAATGACAACACTGATATTTCAATAATTATAGGTATGCAGTTTGTGCAATCAGTAATAAAAACTGAATCAATATAATTTGTGATGTGTGAACCCAATATTTTTTTAAATTTCATGTAAAATTCCACATATGTGGTGAATATGTATCTACCAAATTCTCTAATTTTGAAGGTTTATGTTAATGCTTTCTGGTAGCAGCCATTATAAGAAACATTCAGCTAATTATAACAATATTTCTTGATATATTTTCCATCCATGACAGCAAATGTAACTGTAAAGCGATGGATGACATCTTGACACACGGTCTATATAACCGGCAGGAAACACGCGCTGACACATGTTTGGATAGGACTGTGCACCAACCAGACGTCTGTCGCCAACATACGAGCCAAAATGAGAATGATGGTAAAATATAAGCCATGTTTGCAAACAGATCTGAATCTGTCCATATCCAGTATTATTTACTTCTTACTGCACCAATAGGACGGGGCAGATAAAGGGTATACACAGTGGTGTAACTTGAGGCTTATGGGTCTCGAAGCTAAAGCTCTTATGGGCCCCCAATTGCAATTCTTTAATATCATTAGTCTTCGTCTATAGGCCAAAGGGACTTTTGGGGCCCTCTAGGCTCCAGGGCCCGGGTGCGATTGTAGCCTTGTACACATATTGTAGTTACGCCCCCGGGTACACGGATTCTGTGAGGTGCCCATCCATGACCCTGACCAGGGTGTTTACATCCAGAGTTAAGGCAGAGAACTAAAACCCAACTATGACCATAGAGGGCCATACATATTACATAACTGGTTCAGATAACCGCTATCTATTCCGATTTCCCAATACACATACTGCTCATGGTCATTTTAATACTCCAGAATGTCAAATTATTTCAATCCTTTCTTGCAGGGAGGAATCATTCAATTTGGGGCAATAAGGAATCTTCACAATTATTTTTTTTGTTTGTTTCTAAAGTGTCATGGAAGAGCCCTGACTCCTCCTTATGTCAGACATTTAGGACCAGATAACGTCTGGTAGCTACAATAACATGCACAATGTTTGTCACCCCTGGGCAAAATGACTGTTATTGTGAACAATTAAGCAAATTGAATATTCATTGATCTAGGCACTAACCATGCTGGGTGCACAAACTTTTCTATTAGCATATTTTCCTTTTTGTAATTTTTTAAGGTGAAGATTTATTTCATCTTTTTGCCTAAAATACAAAGGAAATTTGTCATCTTTAACTTTCTGCCTTGTAGAGATCATTTCATCTTCAATCTGCTTAGATGTTTACAATAAAAGGAATTTTGATCAAATTTAATAATCTAGCTTCACCAAGATCCGTCACTGGCCGCGCACATCTATATTTTCATATCATATAAACGTTTTCTTCTGAATCCGGCAATGTTGTTTTTATTCCCCGCACCACTTTGTTCCTGAGATATACAGATACAGCACAATGAATTATAATATCATCAAAAAGTTAACTATTTCAGTCATTCAATACAAAAATTGAAACCCGTCATTACACACAGAGGGATCTATTTCATGTGTTTATTTATGTTAATGTTGATGATTATGGCTTACAGCCAATGAAAACCCAAAAGGTCATTATCTCAGAAAATTAAAGTAGGGACGATGAAGGGTTAAAAACTGAGCTGCCGTATTCCATGAAAAATGAAAGGGTGAATATAATATTGATTTATTAGTCAACGTGTTTCCAGGCTCCCTGAATCGCCCTGAAACTTGGCAATATGATATTGATTTTTGGTGACATTCTAATTCATTGAGATGCAGTAGTATATACAGGGCCTTGGGAAAGTGTTCGGCCCCCTTGAACTTTTCAACCTTTTGCCACATTTCAGGCTTGAAACATAAGCGTGAAGTGAAATAAAATTTGATATTTTAAACTTTTTTAACAAATTAAAAACTGAAAAGTGGGGCGTGCAATATTATTCGTCCCCCTTGAGTTAATACTTTGTAGCGCCACCTTGTGCTGTGATTACAGCTGCAGTCTCTTGGGGTTTGTCTCCATCAGTTCTGCAGATAGAGAGACTGAAATTCTTGCCCATTTTTCCTTGCAAAACAGCTCACAAGCTAGCTAGTGGAATGTCCACCTAGTTGGTGATTGCTGCTATAATCTGGCACATACACATTATAATGCTGCACTCAGTCCTGTCTATGAAGGTGCTAACTAAACACAATTCTATTTCAAATATACAATAGTTGCACTCGACACAGACTTATTTCACAATAGAGAAAACTGAAAAATGAAAAAGTAGAGGTTAACCTCTTTTCCCAAGGCACCAATTACATATTCAAAGCACCTGTCTTTAGTTATAAGACTGCAAATCCATTGCTCTCTGGTATCAGCCGATGAGGAAAAGCCCAGACAGACATCAGGCAGTTTCATTAGTGTTAGGACCCAGTTAACAGAGATCGCCGCAACGTGGCAACTGGGTGAATTATCGATTTGGCCATTTCCATAATACCAAGTATCTCTACTTTTTCATTTTTCAGTTTTCTCTATTGTGAAATAAGTCTATGTCGAGTGCAACTATTGTATAATCTGGCACATAGCACTTCTTCATTTGTAGTTATTGGAGCCTCTAAGCCATGGGTCTCAAACTCGGCTAGGTTGGTGGGCCGCACATAGGACAAAATGTATATTGGGGGGCCGCATCCCTTGTAGGACTAAACAATATTTTTAGCAATACCAGAACTTTTTGCTCAATGTAGTAAAGTACAAATCCTGATCCCCTTCTTGTAGTAACGTCCCCATCCTGTAGTAATGTCTCCATCCTGGACCTCTTCATAATGTCCTCATCATGTAGTACTGCCCCCGATTCTGATCCCCTTTTCTAGTGATATCCTCAATCCTGATCCCCTTTTCTAGTGATGTCCCCCATCCCGATCCCCTTTTAGTGGTGATGTCCCCCATCCTGATCCTCTTTATTAGTGATGTCCCTCATCCCGATCCCCTTTTCTATTGATGTCCCCCAACCCAATCCCCCTTAGTAGTGATGTCTCCCATCCCGATCCCCTTCAGTAGTGATGTCCCGCATCCTGGTCCCCTTTTGTAGTGATGTCCCTCATCTTGATCCCCTTTTCTAAGTATGTCCCCCATCCTGATCTACTTTTGTAGTGATGCCCCCCATCCTGGTTTACCTTCTTTGTACACACTTACTCACACCCTCACACACACACTCACATATACACATTCATTCACAGTCACACTCACATGCAAACCCACACCCTCACACATATACTCTCACACACACCCTCACACACACACACACACACACACACACACACACACATTCTCACACATCCACACATCCTCATCCACACATCCTTACTCACGCGCACACACACACACTCTCACACTCACACGCATACTCTCATACACACACTGACACTCACACACACCCTCATACACACTCACACCCCCTGTCTTATACACACATCCTCACACACTCACACACACACACACACACACACTACATACACACATACTCACACACACATACTCACACACACATACTCACACATTCACCCTCTCACACATACTCACATTTTTCTCACTTTAATGATGCATTGCTCCAGTGCAGGGGGCCGCTGCGATCCCCGCTGTGCTATGACTACCTCCAGCCGCCACTTAAACAAGCTCTGTTGCTCAGCAAGATCAATGCAATCTGCCAGCCAGAGGCCCGCAGATGATGTCATACGCCACTGTCAGCTGCGGGCCTCTCATTGGCTGACAGCTTGCATTGAACTTGCTGAGTGGCAGAGCTTGTTAGTGTCGCGGCTGGAAGTCATAACACAGCGGGAACTGCAGCGGCCCACTGCATTGGGGCGATGCATCATTAAGTTGTCCAAGGTGCCGCAGGCTGCACAGTGAAACCCCAGGGGCCGCATGCGGCCCTCGGGCCGCGTGTTTGAGGCCCCTGCTCTAAGCACTGTTTTTATACATGTGCATTGTCTATCTGTAATCATGATGTATATCACGCTGTCCTCCACAGTCTATCGTTCTTTTATCCACCTCCTCATTCTCTATGTCCTTTAATGTATTAATAAACTGCAGTTTTCTCATACTTGGGCATATGATGGTTTATTTTTCTTGAGGTTTCTGGCTTTCATGGACAGGTCGCTTATTTAAAGAGGACCTGTCACCAACCATACATGGTGATCTAATTACAGCACTGAATGCAGCATGTCTGCTGCATTCAGGCAAGGGGTCCCCCAGCCCTTGACCCCCCCTGTACCCCGAGATAATACACTTTGAAAACTTACATAGTGGAGCCAAATAGGAGGTAGCTTGTGGCTGGAGCTGAAGGGCAGTTTCACGCCCCCTGCATGTTTCATCCGCCCACCGCCTCCTCCCTGATGCCAATCATTGTCTCCCTCGCCTGCTGCATAGTACACAGAGCTTATTGCAGTGCTGGCCGCTTTGCCCCGCCGCCTGCAGTGATGTCACCTTTTTTTTCGCCCTGCTCCATGGTTAACATGGAGCAGGGCAGGTATAAGCGGTGATGTCACAGCAGGAGGCGGGGCGGCCGGCCTCCTGCTGTGACATCACCACCTTTCCCCGCCACAAACCACCTCCTATTTTGATCACAATGTATGGTTGGTGACAGGTCCTCTTTAAACCACTTCAAGCTTTTCCGAACCCTGAAGAGGTTAAAAAATGAGATATAAGGCAGAACATGTGCACAGTGACATCATTCTGACATTGCTGTGCTTTATCTTCATCCTATCGGTGTGTGGGCACACAATTTGTAATGGAAGTTTTAAAGCAGAAACTGAAATGAAAATCTCCAAATCCTACTTAGGCCACGTGCACACGCATTTGAGATGAGTTTTTTACCTCAGGATTTGTAGCCAAAACCAGGAGTGGGTGATAAATACAGAAGTGGTGATGTGTTTCTATTAGACTTTTCCTCTTATTGCTTCACTCCTGGTTTTGTCTACAAATTCTGAGGTAAAAAACTCATCAAATACTGGACGTGTGCACGTGGCCTTAAAGACTGTGTGCGCACCCTGCAGATTTGGCATAGAAATCTTCTGCACCAAATCTGCATCTTCTGGCAGAAAAATGCTACATTGTTGGTGCGTTTTTGGTGCAGATTTGTGCTATGTATTTTTCTTAATGAAGCCAATGGCTGCAAGGGCTGAAAAACGCAGGGAAATCTGCACCAAATCTGCAAGGAAAAATAATCAACATGTGCAGAACACTTTAGAATTCTCATATGGCTACTTTACACACACCAACTCATCTGTCCAACTTCTGACCAACTTACTGGTTGCAGTGAAATCATGGACACATTGCTCCATTTTGTGGCTGTGTACAAATGGAACTATGTGTCCATGATTTCACTGCAACTAGTAAGTTGGTCAGAAGTTGGACAGATAAGTTGGTGTGTGTAAAGTGGCCCATAGACTTTGCAGTTTTCAGGATAAGCATGCAAATCTGCACCAAATCTGCATCAATCCACATAGACAAAATAGTGCCGACACTACGTTTTACAAGCGTTTTTTGGTGCAGATTTTCAAGACTCCACATGCCCCTCTTTCACATGTCTTTCAGTCATATTTTTAGCCATTTTTCAGAGCTGACCCACTTAAAAAAGGCCTCATTGTGCACATTCCCTAAGACTGGCTTCACACTGCAGTTTTTTCACTGATCAGTGTCCATCAGTGTTTGTGTGCCAAAACCAGGAGAGGAACTTGCAGAGAGAAACTATAATTGAAAGATTGACATCTGTTCTGAGTTTTGGAGACACTCCTGGTTTTGGCACACAAATACTGATGGACACTAGGGTGACCACAAAAGATCGATGTCGGAATTTTGTCCGTCTGGACCCCACAAAACGATTCCTCTTTAAAGATATTGAGATAGCCAAAATTTGAGCTTGATCAAACGACATTAACCCGTGCCACTCGTCGCTCAAAGTTTGAAAAAATCCAAATTTTTGGCCAAAAAGCTGACATATGGAGTCATAACTCCAGAACGGTAAATAAAAACATGCTTAATATCTCAAAAGAAAGCTAATGTTGTTCTTCAAAATTTATATTTTATACATAATTGTTATTTTAAGTCAAACTGAGTTACAACAGCTTTTAGCCCCAAGAACGTGACCTGGTACCACTAGGAGCATACTTCGTATATTTTGTTATTAAGTGATAAATTTAGGTTTTTTTTGTATATTTTTGAAATATAATAAAAAATAAACAAGTACGGTAATACTGATCAGTCTAATGACATTTTTTATTTTAAAATATAAAAATGAGGTATATAATACATACAAAACACACACAGAAAAGATACAGACGTAGTACCTACATGAGTTGATAATTTTACATAGTTATCTAATCTATTCTAGAGCTTTTGTCGGGCCCCATGGGACAGGGGTACTCGGTACCGGACGGTGCCGGGGAAATCACAGGTGGCTTTGTCCGGACCGGGTCCCGGGCTCGGCAAATAAAAGGGGGAATATTTACAGGGGAAATGTCACTCGTGACGCCACCCACTTGGTGCGGCCAGTAATGGGGGCCGCCGCTGCTGCAGAACCTCCGGGGGTGATGTGATGGCAGCGGAGATGGTGTAGTTCCAGTGGGAAGAACTGTGTCCCCCGGGGCAGTAATGGTTAAGTCTCTGGTGAAGTTGTAGCACACTTACTTGCAGGCACTGCAGGGATCTCTCCTACTGGCTGGTGCTGACAGGCTGGATCTGTAGGGAAGAATGGTCTGCAGATAGAAACTGACAAGAGAGGCAGTTCAGGGTTTTCCGTGTCTTTACTCTCAGTTCTTTCCAAGTAGTTTACAAGTCATTTGCAGTTCTTTACAAAGTTCAAGCACAGTTCTCAACACACGGGTGCATTCTCCCTCTCCGGGTTCTCTTTGCTCTGCAGCCAGGCCTCCCACTCTGTGACCCCTCACACAGTCTGTAGTGTCCTTTCCGGGCTGTTTACGGTCTCCGTCTGTATGGGTGGTGTGTGGTTCGCTGGACAGTATGGCGGTGACTCGGGCTTCTGTGAGTCCTAGTGCGTCACTTAGCTGCCTGTCCTTTGGGTTAGGGACCCTAACATGAAGCTGTGATCCCCCGTCGGTGTTTGGGAATGCCGGGTAAACTACGGTCCCCTCTAGAGCCGACACTCTACTCAGCCCAGCCTCCAGCAGTCCTTTAGCATGAGGTTCTACCAGGCTCTCTCCTTCTGTTCCTTTCAGTATCCTAGGAGGGACTTCTCTGCCTGCAGTCAGTGGCTTCAGCTGCTGTCTAGGGCCCAGGTTACACCGTCCCTTCTCTGTTCTGTCACAGTCCTGGTGGCATCAGCGTCTCAGCCTACTGTGGTCTACTGAACACCTTCACTCCTCCCCCTTCCTATATACTGTCAGTCACCTGACCTCTGGTGTGCCCAACCCACTCCTCTGATCCACCACCCCTCCGATCTCATATAGTTCTAATCTCAGGGCTGGATGTTACCTTCTCTGACACGTGGGTTGTGTGGGCTGTGAGGGTGTTGTTGTGCAACTAAGTCCTACCTGCCTAGCTGCAGTTCCCTTCTGTGGCCTCCTGGACGCAGGGGTGCCACACTTTTGTTAAAGTAGTTTTTGAAATGTCAGAATATAATGCTCGGCATTTGCTTACAACTTGCAGGACATATTGCTTTTGTTCTTCATCTTTTGTCAGAAGGTCGTTAAAGTCGGTTATTAATTTAACACCACGCTCAGCCATATCATTAACTACTTTTAATGTTTTGACAATTTTCAATCCTTCTTGGAAGTCATTATTTTGAGGCCAGGTGTTTGGATTTTGTCTTCGGAAATCTGTTTTTATATTAAATCGGTCAAAGAATGTAATCGTTTCTTTGGTAAGTAAATTTACCAATCCTCCATCAACTACCTCTTAATTTTTCTTTCCTAACTTTTGGATTGGGTTGTAAATCCTTCCAAGAAGGATTGAAAATTGTCAAAACATTAAAAGTAGTTAATGATGATGAGCGGGAGTCCTCGGGGCCTAGAGCTGCACAAGATGTTGTGAGGCAGCTTAGTCAGGCTGCTGTTAGATCTAGGAATTAAAGCGTAGACACACCAAAGTCTTTTGGGTACCTTTTACTGGTGGAAAGCAGGTACACTCGGACCGGGATAGTGAGGTTGACACTCCTGGAGGTTCACAGCAAGCAGTGTGTAGGTTTCCTTTCTCTGTCTTTCTAGTGAGGTCGGATGGATATGGAATCCCGCCGGACCGGGTTGTTTGTTCAGTGGAACGTGCTTCACCTAGGTAACTGCACTGAGGGCACTGTTAAAGGGTTAAGCCGGATCAATGCTATTCCCTGGGCTCTCGTCGGTAGGTGCTTCAGGTGAACAGGGGGCTAGACTCCCTGTTAGTTGTGCTGGCTCTCTGTGGTGGCTGGGTAGCTCTCACAGCTCGGTTCCAGTAACCGGTTGGTAAGGGAGAGTTATGGTAACTCTATAGTCCCTGAGAGGTGCTTTCTCCTTCCCTATGACCCCAATTGCAAGGGTCTCTCACGTGGCAGGTGTGCTGGTTTGGGCCTAGTATAGCTGTATATAGTATATAGTATATATGTGGTTGCACATGTCCTGCAGCTCTTCTAGCGTCTGCACACTCTGGTGTTTCTCCCTCCAAGACCCTATTTATAGGGAGAACTGGCTCAAAGTGACCAGTGGAGCTCCCCCTAGAGGCCTGGGGTGAAACAGGTGTTAAAGGTGTACTAAGGTGTTGTGGTTTGTTTGTGAGTGATGCTTGCTGTTACTGCTCCATTCATGTACCAAGGGTTCTGTGGTGCCCAACAGGGTGCCACATTCCCCCTTAGTTAACTTCAGTTCTCCCGGACTGAGCAAAAGGTTTTTCTTTTACATCTTACCACTAACATTTTATAACATTTAATAACAGGTACCGTATATACTCGTGTATAAGCCGACCCGTGTATAAGCCGACCCCCCTACTTTTGCCCCAAAAATCTGGAAAAACCTATTGACTCGTGTATAAGCCGAGGGTGGACCCCAGCACAGTTATACAGCCCCCAGCAGTGTGGTATACAGGCCCCCCAGTGGTAGTATACAGCAGCCCCAGTGGTAGTATACAGATTCCCCAGCAGCCCCAGTGGTAGTATACAGATTCCCCAGCAGCCCCAGTGGTAGTATACAGGAGCCCCAGCAGCCCCAGTGGTAGTATACAGATTCCCCAGCAGCCCCAGTGGTAGTATACAGGAGCCCCAGCAGCCCCAGTGGTAGTATACAGCAGCCCCAGTGGTAGTATACAGGAGCCCCAGCAGCCCCAGTGGTAGTATACAGGAGCCCCAGCAGCCCCAGTGGTAGTATACAGGAGCCCCAGCAGCCCCAGTGGTAGTATACAGGAGCCCCAGCAGCCCCAGTGGTAGTATACAGCAGCCCCAGTGGTAGTATACAGGAGCCCCAGCAGCCCCAGTGGTAGTATACAGGAGCCCCAGCAGCCCCAGTGGTAGTATACAGCAGCCCCAGTGGTATACAGCAGGCCCCCAGGGGTACATATAGCAGCCCCCAGGGGGTACCCAGCAGCCCCCTGGGGGTACCCAGCAGCCCCCTGGGGGTACCAACAGCCCCCAGGGGGGACCAACAGCCCCCAGGGGGTACCCAGCAGCCCCCTGGGGGTACCAACAGCCCCCAGGGGGGACCAACAGCCCCCAGGGGGGACCAACAGCCCCCAGGGGGTACCCAGCAGCCCCCTGGGGGTACCAACAGCCCCCTGGGGTACCAACAGCCCCCAGGGGGGACCAACAGCCCCCAGGGGGTACCCAGCAGCCCCCAGGGGGTACCAACAGCCCCCAGGGGGTACCAACAGCCCCCTGGGGGTACCGACAGCCCCCTGGGGGTACCAACAGCCCCCTGGGGGTACCAACAGCCCCCAGGGGGTACCCAGCAGCCCCCTGGGGGTACCAACAGCCCCCTGGGGGTACCGACAGCCCCCAGGGGGTACCAACAGCCCCCAAAAGCTGGCACTGTCCCCCCTTGTAAGGCCTCCCCCTCCCGCTACTTATACATTACCATCCCGGTGTTCTGATCGGCGCCGCTCCTCGGTGCTGCGTCGCCGTCTTCATCCTCCCGCGCTGGCTGCATCCGGGTTCTCCAGCGGTCGCGCGATGACGTCATATCGCTGCGACCGCCGGAGAACCCGGATGGATGCAGCGAGCGCGGACGGGAGGATGAAGACGGCGACGCAGCACCGAGGAGCGGCGCCGATCAGAACACCGGGATGGTAAAGTATAAGCACCGGGGGGGGGGCTCTCAAAAGGGGGGACAGTGCCAGCTTTTGGGGGGGCCATATGCACTGCTTCCCCCTGTGCTGATTGACAGGGGGATGCAGTGCATATTTAATGAGCGGCCCCACGTGACGGGGCCGCTCATACAGCAGCCCCCCCCGCCTCCTCCAGCCTCCACAGCCCCCACCACACAGCCCCCACCACACGGGTCTACCGTATAGACCCGTGTATAAGCCGAGGGGGGACTTTTCAGCCCAAATTTTGGGCTGAAAAACTCGGCTTATACACGAGTATATACGGTATTTACAAAGTCTTAAGGAAAAATACAAAAATCACTGAAAAGGAAAAGGGAAAAATGGGAAAAAATATGAAAAGCAGTCCATACGGCACTAGTCCATTTGCCGCAGGCTGGAAAAGGTAAGTTTTGGTCACACAAGTCCTGTGACAATTGTCCAAAGTTTATGAAAAGGGAAAAGGGGTAAAGTCCAGCAGCAAAGTCTCTGATGGCTTAAACACATACACGGGTATACATTGTAAACTTTATACATTCCCTATGGGTGTCTCTGCTTGGGAGGCCGGTCTAACCTTTTCACTGTACCAGGCACTTTCTGTCCCCAACTTAATATACTTGGGACAGAGCCCAGTTCCTCCACCCTTCTGTTCACTACTTTTTACAGTTTCTGAACACGGGTACTATTTACATTCACTAACAGGTAATATGGTTCCACTACATTTTAAACCCATTCTCCATATTTGCTTGGGGGTTGTCCTAATGTACTACGTGTGGATTTGCGTAGTATGGGTGTTTCAAAAGCTGTTGGTGTAGTGTACGAAGTGGCTCTTCTCTATTTCTGCTTTGTGGAATGCCATAGTAAGTGCGTAATCTAGCTACTGGACTATCCTCTGTAGGTAGTTGTGTAGGAATTCTCTCTCTTACTGTGGGACTAGCAGGTTCACCGACTACAGGAATCTCAGGTTCCAAAATAACAGGCCGCATCCCTTGCACTTGAACTTGTTCTTGTTGAACTGGTGGGATAGGTAATGGTTGCTGATCTTCTACAGGTTGGTAGAAATGCATAACTGGTATGATCAATGCACCATTGCATTGTGGCCAGTCGGCTGGTAAATATCCAATGTCTGTATGGACTAGATTTTCTTTAGATTCTTCACTTGTAGTTACTGCAGGGTAACTGGTTACTTGAGGTAGTAACTGTGTTGGACATTTCTACAAATGATCCCTTGATACAGTTGCGAAGGTAATTCCTTGATCTTTGCTGATAACGCAAGTTTTGGAATTGTCATATTGCGATGGCATAATTGTGTAGGTTTCAGATTCCCAATTGTCATCCAATTTGTTTGTTTTTCTTTTTAGCACTAAGTCACCTGTAGCTAGAGGTTCAGCTGAGGCGTGCTTGTTAAAGTCTTTTTCTTGTTTGGTTCTGCTGATGTTCAGGTTTCTTTCTACGCTTTCTTGTACTTTGTGGTACTGTTCTTGGCATTGACTGACCCAATCTTCATCAGAAGAATCTTGTGTTGGTTCGATGGTTCCCATCTGCAAGTCAATTGGTAATTTACCTGGTCTTACCCGCATCAGGTAAGCAGGTGTGTAGTTGGTTGAACTGACAGGTATGTGGTTGTAGATGTCCACAAGGTCTGGAAGTTTTTCAGGCCATTGATTTCTCTCCTCAACTGGTAAGGTTTTGAGCATGTCAATGACAAGGTGGTTCATTTTTTCACAAACCGTTTGTTTGGGGATAAGGTGTGGTCCGGATCTTTTTACACCCATATAGCCCTAGGAATTCTTGAAACAGAGCCGATTCGAAGGCTGGCCCTTGGTCAGTCAAGGTTTGGTTTGGATACCCATGGGGGCGACAGAAGTAACTCTGGAACGCCTTGGCTGTGACCTCTGCAGTTAAGTATTTAACTGGGACTACTACCAGGAATCTTGAATAGTGGTCAACAATGGTGAGAGCATAAGTGTACTCGGTTCGACTTGGGGTAAGCTTCACGTGATCAAGAGCAACTATTTCAAGGGGTTTCGTGGTAACAATTGGCTGCAACGGAGCTTTCTGAGTTATATGGTCTTTCCTTCGAAGGTGACATGGTTCACAATTTTTACACCACTTGTCAATTGAGCCTCGCATACCGACCCAGTAGAACCGATCCTTCAGGAGTCTCTCCAGCTTCTTCCATCCAAAGTGTCCTGCATCATCATGGTATGCTTCAAGGATCATTTGGACTTCAGTCTTGGGGACTACAATCTGCCAGATGAGTTCATGGGTTCTTGGATTGAGGTATCTTCTGCATAGTTTACCTTGGTAGACAAACAACCTTCCTTTCTCTTTCCATAGGCGCTTAGCATTTTGTGAGGCATCAGGGTCCATGTTTGCGTGTTCTTGAGTGATCAGCTCTCTTACTAGGCTGACATCTGGATCGTTAGCTTGAACCTCCTTCCAGTCATGGTGGGGTAAAGGGTTCACGGTCCTCTCTACACATTTCTGGTTCGCCTGATACGTTGCTGTATCTGTACGGTGGAAAGCAGGTAGTTCAATCTCCTCCAGGTCATTTATGTCTTCTCCATCTTCAGGAAGGTTAGGCATTCTGGACAGGGCATCAGCATTGCCGTTCTTGTGACCTGCCCGGTACTTCACAGTGAAGTCATAGTTTGAGAGTCTTGCTACCCAACACTGTTCTAGGGCTCCCAGCTTTGCAGTCTCTAAGTGTGTTAGAGGGTTGTTGTCTGTGAAAGCTGTGAACGGGGCGGATGCCAGGTAATGCTTGAAATGCTCTGTGATTGCCCAGACCAGGGCCAGGAACTCTAGCTTGAAGGAGCTGTAGTTCTCCAGGTTCCTTTCTGTGGGACGGAGCTTTCTGCTGGCGTAGGCTATCACCTTTTCCTTTCCCTGCTGGCGTTGAGCTAGGGCGGCTCCTAGACCTTCATTGCTTGCATCAGTGTACAGTAGAAACGGGAGATTGTAATCGGGGTAGGTCAGGATTTCTTCTCCTGTTAGAGCATCTTTCAGCTTCTGGAAGGATTGCTCCTGTTCTGGGCCCCAGTGGAACGGGGGTCCCCTGATCTTGCCGTTTTTGGATTGACCTACTAAGAGATCTTGCATAGGTGGCTGCTATCTTGGTATAGCCTTTGATGAATCATCGGTAGTACCCGACCAGTCCTAAGAATTGGCGTACCTCTTTGTGAGTAGTTGGTGCCGGCCAGTCCTTGATGACGGTTACCTTGCCCGGGTCAGGTGCTACGCCTTCGGCACTGACCACATGTCCTAGGTATTGGACCTTGGGTTTCAGCAGGTGGCACTTGGACGGTTTCAGTTTCATCCCGTACTTGGACAGTGACTCGAACACTTCACTCAGGTGCTGGAGGTGATCTTCATAGGTCTGAGAGTATACAATGACATCATCAAGGTATAACAGGACAGTCTCAAAGTTCTTGTGGCCCAAACAACACTCCATCAGTCTCTGAAATGTGCCTGGGGCATTGCACAACCCGAATGGCATACTGTTGAACTCGCATAGTCCCATAGGAGTAGTGAAGGTGGTTTTCTCTCGGTCCTCCTCTGCAACGGCAACCTGCCAGTACCCACTAGTAAGATCTAATGTGGAGAAGTAGTTGGCAGATTTGAGTGCAGCTAGTGACTCTTCTATGCGGGGTAATGGGTATGCATCCTCGTGTGTGACTTTGTTGATTTGTCTGTAGTCTACGCACATCCTCATACTACCATCTTTCTTTTTAACCAGGACTAGTGGTGCTGCCCAGGGACTACAGCTATCCCTAATGACTCCTGCATTTTTCATGTCCTGAAGCATCTCTTTTGCTTTTTGGTAGTGAGTGGGTGGTATAGGCCTGTACCTTTCTTTGATAGGTGCATGGTTGCCTGTGGGGATATGGTGTTGTACCCCTTTAATCCTCCCAAAGTCAAGTGGGTGTTTGCTGAACACTTGCTCATACTCCCGAACTACCAGGTAAACTCCATTCTTCTGGTGAGAGGGTGTGTTGTCAGTTCCTACACTGAGCTCCTGACACCATTTCTCTAACTGATCTTTGGAGTGAGGGGGTTCGTCAGTGACTGTTTGTGCAGAGGATTTTACATCAATTACAGCATCATCTTTTACCTGGTACAATTTTGCGACAGTTGCATATCTTGGCAGTTTGACTTCTTCATCACCATAATTCAATATGCGTACGGGGATTCTCCCTTTTCTCACCTCGACCAACCCGCGTTGTTAGGAGCCGGGATACTCATCGTTGCTCCCCCTTAGTTAAGCGCAGCCAGTCCCTCGGTTTCAAACGGAAGTGTCGGCCTCTCGGGAGGAGTGAGGCACCACGGGAGTTTCCGGTTCCTGCTGCGTACAGGGGAAGTCGTCAGAGCGTGGGAGCGGGGCCAATCTTCGCGCCCTTTGCACAGTCACGCCCCTTCTTTTCCCGCCTTTCGCGCAGCAATGGAGGATCAAATTTACAGTTCGATATTTACAATCATTAAATAGCACACAATACCCGTTGGAACGGGCCTGCTCGTATCCTGTTCGTGACGCCAAATTCTGACTCACCGTAGCCGTAGTGTTGACTCTCCTCTTGTCACGGAATCGCGCCTACGGCTGTGGGGCCCGGTGGTCCAGATCAATAGGGGGGATGGCTGAACAGTAGGGATTGATTGTCTTCGTGACGCCACCTGTGAGCGGTCCGGTAACTATACCGGTGCTGCGGGGCCTCCGGGGGATGGAATGCAGCAAGATGGGATGCTCCCCACAGGATGAGCGGGAGTCCCCGGGGCCAGGAGCTGCACAAGATGTTGTGAGGCAGCTGCGGTAATACTGCTGTTAGGCTCAGGAATCAGACGCAGACACTTCAAAGTCTTTTTAGGTACCTTTACTGGTGGTTTTCAGGTACGCCAGACTGGGATAGTGAAGTCAGCACTCCTGGAGGTTCACAGCAAGCAGTTAGTGTAGGCTTCCTTTCTCTTTCTTCTAAGGCTAAGGTCGGGTGGATGTGGAATCCAGCCGGACTGGGCAGTATGTTCAATGGAACTCGATTTCACCTGGGTATCAGCACTGAGGGCACTTTAAATAAAGGGTCTGAGCAGGATCAGTACTCTCCCCTGGGCTCTCGTAGGTAGGTGCTTCAGGTGGAACAGGTGGCTAAACCTAATGTTAGACGGGCTGGTTCTCTGTGGTGGCTGGGTAGCTCTCACAGCTTCAGTTCCAGTAACCGGTTGGCAAGGGAAGAGTTTGGATTACTCTGGTGTCCCTGAGAGGTGTCTTCTCCTTTCCTCTGACCCCAATTGCAAGGGTCTCCTCACTTGCTAGCTGGCTGATTGGGCCTAGTGTGTCCCTCATGAGGTGGAGGTTACACACTACCTGCAGCTCTTGTAGTGTCTGCACACACTCTGGTGTTTCTCCCTCCAAGACCCTATTTATAGGGGGAACTGGCTCAAATTGATCAGTGGAGCTCCCCCTAGAGGCTCGGGGTGAAACCAGGTGTTCTAAGGTGTTGTTGGTGTTTTGTGAGTGATGCTTGCTGCTAGCTCCATTCCTGCCCCAAGGAGTTCTGTGGTGCCCAACAAGGTGCCAGGGTGCCACACTACCACTGGGGAGGCCTGTATACCACTGGGGAGGCTGCTGTATACTACCACTGGGGAGGCCTGTATACCACTGGGGAGGCTGCTGTATACTACGACTGGGGAGGCCTGTATACCTGTGCTGGGGTCCACCCTCGGCTTATACACGAGTCAATAGGTTTTCCCAGGTTTTGGGGGCAAAAGTAGTGGGGTCGGCTTATACACGGGTCAGCTTATATACGAGTATATACGGTAATGCAATTTTAACAAGTGGTAGGACACAAGAGGATCACACATGGAAATATCAGATAGATCATTGCAGAGGAGGGGAGGGAGAGGCAGGGGAGGACACAAGAGGAAAGAGTGGGAGAGGAAGGATCCTTGGGAGTGTCTATAAAATAGTCATAAAATGAGAAATAATAAAACAGACTTAAGATATTAATAGTGCAAATTCAGAAGAGGCCCATAGATCCCTTGGTAGCAAATACGTTCTTTTTGTTTGAAAGGACACGACAGAAAACATTCATGCTGATAATGCGACTTAAGTTGACCAATTAGCTCACGTTGAGTAGGCAATGAATCTGATCTCCTCCATCTAATATATAAAGCTGAATGTGTGTATGTGTGAGTGGGTGTGTGTGTGTATGCATGCATATCCGGGATTGGCATCTACAACGTCGCAACTACAGCCACAAAATTTTGCACAGTCACACGTCTGGACCCCGAGAGCGTCATAGGCTATGTTGTGAGGCGAAATTTTAACCCTGCGCGTTCCAGTTCACCAAACAATTTTGCCCCTATCTACATAATGGGCAAAAAGTGAATGGAAAAGTGTTGGAGGAAAATTGACAGCTGCCAACAGTAAACCCTCCCCCTGGCCGGGCAGTATATGTTACCTCACACATGCACATAATAGACAGCTCATGTGACTGACATCTGCCTTAATTCCCTATATGGCACGTGTTGCACATTGGCTGTTTTTAATCAGATGTTTATGTTTGGAAATTAAAGATAGCACACGTATAAGGCGAGTTGTGTGAGGTGATTTGTGCACATCTGTGCCTGTCTGTGTGGTGTGTGTGTGTCCCTGGGGTGTGTGTATGTGTGTGTCCCTGTGGGGGGGTCTGTGTGGTGTGCGTCTCTGTTGTGTGTGTCTTTGTGGTGTGTGTGTGTGTCCCTGTGGGGTGAGTGCATGTGTCCCTACAGGGTGTGTATGTGTGTGTGTCCCTGTGGGGGGGGGGGGTCTGTGTGGTGTGTGTGTGTTTGTTTCTGTGTTGTGTGTGTCTCTTTGTGGTGTGTGTGTGTGTGTGTCTGTCTGTGAAGTGAGTGCATGTGTCCCTATAGGGTGTGTGTGTGTCTCTTTGTGGTGTGTGTGTGTGTCTGTGGGGTGAGTGCACGTGTCCCTATAGGGTGGCTATGTGTGTGTGTCCCTGTGGGGGGGGTGTCTGTGTGGTGTGTGTGTCTATGTTGTGTGTCTTTTTGTGGTGTGTGTGTCCCTGTGGGGTGAGTGCATGTGTCGCTATAGGGTGTGTGTGTGTGTCTCTGTGTTGTGTGTGTCTCTTTGTGGTGTGTGTGTTTGTTCGGGTGCGTGGTGAGTATCCAATGTTGGGGCTGCACCTTAGCGACTATATACTTGCTGCCAGGGCCGGTTTTAGGCAAAGTGGGGCCCTAGGCAAAAGGTTAAAGTGGGCCCTAAATGCTCAGGCCACTTTCACATCTAACGCTTTGCTGCATTTTGCTCAATTTGCATTTCCATGCGTTTTTACCGCAAAAACGCATCAAAACGCATGCGTTTTTGTTCCCATTGATTTTAATGGAAACACATGCAAAAACGCATGTAAAAACGCATGCGTTTTTGCCAACGCTGCCCAAAACATCGGGGAAGACGTTTTGTGCTGCGTTCGCAAAAATGCATGCGTTTTGCGTTTTTGAAAATGCACATGCGTTTTGCATGCGTTTTTACATGCGTTCCCATTGAAATCAATGGGGGGAAAAACGCTAGCGTTTTTAATGCGTTTTTAGCGGTAAAAACGGCTAGAAAGGCAAATTTAGCAAAACGCACACCAACCTTAGATGTGGAACAGGCCGTAGTTATATGGTAAGAGTGACTTCATAAGTTGATTATCTAGGTCAGAATAAGAACATACTGAACATCATTTTTATTTCAATCATAAAAAAAAAACAGAAATTTGTAAAAAAAAAAAAATTTTTTCTATTTTCCGAGACCCATGACGTTTTAATTTTTGAAGATACATAGATATGTGAGGGCTTACTTTATGTGCCCTGAGCTGACATTTTTACTGATACCATTTTGAGTCAGATACAACATTTTGATCGCCTTTTATTGCATTTTATTGTAACAACGTGGTGGCCTAAAAAACATAATTCTGGCGTTTTTATTTTTTTCCCATTACGCCATTTACCAATTGGATTAATTTACTTCATATATTGATAGCTTAGATTCTTACGAACGCAGCGATACCAAATATGTGTATTTTTTACATTTCTTTTACTGTTTTATTGCTATTTTCAGTTCAGCTCCTTTGGGGGCCCCTAAGAGAGTGGGGGCCCTAGGCAACTGCCCAGTCTGCCCCCCCTAACGCCGGCCCTGCTTGCTGCTACTCTTTGTGTGTGTGTGGTGTGTATACATGTCCCCGTGCGTGGTGAATATCTCATGTTGGGGCCCCACTTAAGTGACTATATGCTGGTATGTGCTGTTAGTCTTTGGCGCTATCATTAAGCCCCTCTCATTCACAACGGTCAACTGGTAACTGTCACTTTTCCCCCATATGTAGATAGGGGCATAATTGTTTGGTGAATTGGAATGCGCGGAGTTAAAATTTCGCCTCACAACATAGCCTATGACGCTCCCGGGGTCCAGACGTGTGACTGTGCAAAATTTTGTGGCTGTAGCTGACAACTGTCGATTTTCCTCCAACACTTTTCCATTCACTTTTTCCACATTATGTAGATAGGGGCAAAATTGTTTGGTGAACGGGAACGCGCAGGGTTAAAATTTCGCCTCACAACATAGCCTATGACGCTCTCGGGATCCAGATGTGTGACTGTGCAAATTTTTGTGGCTGTAGTTGCGACGGTTTAGATGCCAATCCCGGATATACATACACACATACATACACACGTTCAGCTTTATATATTAGATACACCCCCAATCTCCTCCAGATACAATACAATTCCAAAGTTCTATATTATTTATGCACATCACATAGTGCTCAACAGTATCCCACCACTGTACTCAATGTTTAAAAAAAATAAATACTCACCTCTCTCCTCGGCCGTCACTGGCTGCTCCCGGTCCCCTCTTCTCCTCAGCGTGTGTTTTCCCGGCTTCGCTGCACTGCTCAGCACAGGGGCGCTCAGTGATGGCGTCATCGCTTCCCGTTGTGCTGAGCTGTAGAGGGCACACAGCGGAGGCTGGGAGCTGGGAGAATGCGGCCAGCGGTGGCAGCGACAACTACAGCGGTACTGACATCTGCGCAGGGCCGCTACCACCGGACACCCCTGTGGATGCTGCCGTCTGGCTACTAGCAGGGGGCACCACCTGAGGCAAACACTTAAAGTTGCCTCATGGTAGGTGCGCCCTAACGATCATAACTCCTGTTATTCATGATACACCTTGTGTCCTTCTCTGCATCTTTACGCCACAACATTGGCTTTCACCTTTTATTACACTCAAATACACTTCAGATGTATCAGGAACTATATCTGTTGTGAAATCTGAACCTATTTTTCAAGCTGTATTTTGGAATGGTTTTCCCTTTTTAACCCTTTCACCACCTGGCGATTTTTCATTTTCCATTTTTGTTTTTCCCTCCCCTTCTTCCAAGAGCCATAACTTTTTTATTTTTCCGTCTATATAGACATGAGTGCTTGTTTTTTGTGGGACGCGTTGTACTTTCAGATGCAATCATTTATATTACCATATAGTGTAGAGGGAAATGGGAAAAATCATTCCAAGTACAGTGAAATTGCAAAAAAGTGCAATTACACGTTTTTTTTTTATTTATGTTCACTATATGGTAACGCTGACATGTTGGTATGATGCCTCAGGTCTGTACGAGATCGTAGATACCAAACATGTATACTTTTACTGTTATCTAAGTGGTGAAAAATTTTCAGAAGTTTGAAAAAAAAGAATCGACCTTTTTGCACCATGTTCCACAAACCGTAGCGTTCTCATTTTTCGGGATCTGGGGCTGTGTGATGTCTTGTTTTTTGAAGCCTGAGCTGACGTTTCTAATTACAGCATTTTTGGGAGGATGCGCTGTTTTGATTGCCCGTTATTGCATTTTATTGAAATGTTGTGGCAACCAAAATAACGTAATTTTGGAGTTTGGATGTTTTGTTCCATTACACAGCGTACAGCTCTCATTAATTGAATTCATATCTTGAAAGATCGGGCATTTCTGAACGCAGCTATACCAAATGTGTGGGTTTTTTTAATCCTTTTATTTGGAATGGGGCAAAAGGGAGGTGATTTGAACTTGTGTTTTTTTTTTTCATATTTTTAAAAGCTTTATTTTTTAATTAATTCTTTATTTTACAGTGCCCCATATGATGCCACAGTGCTGCACACGGATCGCTTGTGCGTTGTCCCAATCAGCTGCAGTACATCAGGACATAGCACAAATGATCACTAAGTGGTTGGCAGTGTTTGCCAACCACTCACAGGAAGTAAACCCTGATGGCTTCTGGGGTCACTGCAGGACCCCGAGCTATCATGTGACAACCGGAAATCTTGCAATCTTACCGCCGGATCTCAGATCACGGTGGGGAATGGTGCGTACACCACTGTGGCACCTTTGGATCGCACTGTCAGTGAATGACAGCGCGATCCAAAAGGTTAACAGCACTAATCGGATCGCAGATCCGATTGTGGAGCTGTAAGGCCCACATCTCAGCAGATGAGATCAGCTGAGATGTCTGGTAAGGCTGCTTTCACATCAGCGATTTTTGAAATTCACGGCAGATCTGGCAGTTTTGCTGCATCTGCTGCGATCTGCCGCTTAACGGCTCACTTGCGCAAGCCCAATTGATTCCCTATGGGACTTTCGGTCATGTGTGGCAAGTGCAGTTTTGCACTTGTGACACTTGTGGCAAGTAAAAAAAAAACACTGTTAGCAGCGTTTTTTTTTCGCGCTGCTGAAAGTGCCGGATTTGCTTGATCCGGCAAAACCGCAAGTGCCGCACATGACCACTAGTGAATGGGGTTTGCCCCTGGCTTGCGACAAGTGAGCCGTTACGTGTCGGATGTGGCAAAACTGTTTATTTGTATTTTATCTGGAATTTTCTGCATCTTTTTTCTAATCGGCTGGATTTGCATATACAGTTAGGGCCAGATATATTTGGACAGTGACACAAGTTTTGTTATTTTAGCTGTTTACAAAAACATGTTCAGAAATACAATTATATATATAATATGGGCTGAAAGTGCACACTCCCAGCTGCAATATGAGAGTTTCCACATCCAAATCGGAGAAAGAGTTTAGGAATCATAGCTCTGTAATGCATAGCCTCCTCTTTTTCAAGGGACCAAAAGTAATTGGACAATGGACTCTAAGGGCTGCAATTAACTCTGAAGGCGTCTCCCTCGTTAACCTGTAATCAATGAAGTAGTTAAAAGGTCAGGGGTGGATTCCAGGTGTGTGGTTTTGCATTTGGAAGCTGTTGCTGTGACCAGACAACATGCGGTCAAAGGAACTCTCAATTGAGGTGAAGCAGAACATCCTGAGGCTGAAAAAAAAGAAAAAAATCCATCAGAGAGATAGCAGACATGCTTGGAGTAGCAAAATCAACAGTTGGGTACATTCTGAGAAAAAAGGAATTGACTGGTGAGCTTGGGAACTCTAAAAGGCCTGGGCGTCCACGGATGACAACAGTGGTGGATGATTGCCGCATACTTTATTTGGTGAAGAAGAACCCGTTCACAACATCAACTGAAGTCCAGAACACTCTCAGTGAAGTAGGTGTATCTGTCTCTAAGTCAACAGTAAAGAGAAGACTCCATGACAGTAAATACAAAGGGTTCACATCTAGATGGAAACCATTCATCAATTCCACAAATAGACAGGCCAGAGTTAAATTTGCTGAAAAACACCTCAAGAAGCCAGCTCAGTTCTGGAAAAGTATTCTATGGACAGATGAGACAAAGATCAACCTGTACCAGAATGATGGGAAGAAAAAGTTTGGAGAAGAAAGGGAACGCACACCACATCCTCTGTAAAACATGGTGGAGGCAACGTGATGGCATGGGCATGCATGGCTTTCAATGGCACTGGGTCACTTGTGTTTATTGATGACATAACAGCAGACAAGAGTAGCCGGATGAATTCTGAAGTGTACCGGGATATACTTTCAGCCCAGATTCAGCCAAATGCTGCAAAGTTGATTGGACGGCGCTTCATAGTACAGATGGACAATGACCCCAAGCATACAGCCAAAGCTACCCAGGAGTTCATGAGTGCAAAAAAGTGGAACATTCTGCAATGGCCAAGTCAATCACCAGATCTTAACCCAATTGAGCATGCATTTCACTTGCTGAAATCCAGACTTAAGACGGAAAGACCCACAAACAAGCAAGACCTGAAGGCTGCGGCTGTAAAGGCCTGGCAAAGCATTAAGAAGGAGGAAACCCAGCGTTTGGTGATGTCCATGGGTTCCAGACTTAAGGCAGTGATTGCCTCCAAAGGATTCGCAACAAAATATTGAAAATAAAAATATTTTGTTTGGGTTATGTTTATTTGTCCAATTACTTTTGACCTCCTAAAATGTGGAGTGTTTGTAAAGAAATGTGTACAATTCCTACATTTTCTATCAGATATTTTTGTTCAACCCTTCAAATTAAACGTTACAATCTGCACTTGAATTCTGTTGTAGAGGTTTCAGTTCAAATCCAATGTGGTGGCATGCAGAGCCCAACTCGCGAAAATTGTGTCACTGTCCAAATATTTCTGGCCCTAACTGTATGACTGAAGTATGCTTTTCCTATTACTAAGGTTAATGTTAGAACATTGTGCGTGTTTCTACAAGGACCATGTATCCACTGAAAAGTATTTCAGTATCTGGGATTACTGTGGCTCCTCTGATCTCAATCCAGTGCGCATTTGTGCAAATCATCAGCTCCTGAGATCTACCACCATCAAATCTTCTAAGATTATGTGCAGTTCAACAGATTAGAAGCAATATCTCATTAGAACAGTGCGACAACTGAAAGTCTGATGGTGGGTTTACACGCACCAACGTCGGTCCGATATTGGATCCGACGGCGCGGGAGCGCGCGTTTTCTGGCCGGATTTCTAAGAATCGCATCGGAGGTTTACACAGCGCGATATCGAGATACAACGTCTCTACGATGTGTACGCCCCCTTGTACGGCCGACCCGGGAACGACCATTTAACATTGGAGTGAATGGGGGATGTTGTACTGCACATCGTAGTTGGGCTGTCACACAGCACGATCCGACTCCAACCTCCATCCAATATCAGGCCGTTGAATAGCACGCTCATTCGACCCCCTATATCGGTTTGATATCGTTCGTGCATCGTATTGGTCATTTACACCATACAACGCACGAACGATATCGGGTCCAACGTACGAACCACATGACTTTTGGTCGGAGTTGGACGCCGATATCGCAACGTGTAAACCCACCATTAATGTATTTAAACAATTTCGAGGATAAATGGCGGCCTACAAAGTACAGATAAATCACTGAAAAACAGATTTTTTTTCAGTATATTGTAGCAAGAAAAACAACGTATGAATCCAACTTTTGACTTCACCTTCACAACAATAATCTCAGCCAAATGCTTCAATAAGGTATGTTTATTAAAAGTTTATTATAAGATTGTTTAATGCATTTGCATGCAAGGCACAAATGTAGCACAAAGTTATGTAAAAAGCAACATAGTAATAAGATGTAAATTATTGGTAAATATTAAGATACATTTTTGTTGATGGATTAATCCCAATCCTCTCATTTATTTGTCTGCCTGCGGTACGATGCTCTGGTGATTTGTGTCATTGTTTGACCTCAACCTTCAGCTCATTCAACACCTCTGTATTTATCTAGACATAGAGAGTGACAAGCCATGCAGGTAACAGTGGATTACTTCCACTCAGACGTGTAGTTATTAGTGATGAGTGAGTGGTACTATGCTCAGATGCTCGGATAGTTGCGATATGCATACCGAGTATGGGGAACTTAAGCATTTTTCTGGAAGAATTTCTGGAAAAATGTTCGACGCGACACAAGTACCCGAGTATAATGGAAGTCAACGGGAACTCAGGCAATTTTCAGGGTATCCTTCTAGAAAAATCCTTGAGCTCCTCATTGACTTCCATTATACTCGGTACCCAAGTTGTGCCCTTCCAAACATCAACTGCTCGTTACAAGTAACGAGCACCCTAGCATGGTACTGCTCACTCATCACTAGTAGTTATATGTCCTACATTACGAAGGAGATGGTGCAGGTGATGGTCATTCCTGTGAAGAATATTTGGCTCCAGCAGTCATGAACCATCCTCATGAGAATAGGAAACAAGACTGACGAGGGACAAGAGCTGCAGTATAAAGTGGAAGTGAAAGATTGATAGGCAAGTATCCATTTTTAGACTACAATGAGTCTATTAGAAAAGTTAATAAAAAGGGATGGACAACCCCTTTAAGCTTTATCTTGGGCAATCGATTATATATTTCATCAGGCCCCCTCCCCAGATGCCTAAAAAAGTAATTGGTGATGGCAAGTTGGTGCTACCGTGCTAGTGGCAATTGGTGGAGGCTGGGTCCTGATCTCGGACATTGAGGGGGCGAGGCCCACTTTCAGATGGCTTCACTGCATATAGGACGCTGAGTAGGACTCAAGTCCTTTCCCTGATGAGCAGAGCTCTCAACATATTGCATAAGAAGTATTGAGCGCTCTGCTCGCCGGGGGGAGAATACACTGAGCTGCCCGCCAAGGAAGCAGAGCATAGCTTGCAGATTTAGTAGTGGGCCTGTCCAGGTGACTGTCCCAGGGCAGCTGTCCCTCTGACCCCCCCCCCCTGCTGGCTACATCTCTGCATAGAGGATATGAATTTATAGAGGGCTTCATGAATCTTGGGGTCAGGGCCAAATATTGTCTGAGATCACCACTGCATATGATGCCAGAGAGGGGCTGCAATTTTTACATAACAACACACTGAACTTTAGAGCCAAAAAATGAAATACTGGGTCTGGGTCCAATTGTGACTCCAGTACCTAGAAATTTAATTTCCAAGCCATCAACACCGGCGCTGATCCCAGTATCTACACCTAAACCAAGGGTAACACTAACTGGGCCGGCACTGGCTGAAACACTGCCAATTTCTGCTCTTGCCATGGCTCCAACTCCAACTACATTTGCTTCAGCTCCGGCACGAGCATTTGGACCCTTGGCTTCAGCCTCAAACACACTATACACAGCTTTTGCTTTTCCGACACCGGCTTCACATTGGGCTCCAGCTCTGGGGACTCTCTTGCCAGGTGCATCTTCACCTCCATGGGCGTAGGTTTCAGCACCAGCATAGACACCTTTAGTTTCTGTACTGGCTCCTCTATCAAAAGTATCAAATGAGTCAACAATACCAGAAGGGCGAAAACCAGCAGATCCTATTGATACCGATGATTTCTTCTCCACTACAGGGTGTTTGAATGATTCTTTCAATGGTCTGCTTTTAGGCTTTCTAGTAAAATCATCACCGCTGCTTGTCAATTTAACAGGACCTTTACTGGCATGTGTCTTCTCCCAATATCGATTATACGGTGTCACTTTTGGAGTCTCATTTGTTTCCTAAAGGCAACAAGTTAGAGTCGGTGATGAGTAACTTAATATTACTATCGATTTACAAACAGCATGACTACATGGCATTTCTCCTTAATTATTTAAAGGGAAGAAGTTGTACCTTGTTATGTACACAAAAAACAATGCAGGGGCAGATGATTAGGCCTTTACCCTGCATGCCAAACGGTGCCCACAAGTCACCCTTTTTTAGTCAGGGGATTAAAATGCAGAATAAGGGCTGTGAACTGAGTCATGAAAAGCCGAGATACAATTCATTTTCTACTGCATCCATTATTGCGATCTGTGTACCTTGCTTTTTATACATATTCTCAGCACTGGCTGTATGTAACATACATAATCCTGATCTTCTTTATGCTATAATTATGTAAATGTAGATTGACAATCTTGTGATCTATTTTGAGTTATCTGTCTTATTTTATCATTTTTAATATACTTCAATAATGATTACTTTTTTATGCATTCTTTATTATATTGTACTAGATGGTGGCCCGATTCTAACGCATCGGGGACTCTAGAATATGTATGTAGCTGACATACTGTGACTGACAGAACTTGTTCAGTCAATGTGAATTAACTACATACAGTTGTGGCCAAAAGTATTGACACCCCTGCAATTCTGTCAGATAATAATCAGTTTCTTCCTGAAAATGATTGCAATCACAAATTCTTTGGTATTATTATCTTCATTTAATTTGTCTTCAATGAAAAAATACAAAAAGCAAAACATTGATCATTTCACACAAAACTCCAAAAATGGGCCATACAAAAGTATTGGCACCCTCAGCCTAATACTTGGTTGCACAACCTTTAGCCAAAATAACTGCGATCAACTGCTTCCGGTAACCATCAATGAGTTTCTTACAATGCTCTGCTGGAATTTTAGACCATTCTTCTTTGGCAAACTGCTCCAGGTCCCTGATATTTGAAGGGTGCCTTCTCCAAACTGCCATTTTTAGATCTCTCCACAGGTGTTCTATGGGATTCAGGTCTGGACTCATTGCTGGCCACCTTAGAAGTCTCCAGTGCTTTCTCTCAAACCATTTTCTAGTGCTTTTTGAAGTGTGTTTTGGGTCATTGTCCTGCTGGAAGACCCATGACCTCTGAGAGAGACCCAGCTTTCTCACACTGGGCCCTACATTATGCTGCAAAATTTGTTGGCATTCTTCAGACTTCATAATGCCATGCACACGGTCAAGCAGTCCAGTGCCAGAGGCAGCAAAGCAACCCCAAAACATCAGGGAACCTCCGCCATATTTGACTGTAGGGACCGTGTTCTTTTCTTTGAACGTCTCTTTTTTTCTCCTGTAAACTCCATGTTGATGCCTTTGCCCAAAAAGAGAGAACATAATAATAATAATAAAACTTTATTTGTATAGCGCCAACATATTCTGCAGCGCTTTACAGTACAACGGTACATATAAGAAAAATATACGGTACAGAAAGGTAATGCAGAACAGTAGTTACATACAATAAACATAGAATCAACTCAGGAAATACAATATAAAGGCAAAAAATGAAAGTGACCCTGCTCGAAGGAGCTTACAATCTAAGACGGGATGGGAACACAAAGTACAGGGGCTTATAACAATGAATATCTTATGTTTAGGTGACTACTGTTAGGGACAAGGATAGACCGCCCTGAAGAGGTGTGTTTTTAGGGAGCGTCTGAAGCTATGCAAGTTGTGGATGGTCCTAATTTCTTGGGGTAGAGCATTCCAGAGGTTTGGTGCAGCTCGAGAGAAGTCTTGGAGTCGGGAATGGGAGGTTCGGATTAATGCTGATGTTAGTCTGAGGTCACGTTCAGAACGAAGGGGACGGGTGGGGTGGTAGACAGAGATGAGGGTGGAAAGGTAAGGAGGTGCCGCACACCATGAATAGTTTTGTGGGTGACAACGAGCAATTTGAATTTGATCCTATAGTGAACGGGTAGCCAATGTAGTGACTGGCACAGAGCAGAAACATCTGAGTAATGGTTTGCTAGATAGGTGATCCTGGCTGCTGCATTGAGGATAGACTGGAGAGGGGAAAGCTTACTGTGGGGAAGCCAGCTAATAAAGAATTACAGTAGTCAAGGCGGGAATGAATCAGGGCCACGGTGAGGGTTTTAGTTGTTTCCATGGTGAGAAAGGGGCGGATTCTAGAGATATTTTTCAGGTGCAAGCAACAGGAGCGGGTGAGAGATTGTATATATGGGGTGAAAGAGATCAGTGTACATCAAAACACAGAGACAGCGAGCCTGCTGACTAGGCGTTATCGTGGTGCCGCACACCGAAAGAGAGATGTCAGGTTTAGGGAGGTTGGCAGAGGGTGGGAGCCGAAGTTGTTCAGTTTTGGAAAGGTTGAGTTTCAGATAGAGAGCAGACATGATATTGGAGACTGCGGTTAGACAGTCATTGGTGTTCTTTATTAGAGCGGGAGTAAGGTCAGGGGCTGAAGTGTATAATTGTGTGTCATCAGCATAGAGATGGTACTGAAAGCCAAATCTGCTGATGGTCTGTCCAATCGGGGCTGTGTAGAGAGAGAAGAGAAGAGGTCCAAGGACTGAACCCTGAGGGACCCCAATAGTGAGAGGAAGAGGGGAGGAAGTGGAGCCAGAGAACGATACACTGAAAGAGCGGTCAGAAAGATAGGAAGAGAACCAGGAGAGAGCAGTGTCCTTGATGCCAATGGAGTGCAGCATAGAGAACATTCTTCCAAAACGTTTTAGGCTTTCTCAGGTAAGTTTTGGCAAACTCCAGCCTGGCTTTTTTATGTCTCGGGGTAAGAAGTGGGGTCTTCCTGGGTATCCTACCATACAGTCCCTTTTCATTCAGATGCTGACGGATAGTACGGGTTGACACTGTTGTACCCTCGGACTGCAAGGCAGCTTGAACTTGTTTGGATGTTAGTCGAGGTTCTTTATCCACCATCCGCATAATCTTGCGTTGAAATCTCTTGTCAATTTTTCTTTTCCGTCCACATCTAGGGAGATTAGCCACAGTGCTATGGGCTTTAAACTTCTTGATGACACAGCGCACGGTAGACACAAGAACATTCAGGTCTTTGGAGATGGACTTGTAGCCTTGAGATTGCTCATGCTTCCTCACAATTTGGTTTCTCAAGTCCCCAGACAGTTCTTTTGGTCTTCTTTCTTTTCTCCATGGTTAATGTGGTACACACAAGGACACAGGACAGAGGTTGAGTCAACTTTAATCCATGTCAACTGGATGCAAGTGTGATTTAGTTATTGCCAACACCTGTTAGGTGCCACAGGTAAGTTACAGGTGCTGTTAATTACACAAATTAGAGAAGCATCACATGATGTTTCTAAAGGCCCGGTCAGACGTAACGACCGCAGTAGCGATCCCGATAACGACATGGCTCCCGGGATCGCTGATGAGTCATTATCGGTATCGCTACTTGGTATTCAAACACCGCCGATCTATACAACAATATGTCCACCCTAGCGATTTCTTCAACGATATTGTTCAGTCGTTGTATTTCCTTCTCACATGCGTGCACGCCTACGTATCTCATTATGTGTTGCCAACGATATCGTCGGTAAGGTGTCAAACACAGCGATACAGCGTTCCCAGCGGGAGCGCAACGACCAAAAAATGAACCAGGAGGCTGTGTAACGATTGCCGATCTCGCAGCAGGGGACCAGATCGTTACACCCTGCCGCACGTAGCGATGTCGTTGCTGAGATCGCTATTGCGTCACAAAAGTAACGATCTCGTTAGCGATCTCGGTATGTGAGACATACCCTTAACAGTGCCAATACTTTTGTCCACCCCCTTTTTTATGTTTGGTGTGGAATTATATCCAATTTGGCTTTAGGACAATTCTGTTTGTGTTTTTTTCATTGAAGACAAATTAAATGAAGATAATAATACCAAAGAATTTGTGTTTGCAATAATTTTCAGGAAGAAACTGAGTATTATCTGACAGAATTGCAGGGGTGTCAATACTTTTGGCCAACACTGTATATGTATGTATGTATGTATGTATATATATAAAATAAATATAGCAGCCCTATGGTGTATGGCGGTACATTACATTACATGTATAGCAGCGCTATGGTTTACGGCAGTACATTACATTGGACACACAGGATTGTGTCGGGGGGTAGGATGGAGCGGGGGAGGCAGGACGGAGGCCGGGGAGGCAGGACGGAGGCCGGGGAGGCAGGACGGAGCAAGCAGGGCAGGACGGAGCGAGCAGGGGGAAGCTGCAGGAGCACTTGAGGGGGAAGCTGTGAGGTCAGAGTGGGCGGGTGGAGCTGCTGTGAGGTCAGAGTGGGGAGGTCACAGGCATCAGCGCTCATCATATCACATCAGCGCCTGCACAGGGCAAAGTGAAAGCTCATACAGAGCACTGACAGCGGTCATCTCAGAGCTGCGGATTCGTCACAGTGCCTCAGAGATGACCGTTCTCATTGCAATGCGGCAGTTCTATAAAAGACAACATAGAGCAATCCAGTATGCAATGGTCTGTGGAGACTGGAGGGGGCGGGAATACCGAAACAGGAGTGGCCGGACATACTGACACTGGAAAGGGCAGGCATATGGAGACTGGGGAGGGCGAGCAATCCATGCTGGAGATGGGAGAGGGGCGGGCATAGTGAGAGTGGAGTGGCCAGGCATACTGACACTGGGGCGGGCTTGCTGCTGTGTGGGGAGGGCTTATGGGAGTGGGTGTGACCGACCAGTTTCTAAACACACACGATCTCTGGTTGTATCCTGCAGCGCAATATATAGTGATATCTAGGTAACCCTGCAAAACATTGACAAGGATGTAAGTTACAAACTGTCAACATTTTGCAGCCTAGATACACACATGAACTATAGCAAAAGCCCGGACAACCTCTTTAGCTGTAATTATACAGTTATTGGATTAATGTGTAATCACTTCATATGACAATTATATATGGGAGGAACTGGGGTACATTACAACAATCAGAAATAGAACATATAATAAATACATATATTACTAACCACCTCCTCTTCCATTGTTCTACTGCTGCTCTGTAGTGCAGTCATTTTTAGCAATCCTTGAAAAACAAACAAAAAATATTTGGTAAAATGTTACATGGAAGTATAAGCAAATATTCTTTCCTTTTTTCAAAAATGGATTAAAGCTTATAGAATGACAACACAATGCAGTTGGTTGATGAGCTTTCTCTAGCGGTTGCTGCAGGCAGCTATAAAGATGTTTGAAAGGGAATCTGACAGCATCATATTGTAGAGACAGAGACCCTGAATGTATCACTTAGTTTACTGGATGCAGGAGTTATGATAATCACAATATTCCAGCTGAGGTTTGGTATGCTCAGCAGGGTGAGGGCTTCCCCCCACGCTAAATAGCATCCCGCAGACGCCCCTGAAAATGGCACATTCATTGTAGCACCATTTCCAGGTGCTTTACCAGGTTCTCCCAGTGGCCCTGGTGGCAGCATACTGGGTAATAAGGGGTTAATGCCAGCTTTGTATTGCAAGCTGGCATTAAGCTCGAGGTTCTTAATGTAGGGCCAATATTAGATCCGGCCATTAAGAATCTCAAAACAATAGTAAAGACACAACACAGAGCAAAATAAAGGCCCCTTTCACATCTATGCGTCTGCTGCTTTTGCTTCATTTGCGTTTTCATGCGTTTTTACCGCAAAAACGCATCAAAACGCATGCGTTTTTGTCCCCATTGATTTTAATGGAAACGCATGAAAAACGCATTCAAAAACGCATGCATTTTTCAAACGCAGCTAAAAACGTGGCAAACAATGTTTTGAGCTGAGTTTGCAAAAAACGTATGCGTTTTGCGTTTTTACAAACGCACATGCGTTTTTACATGCGTTTTTGAATGCGTTTTTCATGCGTTTCCATTAAAATCAATGGGGACAAAAACGTATGCGTTTTGCGTTTTTACAAACGCACATGCGTTTTTACATGCGTTTTTGAATGCGTTTTTTGTTTCCATTAAAATCAATGGGGACAAAAACGCATGCGTTTTGATACGTTTTTTGCGGTAAAAACGCATGAAAACGCAAATGAAGCAAAACGCAGCAGACGCATAGATGTGAAAGGGGCCAAAGACATTTAGCGACTTCATCTTTATTAAGCCCTAGAACCTCATACCCTTCCTCAATCCTCTGCAACATCTCTCTGCTTGGCACTCTCAGTTCAGCTTAATCAGATGCTGCGATGATGGCATCCTATCCCTGTGGCCTCTGAACACTGACAGACTGAGTTGAGAGCTGTGGTATGGTAAGGTCACCCAAGGACACCATTGACAAAGTAACCACGAGATAGCGGTTACTATGGCAACAATGTCCTTGGGTGACCTCAGTACTCCTGGTTTACCTGAACGCTGAATGAACGAGCCACAGGGATAGCGTCTGGGCAAGCCAGGTGTAACTGAGGTCACCTGAAGACACCATTGGCATAGTAACTGCTAGCTGTTACTAAGGCAACGGTGTCTTCAGGTGACCTCACCGCTTACCATGCAGCAGCTCTCAGCTCAGTCATTCAGTAATCAGAGGCCGCGGGGATAGGATGCTATCATTGCGGCCTCTTAAAGGCCAGGTCTAATATTTATTTAACACACTATGATGGCAAGATGGTTGCCATGCACTTATGTGAACGCCCCTTAGGTTCTGATTAGACTGTATTGAGTCCACTATCTCATCATGGTGAATTTCTCAGTGGGTCCCTAACCTAAAAGATGCTAAAGCTAAAAAAACACCTCGCCTTTCCTATTGGTTGTGCGGTCCATTCTTTTCTCTACAGCTATGGTATATATATGGTGATCTATGGTGATATATATTTAAAGATTCCAAAAAAACCTCTTTGAATATATAACCTTAGGGCTGTAGGTCTAGAGGGGATAATAAAGCAACAGGCGTAGACCTAAGTGTAGAGATATTATACTTGTATGTAATAATACAGGCAAGTGCACTCACCTATGGTATATCTTTGTAAAAAAGCACATTGATCGCTGAGAATCTTGTAAGGGTCATTTGGTATGCTGCTCCAGTCCAGGAAAACATGTCTCTAAGCCAAGAGTCTGTGAGTAAGCTTCAGAGGTAATTATCCGGGCAGGTGAGCGCTCCCGCAATAGGAACCATAGATGAAGGCCTTTTTATTTTAACAATTGTGGCCGAAACGCGTTGTTTTATGAATATTTTGTAAATATTGATTTGATTTTATGAATAAACCTGAGAAGTAAAAGAAATTGAAGCCTATTCTATGGATCCTATTGCGGGAACGCTCACCTGCCCGGATAATTAACTCTGAAAAAAAACTCTGACACCTTTCTCACTCTCCTCAGTTCTAAAATGTAGGCCCCTATCACCGACCTCTGTGCTGATGATCTGGCTTCTTACTTCACAGAGGAAATAGAAACCATCTGTCAAAAATCAACTCCCAACTTCAAATCGCTGTTACCCCTACCTCTTCCCACATTTTCTCCTGCTCACTCTCCACTTTTGACCCAGTCACAGAAGTAGTAGTCTGCAGGCTCCTCTCTTCACACCACATGCACTGCTGATCCCATCCCCGCACACCTACTCCAGTCTCTCTCTACGGTGGTCTCCACTGACCTAACCAAAATCTTCAATCTCTCCCTCTCTTCTGGCATCTTCCCCTCCCCCTTCAAACACTCGATCATTACTCCATTATTTAAAAAAAACGTCCCTCAACCCATCCTGCACAAACAACTACAGACCAGTCTCCAATCGCCCCTTCATATCTAAACTCCTGGAGCTCCTGGTCTACTCTCGCCTCACTCATTACCCCTCAACTCACTCTCTTCTAGACCCATTACAGTCTGGTTTCCGCCCCCTACATTCTACAGAAACTGCTCTCACCAAAGTGACCAACGACCTTCTGACATCTAAATGTAATGGTGACCACTCTCTGGTTATTCTACTTGATCTCTCTGCAGCCTTTGACACTGTTGACCATCATCTCCTACTCTCCGTGCTGCACTCCATCGGAGTAAAGGACACGGCTCTCTCCTGGTTCTCTTCCTATCTTTCTGACCGCTCTTTCAGTGTATCATTTGCTGGCTCCACTTCCTCCCCTCTTCCTCTCACTATTGGGGTTCCTCAGGGTTTAGTCCTTGGACCTCTTTTTTTCTCTCTCTACACGGCCCCAATTGGACACACCATCAGCAGATTTGGCTTTCAGTACCATCTTTATGCTGATGACACACAAATATACAGTTCTTCCCCTGACCTTACTCCCACTCTAATTAAGAACATCAATGACTGTCTAACTCAGGGGTCTCAAACACGCGGCCCACCACGCTCCCCAATGCGGCCCAGGGCACCATGAAAGAAATAAGCATGCCCCTGGCCATTATACATGGAGCCGCCGCGGTACCGCTTTACTGTGACTTCCGGGTACCGCCGGCTCAAACAAGTGCCTTCGCGCATATACATTCACGCAAGCAGGCGGCCGGTGGACCAATCAGAAGCCTCCTGTGACGTCACCGTAGGCTTCCGATTAGTCCGCCGGCCGCCTGCTTTCATGAATGAACAGGCACGAAGGCACTTGTTTGAGCCGGGCAGCGGTACCCGGAAGTCACAGTAAAGCGGTACCGTGGCGGCTCCATGTATAATGGGCCCGGGGCATCAGGTGTGTATGAGTGAGAGTTAGAGAGAGAGTATGTGTATATGTGAGTGAGTGTGTGTGTATATGTGTGAGTGTATTTGTGTGTATATGTGTGTGTATTTGTGTGTATATGTGTGTGTATTTGTGTGTATATGAGTGAGTGTGTATATATGTAAGTATTTATGTGTATGAGTGTGTGTGTATGTGTATATTTGTGTATATATGTGTGTATGTGTATATTTGTATGTATATGTGAGTATTTGTGTGTATATGTGAGTGTGTATATGTGTATTTGTGTGTATATGTGAGTGTGTATATATGTATGAGTATGTGTGTATATGTGAGTGTGTACGTGTTTGTGTGTGTATGTGTACGTATTTGTGTGTATGTGAGCGAGTGTATTTGTGTGTATATGTGAGTGTGTATATATGTATGAGTATTTGTGTGTATATGTGTGTATATGTGAGTGAATGTGTACGTGTACGTATTTGTGTGTATATGTAAGTGTGTATGTGTACGTATGTGTGTATATGTGAGTGTATTTGTGTGTATATGTGTGTGAGTGTATTTGTGTGTATTTGTGTGTATGTGAGTGTGTATGTGTGAGTGTATTTGTGTGTATATGTGTATATATGTGAGTGTGTATATGTGTGTATATGTGAGTGTGTATGTGTGAGTATGTGTGTGTGAATATTTGAGTGTGTATATGTGTGTGCGTGTATGTTTGTATGGGAGTGTGTATATGTGTGTGAGTGTATGTATATGTGTGAGTGTATTCCCGCGCCACCTGAGTGGAACATCGCCGGCGGCTGGTGCCGGTTGCCGGCTGGTGCTGGGGGCAAGCGGGAGACAGGGAGCCACAGAGGAAGAAGCTGCCGGGATGAGAAGAGTGGAGTCAGGTAAGGCGCTGTTACAGCAGAAGATAGCAGCCTGGAGGGGGGAGGGGAACGTGACCGCTGAAAGTGCCTAGGGTGGCAGGAACTCCAAATATGGCCCTATGTAAGTGTGTCAATGTGTGAGTGTGTATGTGAGTGTGAGTGTGAGTGTGTGTGTGTGTGTGTGTGTGTGTGTGATTGGCTGACAGCCTGCACCACCCCACTGTATATGCAGTTAGGAGAAAAAAAATGGAGATCGCCATTATTTCTGCAGCACTGATCTTATTTCCACCCCCTTCCCCCGCACATTATACACAGACACTGGATATTAACATTCATTAACAGTTTTAGGGTTAGGGTTAAGTTTTTGGTGATCGAAACGTTATCGAACATAACCTCGAACTGCCGAATTTGATGCATATTGTTCAAATTCGGCAAATGATTTGAACACCGCTGTCACAGCTCGAATTTGAGATTGGCGAACAATTTGAATCGAACACCGCTCATCTCTAGTCAATATTTTAACACAGTATTTGTAGCCAAAACCAGGAGTGGGTAAAAAATATAATTGGTGACATGTTTCTATTATACTTTTCTTCTGATTGTTCCACTCCTGGTTTTGTCTTTCAAATACTAAGGTAAAAAAACTCACCAAATACTCAGTGTGGGAACATAGCCTTGGCCCACTTATGGTCCAACTTACCCCATATATATGGCACTATCATGTACGGCTATCTAATCGTACATTAGCAGCTAGATGATGGTTCAGACTCAGGAGCTTACACTGTTGACATGAGCAGAATCAACAATAACAATTTTAGTTGTTTAACTGTGGCACCCCAGAGTCCGGTTGCCTCAATGGCATTACCTCTCTCGGGGGGTGATGTCATGCTTGCAAGCAAGAAGGGGTATCCACACCAGGTAAGCCCACAGCATGCAACACCTTTCCTGATGCCAAACCAGAAGGGGGAGCTCTAACCTGGGTTTAGGGGATCTCCCCTATAAATTCTGGCCTGGGGGTAGGGTTAGTCAGTTCAGTTCCTAGGAGGACTGTGAAG
Organism: Allobates femoralis; assembly: GCA_033576535.1. Taxonomy (NCBI): domain Eukaryota; kingdom Metazoa; phylum Chordata; class Amphibia; order Anura; family Aromobatidae; genus Allobates; species Allobates femoralis. Next base: position 201,197,108 of record JARQOC010000011.1, on the reverse strand, counting down.
AGGACATGTGGACTGGAGCAGTGCCAAACTCATCCCAGGTAGAGCAGAGTGAGGGACAGCAAGTATGACGGACCAATAGGAGAGGGTCTGAGAAAAGAGAGAAGCAGGCCTGGGGAGTGGAGCCAGCCGACCGATTCACCCCAGAGCAGAGTGCTAGAAGCGGACACGAGGCTGAGTGGGTACTTCAGGCCTAGCAGCGAAATCCGGAGGACAGGAGATTCCAAGTCTGCCGGCCAAAGCACAGCACCTGAACGCACAGCAGTATCATAGAGCTCAGGGCCAGTTACCAGAGGTGTGGTGCCCGGGAAGAGCTCAAGCTGCCTGTCATACAGGTGAGAGACTTAAGAGCAGGAAGAGAGGGTCGCAGCTTAGCTACAGGCAGCCAGGACCAGCACAGAGATGCGCAGCAGGGAGGCTTCAGATTTCACCAGGTGAGGAGATACCCAACTTGTTTTCAGGCCACCTGGACCCCTAACATCTCCTGTGGACAGTACTTTAGTGTGGACCTGCTACCTCCAGTAAAGGTAAAGGAGACTACAAACTGTGTGTGTCTGTCAGTTACCCCGCGCCCTCAGTACTGCACCCCAATGGCCTACCATCGCCATAGACTTTACCGGTTGCCCTCTGGAACCGCTCCACTTGTGGGGAGCTGCAAGCCCATCATCCCCAGAGGTCCAGCACTCAGCATCCACCCCAATAGCCGAACACCACGGGTGGCGTCAAGACCACCATTCTTGAACATTTAAGTTGATACGCAGGGTCACGGAGCCAGGTCTCAACCCTTGTGACTCCCTGGAAGCATCAAAGCCCAGTTCCGAGTATCCCATGGCCCTGGTGGTGCATCATAACCATCTTATCTAAGAAGTTGCCAAAGAGAAGAGACTTCCTCAGTTGTTTTCCATCCTCCACTATGATGAACTCAATTAAAGGGAACCTCACCCCTAAAAATCAACCCCTAGCCATTCAATACCTGTCCCTGCACCTTAATTATCCTATTCTACCTATCCCTTTTTGTTAAAATTGTGTTTTTAAAAACTTTAAAAAAGTGCTTTTGTTACCTCCTCATCTGCGACTTCTGTGCTCTTGAGAAGTCACACAGGGCGTTCCCTGTGACTTCTTTCCGCCACCTTTAGTGCAATTATTCACGCCCCAATGAGCGTGATAATCCTTTGGGATGTTCCTCACTCTCCTCCATGGTTGGATTAGCCGCCTCATCACAGATAAAATGCCGTAAAGTAATCTCGCGCATGCGCAATGCACATCGCGAGGTCCTTGATACACCCAATGGGTGTACCGATGTCATGATAGCTGGATATGACGCGATTAGCATCATATCAGCTAATCCGCCCATGGAGGAGGTCAAGGAACATCCCAAAGGATTATCATGCTCATCGCAGCCTGAATAATTGCACTAAAGGCGGCGGAAAGAAGCCACAGGGAACGCCCTGTGTGACTCCTCAAGAGGACAGAAGCCGCAGATGAGGAGGTAACAAAAGCACTTTTTTAAAGTTTCTAAAAACACAATTTTGACAAAAAGGAATAGGTAGAATAGGTTAATTAAGGTGCAGGGCCAGGTATTGAAAGGCAAGGGGGTGATTTTTAGGGGTCAGGTTCCCTTTAAGGCCTAAGGGTTACTATGGCAGAGATGCATAATAATGGCTCCGGATCTACCATATGTTGAGTTGCAGGTGGCAGGTGCCCGGAATAGTCGAGGGCGAGGCAAGGTCGGGGCCACAGTGCAGCCCCAACTGAGCTGAGCCTGCACATGCTCCTCAGTGCAATAATTCAGTTCTTTGGTACCCTCATCGAGGGACAAACTATTCACAGAGTCAATAAAAGTTTTAAGTTTTCTTTTCAAGAACAGTTGAATATGAGATTTCAGGATGACTTATTTACAATTGCATGTTTGGCTGCAGGCTGCAGTCCCTGTAACTTCTGACTCACGTCTCCCAGGGTCGTTATACACTATGAATTGAAAGATTCAAAGAGTCTTTTGTTGGTTCTATCCCTAACCCTGCTTATGAGAACATGTCCATGGGACAACCAGGGAACTGCTTAACATGATTCCTTAACCACATTCACAATGGAGATGTGTCCATCTTCAAATCTCTACTTGGAACTCAACAAACCAACTCTGGAGGGGACAGCTACTGTCAGGGTATCTGACAGGGGCAGACATTGGGCACCAACACCAGAGGAACACACTCAGCTGAGGTTCTGTTCCATGATCCATTCATTGGGCCAAATCCTGGAGTGACAACCAAGGTTCGAACAATTAAAGGGGGACTTTGGTTCCTGATACAATCTCCTACTGGAGGACTCTCCTAATTTTCCCCACGCTACAAATCCTTTTATTGGCTAAGCCCCAGCCACAAGGATACCCACAACTACTACTAATAACCTTGTTCAGATAACCAAGCTCAAGGAGCAGCCTTTGCCTTTAATCAGTAGAGGGCCACATACATATTATGGAATACACTGATTTTAAATGCAAGTGCAAAATGCAAGGTATCCCTTCACACCTCTGACCCTCTTACACATGCACGGATCCTGTTAGGGCTAGAGATGAGCGATGTTCGATTCGAATTGTTCGCCATTCCCAAATTCGAGCTGTTTTTGGCGGTGTTCGAGTCATTCGCTGAATTAGAACAATTTGCTTGAAATTCGGCAGTTCTAGTATATGTTCGATAACGCTTCGATCCACAAAAGCTTAATCTTCCTAACCCTAAACCTAGCCCTAATACTGCAAATGAATGTTAATATCCAGTTTGTGTGTATATTGTGCAGGGGGGGCTTGTATCAGAGCTGCAGCAATAAGGTCGCGCTCTTTTTTTTTCTCCTAAAGCATGTACAGTGGGGCGGTTCAGGCTGCTAGCCAATCAGAGTGCCACACTGCAAAGTGCATTTTTTCACACAACTAATGTCATCATTGGCTGTGTCTGTCACATGTGCTAACCCTATAAAACCCGGCCATCTTAAAGATCACCACCATTTTGCTGATAGCTGCTGCAGGTGTTAGACGGCACCCGCGGCTGCTGCTGTGTGCGACCGCTAAACAGTGCAAACTAAATTGTGTTCTCTCAGTCAGCTAGTGAGTTTAGGGAGTAGGGACTAGTAATTTCAGCCCTTTTTAGAGTTGCTCCATAGGAGTAGCGATTAGGGATAGGGACTAGGGACTAGTAGTCTATCAGCCCTTTTCAGGGCTACTTCATAGAAGCAGTGACTAGTTTTAATTGCATCCCTTATCAGGGCTAGGTTAGAGCAGTCTCTATTAGATTTTGATAGGCAGGGGTGTGTCATGTGTGTGCCAGTGCTGTGCAAGTCTTTCTCACTATTACTGGCCACAGTAACATAGCTCTTTGAATCAATTAGGGCAGGTAGTGTAGCTGTGGTGCCCCGCAGAGCAGGCGACACAGAGTTGTACTGCACCCATAAAAGCGGTGCAGATACTCCAGCTGCAAGTAGATTTCAGGCTGATGGGTGGAACCTACACACAAGCACCCCCACACTAGATCACATGGTGGGAGGTACCCGGGAGGGAATAAAATCACTTCTAGGGGGAGAAAGAAAGTCCTTCAGCAGAGAGGCGTGGCCAGCAGCCCTATGGAGCAGTAGCCTCTACACAGAGCTCCGGTGCCAAATAAGCGACAAGGGCCCTAAAGTCTTTTTTAAGACTGGGACCCACTTCAAAGTCGCCTCACTCATACAACCAACTACTGTGAGCATCCTGTCCGAGTCAGAGACCGTTCAAGTGAGAAACCTCCTCACAGAAGTCCCGGGACCGGACCTGGCTTTTCAACCCAAGCGCCATCTTTCTCACTTGTGAGTGCGACCGCACACGCCTACAACCCTCCCCTATCCTCCTAGGAGACTCTGGGACTATCACCAAACCGGCAGGAGAGACCTGCAACCGGCCACGCCGCATATACCTGTGCGCTCTCTCTGTCCGGTGCGGGTTCTAGATCCGCCACCGGAGTGAAGAGTTAGACCTGCAGTGGTCTTCTGGGGCTCGTGACGGCGGCAGAGGAAGCGGGAAGCTCATTAACACAAGCGCTCCTCCTTCCCTCACAATAGACTTGTGTACCTGCAGTACGGATCGGTGCTGAGAAACGCCGGTGGGACCACTTCTCTCTCTGGGGACGGTAGTAAACACGTGGGCGGAGGGATACCTATGTTAATCGGCCCCCCTCAGATAAATTAGCTCCGTCGGAGTAGAGGTGACGTCACCAGCATTAAAGGGCACCTGCACTCCTGCAGCCCAACTGTTACACTGCACAGAAAAGACCCGGAGCCTGTTTAATTGGGAATTGCAGTTGTTAACACTACTGAATTGAGGAAGCTACAGAGCATATACCACCTCCTCATCCATCCATCTTCATCTCATCACCTCCCCCTCTCCTACACTGAAGAGGGCACGATACGGAGGCCCCATAGCCCACAAGCAACTTTGAAGAGGATTTCCTATCACAAGCAAAATACACAATACCAGGAGAGGAAACTTACAACCCCCAGCACTAACAGTTACACAGATCTTGAAAAATAGTATTATACACAAACCAACTAAAAGAGGGACCTTGAAACATTATAAGACTCCAAGACCTTGCATATTAACCTATTAACCACTAGATGTCAGCCTGGTTACAGTTAACTGTTTCCCTTATACAACCATTCTGATATAAATACACAGAATTTAGGATTGCTAGCTTTGTGGATTTAAAACAAAAGCGTACTTTTGCAACCAATAACTAAATTGGACAGACAGGACTAGTTATCAGTTACTTCTAAAATTGCACTTTTCCTTGATTGCTTTTTTGTACTACCCCTTGACTAACTCTCCTGGACTTCCCAGAAATCATATCTCACGGTGACTACTTTACTTAGAGGCCTCTAACCTCTGACAGCGAAACTCACTTCACATTTAAAGTTTCTACTCAGTGACTTGACTTTGTTAAACCATAATAGTCCACGTCCATCCAGACATAACAAATAACAAGATCCCACTATTCCACTATGCCCACAAAATCTAAACTGAGCTCAATCCCTCAGGGGATCGAGGCTGTGGGAGACCTACAAAAGTCCCCCTTGAAAAGTAGATTACCAACCTTATCACAAACTTCACAATCCATCAAAAAACATAGAAACAAAGAAGAGAACCAAACTCTTAAAGACCATAAAACAAAAGATTGGGCATCATCCATTGAAGAATTAGATGAAACCCCTATGAACGAAACACCCTATTCATCCTCTAAACGAAAGGAAATTAGTACCCCTTCCAAAACCATACCAGATCCTACTTTAACCTCAGACACAGCAGAAATAAATCAAGGCCCAAACATCAAGAGTCTTGCAAGACAGAAACTAAAAACAGATAATGCAGAGCTAGAACTCCTAATCACCCCAAATCCAAACCAACCACCGGACAAAACCTTTATGGTAAACTTGTTCTCATCTTTCCAGTCCAAGTTTGAGGATAATATGAAAACCCACCTAACAGAAATAAAATCAACGGTAGCCTCTATAGTCACGAGGGTAGACGAACATGACCACTCTATAGCCAAACTTACGACAGCCTCTGCCACGGTCAAGAAAGAACAACACAAAATGAAAGAGAAAATAATATACCTAAGAAACAAATTAATAGACAGAGAAGATAGAGACCGAAGAGTCAACTTGAAGTTTAGAGGTGTCCCAGAGACAATTAAAACTCTGATCTACCAGAATATATCATAAACCTAGCTAAGACAACAATCCCAGGTAAACATGAGCTACAATACTCCGTTGAGAGAACCCATAGGTTCCCCAAGCCAACAAGACTACTTGATGACATACCTAGGGATGTTATCACGAAATTCTCATTCTTTTCCACTAAAGACCAAATAAATGAATACGTAAAGAGAAATAAAACTGTACCAGCCCCATATCAATCCATCAAAGTCTTCTTTGACTTCTCGAAAGAAACACTCACCAAGAGAAGGATACTCAGACCAGTTACTGAGGTCTTGAGAAACAACCACATCATGTACAGATGGAGTAATTCATCCTCTGACGTCATCTTCTCCCACAAAAACAAAACCTACAATATTGAGGAAGTTGAAAATGGACTTAAAACATTCAAAAACGTACGAATTGGAGAACCAGGATGACCACGAATAGGAAACAATAGACTTTGACACTAACCACTGATTGGCACCATGACCGAAACTTTAGCCCTGAGGAAGTATTCCAACGGTTCTGTTGAACCCTTCCACCAAGGAACAATTCACTAGTTTTACTTTCGGAATTACGTTATACGTTTGAAATTTATTACATATGTGTTGTTACAAACGTAAACCCAAATTAACTCAAACCTTCTTCCCAAGCTTTCCCCCCTCCTCCTTTCCTATTAGACCTGCAGAGTCGTATTAAACCTACCTCCTAGTGTACACTTATCAGTAATGTCCCACGACTATCTCTCACTTAATACAAATGGGCTCAACTCCCCACAGAAACGTTTTTATGTGTGGAGAGAGCTTAAAAAACACAAGATAGACGTTGCGGGCCTTCAAGAAACTAGATTCAGCATAGACAAAACACTGAAATTCTCAAACCCACTCTACCCACATACAAGAAGTCAGCAGTGGCCATACTAATAAAAGAGACAATTAAATTCGAAAAAAAAGAAATCATATCAGATCCAGAGGGCAGATTCATTATACTCAAGTGTCTGCTAGACAATGTCATGCACACATTGATAAATGTATATGCCCCTAATTCTGGTCAGATTACGTTTTTAAAAAAACTCCTACGCATTGTTAGAGAAGTACAAGAGGGTGTTCTGTACATGTTCGGGGATTTCAATGCAGTTTCGAACCGCTTGCTTGACTCATCCAACAAAAACAGAAATTCGAATACTCAACTAGACCCATTAATGAAACAGGAGGAACTATTTGACGCATTTCGATGCCTCAACACTTCCTTGTGGACGCCGGGCTCATCGCGATGACGTCATCGCGACGCCGGCCAGTCACATGACAAGCAGGAAGACAGAGAGGAAGATGGAGCCCGGAGCCCAGGAGCCGCGATCCGCCACCAGAGGGTGACAGCTGCTAGGCAGGTAATGTATATGCGCAGCGTTGCATGCGGGGGGGGGCCAGCAAGTGAGGTGGGGGCGCCAAACTATGAGGGGGGCCCTGCTGGGGCCCTGTATTCTACCACTGGGGCTGTATATACCACTGGGGCTGTATATACTACTGGGGCTGTATGCATACTACCACTGGGGCTGTATATACTACTGGGGCTGCTGGATGCTACCACTGGGGCTGAATATACCACTGGGGCTGTATATACTACTGGGGCTGTATATACTACTGGGGCTGTATGTATACTACCACTGGGGCTGTATATACTACTGGGGCTGCTGAATACTACCACTGGGGCTGTATATACTACTGGGCTGTATATACTACTGGGGCTGTATGTATACTACCACTGGGGCTGTATATACCACTGGGGCTGCTGTATACTACCACTGGGGCTGTATATACCACTGGGGCTGCTGTATACTACCACTGGGGCTGTATATACCACTGGGGCTGTATATACTACTGGGGCTGTATATACTACTGGGGCTGTATATACTACTGGGGCTGTATGTATACTACCACTGGGGCTGTGTATACCACTGAGGCTGCTGTATACTACCACTGGGGCTGTATATACCACTGGGGCTGCTGTATACTACCACTGGGGCTGAATATACCACTGGGGCTGCTGTATACTACCACTGGGGCTGTATATACCACTGGGGCTGTATATACTACTGGGGCTGCGTGTATACCACCACTGGGGCTGTATATACCACTGGGGCTGCTGTATACTACCACTGGGGCTGTATATACCTCTGGGGCTGCGTGTATATTACCACTGGGGCTGTATATACCACTGGGGCTGTATATACTAATGGGGCTGCGTGTATACTACCACTGGGGCTGCTGCTGAATACTACCACTGGGGCTGCTGTATATACCTCTGGGGCTGCTGTATACTACCACTGGGGCTGCTGCTGTATATACCACTGGGGCTGCTGCTGTAACACTGCTGGGGCCTGTATATACCACTGGGGAGGCTGCTGTATACCACACTGCTGGGGGCTGTATACCTGTGCTGGGGTCCACCCTTGGCTTATACACGAGTCAATAGATTTTCCCAGGTTTTGGGGGCAAAAGTAGGGGGGTCGGCTTATACACGGGTCGGCTTATACACGAGTATATACGGTAAATGCAAGACATAAAAAAAATTTAAGTGCAGCCACAGAAAATATAGTTCAGATAAAAGAACTTGAAGACTCTGTCTCAAAACACCCTTTTTACTCAACCGTGAAAGAGATTCTTAAATTAAGAATTGAACTCAAGTAGTGATGGGCGAATCCAAAATTACTCGGAATCGCTTGACTCTAGCGAGTCCGAGCCCAGGACTCGCTACTCGTTGCGAGTCTAGCGAGTCCAATGTTAATGAATGGGGAAGCGAGTAATAGCGAGTAGTGTGAGATTTACAAATCGCAGATGTGTCTCGGAAGCTTCAGCCTGATGCAATCCTAGTTTTGTCATTTATTTGCATTGGACTCGTTTACTTTGCAACTGTAATCGCTGGGAAACTCGCACAGATAAGAGTCCTGCTTTCTCCTCTGTGCTGGCTGCCAGCTCCAGGGTCCTAGAGCCCGCCTGCTGCCTGATGTAGCAGTGCTGAGATTGTTCTCAGTCTGCTCATTCCCTGTGTACAGACATGGATGTCTGTGCACAGAGATGATGTAGCAGAGCTGAGATTGTTCTCAGTCTGCTCATTCCCTGTGCATAGACATCTATATTTATGCACAGGGGATGTAGCAGAGAGGACATCGCGTTTTGGACTGCGTCGGACGGAAGAGGATTTTTTTAATTAAATATGGAGTCCCTAATGGCTTTTTTTTTTATTTCTAATAAAAAATTTTCTTTGTGTTGTGTTTTTTTTAAAACAATTTAATAGAAATTCATGGCGGTCATGTCTAATATTGGCGTGACCGCCATAAATTTCGGGCTTAGGGCCAGCTGATATTACAAAGCTGGCCCTAACCTCTTTATTACCCAGCGTGCCACCGCTACCAGGGCCGCTGGAAGAGCGGGGTTCAGCGCCAGAGGATGGCGCTTCAATGAACGCGCCATCTTCTGGGGCGGCTGCGGGCTGCAATTTACAGCGGGGGGTGCCCAGAAAGCTTGGGCATCCCTGCACTGCGGATTCCAGCCCCCAGCTGCTTAGCTGTACCTGGCTAGACATAGAAATTGCGCGGAGCCCCACGCATTTTTTTTAATTATTTCATGAAATTCTGAGATTCTGACTCTGAGACTCTGACTCTGAAATTCATGAAATAATAAAAAAAAAATGCGTGGGGCTCCGCGCAATTTCTATGTCTAGCCAGGTACAGCTAAGCAGCTGGGGGCTGGAATCCGCAGCGCAGGGATGCCCAAGCTTTCTGGGCACCCCCCGCTGCAAATTGCAGCCCGCAGCCGCCCCAGAAAATGGCGCGTTCATTGAAGCGCCATCCTCTGGCGCTGAACCCCGCTCTTCCAGCGGCCCTGGTGGCGGTAGCACGCTGGGTAATAAAGGGGTTAATACCAGCTTTGTTATACAAGCTGGTATTAAGCCCGAGATTCTTAATGTCAGGCCACGTTTGACCCAGCCACTAAGAATCTCCAATAAAGGGTTAAAAAAACAGAGAAAAATTTTTATTTGAAATAAAAAGCCATTAGGGACTCCATCTTTAATTTAAAAAAATCCTCTTCTGTCCGACGTAGTCCAAAACGCGATGTCCTCTCTGCTACATCCCCTGTGCATAGATAGATTTCTATGCACAGGGAATGAGCAGACTGAGAACAATCTCAGCACTGCTACATCATGTCTGTGAGCAGGCGGGCTCTAGGACCCTGGAGCTGGCAGCCTGCACAGAGAAGACAGCTGGACTCGCTCGCAATGTAACAGCAGTTATTTGCGAGTTTCCCTGCTATCACTGGCACAGTAGCCGAGTCTAATGCAAACAATGGCAATCCTAGTTTTGTCAGCGTTTCTGACAAAACTAGGATTGATATTGATTTGCATTGGACTCGTGCGAGTAATCACTGGGAAACTCGCCGAGTAGCGAGTCCTGCGAGTCCCTTACTACTCGCCGAGTAACGAGTCCTAGGGAGTAGATTCGCCCATCCCTAAACTCAAGTCTTTACTAGTCTCAGATTACGATAAAATATCCCGCCTATCCAAGTCCAACTACTACATCTCATCAAATAAACCAAACTAATTATTTGCAAAACTTATAAAAATCCGTAGAGTCAAAACCACAATATCTCAAATAAAAAACAAACAGAATATCTTACAATAACTCCCAAAAGACATTTCAGACACCTTTACTGAATACTACAAGTCCCTATATAACTTAAATCAAACTCACTCTGAACCAACTCCCACACCTAATAATATTAAAGCATTTCTAGACTCAATTGAACTTCCCTCACTTACCAAGGACGATCTGGATTATATAAACTCTCCATTCTCTGAAGAGATTATGAGCACAATTAGGAACTTAAAAAAACTCAAATCCCCTGGTCCAAACGGACTGCAAAATGAGTACTACATTACATAGTATAAAAACTACTAGAAAAAAGCAGCATCAGAAAACTTACCATCCATGCCAAAAACAGAAACCAAATGCACTTACAGGACGCAGTCAGAGCCCAATTGTAGAGCAAGCCCAGCTGCTGGCTGATAAAATCACCTCTACCAACAAGATGTGGGAGGCGACCTGCCATGCATACACTGGGCTTGCATATAGCACCATTCACACTGGTACATATGATGCAGAGTGTCTGAAAGCTACCCAACCGCTCCGCTGCCTGAGCATTGGGCCGCACAGTACGATGCTTCTGCACCACTAGATGAATGGCGCCCCTATGGGCCCAACTGCACCCTGGATGGATAAAAAAGTGCAAAAGTTTTTTATATGATAAATAAAAAACCTTTATAGATGGGATTTTGGTTCATGCGTTGGCCCAAGACATTTAAGCTGATGACCCACGATCAAGGGATCCCATGCTCACCAGTCCTAACAAAATTGTACAAAAACTACTAGAAAAAAGCAGCATCAGAAAACTTACCATCCATGCCAAAAACAGAAACCAAATGCACTTACAGGACGCAGTCAGAGCCCAATTGTAGAGCAAGCTCAGCTGCTGGCTGATAAAATCACCTCTACCAACAAGATGTGGGAGGCGACCTGCCATGCATACACTGGGCTTGCATATAGCACCATTCACACTGGTACATATGATGCAGAGTGTCTGAAAGCTACCCAACCGCTCCGCTGCCTGAGCATTGGGCCGCACAGTACGATGCTTCTGCACCACTAGATGAATGGCGCCCCTATGGGCCCAACTGCACCCTGGATGGATAAAAAAGTGCAAAAGTTTTTTATATGATAAATAAAAAACCTTTTAGATGGGATTTTGGTTCATGTGTTGGCCCAAACATTTAAGCTGATGACCCACGATCATATAAAAAACTTTTGCACTTTTTTATCCATCCAGGGTGCAGTTGGGCCCATAGGGGCGCCATTCATCTAGTGGTGCAGAAGCATCGTACTGTGCGGCCCAATGCTCAGGCAGCGGAGCGGTTGGGTAGCTTTCAGACACTCTGCATCATATGTACCAGTGTGAATGGTGCTATATGCAAGCCCAGTGTATGCATGGCAGGTCGCCTCCCACATCTTGTTGGTAGAGGTGATTTTATCAGCCAGCAGCTGAGCTTGCTCTACAATTGGGCTCTGACTGCGTCCTGTAAGTGCATTTGGTTTCTGTTTTTGGCATGGATGGTAAGTTTACTACATTACATACCAAAAAATACTAACACCCTACCTAACTAAACTCTTAAATGACCTAACCAACCCCAAATTGCAATCCTCAAAAGAACTACTCGAAGCCACGATTACACTAATACCAAAAAATAAAGGAGACCCGGACAATGTATCCAACTTCTCGCCCTATTTCACTTTTGAACTCAGACCTCAAAATAATAACTAAAACGATCAACACGAGGCTACAAAAAATTATCCCAAAATTGATCCACAGTGATCAGGTAGGATTCGTTAAAAACAGAGGTTCTGCTGACGCCACACGACGCACCATTGATTTGCTCTCTCATATAGAAAGACACAAGGTCCCAGCTCTCTTAGTCTCAGTCGACGCCGAAAAGGCATTCGACAGGGTCCATTGGGGCTTCCTGTTCGAAACACTAAATAAATTCGGCTTTAAAGGCAACATAGTACAAATTCTTAAATCTCTATACTCCACACCAACGGCAAACATTATGATTAACAATACCCTTTCTAACGCATTTCCCCTCTCTAACGGAACCAGACAAGGTTGTCCCCTTTCTCCATCATTATTCGACCTTTACATAGAACCTCTGGCTGAGAAAATTTGCATGAATAATCTCATAAAAGGCATCCATACCAAACCTAGAGAGTACAAAATAAGCTTGTTTGCTGATGATGTCCGTCTATCCCTCTCTGACCCCATTAATTCCTTAAGAAATATATTCGCAACCATTGAGGAATTCTCTGCAGCTTCTTCTTATAAAATCAATTTAAACAAAACCCAGATTTTACATTACAACTTGGACTCCAAGACACTGGCCATAATTAAAAGCGAGCACAATTTGAATTGGGATAGGAAGGACTTGGACTTTTTAGGTATAAAAATGACTTCACACACATCCACACTAATGGATCAAAACCTTGCCACTTTAGTTGCAACTATTCAAAAAGACCTCACACACATCTCCAAAACGGATCTGTCCTGGTTTGGGAAAATAGAGGCATGTAAGATGTTAATTTTACCTAAGGTTCTATATATTTTCCGTTCTCTCACAATCCCAATTAAAAAACCCTGGATAAAGAAACTACAGTCACAAATGACTTCCTTTGTCTGGGGACAAAAAAAGCCAAGGGTAGCTTGTACAACATTAGAGAAAAGCAGAGCCAATGGTGGACTAGCCCTACCAAATATTGCAGCATACTACAACGCTACTATAATTGTTCTAAGCAGGACCTGGTGGGATGAATCACAGAAACCCAGCTGGTTAACTCTGGAAGAAGCAAATTTTCCAAAACACAAACTTACCGTATTTTTCGCTTTATAAGACGCACCTGATTATAAGACGCACCCCCAAATTTGGTGAAGGAAAAGAGAAAAAAAATTATTTTTAATGTTAAATGGGGTTCATCTTCTAATGCCAGTGTCCGTCTTACAATCAGTTTATATGTACCCTATTCTGGTATATTTGTCTCCATTCTGGTATATGTGCCCCCTCCTAATATATGGTCCCCCACCTGGTATCCATGCCCCATCCAGGTATGTGGTACACCTCCTGATATATGGCCCCCCTCCTAATATATGGTCCCCTCCTGGTATCCATGCCCCAATCCTGGTTTATGTTCCCCCTACTCATATATGTCCCAAAATGGGGGACATGCATCCTGCTACATAGCCCCCCAACTCTTACCGAGGGAGGTTTGTGGTGGTGCTCCGGGGCCATGGAGGTTGGGTCCTAAGCAGGAGCTGCGGGGGTGCCACAGATTTTGGGGGCTAAGGCAGGAGTTGTGGGTGTGCCACGGAGGTTGGGAGCCAAGGCAGGAGCTGTGGGGTGTTGCGCCGATCTCCGGTGGGCGCCGCCATTATTATTTCCCAGCATGCATTACCAGTCTGGCAATGCATGCTCTTGTGTCCAGAATTGTCCGCGAATCGCGGTCTGCGCATGCGCCGCGGCCATTTTATTGAAGACTGGAGAACATAGTACTGGAGTACATAGAAATGGCTGCGGCGCATGCGCAGACCCCCATCCGCGGCCATTTACAGACACAAGAGCATGCATTGCCAGACCGGCAATGCATGCTGGTAAATAATAATGGCGGCGCCCCCCGGAGATCGGCACAACACCCCCACAGCTTGTGCCTTGGCCCCCCACCTCCTTGGCCCCGTGAAAACCGCATCAGGCACCTCCGATCTGCCACCCCCCCCCCACCCCACATCCCCCCTAGGTAATGTTTTTTTTTTTTTTACATCTTTTTTAACAGTTTTTTTTTACATTCTCTTTTTAAGACGCACCCTCGTTTTCCCCCCAGTTTTGGGGGAACAAAAGTGCGTCTTAAAAAGCGCAAAATATGGTAATTTACTTTTGCTCTCTCACCTCTGCGGCAAGTCAAAAAAGCTCCCAAAAGAACTAACTACTAAAGCCACGATACAGGCGTGGAAACAAAAGCTTTAGAAAACTCCCCTGCTTCCACCCATGATTGGATCTCAATCGATATATTGACATTGCTGATCCCATCACTTAATATAGACCTATGGAAAAAGAAAGGAATCAAATTCTTATCGGACATCCTTGACAGATATAATTGCCTTGTCTCCTTTGACCAACTGCAGTCCAACTTTTCTCTGCAGGACAAAGATCTTCAGATGTGGGAAAAAATGAATACCTACTTAATTTAAAAAAAAAACGAACTTCCATCTACCACTAACTATTACACACTTATTTAAATTCCATCACAGTCCTATTTTTTGGACCACCAAAAACATCTACAAGTTGATAAACCTGGACCTTGCATTAAATAAAACCTCCAATCTGACAGCATGGGAAAAGGAGTTAGGAATCTCTATTGACACTGAGAATATGAGCCAAACTCTATTGAACTTACCGAAAATGATTCCTTGTTCGACTCTACTAGAGACTCATTACAAATCGCTTACAAGGTGGTATTTGACTCCCCAACGCTTACACTTAATGAAAGAAGAAAACTCTCCACTTTGTTGGAGGTGCAACTGCGAAGTTGGTACAACTTCACACATATTCTGGTTCTGCGAAGGCCTGAATGATTTCTGGAACAAAGTCCAACTTCTAGTATACGACCTCACATACAACTCTCTTACCCTAACTCCAGAGCTCATTACTCTCCTGATAGGTGCAGAGCAAATTCCTTCACAATTAAGACCTATCATAATCCACATTATACTGTCCGCAAAAACTTTAATCGCCTCATTATGGAGAAACACTGATGGCCCATTATTCCCAATCTTACTCAAAAAAATAGCTTCACACAACTCCCACGAATATGTCCACGCCTTGAAACAAAATAGGAGGGAGGAAGGAGGGCTCCTTGGCTGAGGGCCCAGGGAGAAGGAAAGCTTCCCAGGCGCAGACAGCAAGCCTAAGGGAAGAGAGGGACTTCAGAGAGTCCAACCCCGGCAGCTTACCGGGCACTGGAGCCCGCACCTGTTGGATCCTGCCAGGACCACAGAAAATCCGGTGGACTAAGGGTATATATATATACTGCCCAGACTCTTAAGTGACCAGAAGAGGGTTACAGGATCGCCTGAAAGTTCAGCGGTCCAGGAGAGGGTAACCCGACGGGAGCAAGGAGAGTGAGAGACAGCAGGAGGCCAGACCTGCTTTATGGGGTCAGACTTCACACCGACTACTGGGAAGCAGGAAGAATTGAAAGAGAAAAGGCACACGCTGAGGGTTCCATGAAGCTACCTGAGATCTGCTTGCAGCCACCCGTTAGTTACTTGTCATTTAACATCTTACTGCACTAAAGACTGTAATAACGCTGCAAAAAGTTCCAGTAAAGTACCTAGAGTGAAGTGACTTCGACTCTGCTGCATCTTCTTTCCCATGAACTTATTCCTTTCACAGGATTGCTGCCCTGGAGGTCCAGGCCTGCCTGCGAAGGACTACACCATCTCAGCCGCAATACCACCGACCTCCGGCGGACTGTGGTGGCGCTGGTGCCACTTCACCAGAAACTGCAGGTGGCGTCACGACAACTAACTTTGTAAATAATCCCTTGTACATAACCCTCTTTTAAAGAGAACTGTCCCCCGGGACACAGGATCAGGCGCGGCCGCCATTCCCCGTGACACAGTTAATCCCCTTTTGCCGCCTGATACCCGAGTACCCCACACCCTGGGGCAACACATCTCTTTCTGGCATCATGAACAGGATATCCTGCCCGGTACCACCGGATACTGTGCGCATTGGACTTGGAGTTTTGCTATGAAACAAACTTTTTCCGCCATTGCTTGGTGCCAAAAATGGGTTCCCGGCATTACTGCAGGAGGACCCAAGATGGTGCCGTAGCCATGTACTAAACACCATGTGCAGGCCCGGGGGCGTGCCTCAGCACCTAGAAGAAGGAGGGCCTAGATGGAGGTGCCAAAAAGTGTGGCCACTCCGATTGCCATCAATCAATCAGGGGGGGCGGCCCACAGGAAGTTCCCAGGGAGTGCCCGCCCATAGCAAGACAAACCAGAAGATGACAGAAACAACAAGGCTCCTTTGTACCTGGCAGCATGGCATCACCCCTTGGAGAGATATCGTGCGAAAGCTGGAGCAGCAGACCCATGCCGAGCAGGGCGATCCGGCAGCGGCGTCCCTCTTGACGATGGAGGGGGATGCTGACTACTGGTGGGATGCTTTTACCCAGCTCTGCCAAGAGATAGAACAGACATGGACATCCCCAATCGCACCAGATGTGGAAGTCGAGGAGAAGTTCGATGAGGATGATGACACCGACGAGGAACCGGAGGGAGCCTCAGGGGAAAGCACTCCAGAAGCGGCATGGTGGACCACATGGCAGCGGCACCAGCGAGGAGTTCTCGCCATTTTGAGCTCCGCGGAGACATGAGTAACACCACGAGTCTCAAGCAGCAGTTCGCACACCCCCTCAGTACCAGTCGCTGCAATGCACCCGGCCAGCCATTCATGAACGAGACCAGGTGGCAAAGCAGAGGCAGCGAGAGGACTGGTATCAGCGAGAGTAGGCAACGAGGAGACTCCGCGAGGAAGAGCTCAGCCCCCACTTCCACTAGAACTTCGTAAAACTGGGACAGTCATTTCCATCTACCAGGAGCAGTGGCGGATTATAATGAGGACAATATGGGCGACCGCCCGGGCCCATGGTACGCTTTCCCCATTATAATCTGCACAATGCAGCGGCGAGCAGGCACCGCGGCACTGAATTTGAGCATACGGTAGTTGAGGCCGTGGCTGCCCCGCCCCTCCTGTCTCCCGTGCGGGAGGACGTAGCAGAGAAACCGCGGGTGCCGGGTGTCTGCTGGAGCCTGGAGGATACATGCGGCAGTACGGCCTGCCGGGGAGCTCAGTCTGCCGACCTGGCCTGCTTTCCTCCCACAGTCATAACCTGGAGGAGGACGTAGCAGAGAGAACGTGGGTGCATGCTGGACCTGGAGGAGACATACGGCACTGCCTCTCAGCTTGCCGGAGAGGAGCTCAGTCTGCCGACCTGGCCTGCTCTCCTCCCCTCCCACAGTCATCACCTGCTTCACGCCTTCCTGGGCCTGGCTGAATACAATTATCTACAGCACAGAGGAGGAAGGTGCTTGTGTGTATAGTGTGTGTAATGTGTGCTGTGTGTATAGTGTTTGCAGTGAGTGTGTTGTGTGTATAGTGTGTGTGCTGTGTATAGTGTGTATAATGTTTGCAGTGAGTGTGTGCAGTGTGTATAGTGTGTGCTGTGATGATGTATAGTGTGTGTTATGTCTATACTGTGTGTATAGTGTGTGCAGTGTGTATAGTGTGTGCAGTGAGTGTGTGCTGTGTGTTGTGTGTATAGTGTGTGCTGTGTGTATAGTGTATGCAGTGAGTGTGTGCTGTGTGTATACTGTGCAGTAAGTGTGTGCTGTGTGTATAGTGTGTGCAGTGAGTGTGTGCTGTGTGTATAGTGTGTGCAGTGAGTGTGTACAGTATGTATAGTGTGTGCAGTGAGTGTGTGCTGTGTGTATAGTGTGTGCAGTGAGTGTGTTGTGTGTATAGTGTGTATACTGTGCAGTGAGTGTGTGCTGTGTGTGTATAGTGTGTGCAGTGAGTGTGTTCTGTGTGTTCAGTGAGTGTGTGATGTGTGTATAGTGTGTGCAGTGAGTGTGTGATGTGTGTTTGTATAGTGTGTGCTGTGTATATACTGTGTATAGTGTGTGCTGTGTGTATAGTGTGTGCGCTGTGTTGTTTGTATAGTGTGTGCTGTGTGTGCAGTGTGTGTGCTGTGTGTTGTTTGTATAGTGTGTGCTGTGTGTATAGTGTGTGCAGTGAGTGTGTGCTGTGTGTGTATAGTGTGTATACTGTACAGTGAGTGTGTGCTGTGTGTATGGTGTGTTCAGTGAGTGTGTGCTGTGTATATAGTGTGTGCTGTGTGTTTGTATAGTGTGTGCTGTGTGTGTGCTGTGTATACTGTGTGCTGTCTGTTGTTTGTATAGTGTGTGCTGTGTGTTTGTATAGTGTGTGCTGTGTGTATAGTGTGTGCTGTCTGTTGTTTGTATAGTGTGTGTTGTCTGTTGTTTGTATAGTGTGTGCTGTGTGTATAGTGTGTGCTGTCTGTTGTTTGTATAGTGTGTGCTGTGTGTATAGTGTGTGCTATGTGTATAGTGTGTGCTGTGTGTTGTTTGTATAGTGTGTGCTGTGTGTATACTGTGTGCAGTGAGTGTGTGCTGTGTGTTGTGTGTATAGTGTGTGCTGTGTGTATACTGTGTGCAGTGAGTGTGTATAGTGTGTGCTGTGTGAGAGACAGCAGGAGGCCAGATCCGCTTTATGGGGTCAGACTTCACACCGACTACTGGGAAGCAGGAAGAATTGAAAGAGAAAAGGCACACGCTGAGGGCTCCATCCAGCTACCTGAGATCCGCTTGCAGCCACCCGTTAATTACTTGTCATTTAACATCTTACTGCACTGAGGACTGTAATAACGCTGCTAAAGTTCCAGTAAAGTACCCGGAGTGAAGTGACTTCGACTCTGCTGCATCTTCTTTCCCATGAACTTATTCCTTTCACAGGATTGTTGCCCCGGAGGTCCAGTCCTGCCTGCGGAGGGCTACACCATCTCAGCCGCTATACCACCGACTTCTGGCAGACTGTGGCGGCGCTGTTGCTACTTCACCAGAAACTGCAGCTGGCGTCACTTTGTAAATAATCCCTTGTATATAACCCTCTTTTAATGAGAACCGTCCCCCGGGACACGGGATAAGGCGCGGCCGCAGTTAACCCCCTTTTGCCGCCTGATACCCGAGTACCCCACACCCTGGAGCAAAACATCTCACTGCTGTGAAGAAAGCTACACCACCTGTCTTAATTAGGCTTTTTTTTTTTGCTGCAGCTAGTCCAGGCACTTTGTTCAGGCTAGTAACAGACTAGCAGTGTCCCACAGTGGTGTAGCCCACTTGTGAGCGAACTATACCTTCAGTGTAGTTGATTTTACTAATTTTTTACTACAACAAGCAAACCTGTCAGTTTTTGCTTAAAAAAAATCTTCACTAAATCTTCACTGTAGGCCATGTTTAATACCACAAAATACACCGTGAGAGTAGTTCATTCTACTACTTTTTTACTGCAACAAGCTAATGTGGCGCCCCACATAGTCAGGCATCACACCGGGGTATTGCACTCGTAAAAGTGGTGTAATCTTCCCCAACTGCAGGTGGATGCTGGGCTGGTGGGTGGGACCCATACCTGCACTCCCACACTAGAATAGTGGTGGGAGGTTACTCCTGGTAGGGAGATATAGTCACCTCTAGAGGGAGTCAAAGAGTTAGTGAGAGTTAGTGAGGAGGGAGTTGGAGTTGGAGTGAGGAGCGAGTCGGGAGGTCTAACAGGACTGCTCCAGGCTGATCCTGAGGAAAGGTGAAAGGAGATCCTGAAGGGATCCTAAAAAGAGGGTGCCTGACGCATGAGTCTGGGCCCGAGAGAGAAAGGGGGAACCCCAGCGTGGAGCGACCATCCTCTAGGGAATTCCCCAATCCACCACCGGAGCGCTGGACCCGAGGAAATGGCCAGAGTCCACTTCTGAAGTCGTCAACCAGCTGCTGCACTCCGTTCACCGGCTGCGGCACCCCACCAGACGGAGCGGTCTGCCTGCTCCTTCACTTTGAGGGAGACGAGCCCCGAGACTTCCTTCAAGGAGTAATTGGGTATAGACTCCTAGGCGGGGAAGAAAGGACACAGGTTTATCAACTAAGGCATACCACGGGTACCACCATACCACCTGGCATCCACTTGCAGCCACCCGTAGAGCTGCCTGTTTCTTAAACAACTTTTTCTAAACTGTGGACTTGTATGCTGATGACTGTTTACAGTAAAGTACCCGGGAGAGTGACTTTGCCTCCTTGTCTTTGGGCTATTTATCATTCACCTCTTAGCTTACAGCAACGCTGACCTGGAGGCCCAGCTCCACCTGTAGGGAGCTTTGCCATCCTTGCCGCAATACCATCACACTCCGGAGGACTGTGGCGGCGCTGGTGACCCATCACCAGGTACTACAGGTGGCGTCACGTGACAATAACTTTTTTTCCTTGTATATAACCCCTCTATTAAAGTGTCACCCAGGCCATTGGCTCAGGCACCGCCACCCATGACATCCCCGCGAACCCCTCCGAACCTGATACCCGAGTACCCCAGGGCCTGGGGCTTGACACTAACCTGTCAGTTTTTGCTTAAAAGCAGTGTTCACTAAACCTTTAGGCTGAAGGCACACTGATCCCTCAAAAACGGCGCGTTTTTGAAGCGCGATATTGATGCGAGTTTGATGCGTGTAATAGTGCTAGTGCGGTGCTAGTGGAGTGCTAGTGGAGTGCTAGTGGAGTGCTAGTGGGGTGCTAGTGCGGTGCTAGTGCGGTGCTAGTGTGGTGCTAGTGTGGTGCTAGTGTGGTGCGTTTGAGATTTTTTCATTCCTACTGCGATCCGACAAACTAGCACCCTTCTCCTGGTGTCAAAACTGCACTGATTTGCTGCCACTCATTTGTCAATGGGGTCACTTGTGGGGGAGCTCCAATGTTGAGGCACACAGGGGCTCACCAAACGCGACATGGTGTCAGCTAACAATTTGAGCTGATTTCCATTCAAATTGTTAGCGGACACCATGTCACGTTTGGAGAGCCCCTGTGTACCTCAGCATTGGAGCTCCCCCA
The DNA here is from genome assembly GCA_033576535.1 of Allobates femoralis. Taxonomy (NCBI): domain Eukaryota; kingdom Metazoa; phylum Chordata; class Amphibia; order Anura; family Aromobatidae; genus Allobates; species Allobates femoralis. The sequence goes on along the minus strand of JARQOC010000011.1, from coordinate 201,176,082 downwards.
CAAGTGACCCCATTTTGGAAACTAGACCCCCCACGGAACAAATCTAGATGCATAATGAGCACTTTGAAGCCCCAGGTGCTTCACAAATTGATCCGTAAAAATGAAAAAAATATTTTTCTTCCACAAAAATCTTATTTTTTTATTTTTACGGATCAAATTGTGAAGCACCTGGGGCTTCAAAGTGCTCATTATGCATCTAGATTTGTTCCTTGGGGGGTCTAGTTTCCAAAATGGGGTCACTTGTGGGGAGCTCCAATGCTGAGGCACACAGTGGCTCTCCATACGCGACATGGTGTCCGCTAACAATTCCAATTGTTGGCGGACACCATGTCGCGTATGGAGAGCCCCTGTGTGCCTCAACATTGGAGGTCCCCCACAAGTGACCCCATTTTGGAAACTAGACTCCCCCAAGGAACAAATCCAGATGCTGCCACTCATTTGTCAATGGGGTCACTTCTGGGGGAGCTTCAATGTTTAGGCACACAGGGGCTCTCCATACGCAACATGGTGTCCGCTAACAATTGTTAACGGACACCATGTTGCGTATGGAGAGCCCCTGTGTGCCACCAGCATTGCCACCAGCGCAAGGGCAACTGGAAGAGTTGGGGTACAGCACCAGAAAATGGCACCTCCAATGAATGCGCTATTTGCTGGGGTGGCTGTGGGTTGCAATTTGCAGCGTGGGGGGGCCCACAACATTTGGATCTCTCCACGATGAGGATTGCAGCCCCCCAACTGCCAAGTTGTACCTGGCTGGCAACCAAGAATATGGCAAAGCTCCATGTCAGTTTATTGGTAGAAGTAATAAAAAAAATGACGTGGGGCTTCGCCATATTTTTGGTCCAGCCAGGTACAACTTGGCAGCTACGGACTGCCACCAACCCCCAGCTGCCTCGTTGTACCTGGCTGGCAACCAAAAATACAGCGAAGCCCATTTTTTTATTTCTAGAACAAATTCTAGAAAAAAAATTACGTGGGGCTCCGCCACATTTTTGGTCCAGCCAGGTACAACTAGACAGCCGGGGGCTGGAATCCGCAGCATGGAGAGGCCCAAGCATTCTGGGCCCCCCATGCTGCGAATTGAAGCCCGCAGCCGCCCCAGAAAATGGCGCATTCATTGAAGCGCCATTTTCTGGCGCTGTACCCATGCTCTTCCAGTTGCCCTGGTGCCGGTGGCAAACTGGGTAATAAAGGGGTTAATGCCAGCTTTTTATTGGCAGCTGGCACTAAGCCCGAGATTCATAATATTGGGCCAATGTTAGACCCGCCATTAGGAATCTCTTGTAAGTAGTCAATAAATACACACAGAGAAAAATCTTTTTATTTGGAAAAAAAATCAAACAAAATTCAGACTCCATCTTTATTAGAAAGATCCGACGTAGTCCACAACGAAGGTCCCACGATGCTCGATCGCCTCTGCTCCAGAGATTGCAGCAAGGGATCAAGTGTCCTCTTCATACAGCCTCTGGGGTCAGAGTTATGGTGCACTGTATGAAAATGATCTGTCATACAGTACACCATGACTATGATCCCTGAGACTAAAAGAGGACACTTGATACCTTGTTGCATCCATCCATCCACCCATCATCCACGCATGTACACATCCATTCGTGCACACACCCACACATGCAGTCACACATCCATCCATGCACGCATCCACGCACGCACCCACACATCCACTAACCCACGCATCCACACATCCACTAACCCACTAATCCATGCACCCACACATCCACTAACCCACACACCCATGCATCCACACATCCACGCATCCATACACCCACACATCGACACCCACACATCCACTAACCCACGCACCCATGCATCCACTAACCCACGCATCCACACACCCACTAACCCACGCACCCACACACCCACACATCCACTAACCCACGCATCCACTAACGCACACATCCACGCACCCACTAACCCACGCATCCACTAACGCACACATCCACGCACCCACTAACCCACGCATCCACACATCCACGCACCCACACATCCACTAACCCACACATCCACTAACATACACATCCACTAACCCACACCCACTAACCCACGCATCCACGCACCCACACACATCCTCACACCCACGCACCCACTAACCCACACACCCACGCATCCACACACCCATGCATCCACACACCCATGCATCCACGCACCCACACACCCACGTACCCACACACCCACACACCCACGCATCCACACACCCACGCATCCACACACCCATGCATCCACACATCCACTAACCCACGCACCCACTAACCCAGGCACCCACACACCCATGCATCCACGCACCCATGCACCCACACATCCACTAACCCACACACCCACGCATCCACACACATCCTCACACCCATGCACCCACTAACCCACGCACCCACACACCCACGCATCCACTAACCCACGCATCCACACACCCACGCATCCACACACCCACACACCCATGCATCCACTAACCTACGCATCCACACACCCACGCATACACTAACCCACGCATACACTAACACACGCATACACTAACACACGCATCCACTAACACACGCATCCACTAACCCACGCATCCACACACCCACGCATCCACGCACCCACACATCCACTAACCCACGCATCCACACACCCACGCACCCACACACCCACGCATCCACACACCCACGCATCCACACACCCATGCATCCACACACCCACACACATCCTCACCCACGCATCCACACACCCACGCATCCACACACCCATGCATCCACACATCCACTAACCCACGCACCCACTAACCCAGGCACCCACACACCCACGCATCCACACATCCACTAACCCACGCACCCACACACCCACGTATCCACGCACCCACACACGCATCCACACACATCCACACACCCACGCATCCACACATCCACTAACCCACGCATCCACACACCCACGCATCCACTAACCCACGCATCCACTAACCCACGCATCCACGCACCCATGCACCCACACATCCACTAACCCACACACCCACGCATTCACACACCCACAAAACCACTCACTCATTCAATCATTGATTGATTCATTCATTCATACGGTACTTACCTCGGGACGGAGCAGCACTGGAGGAGGGGCGTTCCAGCGAGGAGAGGAGGCAGAGCGGCGGCTACACCGGCGGGATCGGACACGAGGATCGAGGAGCGGTGAGACCGAACACGGGGATCGGGGGGGGAGGAGTGGGAGGTCATCGGCATCCGCCCCCGCCCCTGCCACTGCCACTGTCCCCAGCAGCGCGGCGGCTGAAGCCGCAAACAGACCCGACATCGTGGGGGCCATCCAGAGGAGGGGGAGGCCAGAGGAGGGGGAGGCCAGAGGAGGGGGAGGTCATCGCGGCGGGTTAAGCCGCAATCAGGTCCCGGCATCGGGCGTGGGGGGCAGTGACAGGTGGGGGCCATCTTGAGAAGGGGAAGGCCTGAAGGAGGGGGAGGGCATCCGTCCCCAACGCCAGCAGCGCGGCGGGGGAAGCCGCACACAGGTCCCGGCTGTCACAGAGATCACAGCCGGGATCACAACATTGATTTCTATTGGTAGCTCATGCGTGCAACTGGCATGCAGTCGCAGCATGCCGCGACTGAAACTCGCTTTGCGAGTTCAATGCTTAAAATGCGCACCAGTGTGCCCGACATCATAGAAAATCACTTGTCCTTGTGCAATGCGAGTTTATCTCGCATTGCACTCGTGCGAGGCACTGGGATCATGTCGGATGATGTGCCTTCAGCCTTACTGTAGGCCACGTTTAATACAACTGAGGCTAGGGTCACACATAAGCCCTTGGTCAGTTTTTTGCATCAGTTTTTGCATTTTTTTTTTCTAAGTCAAAAACTGATGCAAAAACGGATTATCTTATATATAAAACCCGAAGGCCACTTCCGGAAAAGGCCACGCCCACTTCCGTGATGGTCGTCGCCCAGGCTCATCCAGTGCACTGTAGCCGGCCTGCCCCCCGGGTACAGGCACCGGCACACGGAACGTTCCGATCTCGGAAGTTCTGTGCGCCCTCCAGCCACTCCCCTCCACCCTTTGCCCTCCAGCCAGTAGCTACACACTGGGGGGGGGGCCCGTGCTCCCTGCCGTGTGCCTGGAGAGGAGGGAGGGCGGGACTTCCTCTCCTGCAGCTCTGCCCGCCCCTCCTCTCCTCCTACACCCGACGCCCGGCCACCGGTAAGTCTGCAGCCATACAGGCTGCTCTGCCCTTCAGCCTGTGTGCCCCCTCTGACCCCTCCAGCCTGTGTGCCCCCTCTGACCTCCAGCCTGTGTGGCCCCCACTGACCTCCAGCCTGTGTGGCCCCCACTGACCTCCAGCCTGTGTGGCCCCCACTGACCTCCAGCCTGTGTGGCCCCCACTGACCTCCAGCCTGTGTGGCCCCCACTGACCTCCAGCCTGTGTGGCCCCCACTGACCTCCAGCCTGTGTGCCCCCACTGACCTCCAGCCTGTGTGCCCCCACTGACCTCCAGCCTGTGTGCCCCCACTGACCTCCAGCCTGTGTGCCCCCACTGACCTCCAGCCTGTGTGCCCCCCTGTCCTCTGCCCCCTGTCCTCTGCCCCCTGTCCTCTGCCCCCTGTCCTCTGCCCCCTGCCCCCTGTCCCCTGCCCCCTGCCCCCTGTCCCCTGCCCCCTGTCCCCTGCCCCCTGTCCTCTGCCCCCTGTCCTCTGCCCAGCCGCCTCTGCCCCCTGTCCTCTGCCCAGCCGCCTCTGCCCCCTGTCCTCTGCGTCCTCTGCCCCCTGTCCTCTGCGTCCTCTGCCCCCTGTCCTCTGCGTCCTCTGCCCCCTGTCCTCTGCGTCATCTGCCCCCTGTCCTCTGCCTCCTCTGCCCCCTGTCCTCTGCGTCCTCTGCCCCCTGTCCTCTGCGTCCTCTGCCCCCTGTCCTCTGCGTCCTCTGCCCCCTGTCCTCTGCGTCCTCTGCGTCCTCTGCCCCCTGTCCTCTGCCCTCTGTCCTCTGCCCCCTGTCCTTTGCGTCCTCTGCCCCCTGTCCTTTGCGTCCTCTGCCCCCTGTCCTCTGCCCCCTCTGTGTCCTCTGCCCCCTGTCCTCTGCCCCCTCTGTGTCCTCTGCCCCCTCTGTGTCCTCTGCCCCCTCTGTGTCCTCTGCCCCCTCTGTGTCCTCTGCCCCCTGCCCCCTGTCCCCTGTCCTCTGCCCAGCCGCCTCTGCCCCGTCCTCTGCCCCCTGTCCTCTGCCCCCTGTCCCCTGTCCTCTGCCCAGCCGCCTCTGCCCCCTGTCCTCTGCCCAGCCGCCTCTGCCCCCTGTCCTCTGCCCAGCCGCCTCTGCCCCCTGTCCTCTGCCCCCTGTCCTCTGCCCCCTGTCCTCTGCCCCCTGTCCTCTGCATCCTGTCCTCTGCGTCCTCTGCCCCCTGTCCTCTGCGTCCTCTGCCCCCTGTCCTCTGCGTCCTCTGCCCCCTGTCCTCTGCGTCCTCTGCCCCCTGTCCTCTGCGTCCTCTGCCCCCTGTCCTCTGCGTCCTCTGCCCCCTGTCCTCTGCCCCCTGTCCTCTGCGTCCTCTGCCCCCTGTCCTCTGCCCCCTGTCCTTTGCGTCCTCTGCCCCCTGTCCTCTGCCCCCTGTCCTCTGCGTCCTCTGCCCCCTGTCCTCTGCCCAGCCGCCTCTGCCCCCTGTCCTCTGCCCAGCTGCCTCTGCCCCCTGTCCTCTGCCCAGCCGCCTCTGCCCCCTGTCCTCTGCCCCCTGTCCTCTGCCCCCTGTCCTCTGCCCCCTGTCCTCTGCCCCCTGTCCTCTGCCCAGCCGCCTCTGCCCCCTGTCCTCTGCCCAGCCGCCTCTGCCCCCTGTCCTCTGCCCAGCCGCCTCTGCCCCTCTCCTCTGCCCACGCCGCTGCGCTGACCACTCTGCCCACGCCGCTGCGCTCACCACTCTGCCCACGCCGCTGCGCTGACCAATCTCACCGCACTCACTGTTAACCACTGAGCCACCGCACTCACTGCTAACCACTGAGCCACCGCACTCACTGCTAACCACTGAGCCACCGCACTCACTGCTAACCACTGAGCCACCGCACTCACTGCTAACCACTGAGCCACCGCACTCACTGCTAACCACTGAGCCACCATATACTCTGCTACCCACAGAGCCGCCTGTATACACACAATTCATTTCACCGCACTCCCGTAACTATTAGTAAATAAACTATATATGGATTCTAGACTACCCGATTCTTTAGAATCGGGCCACCATCTAGTATGTAATAAATACCCTATAGTTTTTTTTCTGCACCCAAAAACATTGCTAGGAGCGTTTTTATATTCATATTTAATGTGTTAATACACATTTAACACTTTGCTTATCCAAGCGGCAGCAGGGATGAGCAAAGTATACGGTAACCGCATTGCTCAGGATTACACATCGGTTACCACATTGCGGTTGCCAGAAGCACTTTACTGCATTGCAGTTGCCAGAAGCGCTCCGAAAACTGCACCCTGCATAATTTTTAGCGCAGGCTGCAGATCTGGAGCCGGTAACCGGATTGCATGTTAAGGTACCTTTACACACCACAACTTTTGGCAGCATTTGCACCCTCAACCTAAGGTGATGTGTCGTCCCGGAAGTTCCCACACCAACATTGGGAAACATCCGGTTGACTCCTAACGCCGCTTCACACGCCGCAATCCCCAAAGGAATGTGGGCGTACATGATCAGCGCCGCAAGAACATAGGCGTTACAGAGTTGTGTATTCCGCGCCCCAAACACGCTGATTAGACAACGCAACAGCGTCATGATTGGCAAGCCTGCGCAGGAACCTTTACACTCCGCAACTACGGTGTAGCAATCCGGAGTTCCGTCATCGTTGCCCTGAAATTGCTACGAAATTGCGGCGTGTAATTGTGGATCCCAGTGGTGATTTTGAAAGTTGCTCCCGGTTGCGATTTCAGAGCATTGTTCAAAAACCAGACGCAACCCTGAAGGTGAATTTCATTGGTTTTGGCGTGTGAAGGGACGATAGGAATGTAATCTGCGTCGCCTACTGATTTCCCAGAGGCGTGCCACAGCGTGCTGGATACTGCCCCACCACCACCCAGCGATGATTGGTGGTGGCTACTGTGTTTCCATTGCCTGTCCCTTCATAGGGTGACATATTGGAAGAGCTGGCCATTCACACTACACAATTGCAATGGCGTCATGTATTACCCAGCCTTCCTGTGCAGGCTGGGCAATCATGACGCTATTGCGTTGTCTAATCAGCGTGTTTGGGGCGCGGAATACACAAGTCTGTCACGCCTATGCTCTTGCGGCGCTGATCATGTACGCCCACATTCCTTTGGTGATTGCGGCATGTAAAGCGGCGTCAGGAGTCAACTGAATGTTTCCCAATGTTGGTGTGGGAACTTCGGGGACGACACATCACCTTAGGTTGAGGGCACAATTGCGGCGTGTAAATGCACGTTTGGCGTTCGGAGGCAACTGTGAAAAACGTGCACGCGCACGTTCGGTTGCCTCCGATCGCCGCCAAAAGTTGCGGCGTGTAAAGTTACCTTAAAGCAATTTTGTTGAAAGCTCAAAAGCAGATCAGGATTTAAAAAACCTGCCACATGTGTGACCCTAGCGTCAATACACCTTGAGTGTAGTTCATTCTACTACTTTTTACTGCAACAAGTTAACCTGTCAGTTTTTGCTTAAAAGCAGTGTTCACTAAACCTTCACTGTAGGCCATGTTTAATACAACCAAATACACCTTGAGTGTAGTTCATTCTACTAATTTTTAACTGCACCTAGCAAACATAATTTTTTGTGCCTAGTACCACTGTCTGGCCAATCTGCTCTGCTCGATTTCCATCAGAATATTTTTTGCCAACAACTGCAGAGTTGCCAATTTGTTCACATACAAAATGAGTGGCAAAAGGCCCAGCAGCCGGGACACTCAGGCAGCTGAGTGCTCCCTGAGGGCTGCCAGTGCTCATGGCTAATTTGAATGCGATTCAAATTAGCCATTTGCCGGTTCCCATCTGAGCTCCCTCCTCAGCCGACTACAGCAGAGTGATGAGTCATCACCCTGCGACCTCATCACTCTGCTGCAGCCGTGCTGGTATTGAGGAGGAGTGTGGACGGGAGCCTGCTGCAATGAGGAGCAGGGACAGCATCTGAGGAGGACTCTGGGGGAGCAGAGGAAAGTGGGCATAATCTTTTTTTTTTTTTTACTATGTGCAGCATGTGATGAGGGATTATAGAAGCTGTCACTGGGCTGCTTGGCGGAGGTTGTGTCGGTCTGTGGAGGCTGCTGCTGGGTTATGGAGGCTCTGTTATGGAGGCTGCTGCTGAGGTATTTGGAGGTTGTGCTTTGGAGGCTGCTGCTGGGGTATATGGAGGCTGTGCTGTGGAGGCTACTGCTGCAACATAGAGGCTGCTGCTGGGTTATAGAGGCTGTGCTATGGAGCTGCTGCTGAGGTATATGGAGGCTGTGTTATGGAGGTTGCTGCTGGGGTATATGGAGTCTGTGCTATGGAGGCTGTGGCTGGGACATAGAGGCTGCTGCTGGGTTATGGTGGTTCTGTTATGAAAGCTATTGCTGGTTATGGAGGCTTTGCTATGGAGGCTGCTGCTGCGGTATATGGATGTTGTGCTATGGAGGCTGCTGGGGTATATGGAGTCTGCTGCTGGGTTATAGAAGGTGTGCTATGGAGCTGCTGCTGAGGTATATGGAGGCTGCTATGGAGGCTGCTTCTATGGTATATGGAGGCTGTGCTATGGAGGCTACTGATGAGACATAGAGGCTGCTGCTGTGTTCTGGAGGCTGTGCTATGAAGGCTGCTGCTGGGTTATGGAGGCTGTGCTATGGAGGCTGCTGCTGAGGTATATGGAGGCTGTGCTATGGAAGCTACTACTGGGACATAGAGGCTGTTGCTGGGTTATGGAGGCTGAGCTATGGAGGCTGCTGGGCTATAGAGGCTGCTGCTTGGCTATGGAGGCTGCTGCTGGGCTATGGAGGCTGCTGCTGGGCCATGGAGGTTGCTGCTAGGTTATGGAGGCTGTGCTATGGAGGCTGCTGCTGGACTATGGAGGCTGCTGCTGGGCTATGGAGGCTGCTGCTGGGCTATGGAGGCTGCTGCTGGGCTATATGGAGACTGTGCTGGGCTATGGAGGCTGGGCTATGTGGAGGCTGCTTCTGGGCTATTGAGGCTGCTGCTGGGCTATGTGGAAGCTGCTTCTGGGCTATGGATGTTGCTGCTGAGCTATAGAGGCTGTGCTATGGAGGCAGTGCTATGGAGGCTGCAGCTGTGCTATATGGAGGCTTCTGCTGGGCTATATATATATAATATGGAGGCTATGCTGTATATATATTTTGGGAAATTGCGCTGAATATAGAATTTGGAGGCTGTGCTGGCCTATATATATTATTTGGATGCTGAGCTGGGCTGTATATATTATTTGCAGGCTGTGCTGGGCTGTATACATAATATGGAGGGTGTGATGTGCTGCATATATTATTTGGGGACTTTGCTGTGATGTATATATAATATGGAGGCTGTGCTTTGCTGTATATATTATTTTGAGGCTTCCTGTATATATTATTTGGAGGCTGTGTTGTGCTGTATGGAGACTGCTGCTGTGCAGTATATAGTATTTGGAGGCTGTGCTGTATATATAATATGAAGGCTGTGCTTGGCTATATTTATTATTTGGATGCTGTGCTGGGCATTGGGTTGTATATAATGGAGGCTGCTGCTGGACTGCCACAGCATCCAAATAATATATACAGTCCAACACAGCCTCCAAATAATATATACAGCCCAGCAGCAGCCTCTATACCATTTATACAGCTCCGCAGTCTCCATATTATATATACAGCCCAGAAGCCTCTATTATGTATGCAGCCCTGCACAGCCTCAATATTATATATAGAGCCCACCCAAGAGCCTCTATACTATATATACACAGAACGCAGCTTCTATATTATATTCATGAATCGTGGTATGTGTTAAAGGGGCCCACTGAGATTGTTTTGCCCGGGGCCCACAAAAACCTGGAGCCAGCCCTGCTTCCAACTTTTGATGAAAGAAAGAGGGACAGATTATGCAGCACATGTAGTGGATGCTGAATATGTTGGGGCCACACCCACTGATTCATTCTCATGACTTAAAGCGAGCTTGTCAGGTCGATTTAGGCTCCAAAGCTATGACTACCTGTCCCTGCAGCTTCCAAACACATCCCTAACCATCCCTGTCTGCCCTAACAGTCCTATATGGCTTTGTAAAATGAGTTTGATACTCACATTTTCCCGTCAATGCAGAATTCAGTCTCCGGTGTGTGTAGACTAACTGGCCGTTCTCCTGGCCTCAGTCTCCCCACCTGGCTTGTGTTAGCATGCCCTACTGGGCGTGAGAAGGGATCCCCCTGGCGCGCTCCCGACTCCATTGGAAGGTCCCACCTTTGTATACGCCACTCCCACGGCGTATATGGAGGCCAGGTGAACGCCCAGTCAGTCTCCACACACCGGAGACTGAATGCTGCAGTGACGGGAAAATGTGAGTATCAAACTCATTTTACAAAGCCAATATAGGACACTGTTAGGGCAGACAGGGATGGTTAGGGATGTGTTTGGAAGCTGCAGGGACAGGTAGTCATAGCTTTGGAGCCTAAGTCGACCTGACAGGTTCCCTTTAAAGCTGTATTCACACACCTGCTAAACCTTTCCATTCTACTATAAGAACAGAACAAGAAAAACCATCTGAGGACACAGAGTCATCATACACACACCAGCTCAAATTTCACTACTGAATAAAATGAGGTTTGTCAACTTTTTTTTACAGATTTCCATCATATTTCAAACATAAATTCTTGTACATGTAAGTCAACATTGAAGCCATCTCCTCAAGGATCTTCTCTGCCCTCAGGCCAAGGTATGCCGAAACTGTAAACAGTACAATGTGTTCTGGGACAGTGATGGGGAGGAACATCTTAAATGGGCCTGTCTTCACAAATAACCATTTTTTCTCCTTTAAATTCCCTGCACACCATCTGCATGAATGTGACAAAAATGTAAAAATTAGCATAACTCGCCTTCCCCTGCTATAGTGCTGCCTCTGCTGCTGCTCCTAGTGATTGTGTACAGGCTGCAATGGTGGTGAGCTATGTTATGCCTACATCTCACACGACTGCTTAGTGGTAATGTTGGTGTACATCAGGGATCTCAAACTCCAGGCTTAAAGGGCTGCAAACAGTGCATATTTTCAGGATTTCCTTAGCATTGCACAGGGGTTGGAATCATCATCTGTGATTCAATAATAACCTATGCAATACTAAAAAAAATGCTGAAAACCTGCCCTGTTGGCAGCCCTCGAGGCCGGGAGTTTGAGATCCTTGGTGTGGATTGTAGAAGCCCCTGGTGGGCCCTGCTGCAGGGATGACACTGACAAGATATAGGCTCCTCTCCCTCCTAACCAAGAATAGCTATTCATTGCTCTGCTAATCTGTATCCATAGTGGCACACTCCCATCTTATCCTGATGTGCTGGCAACTAGGTGTTGAATGGGTAGGAATCACTTCCTCCTGTGAGCCCTAGGCACTCCAGTCTGACACTGAGCACCACCAAAGACAACATCTGCAAGGAGTTTGCATGTTCTCTCTATGTTTACGTGTGTTTCCTCCGGGTTTGCCAGTTTCCTCCCACACTCCAAAAACAGTGATGATAATGTCTGTAAAACACTGTGAAAATTAATGGTGCTATATAAGTGAGTAACATAAAAAAGTAAAAACTTAGCATGTAAGGACTAGCGGTCAAGCACTCCAATACAGAGAAAAAGAAGAGAACAATCGTGTTCCTCTGGTGGTGACCTACAACCCACAGCTTGAGGTACTAAGGAGAACTGCCAGGAAACTTCATCACATCTTACACAAGGATGACCGACTTATATATAATATTCAAAGACCCTCCCTTGCTGTGCTACAGGCAGCCTCCCAATTTAAGGAACATCATGGTCCGAAGTTTGATGCCCTCGGATACACCAAAAGGAACTTATCCATGCAATGTGAAGAGCTGCAAGACCTGTGCTCACATAGAGACCAGAGAGAGGATACAGATCCCCAACACACAGCAGGATTATAAGATTCCTGGGACTTTCACATGCTCCTCTTCCAATGTGTTATATTTAATTATGTGCACCATTTGCCCAGTAGGTTCTTTCTATGTTGGTGAGACTGGGCAGCGTCTAAGAGCAAGGATGAGGTCTCATCGTCACACAATTACACAAGAAAAAATCCATTTTCCAGTAGCGGAGCATTTTTCTGGCCAGGGACATAACATCGATAATATGAAGGTTTTAATTTTGAGAGGTAATTTCAAAAACATGGAAGAGTGTGTGAATCCAAGCTAATTAGAAGCTTCAATTGTATACAGAATGGACTGAACATCACTGATGGCTTTATGGCTCATTACCACGTCTAAACAATGTTGTTCAAAGACATTGAAATCTTAGACACCAGGTTTTCTTATAATATAGTGTCCTAAAGACTTTATTACCACTGTGCCTGCCTGTTTGAAGATCCTCTCCAAGGCTGTTTGTTTATTTTGCCAAATGTCCAGTCTTTGTAATGTTAATTTAGTCAAATGTCCAATCATTTTAGTTGTGCATGCATATATTTTGAGTTTCATTCAATATCTTGTCATACCATGCCTGATGAAGAGACTTGAGTCGTCTCGAAAGCTCGCCTTATAACATCATTTATTTTATTTTTGTTAGCCATTAAAAGGTATCACAACTACAAGATTTGTATCTTGTTTCTCACACTGAGAGCAATCAACAGGACCAGCGGTCCGAATGGCATCCAGCGAGTCACGAAAGAGACAGAGGCAGAAGTACCACAACACAATATTTACTGAGGAAAGTGGGAAAGGATTTCATGAAGATGCAGAAAGTTCAAATACTTCTCCGTACCACTATGTCTATAATACACATATACCCAGTTAATGCTGGCGTCAAAGAGACAGTTCCAGAGTCCCATCAATGTGTAATTAATAGAAAACGGGAACTAAATTTACCTAAGGAATATATGAGAAATCAGCAATAATTCACTAACACAGCGGCTTACACAGTGTAACTCAAGAGGGTGCACTCAATTAAGGTACACTGGAATAATGTACTGATTCACAATTTATTAACTCTGTCTTTGCACATATACCGTAAGTTTAAACACAACAGGTATGCAGACCTAAACTGATTGGATATCTGGGTATCTGAGCTGATGGTACCGTTTGCTCTGACAAAGTCCACCACTGGCCTGAAGAGAGTCCAGGCTGCTACCACAACTAGCGATTTTCTGCGCCAAAAAGAGAAAACCAGATAATTCCAAAAAGAGTTTGTGTTCTATCTGTAGCAAAGCTCCAGCAGATCCACAAATGAAGGGAATCTCACAGTTCTGCAAAATTCTGGATCCCAGCACCTGCACCCAACGTCTTCCTCACAAAAGTCTAATCCAAGCCCTTGCTTCCTTTTCCACAATCCTCTTGCTTCTTTCTAGGAAATAACCTCTCTCTGCTTGTCCCAGGCCTCAGCTGCTTGGCTCACTCAGCATCCGGTCTCCATTGTGTTTTAGGCTCGAAACACTCTGGCGTAAGACTTGTGCGAGTGTAATGCGTGAAAAAATCGCATTGCACTCGGACCTGTATCTTTGAATGATACAGGTCACATCAATGCGATTTTCTCGCATTACACTCGCATTTGATGGAAATGTGTGTGCAATCATAGTATGCTGCGATTGAACGCGATTTCCACGTGAGTGGGCATTAAAAGTATATGGGTGCGAGTCAAACTTGCACCCATACACCACACGGTGCGATACTCGCACTCGTGTTTTCAATTTCCCGCTGTGCTGTACAGTATCCAAACATCTTGTACTGCTGTGACAGCAGTGGTACAAGATGTTTAGTTCAAACACTGATGAATAGTTAAATGTTAAGGATCCCAGGGTTTACGTCTGGCTATTAACCACAGTTTAGGTCTGGCTATTAACCCCATCAGCAGCCTCTGCGCGGCATGTTCGAAGGGTTAATGGGATTCGAAGGGGTTAATTCCTATGTAAAATAATAACATGCATTTCACACGCATTACTGTCGTACATCAAACACACTCCGTGTTTGATGCACGACAGTGTGCCTTCAGCCTTAGGGGCTTTTTACATCAGCGGTAATCGCTGATCGCGGCAGTTGCGTTGAAAAAAACGCTACCGCTGTTACCGCATAACGGCCGCACTTGCGGTTCCCTGGCGGCAAGCCCCATGCAATGTCTATGGGGCTTACAGCAGGTGCAGCAAGTGCTGTATAGCTGCGGTTTCGGCACTTGCCGTAGATGCGGCTGCGAAAAAACCGTGGTTAGCTGCGTTTTTTTCACGGCCACATAGGCCGCAAGTGCCGAAACCGCACTTGCCGCACACTTACCACAAGCCCCATTGACATTGCATGCAAGTGAACCGCAAGTGCGGCCGTTATGTGGTAACTGCGGCAGTTGCGTTTTTTCACCGCAAGTGCCGCGATCAGCAATTACCGCTGATGTGAAAGGGGCCCTACACAGATTTTCCTTAAAAACTCTTGCTGCTCCCAGCACTGCAAACATCTCTGCTCTGCCCTTTACCGGTCTTTCTACTTTGTTCATTGCTTCCCGCCTCTGGCAGGCAGGAAACCACTGGGTCCTAGCTCTATCAATGTGTCTTGCACACACTCATCTCTGCCAACAGAGTGAAGAGCAGAATCACCTTTAGCAGATCTGTGCACACTCTTACATGCCATCCCACTAGAGATTGACGTCCTCAACACAACTCCCCACTCAAAGCCATCTTGTGCATAGCACTGGGGTGGTACTCTCACCATGACCCCAGATGACCTCCTGGGACCAGACTGCAGATAAATGGTCCCAGAGGCATCAGGGCATCCATCAGCAACTTTACCAGGAGGAACCGATGACGATACTCTCTCCTGAGGTGCCGCACTCAGTAATACATTATCTAGATCAGGCACTTGTCTTTGCCCAGCATCACTAGAAGGAAGCATAGGACACACATCAGTCTCTTCGCATGGCGGTGAATTTACCACAGGGTAAAGGCCGGCCCAGGGAAGGGCACATCACACCATTCAACAACATTGAGAGTACTTGATTTTGAGCATGTGGGTTGAATCAATATGTAAATTACCGTAAGCTTTAAACTTTAAAACCCTTTTTATTAGAACCACTTAAAAATGAGTTTGATTATTCATCAAAGGACAAACCAAAAACAGACAAACACAAAACAAGCAAGGCACTTCAATTGTCCGATCACCAGTAAACCACACCAATGGTATTGACAAACAGAGCAAAACAAAGCCTTAAAGTGCAACTATCTGTAAAATCATAGATACACTAATCAATCGTAGTAATAAAATCAGTTCTGTTCTCAATGAACAGATAACCTTTGCTTGCTTTATCTGATTCTAATATCAACTGCCGGGGATACCAACTAGGGGTTCATTTGAATGACCTTGTTTTGGTTAGTCCCCTATTACACCTGGGTGGGCTTTGCTAAGGTGTGGAGGATTAAAAAAATGCTTAATTTTGGCATCACATTAACCTAACCACCCATTAGCTGTTCCCCCCGCCTCCATCCATGACAAACACAGCATTCTGCCGACTAAGCCAAAAATATAAGGATCAGAGGTCCTTATAAACGGAGGTGGAGGCAGAAGTACCACAACCCAATTTTTACTGAAGGACGTGGGGAAGGGTTTCATGAAGATGCAGAGAGTTCAAATACTTCCCCGTACTACTATGCCTACAATACACATATACCCAGACAGTGCCAGAGTCTTCAATGTATATTTAACAGAAAACAGGAACTAAATTTACCTAAGGAATATATGTGAAATATATATATATACATATATATATATATATACACATATATATATACATACAGCAATAATTCACTAACACAGTGGTTTAGACAGTGTAAGGTCCCTTTCACACTGGCGTTTTTATGAAAATGCGGCAGATGCGGCAGAATTATCGCATCTGCCGCATCTTCCACCTAACAGACGCACTTGCAGCACACCTGTGGCAAGCACCATGCATTGTCTATGGGGCTTCCGGTCAGGTGCGGCAAGTGCGGTTCTGCCGGTTGCAGCAGATGCGGCACTTGCGGTCGCAAAAAAAACCACGGCTGACCGTGGTTTTTTCGTGGCCGCAAGTGGCAGAACCGCACTTGCCGCACCTGACCGCAAGCCCCATAGACAATGCATGATGCTTGCCGCAGGCGCGCCGTAAGTGCGTCCATTAGGCGAAAGATGCGGCAGATGCGGTAATTCTGCCGCATTTTCATAAAAATGCCAGTGTGAAAGGGGCCTAAATCAAGTGGGTGCAATCAATTAAGGTGCTCTGGAATAACGCAATGATTCACAACTTATTACATATATGTTTAAACACAACAGGTACACGCAGGAATCGAATGGATTCACTCATCTCTAGCTGTTATGGCAGTCAGGCGCCTGGCAAAGTCAGATCTATTCTGCTTTCCCTCAAGCCTTTGAAGAATGTCGTTTGGGTAAAGCCTGGTAGATTTGCTTATTGTTCTACAAGTGCATGAGTTTGAAGTATAAATGAAAGGATACTGTAAATTGTGAAAATGCACAAAATTACTTGTCTTTGTGCCTATTATTCAGGACCTTGATGCATTACAGAGAATTAATATTTTATATGATGCACTGAGCTCCACCTGAATGGGCCAATCAATATTACTTCCCTAATAGTATTCCAAAGACCTCTCCATTTGGAACTATCTTTGGAACCAATCACTTGCGGTTAGGGTCAATTACTTAAAAAAATAATTAGAGTTTAGTAAAGGGATTTGCATGATCATAATCCAGTGACCATTTCAGTAGTCGATATAAAAGGAAAAAGTTTGTTTTCACCATTAGATGAATTCTTTTGGCCTTGGGTGTGGACTCCTAGACGGTGCTTGGACAAGGCGGCTGTGATAATCAAACAAAGATGGATCCAGCAACCTACGTCAACATCAGATTTCGTCAGACATTAAAACTCCTTGTTTATTCAGTTTTCCTTTACAATCCAAATCCAATTTACAATTTTAACAACATGATTTTAAAGGATAACTGAATAAACATGGACTTTTAATGTTTGGCTAAATCTGACGTTTATGTCTAGTTGCTGGATCCACCTTTGTTTGGTTACCACTTCAGTAGTCTTTGACCACCAGACAGTAGCCCTGCGCACCCCCTGCTACCTGCTGGAATTCCCGACAGCTGTCCTTATTTGTGGGTCTGGTTTAACATTAACATTGTGGCCTGACACACGTATGACATCTCTTCAGGCCTGTTAATCAGAAACAGTAACAGTAAATTGGAGGAAGTTTGCAGGGTTCCCATCCAGCTGCCGTTCACCACTGATGGGACCATTATACCATAGTCCTGCTAATCAATTCACTCAACACTAAAAATATCCTGTTAGATCCTTTGATTTGCCCAATAACAATTATCTTGGCATCATGTCATATATAATAATCATGCTTTTAAGGGTGGAAACACACTGGGGTGAAAAAAAACGGTCTGTTTCTCATCCAGGAGAGTCGGACGAGTGACATCCATTTTTTTTGCTCCATTTTGAATCCAACTGCTATGCGAGTTTCCTACATTTTCTCAGATCCGAGTGTTGCCCGAGTATTATCCGTGTGTTCCATGTGCAATCCGCTGAACTCATGCAATTTTTCTGATTAATTTGTCTTTAAATTGGCTACAGTGTGTGCCAATTGTGAGATAAATGCTGTGTGCCAGTCAGGGCTCTTTGGAGCCTATATCCCATGGACATATGTGTGCATTGAGCTGACCCTCTATCCTCTCAGTCAGCAGTATTTTGTACGTCTCCAGCTGCCTACAGAATGGAGATTAACCTGACCCTAAACACCAGTGAACTGGTGTTATTCCATTGGGTCATTTCCCGGCAATATGGGACTTCCGCTCCTCCTTCCGCATAGCTCTCGTGGCCATTTTCAGAGGCTGTATGGTCAGATATACGCTGTCATCCGAATAAATTCTACGCATATACCAGAATGACCATACCCACATCTGATCGACTACTGGAGATTCTGCGGCCTGGCATCACATATCAAAATACGCAAATGCGGCCAAGTATTACACCTGAGGAACGGCTTCTCTTGACACTGAGGTTGTTATTTCTTTCATTTGTTTGTTATGGGCTGTCAAGTCAGTAGGATATAGATACATGTGTGGTAAAAGGTTCCATACACCTTCACCATGTCGTGATTTACTGACTGTGTCTCTTATGTGGGCTAATATGGAATTTGTTTTAAATAGTTTTTTTTTTGTTTAGTTTGGTTTTTGGACGGTTGAGTTGGTGTTAGGCTGGTTTCACATTGCTTTTAAGTTAAATCCGATGCTATCCGATGAAAATCGGACAGCATCGGATCCGAATCAGCCCCCATGTTATCCAATGGGGATCGGATTGGATTTGGCATAATTGCCATCCGACTTGCCTCCAATCCGATTCTGTCCGATTTTTTTCAGGAGCAAAAATCGTAGACTGCTGTGATTTTGGCTCCTGATATAAGTCGGAGCCAATCAGATCGGAGGCAAATCGGATGGCAATTATGCCAAATCCAATCCGATCCCTTTAACATGGGGCCCTATTGAGCAGGGTCCGAGGAAACATCTGATGTCTCCTCGGACCCGATTTTAGCGTACTGAGTATGCTCAGTACATGCTCAGTACACTAATACTATTGTGTGCCACCTAATTTCACTTCCACAATGTATATACATACATTGCGGAATTGAAATACGGTATAACAAAAATCAAGTGTTTAAAATAAAAAATCTTTATTCTCACCTGCCAGCGCTCCCCCAGCGTCTCCATTAGCTTCCCGCTCGGTAAACAGGACCTGTGATGATGTCACAACCCGATCAACTGATTGGGTCACATGAGCGGTTACCACGGTAACCGCTCATGTGACCCAATGACACTTCTGACATCATCGCAGGTCCTGTAAAATCGATCGGGAGCTCTATGGGCCTGCCAGGGGAGCGCTGGTAGGTGACAATAAAGATTTTTTATGTTGGAATGACAGGAGGAGCGGGAGAAAAGGAGAGGACAGGGGAGGACAGGGGAGAACAGGGGGACAGCAGGGGACAGCAGGGGGACAGCAGGGGACAACAGGGGACAGCAGGGGGACGAGATGACAAGAGGCAGAGAGGAGGGGGAGCGAGGTGACAGGAGACCAAACTGATCCTGCAAAAGGTCAGAATCGGATGCCTATTTAGCATCCAATTGCAGGGATCAGTTTGGATCCGATGCTGTCCGATGAAAATCCTATCTGTATGTTTTCAGGTTCCTGTGAACTGGTGTTTCCTTTGTGGTCTTACACGTGGAGTTTCTACTGGGCAAGTCTACGATTGGACAAAGTGTGCACAACACCTGCGCGGAGATGTGGCGTCGTTTGAAGCCAATTGTCCTTCCTGAACACACAGAAACCGATTGGTACAGGATAGCGAATGGCTTCCATCTAACCTATAATTTCCCCAACTGCATTAGTGCGCTTGATGGAAAATATTTACGGATCAAGAAGCCACCCTATTCGGGAACCCTTTTTTTTTAATTATAAGCATTATTTTTCTATTGTCCTTCTAGCTTTAGTTGACAGCATCTATCAATTCATTGCAGTGGATGTTGGTTCGTATGGGTGAACAGGTGACGCCAATATCTTCAGGAACCCCATCTTGGGTAGACGCCTTATTAATAAAAATCTTAATGTACTGTCGAGCCCACTGGGACGGGGTACTCGGTACCGGACGGTGTCTGCTTCTGGGGATGTCACGGGTGGTCCTGGTCCGGACCGTGTCCCGGGCCTGGCACTAATAAGGGGAATATTTACAGGGGATAATGTCAGTCGTGACGCCACCCACGGTGTGTGGTCAGTAGTGGGACCACCGCTGCTGCAGAACCTCCGGGGATGATGTGATGGCAGCTAAGATGGAATAGTTCTCCACGGGTAGAACTGGATTCCCTGGGGCAGTGATGATAAAGTCTATGGTGTAGTGTGCAGGCCGGATGATGGGTGCAATGCACTTACTGTCCTGATGCTGCAGAAATCCTCCTCCAGAGTTCAGAGCTGACAGGCTGTGGCTCTCCAGGTTGTAATCCTCTGCAGACCTGTTTGGAGTGAATCATGTGCAGGCAGAATCATGCGAGGGAGTCAGAGTCAGGGTTCACCGTGTTTACTTCTCAGCTTCTCAGTTACAGCTTAGTCACAGTTCACAAGTCTTTACACGGGCATTACTCTCCCCTCTGGGTTCCTTTACTCCCTGCAGCCAGGTTGTTCCTTCTATGACCCCTCACTCTGTCTCTGTCCTTTCCAGGCTTGTACTCTCTCTCTCTTGGTGTGTGTGTCTCCGGACAGTATGGCGGTCGCTCGGACTCCTGTGAGCCCTCCGGGTTGCCACTGAGCTGCCTGTCCTTTGGGGTAGGAACCCTAACTTGTAGCTAGAGTTCCCCGTCGGTTGTCTGGGGATACCAGGTGGATCATCGGTCCCCTTCAGAGCCGACAATCTGCTGCTAGCCTAGCCTCCAATAGTCCTCTTGGGTGAGGCTCTACCAGGCTCCTTCTAACCGTGTCTTTGGGTTCAATAGGAGGGCTACTCCGCCTGCAGTCTGCCGTCTCAGCCATGTCACTGGTCCTCTCGCCCCTCACACTCCTGGGGTGCTGGCTCCGGATGGGCTTTCTCTCTGTGGCTCACACTGGCTCTCCAGATTCTGCGCTCCTTCCACCCCACTCGTCCAGGACGTGTCTTTCTTGTCTGTACTGCTCAGCCTACATCGGCCTACTGCTGTCTTTTGGCCTGTGCCGTGCTCCTCAGCCTGCTGCTGGTCTGTGTCTTTGCTGCTTGGCACCCTGGGCCTACTGACTCCTTTCTTCTCCCCCTGCTCTATATCTACCCTCTGTCACCTGACCTGCTTGTTGGCCCACCCACTGTCTCTAAACCCACCACCCCTTGCGCGCCTAGAGTTCCCGGGCTCCGGGTTGAGTGCTGCCCTCTACTGGTATGTGGGTTGTGTGGGTTATCTGTGAGGGTGTTGGGGTGCCACTGTCTTTCCTTCCTTCCTGGCTGCAGTTCCCTTTGTGGCCTCCTGGTTGCAGAGGCGCCACAGTACCACCAACTACACAGCTCCCAGGCTCCTTATGAGACCCTCTCCCCTTCGTGCTAGTAGGTGATGAGGAGTTTCAATTGAGGCGGCAAGTTATGTGCCCATACCCCAGACATGCATTAGACTATCGCCGCCGTGTGTTTACCTTTAGGTTAACACGTGCAAGATAAATGGTGGAGTGCACATTTCAAATTCTAAATGCCAAATAGCGCATACTGATATCACCCATTCAACTGAGTGAGACACATTCGGTCATTAAAGCCTGTGTCATCTTGCATAATTTCACTCGCTTGCATGAGCGGCCTAATGACGAATCCTCATGTGTCCCTCAGTCAAGCAATCATGACCCTCCGGAAGTATCGGTTAGTAGGCCGAGGCATGAGCCATCTGCACCCCGACTGCATGAACAATTTGCAGATTATTTTGTTTCACCAGAAGGGTCAGTCCAGTGGCAAGAGGAATTTGTCACTGGGCAGTAAATTTTGTGCTTGTGCCGCATCATCAATATAGCTTGACTGATGTTGGCAGTGTAAGCGGTACAGAATGCATTCTGTGACACCTTACATTTAATCTACACCGTTAACCTTATTGTACCTTAGTTATCTGCTATGTTAAAATAAAGAGAGGGATCTCTCACCAGAGCTCGTCACCAGACTCGGCAGGTTCTTCGACCTGGTGCTCCGACTCTGAGGCAGAAGGATTCCTCAAGTTGCTTTCAGTTCTATGTTTGAACAAATAACAACAATGACTACACTAGTGTTCACAAATCCCAACATATCATGATACCAAGATATACCAAGATTCAAAAGAAAAATACATACAGTCTCAGGTCCATCACAGGTGCTCGGAAAGATAGGCGCTGGAAATATATATACACCCTCTTCCTTGGCACAGCAGACCCACTGGGTGGCATATTTTTTAATGGTATTGATCACGGCAATGACTCGCCCCAGGAAGGTACCGTGGGGTGCTCAGAACCGGGCCCTCTGGAGGTCATCTGGGCCTTTACGTGATGTCGCGGTGGAGTGACCCGGTCCGTGATCCCCTCGTCGGGCGAGTTCAGTAAAAAGGAGAAAAGTGTAAAAACAGGGAAAAGGGAAAAACAAAAATAAAATTAAAGTTGTGATGTCACCCGTGGTCTGTGGCTAGTATAGGCCACCGCTGCCATCCAGGCCTCTGGGGGTGATGGTGATACAAGGCAGCCGGGATGGTGAGCCCTCCACAGGCAGGGCTTGGTCCCCCAGGGCAGGTGGAGTAATGCAGTCTATGTGAGTGGTGAACATTGGGTTTGCAGGATTCAGCGTGTGGAAGAACAAACAGACACAGAGGGAACAGTGCTCTTTTGCCTTTTACTAAGCACTAAGGTTGTCCGGGTACTGTCCACAGTTGTTGTCGGGGATCCGGGATGTCCAGGATGCATCCTTCTTCCTCCTGGTCTCTAGGGTCCTACAACTCTGGCCTCTCCTGGACCAGGACGATCAGCATCTCAACATTGATGTGGTAGGACATGGTGTGAGGGATCCGTGGAGGCTTCCTTCCAGGAGTTGTGTGACTTCTGCAGCCTGTTACTTTCTGATTAGTCATGTGACGCCTCATCAGCGCTTATTACAAGCTTCTGAGGGTTTCAGCTGTGAAAATAACGCTTCTGACTCGGATGGTCCGTGTACGGTCCGTGATTTAGTCGGACCCATAGACTTGCATTGGCAAGCCTTGTGCGTGAATTGCATACTGTTGCAGCATGTTGCGACTTTTTTCTCATCCGGAATCTGGATGAGAAAAAAGCATCCGACACAAGCCAATGTGCTCTCAGACATTGATTAACATTGGTCCGAGGGCAATGTAAGAAAATCACGCATTGCACTCGTCCGATTTTCATGCCAGTGAGTCCGCGCACTAAATCATTTTGCTTTAAAAGGAATTTGTTTGCTGTCATAATTTGTGCAATAAATTTTTAATTTCATGAAAGAGGCTATATTCCTTCAGACTCTAGGAGGCACTTTTTAGTATGAAAAAAATCTTGCTAAAAAGTGCTTTCATCCTAAAATAGTCAGAAAATCAAGGGAACTCACAAAGCCCTTGGAAGATCATTGAGAGAACTGTTCTCAGTTGTGGATGACATGTGACCCATATCGGAGTTTTTCCGGTTACTGCATTGCGGGTCAGAGAACTGCTCCGAAAACTGCAGCCTGCATGATTTTTCACGGAGGCTGCAGAGCCAGAGGCAATCCGGTTTTTATAATAAGCTCCTATGAGGAGCATTTCCTGATCCGGTTTTGAGCTTTTTAAAAGCTTGAACCGGATAAGGTTTTCAAAAAACAAAAAAAGCAAGTGTGACCCTAGCCTAAGACACTGCTTAGCAGTTCAGTACACAGTCAGGGATATTAATATGGAGCATTAAAATCCTTGAGCAAATCAGTCGTGTTTTCATATGGTTGCAATATGTACAGCACGGTCTCCCAGCGGCAGAGCCTATGCTGGGAGATGGTATCTATGGTAAACGTCAGGTTACTAAGCGCCGCGCGGTGCCTAGTAACCCGATGTGTACCATAGTTACCAACGATCTCGCTGCTCCACATCGCTGGTGAGTCTGTCTGTGTGACATCTCACCAGCGATGTGAGCGATATTGTTAGCGATCGCACGTGCACGTGATCGCTAACAATATCGCTAGCGATATTGAACCATGTGACGGCCGCCTAATACTGATTTACCATCAAATCATACAGAACTTTTTTCTGGCCTGGTTTCACACCACAGTTTGTTCCTGTCCGTGGGGATTCTGTTTTTTGCAGGACCACACGGACAGGAACGGACAGGACCAGAATGGTAACTCTGGATGCCATTTCTATGTCCGGATTCGGGATTTTGAGGGATCCGGACTGACAGAAAGAGATGGGAGGAGCAAAGCCTGCAAAACACAGGCAAGTGGTGTCGGGGCTGTACTTTCACTTTTGCAATGTATCTACATACATGGCGAAAGAAAGCAATGGTTAAATATAAAAAAACACCGAGCATGCTCGCTTATCACTATTGCTCACCTCTCCGCTGAGTGTCCCGCGATGCGAGGCGGCCACATCTGCTCACTGCAATCAGCTGATCGGTTACCTCTGGTCAGCTGATTAAGGTCCTTGCAGAGAGCAGACGTGGATGGACGCCTCGCATCGTGGGATACTCGGCGGAGAGGTGAGCATTAGTGATGAGTGAGCATGCTCGGTGGTACTCTGTACTTGCCCGAGCATCGCGGTACTCGGGATGCTCGGCGAGCACCGAGTATCGCCGAGATGCTCGGGCACATGCTCAAGTCCACCTCCCTGCATGTTGGCGCTCTTTTCAGAGCCAGCCCACATGCAGGGATTGGCTACCACACACTGTAATGCCACAGCCCAGAGGTGTATCTAGGTTTTCTGGTACCCAGGGCAAGACTTCAGTTTGGCACCCCCCAGCGGTCTGATTAGTCGTCATGTGACCGATCATTCATATAATATTGCACGCTTACAGTCATGTGCCGACGAGCTGCAATACCTAATTCTCTCAATGTGCAATGAAAAACAAAGTATATTAAATGCTGTTAGGATTGGGCTACAGGGTTTAGTGTTTGAATTAAAGGGCTCATCCAGGTGTGAGATGAGTCTGGTGATTGACGGCCTCAGAATTCTCACAGAGCGTGGTCTGCACACTGTCAGGATTCTCCTGTGTTAATAGCAAGATTGGACGGTCGTGTTAGCACAATAGTGCAATTCTTCATTCTTCGTTCAGTTGATTTTCATTGATCGAGACCTCACATGTCTAGTCTGTACGCGAGTGCATGTATGTAAATCACATACTTACAGTTTCATACCTCTCACCGCCAGCAGCAGAGAATCCTGATGGTGAGCAGTGTGCGCTGTGTGAAAATTCAGAAGTCTGCAGTCACATAGAGGGACACATGGAGTGACTGCAGACTTATCACAAATGTGGGACAACCCCTTTAATGCTTCTAACAAAAACATAGAACCCTTAAATTGTAAGGGCACAACACTTTATGAACGTAGCCATGTATCACATAATCTTACAGGTTATAGATTGTTACATGTGTACAGGATCAGAATCAATAACAGCACAAACCTGCATCACCAGACCCACCAGAGGTACAGAAATACATCAATATAACCTCCATCAGTACAGAAACACAGCATTACAACCCTCATCAGTATATAAATACATCACCAGACCCACCAGAGGTACAAAAATGCATCAATATAGCCTCTATCAGTAAAGAAAGACAATGTCAAAACCCTCATCAGTGCAGAAATACAACACCAGACCCACCAGAGGTACAGAAATCACCAAAACCCTCATCAGTAACATAATTCATCATTAGAACCACCAAAGATGCAGAAATACATAACTAGAACCCCCATCAGTACACATATACATCCATATAACCCCATCACTATAGAAACACAGCATCACAATCTTCATCAGTACAGAAATACATCATCAGAACCAACATCAGTAAATGATAAAACAATTGTAATGTCAGGTCAGACCCAAACACATTTGTCCTGCATGAACCTACAACTCGTACTACATCCTTAACAATGGTAATGAGATACTGGGAGTTGTTGTTACCAGTCACCATCAGATCATACAGGAACTACAGTACTGATGAGAATTAGTCAGTATCATAAATACGGCAATCACTTACATCCAGGTACCTTATAGATGACTTTGTCTCTGATCGGGGTCATCTTTTTCTTTTCTTCACCTTGTCCAGACACCATATTGACTTTTCACATCCACAGCTCATCTCTGTAGACGTCCATCTTCTCCGGTCTGCAGCTCATCCTGACACAATATCCTTAAAAATAGCATAATGATCAAAATTCTCATGAGTAAAAATATCTGCCCTACACTGTGCCCCGTAATAAATAATTGCTCCTGCTCAGTGTTCACTGCACAAAATATGATTTACACACTGTTCCTCTTCTGGAACATGCCCTCCACACTGCCCCCTCATCACACTGCCCTCTCCTTTCCATACTGGACTCACTGGTCACACTGCCTCTCCTTTCCATACTGGGCTCCCTGGTAAAACGGTCCTCTACACTGTGTCCCCCTATACTGCCCACGATTTATACTGTTCTCCCTCATCAAACTGGATCTCAGTCCTCGTATTGTGTCCACACTCTTCCCCCCTCATTCTACATACCCTACCACAGACATCCCCCTCTCTCTCCATATCCTGTACCGCAGCCATCCCCCCTCACTCACCATAGTGTGCCGCAGCCATCCCCCCTCACTCACCATACTGTGCCGCAGCCATCCCTACTTACTCAATATAATGTGCCGCAGCCATCCCCCCTCACTCACCATACTGTGCCGCAGCCATCTCCCCTCACTCACCATACTGTGCCGCAACCATCCCGACTCACTCACCATGCTGTGCTGCAGCTATCTCCACTCACTCACCATACTGTGCCGCAGACATCCCCCTTCATTCACCATACTGAGCCGCAGCAATCTCCACTCACCATACTGTGCCGCAGCTATACCCACTCACCCACCATACTGCGACACAGCCATCCCCCTCACTCACCATACTGTGCTGCAGCCATCCCCACTCACTCACCATACTGTGCTGCAGCCATCGCCACTCAGTCACCATACTGTGCTGCAGCCATCCCCACTCACTCACCATACTGTGGTGCTGCAGCCATCCCCACTCACTCACCATACTGTGCTGCAGCCATCATCCTCACTCACCATACTGTGCTTCAGCCATATTCCTCACGCCTCATACTGTGTCCACACTGATCCCCCTTCACTCTTTTATACTGGATGCTCAAATTTACACCCTTGGTTAACATATACTCACCCCACTCTCTCCCCTGAGATTTGGTTCACATATACTGCCTTCATCCTCTATCCCCAGTTTGGGTCTTATCTTCCCCTCTCCCTCAAGTTTGGCTCTTATCCACCCCTCCCCCCAATTTGGCTCTTATTCCTATGAGCCGCTCTGTACGATGGGTAGCAGGAGCCGGTGCCCGGCATTTTCTCTGCTCCTGTTATCACCTGATAGCGGGAGCAGAGAGAACTGCCGGCTCCCAGAGCCGTCAGGGAGACACCCCGCTGGGGTGCTGCAGCAGGTGGCTGGATGGCGCACTCCTGCCTGCTGCGCCAGGGGCAGATGCCCCACCAGCCCCCCCCCTAGATACGGCCCTGCCACAGCCATGTTGGTTGTGGCATTACAGTGATTGGCTGGCCGCACAGCATCATCAGGTCTTTATAAGACCTGATGGCGCTGTGCTCGTCTCTCTGCTGCATAGTGTCAGTGAGTGTAGGGAGAGGTGCTGCTGAGTCAGGGACAGATTTTGAAACAAAAAAAAAAACAGTCTTTTTATAGACTGATTTTTGGGCCTTTTCAGTAATGTAGGTGTTTTGAGGACTAATCTACCTGTATATAGTCAGGCAGGGAGGCAGGGTATATAGGAAACCAGTGTACCAATATATGTGCACTACACGTGTATATTTTGCGCAGAACGGACTGTGTAAGAGGGCCTTATTTTGTAAAGCTGAGCTCTAAAGGCCTCCAAATTATTTTTTTTTGACAAGTAAAGGCCCTGTCTCACATAATGATATCGTTAGAGAGATCGTTGTAACTGTGACGTTACAACGATCTCTCCAGCGATGTCGTTCTGTGTGACACTTTGCAGCGATCAGGCCCCTGCTGTGAGGTCGCTGATCGCTGCAAAGTGCTGCGGGTCATTTTTTGATCGTTGGTTTCCCGCTGGTCAGCACGCATCGCTGCGTGTGACAGCGAGAAACCAGCGATCAGTGACCTCACTGGCTGGTAACCATGGTAAACACCAGGTATCCAGGCAGCGCGCACTGCCTGGATACCCGCTGTTTATCATAGTCACCAGCGTTCTCCCTGCTTAGCGCTGCCGCTAAGCAGGGAGGACGCTGATATCGCCTTCAGCGATGTGGGAGGTGGCTGCCATGGCCCTGATCGCTGGGGAGATCTGCCTGTTTGACAGAACCCCAGCGGTCAGGTAACGATGCTCCAGCGATCCCAGCAGGTCGTTATCGCTGTCGGGATCGCTGGAGCGGTCGTTATGTGTGACTGGGCCTTTACTCTGTCTTCCTGGCTTATCTCATTGTTTTCAGAAGGGTTCTTATCTTCTCTGCTCTTATCAGTACACATATGCTAGCACACTTAAACATTTGACCTTTCAGTTTCTTTGGACAGCAGCTCTGTACACAGTACTTTACTGCAAATACAACAATTGTTGTGTATGTTCCAAAAAAAAAATAAACAAGTAATACTAATGAGTACAACCACCATGATAATGCAGTAAGTACCTGGGAAGATAAAAAACCTAACATGATCTTTGACTATAATGCAACCAAAGGTGGTGTAGACACATTAGATCAGCTCATTAGTACATATACCTGCAAAAGAAAAACAAATCGGTGGCCTATGATTCTGTTTTACAACATTCTGGATTTGTCGGCATACAATGCTTTTGTGTTGTGGAGGGAAATAAACCCGAATTGGAATACAAACAAACTCCATAAAGAAGACTCTTTATAGAAGAACTTGGAAAAGCACTGGTTAGGCCGTATATTGAGGAAAGAAAGGTAACACCCAGAACGGAAGGTGCAGCAGGCCTTGTACAGAGCATCCAGCAACATGCTCAGGAAAGTGAAACCATGGCCTCCACAACCACTTCTACCCCCATGGGTTCTACCGGCGGTGCTTCAAGAATAAAAAGAAAAAGGTGCAACTATTGCCCTTATTCTTGTGATGATAAAACAAGTATTACATGTTCTGGATGCCAAAAATTATTATGCAAAGCCCATGTTTATTGTTCTTCAAGAATACATAAAGTAATATTACCATGTGAATATGTTCAAATTGAAGTGTTTATTATCTTTAATTTTTTTTCACAAAATGTTTGATTTGCTTGTTTTGGTTTGTTTTTTTACCACATATGTGTAGTTTGCTATTTTTCGTTTTGCTTATGACTAAGTTTTTTCTGATAAAAAAAAAAAAAAAAGATTTCAATTTCATTTTTCTTTTTTTTTTTATATTTCCAAACATGTTCCCATACAGTCTAGTAAGCAAAAGGTATAAAAATAATTGCCGCACGCAGTTCCCGCTGCTGATAAGTCAGGAACACGGGCGCCGCGGTGCTGACCTGTCAGCAGCTGCAGCTGCATGCGCTGCACACCGGACCAGAGGGCATAATAGCCCTCCAGTCCTGTGTGCTGATCCGATCCACGGCTGTCAGGGGCATCCCGGACAGCCCCGAACCGGATCACGCCGTAGTGTGAAGCCGGCCTTAGAGTATCTAAAATCAAAATTTAATAAACCGGGTCATAGTGACCCAGGAGCAATACAAGTGTATAGTACATGGGAACAGAACAGCAGGGTTAAAATGCGCAAGGTCGGTGGCAAGGGACGAGGAACTGGACGTGATGGTGCATGCAGAGGCCGAGGCCGTGGGCAAGCTAGAATTGTGCCACAACAAACACCCACATCTTCTCGCCCGACCTTCCTGTTCCAATTCCTAGGGAACCGCAGCACACCACTATTAAACCCAGAGCAGTGTCAAGAGGTTGTTCGTTGGATAGCGGATAATGCTTCCGGTCAGTATGCCACCACCACAACCACCCTGTCTTCCACAGGGTCAAGTCTCAGTAGCCGTGAGTCTGGACCACATATTCCTCACCCTGATCCTCCTTCCTCCCACCAAGCCGAGTGGGATCCCACACTTGGACACTCTGAAGAGCTGTTCAGTTTGCCATTGAAGTGGGGAATGAGGAGATCTTATATAGCGATGCCCAAATATTTGAGCAGCCACGGTCACACAAAGGCGACAGTGGGAAAGTGTCACAAGAGGTGGACGATGATGAGCCACAGTTGTCAGAAAGTCAGGAGGAGGTCCAGGGTGCAGATATCGAAGACGACGTGGTGGATGATCCAGTAACTGACCCAACCTATCAGGAGGACATGCAGAGCGAGGACAGCTGCACACAGGGGGAGGGAGGCATAGCACCACAACAGGCCGTAAGAAGCAGTGTGGTAGCCGCAGACAGAAGGTAACACCAACATGACGGACGTTGCCAGTAAAACTCTTATGGTACATTTACACACCGCTACCGAAAGGTAGAAACCGGCAGGTGTCGGAGACAATTGTACCTTTTACCTTCAAAACACCGCGAAGTGGCGGCGTGTAATTCAGGTTGTACCCTCCTGTCTGTTTGGATACCTGTCTTTCAGCCGTGCTGTAAAACAAGCAGGTATAAACCCTATGGTAGCGGCGTGTAATCGGGGCACAGGAAGGTATTTGCATCACCTAGTGTATCCCTGGGGCGTGCCACAGCGTCATGGATACCACGCCCCATCAGCGATCATTGGTGGATGCTCCTGCGTTACGATTGGTTGTCCCTTCACAGGGCGCCATATTTAAAGAGCTGTCCATTCATAGTCTTCATTTGGAATAGCGTCATGTATTAGCCAGCCTTCCTGCGCTGGCTAGCCAATCATGACGCTATTGCGTTGTCCAATCACCGTTCGAGTGTCGCGTAATACACAACTCAGTCATGCCTATGTAGTTATGCCGCATAAGATGTACGCCCAGATTCCCTTGTGGTAGCGGCGTGTAAATCAGGGAAGGTGCTCCACAGAAGGTAACCTGCGGCACCCGTCGGCACTTCCGGGAACGCAAATACCTTCTGTGGAGCACCTTGTAGCGGCGTGTAAATGCGGTATCAGGTACCGTTAGGAACCGTTGAAAACGTGCGCGTGCACGTGTGGTGCCTACCTGTTGCTATCTTCGGTAGCGGCGTGTAAAGGTACCATTAGGGTACCTTTACACACAGAGATAAATTGCTTGCAATTCACTGGTTGCAGTGAAATCGTGGACACATTGTTCCATTTTGTTGCCATGTACATATGGAATAATGTGTTCATGACTTCACTGCAACCAGTGAGTTGCAAGCAATTTATCTCTGTGTGTAAAGGTACCCTTAAGGTAGCTTCACACACAGCAATTTTGCTAGGCAATTTCACTGGCAATTTGCTGGTTGCATTGAACTCATGGACACATTGTTCTATTTTGTTGCTGTGTACAAATGGAACAATGTGTCCATGATTTCACTGCAACCAGCAAATTGCCAGTGAAATTGCCTAGCAAAATTGTTGTGTGTGAAGGTACCTTTAGCTCTTCCCGAGTCTGGCTGTTTTAAAGGAGTCTGCTGATAATCTCAAAATGGCCATTTGCACCTCCTGCCATGCCAGCATCAGCAGGGGTAGCAAAACTACCAGCCTGACCACCACCAGCATGATCAGGCACATGACATCAAAGCACCTGACTTTGTGGGCTGAACCCCAGGGTCCAGAAGTAGTGTCTGCAGGTGACACCACTGCGTTTTCCACTGTTGTGCGTGCAAGTCAATCCCCTGTCCATAGTGCATGCGAATATGCCTTTTGTCCTGCACCTTTCATTGCACAATTAGACATACCACCATCAGGAACCACATCCATATCCTTGTCCCAGCTCAGCGTTCAGTTATCCATACCCCAGTCCTTGGAACACAAGCGCTAATTTGCAGCCATCCACCCACAGGCCACACTACTCAATGTGCACATTTCACTACTGCTTGCACTAGAAATGTTGCCTTTTAGGCTAGTGGAGACCGAAGCATTCCGCAACCTGATGGCGGCGGCCGTCCCTTGTTACTCGGTCCCCAGCCGCCACTATTTCTCCCGGTGTGTCGTCCCCACATTACACAAGCATGTGTACCAAAACATTAATTGTGCCCTTACCAACATACTTTCCGTGAAAGTCCACCTAACCACGGACACATGGACAAGTGCTTGTGGGCAGGGACAGTACATCTCGCTGGCGGCACACTGGGTTGATATAGTGGAAGCAGGGACCCAGTCGGACCTTGGGATGGAACACTTCCTCCCGATGCCAAGGATTGTGGGCCCTAACTCAGTCAGGATTGCCCCCACAGTCTACAGCTCATGCATGTCATCCTCCTCAGCCTCCTCCTCCTCCTCTGCACCCTCCACAACAGTCACAAGCTGGAAGCACTCAGCACTGCCTCGGCCAAGCGGCAACAGGCTGTGCTGAAGCTAATATGCGTAGGTGACGGTGACAAACCCCACAATGCTGAAGAGTTGTGGATAGCTCTGAAAGAGCAGTCAGATCTGTGGCTCACACCGCTGAACCTAAAGCCAGGCATGGTCGTGTGTGACAATAGCCGGAACCTGGTAGCGGCTCTGAGGTGAGGCGAGCTCACACATGTACCATGCATGGCCCATGTGCTCAACCTCGTGTTTCAGCGGTTTCTTAATTCCTAGCCGAAGCTGTCTGATCTGTTCATCAAAGTACGCAGCCTGTGTGTCCATTTTCGACAGTCACCTACTGATTCGGCCGCCCTTGAAGGATTTCAGCAGCATTTGCAGCTTCCGGCTCACAGACTGGTGTGTGATGTCCCCACATGTTGGAATTCGACACTGCAGATGTTGGTCAGGACATGTGAGCAGAAGAGGGCAGTTGTTGACTACCAGCATCAACAAGGCCGGTATTGGGTTCAGACTCCACACATAAGACCTCAGGAGTGGACATGGATGTTCGATATAAGTACTGTCCTCCAAAACTTTGAAGACACCACCAAGATGGTGAGCGGCGATGATGCCATCATAGCGTCACCATCCCGCTTCATTGTCTTCTGAAACACTCTCTGCTCAAAATCAAAGACGATGCATTGCAGACGGAGCACGATGAGATGGAGCAAGGAACTATACAGGGAGATTACACAGAGCCCAGCCTCATGTCATCGCAATGTCGATTGGGGGACAATGAGGAGGAGGAAGTAGAACAGGACCTTGTTTCATGCAATATAGATGGTACTACCTGCACAACTGTCATCACGTCTGTTCAGCGTGTATGGCCAGAGGACAGGGAGGAGGAGGAGAGCATGTTCAGTCATCCTCTTGGGGAGGACATGGAAGTCTTGCCTGTTACCAGTCTGGCACACATGGCTGACTTCATGTTACGCTGCCTATCCTGTGACCCTCGTGTTATCAAAATCTTGGGTAACACTCATTATTGCTTGGTGACACTTTTAGACTCACGCTACAAGGAGAACTTTCGCTCTCTTATTCCCGAGGCGGAGCGGTCTGCAAAAATGGTGCAGTACCAGAAGGCCCTTGTTACGGAATTAGTAAAAAAATTCCCTTCTGAAAACCCTGGCGGAAAAGGTCACAGTTCGGTGGACAACCAAGGAGTACAGGCGAGAGAGACACAACTCCAATCCAGCATAGGCAGGGGAAAACTCTCAAAGACCTGGGAGAGTTTTCTCAGCCCCTCCCATGGCACAGGCCCTGAGGCTCGGGGTACGCTCATAAGGACTGCAAAGTTTGGGAAGATGCTGAAGGAGTACCTTGCCGACCGTACCAAAGTCCTCCATGATTCCTCTGTGCCCTAGAATTATTGGGTCTCCAAGCTGGACACGTGGCATGAACTGTCTCTCTCCGGCTTGGAAGTCCTGGCCTGCCCTGCCACTAGCGTTTTGTCAGAATGGGTTTTTAGTGCCGCAGGGGGACTTATTACTGATAAGCGCACCCGCCTGTCAACTGAAAGTGCTGACAGGCTGACTGTGATCAAGATGAACAAGGGTTGGATTGGGCAAGACTTTTCAACACCCCCAAATGATAGTAGCGTAATATAAAGTCAAAGCCAGTGTCTTTTCTGGGGAGGTATATTCCCATGCTCCTCTTCACCCCCACACATGGGTATGCGCTTCCTGATTTTGGCTATTTGCTATAGTCCTCCTCCTTCTCCTCATCCTCCACCACCAAATCACCAGGGTGACCGTGGTCCATTATGCAACACCCACATAATATTTTTAAAGGGTGTTTATGATACCTGTAACCAAAAAAAAGAAATTATACAGCATATTCATGTACGCCATCAAGGGTAAATGTTTCAGTCCATACTTAGTGCATGGGCATTACAAGTATTGGAGACCCCCTCCTTTGTAATGGGAATGTTGTTTTTATAAGGCCGTCCTCCACATCTCTTGAAAGGGGCATCAGAATGCCTCCCAATTTTTGGCCGCCTGCATAGGGCAACACTATGGAAGACCCACTTCCTAATAATGGGAACATACAATATTTAATGAGGCCCTCCTCCACATCTCTTTAAAGGGGCATCGGAGTGCCTCCCAATATTTGGCAGCCAGCATAGGGCAACACTGTGGAAGACCCACTTCCTAATAATGGGAACATACAATATTTAAAGAGGCCCTCCTCCACGTCTCTTCCAAGGGGCATCGGAGTGCCTCTCAATTTTTGGCAATCCTGCATAAGGCAACACTACGGGAGACCCACTTTCTAATAATGGGAACATACAGTATTTAAAGAGGCCCTCCTCCACGACTCTTCCATGGGGCATCGGAGTGCCTCCCAATATTTTTTTTAAAATCTTTAATGTAATAATAAAAAAAATACACCAACACTGTCTCCCAAGTGAGTATGAGCCCTTACCATTTTCCCCAGGAAAATCCATTTTGATTTCATTTTTGGACGTTTTATTGTGTGTCCGTAAAAGTGGCATAATACTCAGACAACATTGTTCACCGCAGTGACCTGGGAGTCAGAAATGCTTAAAGGGGTCTTCCCCATGCTGTTCCCAATTCATTTGAGCACTGTTCTTATACTTTTGTGACATTTTTAGGGTTTATCCAGGCTGCCGGGGGTGCCGCCAGAAAAATGCTCGGGTTTCCCATAGGTTAATATTGGGCGCGGTGCTCAGGTCAAGCACCCGAGCATCTTGATATGCTTGACCCGAGCATCTTACTGCTTGCTCATCACTAGTGAGCATTTTTTTTTATTTTTAACATATTGCTTTCTTTAATTTCACTTTAGCAATATATGTAGATACACTGCTAAAGTGAAATTACACATGGGGCGCCCCACTATGTAGGTGCCACAAAAGGAGTACTACACCCATAAAAGTGGAATTATGGCCAGTAGGTGGAACCCTAGAGCTCACACTCCACACTAGACAGCAGGTGGGAGGGATACGGGAGGGGAGATAGTGACCTCCAGGGGGAACTAGTGAGTAGTTAAGTCAGAGTTGAGAAGTAGAAGGAGTTGGAGTTTTGTGTAGACCAGTGAGAGTCAAGAAGGAAAGACCCAGGCAGCCGGCCTGGAGGAGACAGGAGGGCTACCTCGGCTGAGGGGCCCATGGAACAGATCCCAGAAATGGAAAGAAAGGAGAAAGAAGCTCAAAAGTGAGCTCACTCAATGTGGGGAGCAGAAAGTAACCAGAGAGTTTGCCCCAGGAAAAAACCGGGTACCGGAGCCCGCACCTGTGAGTTCCTACAAGGCTCACAGAAATCCGATGACTAGGAGTATCTTTAGATACGGCCCTGACTCCCAAAGAGCCCAGAAAGAGGAGGACCAGACCCGCTGGTTAACTGCTGTGCAAAGAGTGGCAGTGTCAAAAGGGCCACGGTGGTCATAAAAAGATTCACCCGACGGGTAAAAGGGAGAGGAGACAAGAAGCAGCAGGAGGTCAGATCAGTCTTTATGAGATCAGACTTCACCGCCACTGGGAGACAAGGGAAAGAAGGAGTAGGAACGGCACACAGTGAGGGATCCATCTACCAACCAGAACTTCCGCTTGCAGCACCCGTAGCATTTGTCGCTGTAACATCTTTACTGCACTGAGAGACTGTAATGATTGCAACAAGTTTTTAAGTAAAGTACCCAGTGAAGTGACTTTGTCGACTCTGCTGCATCTTTTCCTACAAATTGATTCCTTCCACAGAATCGCTGCCACGGCGGTCTGGTCCTGCCTGCGGAGGACCATACCATCATTGCCGCAATACCAACGACCACCGGAGGACTGTAGCGGCGCTGGTGAGCATCACCAGGTACTGCAGGTGGCGTCACGAACTTGTATATACTTTATTTTCTTTTTTTTACCACTGACCACCAGGGCCACAGCCTCAGGCAGCCACCCGTGACAACCCCCAGACTGAGCCTGAGATCTGAGTACCCGGCCCTGGGTGCGTCACACACATGTCACGCAGGAATAGAGCAGCTTCAGTGTACTGAGCATGCTTAGTACACTAAAACCGGATTCGACAAACGATTCTGGTTTTTCCCGGATTCGGCGCCCATAGACTCCCATGTTATGTGCGCCACATCGCCCCAGATCCACTTTGGTCTGGTTTTTTCACCTAAGCCCCAAAACGGTGCAGTCTCCGATATTGAGGTCGGGAAAAAAACAGGACAGAAACGAATCCGGGACTGAATTGGCAGAATCAGATGGCCATTTATGACCAATCCGAAACCATAGGGATAAATGGGAGGCAAAAACGGATCCTGTTCTGTCCTTTTCAAAACGGACAGAACAGGATCCCACAAAATGTGATGTGAAGCCGGCCTTAGCCATTAAAAAGTATCGCAACTACAACATTGTTTCTCCCACTGAGAGCAATCAATCTTTTCAACTGGCTAATACGGTACCAAACCTTTTCTCTTTAGGCTATGTGCACACATTGAACATTCATGGTAGATTTTTGCAGTTTACATCACAGTGTTGGCAGGAAAAACACTGCATTTTTTACCCGTTTTTGCGTGTTCTTTATGCATTCATTGAAATGGGGGAAAAATGTTACAGAATGCTGAAAGAATTTACAACCTGCAGATTTGAAAAAAATCCTTTGATGACTCCAATCTGCAAGGAAAACATAAGCAGCATGTGGATAATATTTCAGACATTTTCACTTTGCTAGTACTGAAAAAAATACAAAAAATTTGGCAATTATTCCACACCTCATTAGATGCAAGTCTACTGTGTATAGATGCAGTGCAATAAATGAATACATTTAGTATTGTACTATTTGTCCCCTAGCAGTTATAGGCTGGGTTTGCGTGTTATGAAATATTGTTAATTTACCAGTTATTTGAAACTTTGCTAAAAAATAGAGTCTCCTTGCTTTACCTCTCTAGTAGAATAATACATTAAATCCCAAACTTCTGTTTGCACGGGGTGGAGTTCAGCTGTGGAGGGACAATATTTAAGTCTCAGTAACTTTCCTGAAGACCCAAGAGTGACTTCTAGAACCAGAGCGTCCACCATGGCTTCAGGAGCAGTAACGCTGTTTCTTCTTTGCACCGTCGTCATGATGATTGTGAAGATTTTGATGAACTTTTCTAAAAGAAAGATCTATAATTTCCCACCAGGACCAACCCCGTTACCCTTTATTGGTAACTTGCACATACTGGATATAAGAAGACAAGACTTCACTTTTATGGAGGTAAAACGATCATTTTATTTTTAATCACTAATTTCAAAATCTGTCCTAATTCTGTCCTAATGCATGAAAACTTTATGGATAGTTGGCGCAAAATTAGGTTGGTCAATAAGAGGAACAGAGGGTCCTGAAGTCAGTAATGGCTATGGGATCCAGCCAAAATAGTATCCATAGGTGTTGCTATTTTATTGGTGACATTTATTTAGTTATAGCTGTCAGGGTAATGGGCAATGCAGCTGCTATGGGGTCACTCGCCACTTTGAAATAATGCACCGATACTTATCTGTTCAGTTGCTGCTTAAAGTGTACCTGGCGTTTCAAGAGACCTTGCAGCAGACTGTCTATGTTAGCCTCTAGTTCCTTCAGTCTCCACAGAACCTTATAAGCACCAACTGTCATCTTTTATGATGGGCCCCAGGGCCTTGGGGTACTCGGAACTGGGCTATACTGTCTCTGGGGAGTCACAGGGGTCGAGCGCCAGCTTCGGTGACCCTGGGTTCAGTTGAAAAGGGGAGATTTCTAGCTTTGTAAGGAAAGGGGATGATGAACGGGAGTTATTTGTGATGCCACCCGTGGTATGTGGCTATAGGTGGCCACTGCTACTTGCAGAACCTCCGGGGA
Source organism: Allobates femoralis (assembly GCA_033576535.1). Taxonomy (NCBI): domain Eukaryota; kingdom Metazoa; phylum Chordata; class Amphibia; order Anura; family Aromobatidae; genus Allobates; species Allobates femoralis. Next base: position 201,137,979 of record JARQOC010000011.1, on the reverse strand, counting down.
TGATGGACGGGCAGCTGGGATGGAGCGGCTCCCCACGGGCAGAGTGGATCCCCGGGGCAGTGGATGAAGTATAAGGTTATGGTGCAGGATAGCGGGTGCAAAGCAAGAGACAGACTCACGGTTTTGTGGTTCCTCAGTCTTTTTTACTGCTGCACTGTAAATCCAACAGATAATGTTATTAAGCCGAGTCCTTGCCTGAGAGCAACTCGGGGTTGTCCTCACCTGGCAGGTTCTGAGGCCTCTTTGCTTCGCTCTGTGTATAGACTCCTGCTGCTGCTTTAGCTAAGCTGTTGGCCTTCTCTCTCCTGCGAGGTGCCGGTATGGTAGGCAACTCAAGCCCTTTATTAATTCCTCATCATGGGTGACGGTTCCTGAACTCCCTATGTTGCTTTGCCTCCGGGCACAGTGTGGCTGGGGAACTTGGAATTCCCTATCTTCCGGTATTGGCTGCCGGGTCGTTAGGCCCTGCACAGCCTCGGACTCTGGTGTCCGTTCTTTGCGCAGTTCCTCTGGGGTGAGCTAGGTGTTGCTCCACTCCCCAGGTGTTCCCTTTAACACCTCCTCAGACCCTAGCCTTGGGCCCTCATGCTGAGTCAGCCTTCCTGAGATGAGCTTAGGATAGCTTCCAGTCCACCAGGATGTCTTCCTCAGTCCTCCTAAGAACTAAACTGACTAACTCTGCCCCAGACCATAATTTATAGGGGAGCTCACCCTGAAGCCAGGTTTAGGTCTCCCCCTTCAGGCCTGGAGGCAGAAAGGTGTTGTATACGGTTACTTGCCTGGTGTGGTACCCTTCTGTTGCTCTCAAGCGTGACACTACCACCCGGGGGTGATAATGACACTGTGGCAATTGGACCCTGGGGTGCCACATGTATCTCAATAAGGAGAAAATCTGTCTTGATGGAATGGAGATTTTACCCTTAAAGTGGTTGTGCCAAGAACAATTGTACATTTTAATTAATAAATCTTATAATAAAAATCAGTTCCACAATTGGATGTGTTAAAAAACAATGTTCCTGTCCTGAGATATTCATATAAATGTGTCCCTGTTTAATGTATGTGTCCGACCATAAAGAAACAGGTCAGATATACTCAGCTCCTGGGCAGGGGATACTCTTATATTCTGTGATCCCTGGCTGTAATGTCTGTATACTCTTATATTCTATGATCCCTGGCTGTAATGTCTGTATACTCTTATATTCTATTATCCCCGGCTGTAATGTCTGTATACTCTTATATTCTGTGATCCCGGGCTGTAATGTCTGTATACTCTTATATTCTATTATCCCGGCTGTAATGTCTGTATACTCTTATATTCTGTGATCCCGGGCTGTAATGTCTGTATACTCTTATATTCTGTGATCCCTGGCTGTAATGTCTGTATACTCTTATATTCTGTGATCCCTGGCTGTAATGTCTGTATACTCTTATATTCTATGATCCCCGGCTGTAATGTCTGTATACTCTTATATTCTTGATCCCTGGCTGTAATGTCTGTATACTCTTATATTCTGTCATCCCTGGCTGTAATGTCTGTATACTCTTATATTCTATGATCCCAGGCTGTAATGTCTACATACTCTTATATTCTGTGATCTCCGGCTGTAATGTCTGCATACAATTATCTCCTCCACGGCACAGGAGCTGTGGTATATCCAACCGTCTTCTGCATGGTCGGACACATACATTGCACAAGGACACATTTATAAGACTATCTAAGGACAAGAACATTTTTTTTAACACATACAATTGTGGAACTTATTTTTATTCCAAGATCTACGTATTCATTAAAATGTATAATTGTTCGTGGCACAACCACTTTAAATTGAGAAATTAAAAATTAATATATATATGCTACATACCTGAAAAAGGCTTTTTATGCTGAAGCACGTTGTATTTAAAAAAAAAATTAAATCTTCCTATTAGGATCCATTTCCTTGTTTTTTAAACATCATCACTATTTATCATCCATCAGAGAGTGTCTTGATTTCAATTTATTAAAATAGATATAGTTAGGTTATCTTTTTGATTTTAAAGGGGGACTGTGGAACATTACCATTGATGGCTTATCTTAAGCATAGGCTACCCAAATTTGTTTAGTGGGGGTCTGACCTTTAGAAATATTTTTTTGTAAGAAATGTTTCATTCACATATGTAAATGAATATCAGATTTCCCTGGAAAATATAAATTTTCATTGTACTAATGTCTAGCTAGCCCTAGGAATGATACAACACTTCATTAGGGCTTTATAAAAATACTAGTTGGAGTTGATGGAGCAATAAGGTAGCCACGTGTGGTGGCTTATAGCAAACCAAAGAAGATGGGGCAAGAGTGGTATGTTTTTTTTTAATAACAGTGGATACCAGGTCTGTATAGCTCCAATGACCCATCCATTAGCTTTTTTAATATGTTTATTAATTCGCTAAAAATATATTTCTCTAAAGCTGGCGTCATTGACACATGTCAATGTCGCCAGCGATCTTATCGCTGGCGACATTGACGGCCGATCGCTGGTGAGCTGTCACACAGGCAGACTCACCAGCGATCATTTTACCTGCGACATCGTGGAAATTATTTAAATATCGTTTCCATGATGTCTGCAGGCTGGTATCCAGGGTAAACTGTGGGTAACTAGGCAGCGCGCGCTGCCTAGATACCCGATGTATACCTTAGTTACCAGCCTTCTCCGCTCACCGGCTGGTATCTAAGGTACACAGCGGGTAACTAGGGACCCTCGTTACCCACTGTGTACCTTAGATACCAGCCGGTGAGTGGAGAAGGCTGGTAACTAAGGTATACATCGGGTATTTAGACAGCGCGCACTGCCTAGTTACCCGCAGTTTACCCTGGATTCCAGCTCCCAGCGCTTCCTGAGAGGCGCTGGGAGCTGGCTGATTGCGCGTCCCGGTGTCACACGCAGCGATGCTGCGTGTACACCAGGCGACGATCGCCAGGTTTTCGGTCCAGTCCGAAAACCTGACGATGATCAACCAGCGATTTATCGCTGGTTGAATCAGCATGTCACACTCGTCAATATCACTGCAATGTCACGCGCAGCAGCGATATTGACAGCGATATTGATGCGTGTGACATCCCCTTAAAGGTCTTTTGTATTTTGGCTGCTGATAAGTACAGGGGTATCTTTTTTGACCCAGCAGAGGTTAATAGGGGAATGTGACAGTTGTAGGGTTCAGGGGCATCCACACCGGGAGCTGTATTACCAAGTAATATGGACTCTCGTGTATTGATGCTTTTGAGTAAAATGTACAGCTTCATGAACAGAACAACAGATTTATTTGGTTGTAATTAGATGCATTTCATGGACTCACGTAATAACTGAGATAAAATATCATTATTGTTTTACAGCTAGCAAAGAAATATGGTCCATTCTTCACCTTCCATATAGGCAGTACAAAAGCAGTGGTTCTGGTTGGGTATGAAGCCAATAAAGAAGCTCTGGTCAAAGCCAACTACGATTTTGGAAATCGTGGCCCAATTCGTATTGCTGATAACTTTCAGATGAATCATGGTAAGTAATCCTATAAAGACATTCTAGCCAAGAATTACTTATTTCTGAGATTGCAGTTCATACGTGTAATCTCCACCATTGTAATAAGAGAGATGTTGGGTGTCACTAAGGCTGGCGTCACACTATGGTTTTAGTCTGTCCGGGTGGATCCTGTTTTTTGCAGGAGCACCTGGACAGAAATGGACAGGATGTGCAGAAAAGTGTGACCAAATATTTGCTTTCTGCCGCTGTCCATGGTCCTGAAGTCTGCTGAATTCACAGACTGTGCATGAAATACTGCTGTCCGTGGTGCTGAACTGTGGATGGCAGGATTTCAGAGCATGCGCTGTGTAAAAATCGAATACAGGAAACGATACGATTTTTTACCGGATCCGGCACCAATAGATTCCCATGTTATAGGCGCCGGATCACCTGCGATTCGTTTCTGTCCGGTTTGGTCCGATTTTTTCACAGGAGCCCAAAATCGGAGAAGTCTTTGATTCTTGGTCCCAGAAAAACAGAACAGAAATTAATCCGGGACTGAATTCACAAAATTGGATGGCCATTTATGACCAATCCGGCACCATAGGGATACATAGGAGGCTAAAAATCCTGTTTTAAAAACGAACAGAACAGGATGGCAAAAACCGTGGTGTGAAGCCAGCCTAAAGCATGATCAACCAGTCACCCGTGTACAAATTGTACGAGAAAGAAGAAAAGGGACACGTGGAATAGACTGGGATCAATTGCACATGTCGATAATTTCATGAAAAATATACCAAACTTTATTGAAAAAGCACAGCTTTAAAGACAACAAGGGTGATTAAAAACAGTTAAAAATTTGTGTGAACGCAACACACCACATTATTATTATTATTATTATTATTATTTATTTATATAGCGTCATTAGGTTCCATGGCGCTTTACATGAGGATGAGGGAGACAAGAACAAGTACACTAAATCTAACTAAATAACCCACAGCAAAAATTCACGGTATCAAATGTATATGGGGACTGGTAAAGTCACCCCTATTAACATATTAATGCCTGGCTCTCAAAAGAGGTGTCTGCCATAGATCTCTAATAGACCTGCAGCAGATTCCTGATATATGAAAAGTGCTCTGGTGTTAAGACAAATAAACTCTGCAATCCCCTAGAGAACAATACAAAAGTAGAACAGTCTACAACAGTACAAATAAACAAATGGGTATGAACACGATGGTGAGTGAGGATTATTACACCCTATATAAAATGGGCAGACTCAGAACAACAAATAGTTATGACTGAATGTGTGGCACCCCAGAGTCCGGATGCCACAATGTCATTATCTCCCTCGAGGGGTAGTGTCATACCTAAGAGAAACAGAGGGTGTTCACACCAGGCAAAACCAAAGCACACAACACCTTTCTGCCCCCAGGCCTGAAGGGGGAGCTCTAAAACCCAGGTTCAGGGCAGCTCCCCTTTAAATTCTGGTCTGGGGCGGAGTTAGTCAGTTCAGATCCTAGGAAGACTGTGGAAGACATCTTGTGGACTGAAGCAGTGCTAAGCTCATTCCAGGAAAGCTGAATCCTAGCTTGAGGGACCCATAGGCAAGGGTCTGAGGAAATTGAGGAGAGCCTGAGGAGTGGAGCGGTGTCAAGCTCAGGCCAGAGGACTAAGAGCCAAGAACTGGACTCCGGAGTCCGAGGCTGTGCAGGGCCTAACGTCCCAGCAGCTAATACCAGAAGGTGGGGGATTCCAAGTCCCCAGCCACACCAGTGCACAGAGGCAAAGCAGCGTTAAGAACCCAGAGAAGAAGGGCTGGAAAAGGATTCTAGCTGCCTGCCATACCGGCTCCAAGCAGGAGAGAGAGAGGGCCGCAGCTCACTCTTAAGTAGCCGCAGGGATCCTCTATGAGAGAGCAGCAGGGAGGCATCAGAACTTGCTGGGTGAGGAGAACCCCGAGTTGCTCCCAAGTTGCACGGATTCCATAAACACCTGTCTTTGTGCCAATATCACTAGTAAGTTAGGAACCAACAAACCGTGAGTCTGTCAGTTACTTTGCGCTGTCCATCCTGCACCCTACACCCCTTTCAATATCCACTGCCCTGGAGATCCACTCCGCCCAGGGAACCACTACATCCCAGCTGCCCATCCATCGTCCTCATAGGTTCTGCAGCAACAGTGGCTACTCATAGACGCAAACCACGGGTGGCGTCATGAATCATTCTCATTTTTAAACCACCATATCCCCAAAAACTAACACTGAAGCCAGGGTCATAGACCCAGATCTCGACCCTGTGACTCCCCGGAAGCACCAAAGCCTGGTTCCGAGAACTCCACAGCCCTGGGGCCCATCAAATGCAGAGTTCCAACCTCACCAGCACACATATTCAGACAGAGTGTGTTGAAAAGACACTACTGTGTGTAGTGGGTATTATAAATGCCACTTTGACCTCGGGCTGAACAAGACAAGAGTTTGAACAAGTATCATAAGGGCTGCTAGAATGAAAATAACAATGATAATAGAGTCACTATAGAATGACAGGTAATCCTCAGGGCTTTGCTGTGCCCACAGCTTTATGGTGTCTATGGCTCTGAGGTCACTATACAGCCCTTTTTCACAGGGTTACCTGTCATTCCATAGTGACTCTATTATCATTGTTATTTGCATTCTAGCAGCCCTCATGATACTTGTTCAAACGTTTGTCTTGTTCAGACCCAGGTCAAAGGGGTGGTCATAGTCTCCACTACAAACAGTAGTGTCTTTTCAGCACACACTGTCTGAATATGTTTGCTGGTGAAGTCACTACTCTGCATTCAGGCAATAACTATTTGTTCTGATTCCTTTTCTGTCCCCTAGAGCATCTCATTTATATAGGGTGTAATAATCCTCACTCACCATCGTGTTCATACCCATTTGTTTATTTCTACTGTTGTAGACTGTTCTACTGTTGTATTGTTCTTTAGGGCATTAGGGTACCGTCACACTTGGCGACGCTCCAGAGTTTTTTACAATGATACGACTTGGAAGGGACCGCTGGTGCGTCGCTATGTGGTCGCTGGTGAGATGTCAAACAGTCAGATCTCACCAGCGACGCTGCAACGGTACGGCAGTTGTTGTGAACCTGTCACTCTCGGGCGTAGTATTGAGATCGTTGGTCGTTGTCCCTGTCAAACACAGCGATGCATGCTGCCCGGCGGGAGTGCGACGACCAAAAAATGGTCCAGAATGGTTTGTAACGATTAGCGATCTCACAGCAGGGACCTGATCGCTGCTACATGTCAAACGTAGCGAGATCGTTGCTGAGGTCGTTGTTGCGTCACAAAACTTGTGAATCAGCAGCGATCTCGCTAGCGATCTCGCTTAGTGTGATAGGGGCTTAACAGAGTTTATTTGTCTTTACACCAGAGCACTTTTCATATATCAGGAATCTGCTTCAGCTCTATCAGAGATCTCTGGCAGACACTTCCCCATATACATTTGATACTGTGAATTTTTGCTGTGGGTTATATGTGGTGTGCTGTGTTCACACAAGTTTTTAACTGTTTTTAATCACCCTTGTTGTCTTTAAAGCTGTGCTTTTTCAATAAAGTTTTCTATATTTTTCATGAAATAATCAACTTGTTGCAATTGATCCCAGTCTTTCCACACGTCCCATTTCTTCTTTCTCGTATAATCTCCAGCATTAGCAAACATGGCTACAGAGGCTTTGTGCCATGATTGTGCTCCTTGCAGTCTGGTCCTGTGAATAATAAAATCGGATTGGTTCCAGATCTGTCAACCAGTGATGGGAAGAAGGTGCACATACTATAGAGGCCATATTGCTGCTAAGAACATAGGAAGAATAAGACTCTATTATGAATGTAAATATGAGAAGCGCACATTGGTGGCCACATGACCACCCACTCGCTTAGGTAACAGTGGGACAGTGTGCACATTATACATTGTCAAAATTTGGCAAGTTAACTTCTCTTCAGCTGAAAAACTCCTTTACTGAAAATAATCCAGTTATGAAGGGTGCAAGGCTCACAAATTAGGTGTAAAGGCCCCGTCACACATAACAACGCACCAGCGATCCAGAATTACACCAAGATCATTGGGAATTGCCACTCCATAGTATAGCATTGAGATCGTTGGTCATTGTCCCTGTCAAACACAACGATGTAGCGTTCCCAGCGGTAGCACAACGACGTAGATATGATCCAGAGCAGTGTGCCATGATCAACGATCTCACAGCAGGGGCCAGATCATTGGTGCGTGTCACACAGAACGACATCGCTAACGGGATCGCTGTTGCGTCACAAAATCTGTGATGTTACAGCGATCTCGTTAGCGATCTCGTTATGTGTGACAGGGCCTTAAGGAGTAACTTTTATTCCAGGCCAGCCAAGAAACACAAGAAAAAATTAGTTATCTGGCAAAAGATATGACTCAGTCATAACTGTGTATGCTATAATTTCTTGTATTCTAGGAGTGATCTTCTCCAATGGAGAGATATGGAAAATAACTCGAAGATTTATGCTTTCCATACTAAGAGATCTTGGGATGGGGAAGAAACCCATTGAAGGCAGAATTATCGATGAGCTGCAATTTCTATGTACAGCGATTCAGTCTTATAATGGTGAGCGGCATCAGATTTGCACAAGACACCGTGATGTCAAAGGTTTGAGACACTTTTCCTGTGTACACACTTTACATGTAGATGCCAAATCCTCAAGTGGGGATCTACAAATCCTTGGGTTTGTTGGTATATTCTGATGATACGTGACTATAAGAATTGACTGTAGTTATAATTGCCTTCTTGTCCATGGGGCAAGGACACTCATAATGGTCCAAACAGAAGAACATGGAGATAAAAGGAGAGGGAGCGCACTGTGAAGTACCAGGTGAGGGAGATATTTAGTAAAGAGGCCAAGGGGCCACTCACCTAATGAGGTTGTGCACCCCTGCACAACCCCAGTTGCAATGCGTTGGTGGAGGATAGCACGAATGCCCCAGGACTGCGTTGCTGGACCGCTGGCCACCGCTACTCCCACATCGCCTCTTGGTGGCATCACGGGATTGGAACTCACTGGAAGTGCATCACCACATGTCCTCTAGCGGGGGTACCTAGTTCCAGATAACGACAAGTCCTTCAGACGGCACCGCTTGATTGCATCAATGCCCAGAGCTGCTTCTTCTGCTGATCCCTAAGCGGGGGAAGGGAAATACAGGCAAATTGTAGTGTGGTCTGATGGAGCATTGGGGTGAAGGGTAGATATAGGCTAAAGTTTTTATAAGCAATAACAAACCTTTATTGCCCTTTGTAAAGCCACAATGCTTTTTGACAGTATATCTCTGCCTTCATCAGGGTACCACCTGATGAAGACAGAGATATATTGTCGAAACGCGTTGTGGCTTTACAAAGGGCAATAAAGGTTTGTTATTGCTTATAAAAACTTTATCCTATATCTACCCCTCACCCCAGTGCTCCATCAGACCGCTACTACAATTTGCCTGCAAACAGAATGACGAGCAGTGCTTATGCTGACCCCTACATTTTGGTTTTCTTCTGTGATTTTTTTTAAATGTTTTGATATATTTGTGCAGTAACATTATTTCACTGGTATATTCTAGGTAAACCTTTTGATAAGAAAATACTTTATTTGCCGCCCCTAACATAACGTTTGGGATGTTATTTGGGAGACGTTTTGACTATGATCACCCAACATTTAAGGAGCTAATAACAATCATGGATGACCTGGTTATCAATACTGGTACTCCGCCAGCAAAGGTAAAATACATCAGTATCAATGAAAAGTGATTAGAAAATAATTGTACACCAGATAAAGGCAAAAATAGCGCTCAGGTCAGGACATGGGATGACATCACAGTAACAAGTAAGGCTAGGCTGGCAAGTTTCCTGTGCCCTGGTGAAAAACGCAGCATTTCAAATGCTAACCGCGTTTTGCAATGCGTTTTCAATGCGTGTCCCATATAAGTCTATGAGTGCATTAATGCATGTGTTTGCATGCGTTTCTAGGCATTAATGTAGCAGAAAAACGCATTCTGTTCAAACGCAGCACAAACTCAGATGTGGACCTAGCCTAAGGATGAGTTCACATGTCCTGCAAGCATCCATAAAAATTGCTCCTGCAGAGATCCATTGAAAAAAAAGTTGTGCAAGATCCGTTTTTTTAATATTGGAGTCTATGGATAACTGAGCCGTTACCGGATTGCTATTTATGTCCTTTTCTGTAAGCAAAAAACAGACCATAGATTGCTGCAGGGATGAACAAAGGGTTAATGTTAATATTATATGTGGCAACATGTCTCCAGGGAGTGTCCACCCTCCTTAGAGACATGTTGGCCACATAGAGTGGCATGTGAGGGGTTAAATCTCTTTATTACAGTATTGCCGCTATTGTCGTCTTTTACAGTTTTATCAATGACAGCAGAGCGCTGCCCATAGAACTAATGTTAAAGCTTTCAGCACCATGGATAGCAGCATGTACAGTACGCACATTACGTACTGTATCTCCTCCTTACAGCGAGGAGCCACCGGCTGTCATTGATAAAACTGTAAAAGCCGACAATGGTGGTGATACTGTAGTAAAGAGATTTAACCCCTCACATGGCACTCTATGTGGCTAACATGTCTCTAAGGACAGTGGACACTCCCTGGAGACATGTTGCCCACATATAATATTAACATTAACCCTTTGTTTAATCCCCGCGGCAGCAGGGATGAACAAAGCATACGGCTACCGCAGGCATTCACATGTGCCTTGAGGTAGCCGGATGGGCTCCCATAGGTGCCCATTACAGCATCCCCACTGCGGATTTCAAACCGCTCCGAAAAACGCTGCCTGCATGATTTTTCACACAGGCAGCGAAACCGGAATGCGGGAACCGGATTGCATTAAGTGCAATCGGTTTTTTAAAGGGCGCCTATAGGCTGCGGATTCTGATCCGGTTTTGAGCATTTTTAATGCTCAAAACCAGATCAGGATCTGCAAACCGACCGCAAATGTGACCCTAGCCATAATCTTACAGTTGTGGCCAAAAGTATTGACACCCCTGCAATTCTGTCAGATAATACTCAGTTTCTTCCTGAAAATGATTGCAATCACAAATTCTTTGGTATTATTATCTTCATTTAATTTGTTTCAATGAAAAAAGACAAAAGAGAATGAAGCAAAAAGCAAAACATTGATCACTTCACACAAAACTCCAAAAATGGGCCAGACAAAAGTATTGGCACCCTCAGCCTAATACTTGGTTGCACAACCTTTTGCCAAAATAACTGCGATCAACCGCTTCCGGTAACCATCAATGAGTTTCTTACAATGCTCTGCTGGAATTTTTGACCATTCTTCTTCAGAAAACTGCTCCAGGTCCCTGATATTTGAAGGGTGCCTTCTCCAAACTGCCATTTTTAGATCTCTCCACAGGTGTTCTACGGGATTCAGGTCTGGACTCATTGCTGGCCACCTTAGAAGTCTCCAGTACTTTCTCTCAAACCATTTTCTAGTGCTTTTTGAAGTGTGTTTTGGGTCATTGTCCTGCTGGAAGACCCATGACCTCTGAGGAGACCCAGCTTTCTCACACTGGGCCCTACATTATGCTGCAAAATTTGTTGGTAGTCTTCAGACTTCATAATGCCATGCACACGGTCAAGCAGTCCAGTGCCAGAGGCAGCAAAGGAACCCCAAAACATCAGGGAACCTCCGCCATGTTTGAGTGTAGGGACCGTGTTCTTTTCTTTGAATGCCTCTTTTTTTCTCTGTAAACTCTATTTTGATGCCTTTGCCCAAAAAGCTCTACTTTTGTCTCATCTGACCACGGAACATTCTTCCAAAACGTTGTAGGCTTTCTCAGGTAAGTTTTGGCAAACTCCAGCCTGGCTTTTTTATTTCTCGGTGTAAGAAGTGGGGTCTTCCTGGGTATCCTACCATACAGTCCCTTTTCATTCAGACGCCGACGGATAGTACGGGTTGACACTGTTGTACTCTCGGACTGCAGGGCAGCTTGAACTTGTTTGGATGTTAGTCAAGTTCTTTATCCATCCATCCGCACAATCTTGCGTTGAAATCACTCGTCAATTTTTTTTTCCGTCCACATCTAGGGAGGTTAGCCACAGTGCCATGGGCTTTAAACTTCTTGATGACACTGCGACGGTAGACACAGGAACATTCAGGTCTTTGGAAGATGGACTTGTAGCCTTGAGATTGCTCATGCTTCCTCACAATTTGGTTTCTCAAGTCCTCAGACAGTTCTTTGGTCTTCCTTCTTTTCTCCATGCTCAATGTGGTACACACAAGGACACAGGACAGAGGTTAAGTCAACTTTAATCCATGTCAACTGGCTGCAAGTGTGATTTAGTTATTGCGAACACCTGTTAGGTGCCACAAGTATGTTACAGGTGCTGTTAATTACACAAATTAGAGAAGCATCACATGATTTTTCTAACAGTGCTAATACTTTTGTCCACCCCCTTTTTTATGTTTGGTGTGGAATTATATCTAATTTGGCTTTAGGACAATTCTTTTTCTGTTTTTTCATTGAAGACAAATTAAATGAAGATAATAATACCAAAGAATTTGTGATTGCAATCATTTTCAGGAAGAAACTGAGTATTATCTGACAGAATGGCAGGGGTGTCAATACTTTTGGCCTCAACTGTATATATGTGTTTCTGGTATGTACTGTGTAATGGATGTGTCTGACAATACAGGAACATGGTCTGATCATACCATACCTCCTGTGCTGAGATAATCTTATACATGTGTCCCTGCTATGTACTGTGTAATGGATGTGTCTGACCGTACAGGGACATGGTCTGATTATACCACATCTCCTGTGCTTAGATAATCTTATATATGTGTCCCTGCCATGTACTGTGCAATGGATGTATCTGACCATACAGGGACATGGTCTGATCATACCACATCTCCTGTGCTTAGATAACCTTATATACGTTCCCCTGCTATGTACTGTGTAATGACTGTGTCTGACCATACAGGGGCATGGTCTGATCATACCACATCTCCTGTGCTAGATAATCTTATATATGTGTCCCTGCTATGTACTGTGCAATGGATGTGTCTGACCATACAGGACCATGGTCTGATCATATAATATATTCTGGGTCAGGAAAAAAGAAGAGCTTATACATGACATAGCAGTGGCTTGCAGTTGCTGCTTTATGTGGGGTAACATTTTTCTCTGGCTATTTTATCACAGAAATGAGTGTTTATTTCACATCTTCAGTCCTCTGACTTCATCATAAATTAAGTCAATGACATGATCTCATTGATAACCTTGGATCCTATCTCACTGGATGGATTTGTGCTACTCTGAGAGTTTACAGACAATGCAGAAAATCTCATTCCTGTGGTAAAACAAGCAGGGAAATGTGTTATCTCACAGAAAGCGGCAGCTGAAAGCCACTGCTATGTCATCTGTATAATCAATTATTGTCCCTCCTCTGTCCAGGAATTGTAGTATGTGCCGACCATGTTCCTACATTGTCAGATAAGTTATACAGTACACAGCAGGGGTACATTTATAAGATTATTTTAGCTCAAGAACATTTTTTTTTTCAATATATCCAATTGTGAATCTTAGGCTACGGTCCCACTAGTGTGAGAAATGTGAGAGACCCGCACGGGTCTAACATTGCATCATCCGCCCACTCTCCAGACAAGAGCGTGCAGCTTCATAGAAATACATGCAGCAGCATGCTCTGGTCCGAACAGCGGCGGCCATGTCTGTGATGCGATGCGAGACTCGCTTAAGTCTCTCACATGTCTCATGCTAGTGGGACTCCGGCCTTATTACTCCATGATGTATTGATCAAAGTTTACTTTGTTCGTGGGAAAACCCCTTCAAGTGTCTACGGCCTTTTATTTCAGAACTGTATCTGTAATGTAGCCATGTACACTTATTAGCAGCTCCATGATATTTAGCCATATATCTGACGTCACTGGATGTTTTTCTATTCCAGATATACAATGTCTTCCCAAAACTAAAATACTTCTTCAAAGAGCCTCAACTTGTTCTGAACAGGATTGATCAACTAAATGTAATTTTGAAGGATCTCTTTAAGGAAGCGAAAGAAGTTAAAGGTGAAGATTCTTTCAGGACTTTTGCTGAAGCCTTCATGCAGAAAGATGAAAGGGTAAAGAGCTTTAAATGGGAACTGTCAAAATAAAATTGCAGTCGAATATAAGTATCATGTCATAGAGTGGGATGAGCTGAAATTATTAACATATAGTTTTGTGGACAAAGAGTGAACATATAATAACTTGTATTTTATTCATTTAAATCTGTGCTGTTTTGGGGTTTAGGAGTCAGGTGGGCAGGGTCACCTAATGATTTAAAGGAAATTTGTGAGGTTATTTTCTTGTACAATATTAATAGTATCTTTAAATAGCACTTAAGCAGCCATTTCAGGATCAGTTACCTTTATGCTGAACCTTAATTGTTATCTTCTTGTAAGCTCCAGAGAATTCAGTGTCGTGTGTCGGCTAGTCATGTATATGTAAATAAAAATTGCATATGCCCTGCTCCATACACCCACCTCTCAGTGCTGGCATCAGTGATAGTAAATCCAAACTGCATTTGCTCTGCTGCCCCAATCAAACTCTCACCTCTCAGCAGTGATAAGAAATGCACTGAGAGCTGGGAGGGGGAAGCAGTGCATATGCAATTTGTATTTATATATGCTTGACTAGCCGATGCGCAAAACTGAATTCTTTAGAGCTTACAAGATACCAGGAGAAGATAAAGCAATAAAAGTTACTGATCCTAAAAGAGCTGCTTAAGCCCTATTTAAAGACACTAGTTTTGTACTAGAAAATCAACTGACAGATTCCCTTTCCCGTATGAACATGTATACGGAAATAGTGAATAAAAAGGACGACTAACCTGATTCCTAGGCCAAGAATAACCAATGGATAAAATTATGATGAATTATTAGTAATTATTAATTAATTATGTAATTTAATTTGTAATTAAGTCATTATTAGTGAATTATGTCAAAGCTACGAGTTTAAGGTTAGTATCTCTTTGAGTGCTACTTATAAGTGGAAACTGTAGTTTGTCAAAGCAAATAACAGCTGATCGCTGGTTTTTATTAGTTGATGCTAGATTAGGAGCATCCCGATGGGGTCAGCTTGTTGCGGTGGGATGGCTTTTACATTTTTTTATCATAATAATGTTACCAAGTACCATACCATATTTTAATTTGTATGCACCATTGCAATTTATTTATTTACTTATTTGAGGGTATCTGCTCATTTTTGTTTTTTTTTCCCTTTGGTTTTGCTGTTTTGAGACCTGCACCTACATACTTCATGCATATACTTATGTTCTAGTTCAGTTTTTGATTCTCATAGGGGAATCTGCAGAGCCTTTTCTTGGGATCAGTGGAGGCCCCAGCAGTCGGATAGGTTGCATCTTCAAAAGATAAGAATAACACTTTAACAGAACCGCTGTCCCTTATCCTCAATCCCCGCAGATTTAGGCTATGGTGTGATATCATGTTTCATGTCTTTGTGTCTTTTAGGAAATTGTAGATGACGAAAAAGAGAAACTCTTTACAGAAAAAAACCTTTTGGCTTCTGCATTTGATCTCATGCTTGGTGGGACAGAGACCACGTCCACTACGATACAGTGGGGTATTCTCCTCATGATGAAATATCCTCATATTCAGAGTAAGTAGTAATACACAATGGGCCAATAAAGACTTGGTCACGTCATGGATGAGTATCGAGCTCACGAAAAGTCAGTGTATGAAAAGAATGTAACATTGTTTGTTTTCCAGAAAAAGCTCAGGATGAAATTGACAATGTGATTGGGCTCGATCGTCCTCCTAGATGGGATGACCAGACCGTCCTTCCATACTGCTTGGCCTTAGTCCATGAAGTTCAGCGGTTTGTTAACATTTTACAGTACTTACCGCATTCAACGCCCACCGATGTTCATTTCCGAGATTATTTTATACCAAAGGTAATTGTTTTCCTGGCAGTAAATATTTAATTAAAACCTCATTATTTTATTATTATTAGGTATTTATATAGCGCTATTAGGATACATGGCGCTTTATAATTTAGAGGGTAGACAAAGACAGTGAAACGACCACAAACGACGACAAATCCACAATTAATCATACGAACACAATTGGGCCGGGATCGTGTCCGCGAGGGCTGACAGTCTAGAGGGGGTGGGGAGGGAGACAGTAGGAGGGGGAGAGGTGAGATGGTTCAGTGGATAGGGTCTCAGTGTGTGTTGTAGGCTTGTAGGAAGAGGTGGGTCTTCAGGTTTTTCTTGAAGGTTCCCAGGGTAGGGGAGTGTCTGATGTGGTGGGGGAGGAAGTTCCAAAATCTGGCAGAAGCAGAGAGAAATCTTGTGTGCGGTTGTGGGAGGTGGAGATGCGGGGGGTTGAGAGAAGGAGTTCCTGAGAGGAGCGCAAGTTGCGTGAGGGGAGGTAACGGGAGACTAGATCAGAGATGTAGGGAGGGGACAGGTTGTGTATGGCCTTGTATGTCAGGGTTAGGGTTTTGAAGTGAGAGCGCTGGGGGATGGGGAGCCAGTGGAGGGCTCGGCGGAGAGGGGAGGCGAGGGAGTAACGGGGAGATAGGTGGATGAGTCGGGCAGCAGAGTTGAGGATGGCGCGGAAGAGGTGCGAGGGAGGAGGCCGGTGAACATGAGGTTGCAGTAGTCCAGGCGGGAGATGATGAGGGCGTGGACAAGTGTCTTGGCCGTGTTGTGGTCAAGGAAGGAACGGATACGAGCAATGTTTTTTAGTTGGAGTCGACAGGCGGTGGCGAGGGCTTGGATGTGGGGCTTGAAGAGAGGGAGGAGTCGAGGATTACCCGAGGCACTTGGTGTGGGGGAGGGGTGAGAGTGTGCAGTCATTGACGGTGATTGATAGGTCAGGAAGCGGGGCGGGGTTGTTCGGGGGAAAGATGATGAATTCGTCTTGTCCATGTTGAGTTTTAGGAAGCGGGTAGAAAAGAAGGATGCGATGGCAGATAGGCAGGGAGGAATTTTGGATAAAAGGGAGGAAATATCAGGGCCAGACAGATAGAGTTGGGTGGTATTGGAGTCCATGTGACTCGATGAGGTTGCCTAGGCCGAGGGTGTAAATGGAGAAGAGTAGTGGTCCCAGGACCGAGCCTTCGGGGGCACCTACAGAGAGGGGGTGGGGCGAGGAGGAGGTGTGGGAGTGGGTGACGCTGAATGTCCTGTCTGTCAGGTAGGAGGAGATCCAGGAGAGGGCAAGGTAGTAATGCCAAGAGACTCAAGAATTTGGAGTAAGAGGGAGTGGTCAACAGTGTCAAGGCAGCAGAGAGGTCGAGAAGGATGAGGACGGAATAGTGTCGTTTGCTCTTGGCGATCAGAAGATCGTTAGTGACTTTGGTTAGGGCTGTTTCGGTGGAGTGGTGCGGTCGGAAGCCGGATTGTAGGCGATCAAAAAGAGCACAGGACGAGAGGTGGGAGGACAGTTCGGAATAGACGTGTTGTTCAAGAAGTTTTGAGGCAAACGGAGGAGAGATATGAGGCTATAGTTGAGACTGTTGTAGGGTCAAGGGATGTTTTTTTTAGGATGGGTGTGATTAGGGCGTGTTTGAAGGGTGAGGGGAATGTGCCGGATTTGAGTGAAATGATGAAGAGGTGTGTTAGAGCAGAGATGAGGACTGTGGTGAGGTTAGGGATGAGGTGGGAGGGAGTGGATCAAGGGCGCATGTGGTGAGGTGTGATCGTGCTAGGAGGGAGGAGAGGTGGTCCTCTGTCATGGGGGTGAAACTGCATTTGGGTGAGGGGGGATGGGCTGGAGGTGGGATGAGGCGGGGGGAGTGAGGGTCGAAGCTTTGTCTGAGTTTGCCAATTTTGTCTTTGAAGAAGGTGGCAAGTCGTCGGCGGAGATGAGGGGTGAGGGAGGAGGTGCAGGGGGACAGAGTAAAGAATGTTGTTTGGGGTTGTGAGACAGGGCGGTAATTAGGGAGGAAAAGTAGGCTTGTTTTGCGGAGTCAAGGCAGTCTTGAAGGTATTGAGGGAACGTTTGTAAAGGGCGAAGTGCTCTGCGGAGTGGGATTTCTTCCATTTCCGCTCGGCTGCCATGTAAGTGTTATCTAAATGGTTCCACCCTTTAAGTAACTGATTGGCATTGTTGGTTTCAAAACCTCTAGCAGTGGTTGCACATTATATCCAGTGCTTTACTGTACACCACATCTATTATACAGCTAGTGTCAGCATGGGTCACTGTATGTCTACCACCGATATGAGGGGCACTGTATGTCTGCCACCGTTATGAGAGTCACTTTACATCTGCCTCAATATGAGGGCACTGTATGTCTACCACTGATAAGAGGGTCACTGAATGTCTTGCCACCAATATGAGGATCACTGTATGTTGGCCAGCAATATGAGGGGCACTCAAATGTCTACCTCCAATATGAGGGTCACTTTATGTCTGCTACCAATATGAGCAGAACTGAATGTCTACCACTGATATGACGGGGGGCACTGTATATCTGCCACCAATATGAGGGACCTTGTATTTCTGCCATCGATATGAGGGCACTGTATGTCTGCCACTGTTATGAAGCCACAGCCAGTTCACTGTACTATGTGCTGGCTAATTGGAAAGCTCAGTCCTATCAGCTGTGTCAGTTCTCACATAGTGATGGCATCCATAGCTGGCATATTACAGTTAATTGGCTTCTGCCTCCGCTCCTCCATACTATGTTCCTTAGTCTCAGAGAGCCTGTAAGAGATTCCAGAGTTTACACACAGCTGGCCTTTACTACTAAGGCCAGCACTGTCTTGTGCTAATAAACAGTGCGATGGGAAAAGAAGAAGACTGAAAAGGCAAATGGCGCAAGTGCTGGAATTGCTTCCAGCGCTTGTGCAATGAAGCAGAGATGGACGGACGAATGGTTGGTAGAGACTGGGAGTAACATGAATTGGGGCATTACGACTAGACTCCAGACAGGAAAAGACTAGTTTGGATGTGATCAGATCTTCCTGAATCAGAAAGGAGGACACTCATACCAAAGTTTGGTATCTAGGCAACAGTGCAGAATGCTGATAATTATTATATTAGAAACTGTCAGCATTCTGCAGCATACAACCAAATACAAACTGTAAAGAAAGCCAAGACAACCCCTTTAAATACAACTAGTAGAGTGGGAATAGCTGAAGCCCCACTAGTAATTATTATATTTAGAAATAATGTAACATACATGTAACACATCTGTCATTATTTATATTAGGGAACAACAGTGATTCCGCTCTTGTCATCCGTTCACTATGATGAAACCCAATATGAGAGTCCCAAAGAATTTAACCCCAATCATTTCTTGGATCTAATGGAAAGTTTTTGAAGAAAGATGCATTTTATCCCTTCTCCAAAGGTGAGTAGATTGTAATAACCTACTATTGTTACCACTATAGTTGTGCTAAATAACTTCCAAATATACATTTATAATACTCCGAAAACGTTTTGTCATCAAAGCTTTAAATTCCCTGAAGAAGCTGTGATTTACAATCTCTGTATACTGACCATTTTCTGTATACACAGGGCGCAGAGGTGTGCTGGAGAGAGCCTTGCCAGAATGGAGCTATTTATTTTCATCACTGGATTGCTGCAGAAGTTCACTTCACACCTCCTCCAGGAATGAGTACGGATGACTTGGACATCTCTCCAGAAGTGGTCTTCACCATGAGGCCCAAGAGTTACAAACTTTGCGCAACTCCCAGGCAGTAGACAGTTTATAGCATTTCCAAAATTTGCACTTGGTAGTTGAGCCTGTGGGATGCCCGTTCGATCGGGTAGTTGGCATGAAGGTCACATGGACCTCTATGCTCCACCACTGGACACTGGCTAAACTGACGATTTTCATTGCTTTTAACAAAAATG
The DNA here is from genome assembly GCA_033576535.1 of Allobates femoralis. Taxonomy (NCBI): domain Eukaryota; kingdom Metazoa; phylum Chordata; class Amphibia; order Anura; family Aromobatidae; genus Allobates; species Allobates femoralis. The sequence continues at coordinate 201,118,577 of JARQOC010000011.1, read as the reverse complement.
AGATCCATCTTTGTGATTATGCTGAAGCAAATTATGCAAATGTGGTCTTTTCAAAAGGGAATACCATCTCTTATAATATCGGTATGCAAAAAATTTGTGCACCTGCGTTATTTACAATGTGCAAAATGTATTATCTGTTATCACATTTCTTTCTGAATTTCACAAGGCTCTTTAATTGCATCACAATATTATGCAAGTACTGTGAATATATACGTATATACAGTACTTGGTGTGCTATATTTACATAAGATAGCTCCAAAGATTAAAATGTCTTCTTGTCAGATGTTAAGTCTAAAGAAAGATTATAGCAGGTAGGGATGATGATGTTGACCTTAAAAGAGAAAGTGACCACTCATTTAATTATGGAACCTACAACCCAACAACATAAGTATTGGTACATGTAAGGGTACATTATCATCAACAAGGAAGTAATATTGAAGGTTTGCAAATAATTCTAAATAAGAAGTATTGCAATTCACACATTTTACAATAATAAGTGATAATGTATACATGTTCCAAAGAGCTAAAAGATATACAGGGTTTCAAAACAGAGGATGACGGGGTTAATATCACCATCTTGACCCGCATTTTGCAGATTGGGGGCATTTTGAAGGGAGTAGAGGAATCTCTATATCATTATTGCCCCAGGGGGCTAAGTAAATGTTTAAAACAGCAGGAGATGAGTCTTTTGGGATTGATCTTCCAGGAAGCAGTGACTTTCCATCTTATAGGTTTACAATATTCCGAGCATAGCCTTGTGCGTTAACAATATTGTCTAGAGGAGAACTGACTAGAGATGAGCGAACCAGACTTTAAAGTTCCGAGTTCGTGCTGAACATAGACTTTACAGAAAAAAATCAGTGTTCAAGTACTTTGCTTATGGCTGGCTGTATGCGGGCGGAGAGCCACACTGCCCAATCAGTGACTTCCAATGAGTCAAGTTTTGGTCTAGAACAGAAATTGTTATGTATTTTTAGAATTTGGAGTTACTTTGTAGCACTATTTATTAATGTAGAAAGAGAAATTCTTAGAATCACGTCAGTTTCAATTTTTAGCTGAAATATAGCGCTCAAGTGAGTCATGTGGTCTCTTTTGGGTTATTCATCCCGAATTGAGCCGGACACAAGCATCATTTTACTTTTCATCTACCCAACCAGGTCCAGACACCAATAACTTATAGAAGATAACCACATTGTTCTCATTTAAGAAAGGGTATAGTTGTCATGGGGTGGTATAATGGATAGGGAATCAGGAGGAAAGATCGTAAGATGGGTAGGGCATTCAGTGGAGCTAGTCTGGCTCTAGACTTGGGGTCCCTGACTAGCCGTGTTCCCGAAGGTACCTCTGAAGGTGAGGTGGTTCACCATCCTAGCCCTTTGCTCCTGATCAGCCCTAGACAAAGGGTCCCTACCTCCAGCCACGGACCAGGAGCCCAGCAGCTTCGATAGCATCAATGGCATCAATAACAATGCTTTGCACAGCACAACTTCACAGCACGGAGTGCAGGTACAAATGATCTCTAACTGTGACACCTAGTGGAGGGAAGTGAGGCTGAGGGACTGGAGATCTGAATACTAAGACACACCCTTCCACCTCAAGCCAAATGCTATAATTCACTCCTCCAATTACAGCTGATCACACAGCATAGACTCGGGGAAAAAAACTCAGTTTAAGGAGAACCTGTCACCCCACTAGTGCTTTGCAAAGTGAAAACACCACTGAATGCAGCGTGTATGCTGCATTCAGGGAAGGTGGGTACCATGTCTCTACCCCCCCGTAACCCGAAAAAAATACTTTGGAAAGTTAAGAGTTAATGGGTCTGATGGGTCTTATCTGATTATGCTGTCCTCACCGCTGGCACCATCCTCCCGCCTCCTGCCTGTGTGTTCTGCATCCTCTTGTACGGGTCTCTCCTCCTCTTCGGCGCCTGTGCCTAAGTGTGTCAATTCACGCAGGTGCACACCGAGCACTTGATGTGAGTGGGGCCTGGATACTGTAACGGGACATGCGTGTGATGCAAGCACCAGAGCCCACCCTGCTAAATGTTATGCTGCATGTATACAGATTCTCTTTAAACACAGCAGCAACACTAATGGATTGCAAGGCAGCCAACATGTGACAAAAGTATGTGGATGTGGTACATAAAGAGCCACCTTGATCTTTTGATCATGAATGAACACAGTAGATGGTCACTTAGGATATGTTCACAATGCTGTCTCTTCACTTGGAGGTTCTTTTGTGGCGCCCCACTACATAGGTGCCACAAAAGGGTACTGCACTCAGAAAAGCGGTGCAGTACTCCACTGCAATTGGGACAATGGTCACAAAATGGAGCCCTAGAGCTGCACACACACTAGAAATAGTGGTGGGAGGAACCCAGGGAGGGCCTTAGCGACCTCTAGAGGGAACCGGAGAGCTCAGTAGTAGTTGGTGAGACGGAGTTGGTGAGAAGACGTTGGAGGAGGAGGAGGTGGAAGGAACAAGCAGATAGGCCTGCAGGAACCAAGAGGGCCATCTCGGCTGAGAGGTCCTGAAAGAGCACAGATCCCAAACGAGAAAAAAGAAAGCAAGGAAGCTCAGGATTGGCAGAGTGGACTTGAGTGGGGAAGTGAGTAACGGATAGAGTTTGCCCTATAGGAAGAAACTCGGGTACCGGAGCCCGCACCTGTGAGTACTTCAGGTCTCACAGAGAATCCGCAAAACAGGGATATTATAAATACGGCCCTTACTCCCAAGGTCCCACAAGAGGGAAGCCAGAAGCGCAGCTGCCACTGCGGCATTCACTAGAAGGTTAACCCGACGGGTACAAAGGAGGGTTCCATCTCAAGCCAGAATCCCAATTGCAGCCAGAAAGCATCGCCAGTATAACATCTAATGAACTGTTGAACTGTAAGCTGAAAGAAAGAACTGTTCAAGTAAAAGTTACCCGGTGAAGTGAAGCTTTGATTCTGCTACATCTTTTCAAATATAAACTGTTTTATTACAGAATCGCTGCCACGGTGGTCCAGTCCAGCCTGCAGGGACTATTCTATCCAAGCCGCAATACCATTGACCACCGGAGGACTGTGGCGGCGCTGGTGAACATCACCAGACTCAGCAGGTGGCGTCACGACGAAGACAAATTGTAAATAGAAGTCTGATAAAAACAATACCCTTTTCAGTTCACCCCCAGGGCCACGGCTTCGGGATAGCCACCCGTGAATTCCCAGACTAACAGAGATTCCCGAGAGCCGAGTACCCCACAGCCCTGGGTTAGGGCACGTCACTTTTTTTAAGGTGTCCATCACATTTGATGGTGCAAAAGGGAACCGGAAGAGCAAGGTGGTTGTCTCAGTGTTGATAAAAAAGAGGAGACACTGAATGTGAATGAAAGGTGATTTATTTCAACGCATTTCAAAGGGATCCAGACTTCTTCTTCAGAATAGCCTCCAGGTTACCTTCCTGAAGAAAAAGTGAGGATCACTTTGAAACTTGTAAATGATGATTATGGCAATGAAAACCCAAAGGTCATTATCTCATAAAATTGAAGTAGGGAGGATGAACGGTATTCCATGAGACATCAAAGGGTGAATATAATACTGATTTATTTATTAGTCAATGCATGTCAGGGCTCCCAGAAATGCCCCGAAACATGGCAATAAGATATTGATTAATCCTGAGGAAGGGGCCAGGGAGCCCTGAAACACGTTGACTAATAAATCAATGTTCACTCTTTGATGACTCTTGGAATACAGCAGCGTGGTTTCTAACCCTTCATCTTCTCTACTCTATATGCACCACAATGGGGACTGCAGCAGCCATGATCTGCTTTTATAGTGGTTGTGACTCTCACAACCACACAAGGTGAAGCTTCTGATACCTATTTATGTCATATTTTATCCTTCATCCTCCCTACTTTAATTTTTTGAGTTAATGACCTTTGGTTTTCATTGGCTGTAAGCCATAATCATCAACATTTACAAAAAAAATTAAAAAAAACTGAAAATAGATCACTCTGTTTGTTATGACTCCATATAATATATGTGTTTGACTTCATGTATTGAATTACTGAAATAAATTCTATGGAATGATTATTAATACAATTTTTCTGCGTGCAGAGAATATTATCATTATTGGAAACGCCTGCCCTGTTTACACTGGATGATATGCAGCTGATAACAATGACTTCAGTTCTGACACGAGTGATCTGTTTGATCATTGGGTGATTGCCGGTATTTTTTTATAAGCTGATATCTAATGAACGAGAGTTCTAGCGAACACTTGTTTTCAATCACGAGTTTGTCTTGCTTGGCTTTTACGATGATAAAGCTCCGAGAAGAAAACAGCATTGGTTTGGTGCAAATAATTTTTAGTCCCTACAGCGTTCGAGTAGCCTCAATTCCAAGTATGAGTGCACAGCATTTTTTCTAAAACACAGAAAGTACATTTTTTTTATTTCTTATAATAGTTGTAATATATTAGTAAAGGAATAAATAGTGGCACTCCCCGGACTTGCAAACATTCTTCTTTATTTCATGCAAAGGTTTAAAAAGGACATGCATGTGGCGGATGAGGTAGTAAGGCTGGTATCACACTAGCGTTTGTGTCTGCATGCAAAGGACATGCAGACGCAAACGCAGGGCAAACTCTGCCATACTGATGTGAACGCAGCGGAGAAACTCTGCATGCATTCACATCAGTATGGTACCCGGCCAACCGATCAGCAGTCTCGGCGGCGGCCGGGAGGCGGAGATCAGTGGCGGAGATCTCCTCCTCCTGGCCACCGCTAATCTACCGATGGTGTCGGCGCGGGAGATTTAAAACAGCTGATCTGATCTTCCGGTGGCCACCGCTGATCAGCGGCAGCCACCGGGAGAGATTTCAATGAGATCCGCAGCATTTTCCTGCGCTATCATATGGAGGACACTGCGGATCCATTGACTTCCATGCATTGTTTGTGCGCTTGCTGGCGCTTGCTGATAAAACAAGCGACCACACAAAAAATGCAACAGGTTGCGTTCGAAGGGTGGAGGAGGGCACACAAATTATGTGCATCTGAACGCAACCGCAACCGAACGCAGGTATCATGCATTACCATGTTAAAGGGAACCTGACCCCTCCAAATCGGTCCATAGCCTCTAAAAACCTGTCCCTGCACCTTCCTATAAGGCTTCAAGCTATCCCTCTCTTTCCCTATAGCTATTCTGTAAAGTGTAATTATCACCTTTATTACCTGAGAAATCTGCGGCTTCTGAATGCCAAGGAGTCACAGTGGGTGTTCCCTCTGGCTCCTTATCGCCGCCTCCACTGTTGTTTTTCACACCCCAGTGGGCATGAAAATGAATGTTGATGATCCTGTGTCGGATCGCTGGGCAGGCTTAGCCGGAATGACGCAAATTGCATCAACTCCGGCGCTGTGACGTTGATACACCTCACACTGCACATTGCGCATGCGCGAGTTGTAAATAACACTTCGCGCATGCACAATGCGTAGAAGGTGTATCGACGTCACAGCACTGGAAATGACGCGATCTGCGTCACTCCGGCTAAGTCCGCCCAGTGATCCGACACAGGATCATCAACATTCATTTTCACACCCATTGGTGGCTGAAAAACAACAGTGGATGCGGCGATAAGGAGCCAGAGGGAACGCCCACTGTGACTCCTAGGGGATTCAGAAGCTGCAGATTTCTCAGGTAATAAAGGTGATAATTACACTTTACAGAATAGCTATAGGGAAAGAGAGGGATAGCTTGAAACCTTATAGGAAGGTGCAGGGACAGGTTTTTAGAGGCTGGGGACCAATTCGGAGGGGTCAGGTTCCCTTAAACATAGGAACGCAGTGCGCATGCGTTTTGCTGCATTCGGTACGCTGCGTTTACATACGCAAATGTGAAACTAGCCTTAGTAACAGACAAACGCTGCTATTTATTCCTCTACAAGTATACTATATTTTGACTTTTGCATGAGAACAGAGCACCATAGCAGGACTATGATTCAAAACACATGGGGGCATAGGAGCAGAGAACTGAATGCATGGAATGAACAGTGTTTGCAGCTAACTACAAATGGTGGCGCACACAAAAATGCTTACTGCCTTTCTACTTATAATAATTGTAAGTTATGTTTTTAGATGACTGTTTATAGCTGTATATAGACCATATACGGTAGATAAGATACATTATGTATGTGACATAGTTATCATTACTTCTGATTCAATAAAAATATGAAGCTGACATTACTAGTATGTGTGTACCTTAATTGATTATATATAATTTTGGTTTAAATGGAATCTATCAGTTGCAGCAACCCTCCTAAGCCAGTTATATGGATGTGGCACCCCAGAATCCGGTTGCCACAATGGCCATGCCTCCCTCGGGGGGTGATGACATGATTGGAAGCAAGGAAGTGGTATCCACACCAGGTAAGCCCACAGCATGCAACACTTTCTTGACTCCAGACCAGAAGGGGGAGCTCTGCACCCGGGTTCAGGGGAGCACTCCTATAAATTCTGGCCTGGGGGCTGGGTTAGTGAGTTCAGTCCTAGGAGGACTGTGAAGACATCCTGCGGACTGGAGCAGTGCTATACTTGTCCCAGGATAGAGACCAGAAAGCGTTAGGGACCCATAGGAGAGGGTCTAAGGAAGGTGAGGAGAGGGCCTGGGGAGCGGAGCCAGTTGCAGGCTCACCCCAGAGCAGAGCACCTGAAACAGACACCGGAGACCGAGGTTGTGCGGGTACTAAAGACCCAGCAGCCAAAACCGGAGGACGAGAGACTCAACGTCTCCCGGGCCACACCAAACCACATGGAGGCATAGCAGCATCGAGAGCTCAGGGACAGTTGCCAGAGGAGTGGTGCCCAGGAAGGGCTCGAGCTGCCTGCCATACAGGTGGGAGACTTACAAGCAAGAAGAGAGGGTCACAGCTTATCTACAGGCAGCCAGGACCAGCAAAGAGGAGCGCAGCAGGGAGGCCTCAGAACTCACAGGGTGAGGAGATCCCCAACTTGCTTCCAGGCCACCCGAATTTATAATATCACCTGTGGACAGTGTCTTGGTCTGTACCTGTAACTACCAGTAAGGTAAAGGAAACTACGCACTGTGTGTCTGTCGGTCATTCCACACCCTCAGTCCTGCAACCCAATGGCCTACCATCACCATAGACTATACTGGTTACCCTGGGGAACCGCTCCACCTGAGGGGAACGATACCACCTTAGCTGCAATCCCATTATTCCCAGAGATCCCGCACTGCAGTGTTGGCCATCAATAGGCGAACATCACGGGGAGTGTCACAACAACAATCTCCACAACCTTATTGCCCAAACTTTTATTGGTACCGCCAGGGTCACGGAGCCGGGTCTCGACCCCTATGACTCCCCAGAAGCACTGTTGCTTGGTTCCGAGTACCTCATGGCCCTGGGGGGTGCATCATGGACATAGGTCATAGGAAGCTGAATAAAATGATACCTAGATATCTGCAATCTGATATCTTATTCCAGAGAAATCCTTGTTTTTCTTAAATGTAAATGAGCTCTTCCAGGTTATGAACCAGACACTGATGTCCCTAATTGCCTTCAGAGATTATTTTAAACTAGCTGTGAGCCCGATGCAAATGCATCGGGATTCTAGAACGTGCATTAATTTGATTATAGTAGATAGCTATTTTTTATTTTATTATTTATTTTGTTTTGTTTTTTTACTATTTTTATTATTATTAAATTTATTTATTATTTGTTATTTTAAGTGAATTTATTTGTATTAAAATTATTTTATTTTATTTAAAAACCGCATCTGCGGCGCGGTTGCGGTAATCCCCATACAAAGTATAGGGGGACTTGCAGCAGGTGCGGCAAAACCGCACTTGCCGCACCTGCCGCAAGTCCCCCTATACTTTGTATGGGGATTACCGCAACCGCGCCGCAACTTGCACTTGCGGCGCGGTTGCGGTAATCCTTATGGGGATTACCGCTACCGCGCCGCAAGTGCTCGCACTCAGCCAGCGACTCGCAATGCGGCGCGGTTGCGGTAATGCTTATGGGGCCATTGCTCGCGCAGGCCAACGACTCGCATTGGCCGCTACGCGCCGTGGTGACGTCACAGAGTGACATAGCCACGGTCTTTGCCGGGGTCCGACACGGAAGTGCCTACGGCAATTATATAATAGATGAAAGGGGACATTAACAGTGTGAGACATGTACAGTGGGGAAATAAGTATTTGCTCCCTTGCTGATTTTGTAAGTTTGCCCACTGACAAAGACATGAACAGTTTTTATGTTAAAAATCTCTTTAATAAAGATACATTTACAAAAAAAAATCCTGAAAATCACATTGTCTAAATTATATAAATATATTTGCATTTTGAAGAGAGGAATAAGTATTTGAAGATTACGATAAATTTGCAAGAATAGACCGAGCACCAATCACTATTTCACATGAAACTGTCTCTCTGCACTTAACAACTGCTGTCAGTATGCCACACGCTTCACCGGGTGCAAGCTCCAAAATCCAGACCACAACAATTGATCCACATTGCCAAGAAAAAATAATGAGCTGCCACTCACCGGTTACTGAAGAATCCTTTCATCGTGCACCTTTACATGTACATAGAATCAGGGAGAGGGTGGTAAGTTTACGGACTACGGTGCCGTTTCGCACTTAGCAGTGCTTCTACAGGACGATGCCATTTCACGCTGAAGAGCACTTCTACAGGTCCTTTAGAAGCGCTTCTCAGCACGAAACAGCACTGTAGTCCTTGAACCCACCCCCTCCCTGTTTCTATTCACCCGTATAAGTGCACGATTAAAGGATTCTTCACTAACCGGTAAGTGGCAGCTCATTATTCAAATAAGTATTTGATCCCTCTGAGAAAGAAGACTAAATACTTGGTAGCAAAACCACAGCAGTCAAACATTTCTTGTAGTTGATGATGAGGTTTGTGCACGTCAGGAGGAATTTTGGTCCACTCCTCTTTGCAGATCATTTCTAAATCATTAAGATTATAAGGCTGTTGCTTGGCAACTCGGAGCTTCAGCTCCCTCGTTAAATTTTCTATGGGATTAAGGTCTAGAAACTGGCTAGGCCACTCCGTGACCTTAATGTTCTTCTTTTTGAGCCACTCCTTTGTTGCCTTAACTATATGTTTTGGCTCACTGTTGTGCTGGAAGACCCAGATACAACCCATTTTAATGTCCTGGCGGAGGGAAGGAGGTTGTCTCTCAGGATTTTATGGTACATGGCTTCATTCATTTTTCCATTGATGCTGTGAAGTAGTCCTGTACCGTTAGCAGAGAAACACCCTCAAAACATTATATTCCCACCGCCATGCTTAACTCTGGGGATGGTGTTCTTTGGGTCATAGGCGGCATTTCTCGTCCTCCAAATACGGCAAGCTGAGTTAATGCCAAAGAGCTCAATTTTGTCTCATCTGACCATAGCACCTTCTCCCAATCACTCTCAGAATCACCAAAGTGTTCATTGGCTAACTTCAGATGGGCCTGCACATGTGCCTTCTTGAGCAGTGGGACTTTGCGGGCACTGCAGGATTTTACTCTATTACGGCGTAATGTGTTACCAATGATTTTCTTGGTGACAATGGTCCCAGATGCTTTAAGATCATTAACAAGTTCCCCCTGTGTAGTTTTAGGCTGATCTCTCACCTTCCTCATGATCCTGGATACCCAACGAGATGAGATTTTACATGAAGCCCCAGATCGATGTGGATTGACACTCATGTTGTATTTCTTCCATTTTCTTACTATTGCACCAACAGTTGTCTCCTCACCCAGCGTCTTACTTATGGTTTTGTAGCTCATTGCAGCCTTGTTCAGGTCTAGGATCTTTTCCCTGACATCCTTAGGCTGGTTTCACACTGCGGTTTTTCACTGATCAGGTTTGATCAGGTTTGTGTGCCAAAACCAGGAGAGGAACCAGGAGAGGAACTTGCAGAGAAAAACTATAATTGAAAGATTGACACCTGTTCTGAGTTTTGGAGACACTCCTGGTTTTGAAACACAAAACCTGATCTGATCTGACCGCAGTGTGAAACCAGCCTAAGGGTATGTGCACATTAGACGTTTTCTGGGCTGCTTTGTCCCGGTTTCCGTCGGCGTTTTCCGCGCCGTTTTATGTTAATTTATGTTAATCCTAACCAGCGGTTGGATTAACATGCTAGTCAATGGATTTTAGAAAACTCTGTCTTCACTAGAACGGTTTTCTGCTGGTCGTTTTCAGTCAAAACTGAGTTTTCTCAGTCAAAACTGAGTTTTTCCACCGGTTTTCCAAAAATAGAGCAAGTGACTTCTTTCCACCGTTTTTCCAGCGGTTTCAGCTGATCAAGTGCACAAAAAACTCAGTTTTCAAAACCGCCGAGAAAACCGCCGAGAAAAAAGCTGTAAAACCGGGCGGAAAACGAGCAAAAAACGAGGGACACTGCTGAGCACAGAAAACTCAGTTTCTGCTAAAAAAACCCAGGTTTTTGGACGGTCTGCAGAGATGCACAAACGTCAGATGTGCACATACCCTAAAGCTCTTTGGTCTTGCCCATTTGTGTGTGGACAGGAGTCTTATACGGGTGACAGCTGTTTTCAATGCAGAAAATGAGTTGACTAGGAGTGTCTAAAATGATCTGTAGGAGCCAGAACTCCTAATGGTTGGTAGGAGGTCAAATACTTATTTCTCTCTTCAAAATGCAAATACATTTATATAATTTAGACAATGTGATTTTCTGGATTTTATTTTTGATATTCTGTCTCTCACTGTTAAAATTAACCTATCTTTAAAATTCTAGAATGTTCATGTCTTTGTCAGTGGGCAAACTTACAAAATGAGCAAGGGATCTAATAATTATTTTCCCCACTGTATCTAACAAAGTAAAACTGAACTTTCTTATTACAAACACATATGCTGCAGTTCTCACAGCTCTGCTGTATTGCTGCAATTTTGCAACCCTGTCTGCCTGTGAGATGGAGGTTGAAGCTGCAGATGTGACAGATATAACCACATACAGCTCTTCAGTGACAGCAGAGAGCAGCCATCACACATCACACTAGTAATGTCCCCTTTTGAAAAAATAAGTTCTTGAGTGCATATATATAATGAACTCATTGGCTCAACAAGGAATATGAGTGACATGCCCACTCCAGGGACGGGGGTACTCAGTGACTAGGCAGCTGTTGTTCTTCAATTCTCAGTTCTTTTCACGGGGACATACAAACTGAATTGAATTGAATTATCGTTCGTGCGTTGTCACGCATAAGGATATCGGCAACGATATCCATTTTGGCAGCGCGCCAGTATCGGAGGGAGATTTTTCCATCCGATGCTGAGCAATGGCGTTACAATAATGTGCCAGTGCTGTGACAGAAGCACTGGCACATTATTGCATGTAAAAGTCATTAACAAACTTTGACTGTGAAGTCCCTGTGTGATTTCACATGTAAAACCGCTGCAGCAGCCCTGTGCTACATGTCGGCACAGAGCTACAGCAGAAGGTACATGAACCCGGTGCTTAAGGGGTTAATGTTATTGAGCTACATGGCCCCAGAGAGTGCCCACACTCCTTGGAGCCATGTAGCCCAAAACATTCCCAGCGCAATGGTTAAATAATATATTTAGCAGAAGCCACACACTGTCAGCTCTGCTACATTCATTCAGTAAAAACCGACGCTTATTAAGCCGGTGTGTAATGGTTTAATAATAGTGACCTTCATGGCCCCAGATATTGGCCACACACCCCTGGAGCCATGTAGCCCACAACATCAGGAGTTAACCTACCTAATTTTCAGAAGCTGCACTATGTCGGCTCTGCTATAATCCACCTTTAAAAGCCGGCGGCTACTGTCATTTGACCGTGTGCCGTGAAAATTTACTAAAGAGCTTGCGACTTGTGGCCCGGATGCGGCAAGCCCACTGCATTGTTTATGACGCTTGCAGTCTGGTGTGACAAGTGCGGTTATGCCGAATCAGCCAGATCTGACACTTGCGGCCGCGAAAAAAAAAGCTGCAAGCAGCAGTTTTTTTTTGCGCCTGCAAGTACCTGTTTTGACGCATCCGGCGTAACCACACTTGTCACACCGTACTGCCAGCGTCATAGACAATGCATTGGGCTTGCCGGATCCGGGCCACAAGTCGGCCATTAGGCGGCAGATCCGGCAGATGCGGCGCCACCTGTCGGATCTGTCGCACATCAGCGAAAACCGCTGATGTGAAAGGAGCCTTAACTAGCTAGAATTGCTGTTTTATGTGATATAGTATTTTTTCCATTCTATAAAACCCATCCGGAGCCCAATAACTCCGACACACTTTGCAATACAACTAAGCAAAGTTTAAGCTTTCCTGCCCACCTCTGTGCACCTGGGCCCTAGCTCTGTGCTGTGGCCTGCTGGGAGGCCTGAAGCCGTGGTCTTGCCTGGAGGCACTCACCTGCTCCAGATCCTATGCCATCCTTCCCTATCCGCGGAGGTTACTAGATTGGACCTGAATCGTTGGTGGCGGGGAACCCTGGAGGTTTGAGTTCCCCCCTCTCCACAGTGAGACAGGGTGAGTTCTCTTGTGGTCGCATGCTGAGGCCTGTGCAGCTCCCACTGGATGCCTGCTGTAGACATAACACTCCACCTTCCCCACTAGCAAAGTACTGCAGCTGCAGAGTCTCATACCGGCACTGAACCTCCCCATCTTCTAAGGTGTCGGTGTGTGGCTCAGTGAGAACTTTAGAGAGAGTGCACCTAGGACTGCTCGCCCTCAGCACTCTCAGTGAGCAGACACCTAGCAGTGGTGGGAATTTTGGTCCCAGGGACCCCTTGGCACCTCACTAAAACTATAGGCCATTTATGTGGATGCACCTAAATAAAAGGGGAATGGTTGCTGATATCAACTTCCTGTTTGTGGCACATTAGTATATAGAAGGGGAAAAACTTTTCCAGATGGGTGGTGACCATGGCGGCCATTTTGAAATCGGCCATTTTGGATCCACCTTTAGTTTTTTCAATGGGAAGAGGGTCATGTGACACATCAAACTTATTTGAGAATTTCATAAGAAAAACAATGGTGTGCTTGGTTTTAACGTAACTTTATTCTTTCATGAGTTATTTACAAGTTTATGACCACTTATAAAATGTGTTCAAAGTGCTACCATTGTGTTGGATTGTCAATACAACCCTCTTCTCCCACTCTTGACACACTGATAGCAACACCACAGAAGAAATGCTAGCACAGGCTTCCATTATCTGTTGTGTCAGATGCTGCACATCTCATATCTTCACAGCATAGACAATTGCCTTCAGATGAGTGATGAGGAAAACTTTTTTGTGAATGGTGAAGTTAACAAACAAAACCACCGCTATTGTTCTGACACTAACCCATAGTTAGACTCCAGGACTGTTAGAACACAAAAATTGATGGTATGGTGTGGTATATGGGGTACAAAGATAGTGGAGCCATTCTTCATCAATGGAAATGTGGAGCCCACTGGGACCAGGTACTGCTGGGGATGTCACAGAGGTCCTGGTCCGGACCATGTCCCGGGTTCACACAAGTAAAAGGGTTATGTACAAGGATAAAGTTTGTCATGACGCCACCCACGGGTTGTGGTCAATGATGGGACCACCGCTGCAGCGCTGCTCTGCCAGGAGGATGGAGGGATGGATAGGCTGCAGCCAGATGGATGAGCCTGCCGTGGGTCGGGCTGCTCCTGACAGGATAAAAGGTATGAAATACAGTTCAGGGTACCTGGAATCAAACACGGACACTCAGGCAGGGTTCACCAGGTTTACTTGTCAGTTCTTCCAACAATTCACAGCAGTTCACAGTGCAGTTTACAGTACAATTCTTAACACAGTTCTCATTCAGTTAACTCCGGTAACACTGAGCCCCCTGCATCCAGGCTGTCACTCTGAGACCCCTCACTCCTTCTAAGTCCTTCCAGGCTGTCGTTTCTCTCTCTGTTCTCTCCCCGGGTTGTATGGCGGCAGTTCGGACCCTTGTGAGTCCTCGTGGTTGCTGCTGTGCCTTCAACCCTTGTTGTGGGAACTCCAACCTGGAGTTAAAGCTCCTCATCGGTTAATCTGGGAAGCCGGTATAGAATCTCTGTTCCCCTCAGAGCCGACACTCTGGTGTGTGCCTAGCCTGCAGTAACCCTTTCCTGCAAAGCGTTACCAGACTCCTTCTGACCAGTGAGACTCCAGCTCAAATAGGGAAGACTTCTCCACCAGTTAGTCAGTGCTGCCGTGTTCCTCGGACCCAGTACTGCTGGTCCGGTCTTTTTCCTCACACTCCCCTGGGATGCTGTCTATGGACGAGCTTTCTCTCCATGGTTTCTGTGACTCTGTGGATTCTGCATCTCCATCAAGCCCAACCCCACCGGGATGTGTGTCACTCTCTGCTTGGTGTCTTTTCTGGTCGGCACCCTTGGCCTACTCGGTCTTTACTGGTTGGCACCCTTGGCCTACTAACTCCTTCCTCCTCTTTCTCCTCTATTTGTACTCTCTGTCACCTGACCTACATGCATGCCCACCCACTTTCCTCTAAACCCACCACCCCTAGCCCGCCTAGAGTTCCGGGCCCTGGGTTGGGTGCTGCCTCCTAGTGGTGTGTGGGATGTCTGTGAGGGTGTTTAGTGTATAAACCGTCTAACCTTCTGCCTGGCTGCAGTTCCCTATGTGGCCACCTTGGTCGCAGGGGCGCCACAGAAACCTCAATGCCACTGGATATCTGAAATTGTTAAATGATTGAAAAAAAATAAAATTAGATCCAAAATGGCCAACTTCAAAATGGCCGCCATGGTCACCACCCATCTGGAAAAGTTTTCCCCCTCCCATATACTAATGTGCCACAAAACAGAAAGTTGATATCACCAACCATTCGCATTTTATTTAGGTGCATCCATATAAATGGCCCACCTTGTATAATATAATAAGAGCACATCAGCTTCTCAATTAAGTTGCCCCTTAACGTGATTATATTCCAATGGTTTTTATTGGTTTTAAGTTAGCAGGTATAAGATGACAAGATAATAAACATATCCAATATATCAGTACATCAAATATATCAAAACAACTTCAAGGGATGCAAATTTGTACAAATGTAGGGATCCAGTTAGCAGATTATAGTTGCATGTATCTAAGTAAAAGAAAGGGTAAACATTCTAACGTTCAACATCTCAATATGTAAAGATTTACCAGCCTTTGGGATTCCAATCCAAGTATGTCTTGGTCAGTGGCGTAACTACCGACCCGCCGGCCCCGGTGCAAGATGCACCCCGGGGCCCCTTTGGTGAGGATCGGGGGGTGCTATTGGTGCTGGCCGGGTGAGAAGCGCGGGGGTGGTGCTATCAGTGCCGGCCGGGTTGTTTTAGCGGCGCGAGTACCTGCTCTGCCTCCCGCCGGCTTGTGGAGCAGTGAAGGGGCGAGCACTGCTGCGCGGCTGCAGGAAGTGTCTTCTGTCACTTCCTCCGCTCCTCTTCCGGCGCTATCGCGGTCGCGGCGGGCGGCTGGAGGCCACTGGTCTTGGTGATAGACTAATATATAATGAGTTAATACTTCGACTAGTCTCCTGGGAACTATAATACAAGTTTGTAAGAACTATATACTACAAGTTATGGTGGAAAACTCGAGTTGTATGTCCATGCCTAAAATAAGAGGAGGGTCATGGACTCTACTGGTGGTAACTAGATTGGTTTATTTTTTGTTGTTTAGTCTGTTTAATCTTTCCATTTCAATTGGTATTTATTCAGGAGAATATTCCGAAGTGAATAGGAGAATTCGAATGCATTGTGGCAAGCAATTTTTTCTATTGTTTCTTCTATTTTTGGTGGAAGATCGTTTTAACCGGTTGGCTGCGATATTGTTTTTGGCTGCAAGGATGATATGTATTATTATTGCTCTATGTCGTGTTGGTAATTGGTCGACACCTATGAGTAGTAAGGCAAACTCCTCTGTTATTTGTATGCGCTCTCTGGTGACACGGTTTATTAACGATTGGATTTTTGACCAATATGTTTTAAGTATCTTACAATTCCAAAAGACATGGGATAGTGTGCCTGTTCCCGTGCAGTTCCTCCAGCATAGAGGAGAGTTTTGTGATTGGTTTTGGTGAAGTCTGTAAGATACCATCTGGTGCAAATCTTGTAATGAGTTTCAATCAGATGGGAGCCTCTGATATGTGCATAAATGTTATCAAAGATAGTTTGCATTTGGTCAGTGTTAATTTTCACCTGGATCTCCGTCTCCACGCTTGTAAGTTTGGAGAGTTCATGAAGACCACATCCTGGTTAAAGTTCTGGTAGATTGTTTTGGTCTAACGTGATTATAATAATCCTGATTATAATGATCTGGCATAATAGGGGTTAACCAGTTACATGTGCTCTCCTTACTCTCTGCTGACATCTTGTGGATACTTTTTATAATTGCTCATCTGGCCACGAATTCTATATACTAAAGTGTGTCTTACAAATTACAGTCCTATACATTGCACAGATAAATGCCATATTAAAAGACAAATCTACCGAAGGTGTGGCCTGACCGGTATGTAGAGCAAATACATGCTGAAGGGGCTCCCACGCATTATCATGAATTCATCCTGCACCACCAGACCTAAGACCCCAACCTTTATTATCTGACCGGAGGCCAGGACACACACAGCAAGGAGAGCGGGAAGAGCCTTGACCTGCAGGAGAAGCGAGCGGGAGCTGCAGGAGAGTGAGGTGCTCCTCCCAAGATGGCGCCGGCCTCAGGAGCTATGAACAGGCACAGAGCAGCTGAAAATGCCACAGCTAAACTTGTCCATATCTCCAGGGCACAGATGGGGACAGCAGACCCTGAAGGAGAGGAGAACACAGAGACAGACAGAGAGGCAGAGACTCTGGGCACAGAAACTGAAGAAAACAGTTAAGGCCATTTGTGTACAGCCACAGCAATACCCTGATAAGGAAACCCATGTGCAAGAGGGAGATTTTGTGGAGCCTCAGAGCCCATGCTAAGAGAGATCCTGCTGGCAGTTCACATAACTAATGCCACACCGAGCACCCTCACCACAGAAATGAAGGGTAGAAAAATCGACATATGTATTAAACAACAGTTGTGGGGGGTCGGTGGGACGGTGCAGGCTCAGGAGGAGAGGGTCTGCTCAGCATCACCCCATAACAATAGATCTTGTCAAAGCAACTAATAATATCTCAATGCTCCTGGCTAAAGTGGACGAGCTGGAGAACCAGTCCTGAAGGAGTAACTTGTGCATTGTTGGGGTCCCAAAGAAGATAGAGGGGAATAACCCTGCAGGATACTTTGAGGTCTGGTTGCACAAGGCTTTAGGGGGCACTCTGTCTCCATTTTTTACAATTAAAAGGGCACAAAGGGTCCCAACCTTGCCCTTACCATCAGGTGTCCCCCCGCTTACCATTCTTTTTAAGCTAGTGTACTTTCAAGACCGAGATGTCATCCTGCACAAAACAAGAGATGTTAAAGAACTGTCGATAAATAGCAATAGTGTTTCTATCTAACGTGACTTTTCGGCAGAAATACTGAGGAGGAAATAGCAATTTATTTACTGTATGTTAAGAGGCACCTCATGGACTTGTGGGTCCCATACTCAATGATGTAACCAACTAAACTCCATATTGCGGTAAAAGGAGAGGCACAATTCTTTGAAACACCGATACAAGCAATAGTCGAGCTAGAAGGCAATGAAAAGAGACTCTGCAAGCACACCTCCTAAGTCTATCATCTGGTGGTTCTTGCACTTACTTAAACTCTGGGCAGCACATAATTTGGTTTAGAACGGCCGCTGGAATATGTTTAGTACAACATTCCTGCCTATGAGTGTTTAGCTGTTAAGTTTGTATCCTGTTAATAAAGTTAGAACAAACAAACAAAAAGCACCAAAAGGTCACAGGAAGAGCATGCAACTGCTTTCAGATCCCTGTGTATATATGAAAGGAAGCTGTCTGCTAACGCTGCAGATATACACACAGAAATGATTTATTGCTGCTCTATTAAGCTTTATTATTTTGTTCCTGAATAAACCAACTCTTATTGTTGCACGCTTGGAGAGTATCGTGAATAATCCTATACCAACAACTGCTTTGGTGGTTAAAGTTACTCTGTGACCTAAATAGCCAAGCGGGGCCTCTTTAGAGCATTGTGTATTGAATATAGTATCATCCAAGACATCTGGAATACCTGATGCGCCATGGTCACTGCATAACCCCGTATCCCAGTTGGAAAGGAATGTTGTTAAAGTTGTCTTGTCATCTGTTTTATATGTTGTTCGTCCTGTGTGTAACTAATGCTTTGGGGTTTAGTAACAATTTTGGGGAAGAGTTAAGGATAAGGTGTGACTTCTGATGAATATGTTGAGATGTAAAAATGGCTTTGGTGTCACTTATTAACTGCCTTTGCAGTACTGGAGTTTTGCTGCTGCTTAAGGCTACTTTCAGATCAGCGATTTTCGCCATTCGCAGCGGATCCGACAGTTTTGCCGTATCTGCCGCTTAACAGATTACTGCCCAATTCATTCCCCATGGGACTTGCGGTCATGTGCTGAACTTGCGGTTTTGCCAGTCCCGGCAAATCCGACACTTGTGGCAGATTAAAAAATGCTGCTAGCAGTGTTTTTTTTCCATTGCTGCAAGTGCCCGATTTTCCGAATCCGGCAAAACCGCAAGTGTCACACATGACCCCAAGTCCCATAGGGTATGAATTGAGCTGAACGCAGTCTTGCCGCAAGTGATCCGTTATGCGGCAGATGCAGCAAAACTGTCGGATCTGCCATGAAAGGTGAAAATGGCTGATGTGAAAGTAGACGAAACTAGAGTTTTCTTTTTCCTTTGACTCAGTCTGGATTGTTAGTGAAACTGCAGTTGCTGAATGTGTGGTGGGCGGCTCTGCAGGTGGGGATTGAGTCATAGCTCAGGTGGAGCTGGAGTGGTGTGTCTGAGCTTTCCGCTCTCCACCCATTCAGCCTTAAATATTTCTGCTTCCCCTCAGCAGATGTCACTGATTGTGTTAATTTCTCATCTAGGACCCGTGCTCTGCAGACAGGCTGCTGGAGCAGCTACTATTCTTTTCACTTGGAGAGGTGTCCTTTTACTGGTCTGTGGGTGGAGGTAGGGGCTCTTAGCTGAGAGCAGGTTGAGGATTTGAGTGATAGGGTGGTGGTGCAAACCCCTTCACCTTCATCACCTTCAGAGGTACCTTCAGAAACAAGGCTAGTCAGGGACCCCAAGTCCAGGGACAGACTTGCCTAGCAGTCGTCCTTGCCCATTATCCCTACCTGCTCCATTCCCCTCTTCCGTTCAACATGTAACAGTTGGCAGTTAATGTGGTGGCATAGAATGTCCAGGGGATGGGGGGAAGCAACTAAACAGTGTGCCATATTTACCTACCTTAAGCATTTACAACCAGCAATAATTTGGGTATCAGACACACATTTAGTGGAGGAAAAAAAATATTTGCTGCAGAGAAATTGGATAGGCCTTGGGTATCATACAGTGAACACTACACATTCAAGGGGGATGAGTGTCCGGTTGCATAGAACAATCCCTTTTTCTTGCCATTTTGATACTTGGCATTACTGAACCATGAGGGATGATAGTTGGGCTTATTTCTCAATTTGCCATCTAAAACGTATAATAGTCGCAATATGCATACCCCCACCATATTTGAATAAACCACTGAAATGGATTCTATCTTTTATTGGATCTGTCCTGGTGGTTCCTACTGTATTAATAGGAGATTTTAACAATTTTTGCATATGTACTAGGACAAGATACATTTGGGTGGGGTGTCTGAGGGGTCCCCTTCCACTACTCTGGTTAAAATGTGGTATACTGACCGGTGGAGGGTCAGGAATCCACAATCCACCCAATTCTCTTGTTATTACAGCTCACATTAATCTCTCTTGAGAATCAACCTGGCCCTTGATTACACTCAGTAAATGCATTACGTGAACCTGGTCAAGTATTTAGCTAGAGGGATCTTGGATCACTCCCCCCTACAGTTCCGATTCAAATTTGGAGAACAGGGCAGAGTGACGAGGGTCTCCTGGCGTCTTAATCCTTTTTGGATTCAATTGGTAGCTGGAACTCTAAACTCCAACCTGGTAGAAGCTTTACAATAAATGAAGGGTCGGCCCATGATCATATAGTCTAGGATACCATGAAGGCCTTTCTGAGGGGGCTATACATCAGAGAAATTTGCTACAGTAAGGTTAAAACAAGGGAGTGTAGACAAGAACTAACTAAAACCCTGATAGAGGCAGAGAATAAAGTAATAGCAAGCCCTGGCGAGGTAACTGAAAAGATTCTTCAGGACTCTCAGGCTGCACTAAAGGAGTACTTCACAACCCTAGCCTCTCCCAAGCGATTCTCCATCAAATAAAAGTTCTTCATGGTGGGGGATGGAGTGGGTCATCTTTTAGCGACAATAGCTAAGGCCCAAAAGGGACTGTCATAGAGCAGTGGCTTCAAAACACAATCAGGGAAGGTGGTGCAAGACAATGAGGGAATACTTGGAGAATTATGTTACTATTACACTAGGCTGTGCTCTTCTACAGCAGAAAGAAGAGGCTGTTGGATATGTGGCAGCAATACCTCTGACCAGGTTGACGGTGGGGGAGAAAGAGCTATTGAATGGGGACATGGAGGAGACATTGGGCCAAATCCAAAATGATAAAGCCCCAAGGGCAGGTGACCTACCAGAGGAATTCTATGAAACACATGCTTAATTCATATAACCTAAACTATTGCTGGCCATCAAAGAAATTGAAAAGCAGGGGATTCTGCCTTCTTCTATGAGGGAAGCAGTCATTGTGTTAGTACTGAAACTAGGAAAGGACCCGGATTCATACCGCCCCATTTCGCTGTTAACGACAAAGTGCTGGCCAATAGTTTGTCCAAGGTAATAACGTCAATAATTCATGAAGACCAGAGTGGCCTTATGCTACACAAGTCAATGTCTATAAATATTAGTCGATTGTTCCCAGGAATGTAGTTCAGTCCTGGAGTGTGAGGGCGGACGCCAGTCCTGTCATTAGACGCAGACAAGGCCTTCAACAGTGTGGAGTGGAAATTTCTATGGACAGGTTTAACAAAGATGGGGCTTGGTCCCAGATTCATGCAGATTCATCAACTGGGTCAAACTCCTATACACTGCATTGGGGACACGAATTTGAGTAAACAGTTATACCTCGGAGGGCTGTCCTCTCTCCTGTTTACTATAGTGATGGACCCGCTGGCAGTTTTACTCTGGGGACGGGGTAGGTTGGTTAAGTCTCTGAAACCTAAGGTGTCCTTGTATGCAGATGACTTGGTGACAGAATATTCCAAAATAAAGGGTTGTGTGAGTCACAACAACCTGCAAGGACCTTGTTATCCTGGTCGCTGCAGACACCTGGTGAGGGAGAAATCCGTTTGTGAAGAAAAAAGCCAAGGTTTAGATTCTGCACAGACCACAAAGCAGGAAGGATAGGTTTGATATCCCTTTATTGAGCCAACGCGTTTCACAGCAGGACCTGCTGCTTCCTCAGTGTTTGCCCTGAGGAAGCAGCAGATCCTGCTGTGAAATGCGTTGGCTCAATAAACTTTATTTTGGAATAGTTTGGATATCAGGTATATTCCTCTACTCTCCCATAATCGTCTGCACTGCAGTTTCTGCAATTGGGGTAAATTTTCATTATACCATAAGGGATAATATTCTGTCATTCCAGATATCCGCACCATTTTTTTCCCTCTGTACCATACTTTGTATATCAGGGAGAGTGTTGGAAGCGTTGAGTTTCTTTTCCCCTGTAACCCCTCCTTCAGGCAGCTGGCAGGGACCTTCCATCTTGTACGTTCCCTCATCAGCTTGCCCCCTGAATCAACCGTCTCCTCTTTTCCCCATTCTCTAAAGTGCTGCATCTGGGTCGCTACATAGTACAACCACGTTTTAGGCACTGTAAGTCTCCTTGTGCTTCTGTAACCCCTCAAGCCGTATCATGGCCTGTTGCTTTTTCCAGATTAACTCTCTTAACATCGCATTGATGTTTTGGAAAAATCCCCTATTGCTCCAGATTGGGGCTTTATGGAAGATATACAGAAGCCTGGGCATCAGTACCATTTTAACTAGGTTGACCCACCCAATGACCGACAAAGGGAAGTGACACCACGTGTTAATTCTGGTTCTCAGTTGGACCAGCAAAGGCTCCAAGTTAAGGGATTGGTATTCTAATGGTCTAGAGCTCACCATTATGGCCAGATATTTACATTTATCCGAAATGGGGATCTAGAACTGTAAGGCACCAATGTTTGAGGGAAGTGGGTCCACAGGCATCAATGCAGATTTAGTCCAATTTATTTGCAATCCAGAGCACTCCTCGAATTCTTTAATGATGTTCATCGCTGGCTCCACCGATACCTGCACCTCCCTTAAGAATAACACCAAGTCATCTGCATACAAGGACACCTTAGGTTTCAGAGACTTAACCAACCTACCCTGTCCCCAGAGTAAAACTGCCAGCGGGTCCATCACTATAGTAAACAGGAGAGAGGACAGCCCTCTGAGGTATAACTGTTTACTCAAATTCGTGTCCCCAATGCAGTGTATAGGAGTTTGACCCAGTTGATGAATCTGGATGAATCTGGGACCAAGCCCCATCTTTGTTAAAACTGTCCATAGAAATTTCCACTCCACACTGTTGAAGGCCTTGTCTGTGCCTAATGACAGGACTGGCGTCCGCCCTCACACTCCAGGACTGAACTACATTCCTGGGATCAATCGACTAATATTTATAGACATTGACTTGTGTAGCATAAGGCCACTCTGGTCTTCAAGAATTATTGACATTATTACCTTGGACAAACTATTGGCCAGCACTTTGTCGTTAACAGCGAAATGGGGCGGTATGAATCCGGGTCCTTTCCTAGTTTCAGTACTACGGTAACACAATGATTGTTTCCCTCATAGAAGAAGGCAGAATCCCCTGCTTTTCAATTTCTTTGATGGCCAGCAATAGTTTAGGTTATATGAATTAAGCATGCATTTCATAGAATTCCTCTGGTAGGTCATCCGCCCTTGGGGCTTTATCATTTTGCATTTGGCCCAATGTCTCCTCCATGTCCCCATTCAATAGCTCTTTCTCCCCCACTGTCAACCTGGTCAGAGGTATTGCTGCCACATATCCAACAGCCTCTTCTTTCTACTGTAGAAGAGCACAGCCTAGTGTAATAGTAACTTATTTCTCCAAGTATTCCCTCATTGTCTTGCACCACCTTCCCTGATTGTGTTTTGAAGCCACTGCTCTATGACAGTCCCTTTTGGGCCTTAGCTATTGTTGCTAAAAAATGACCCACTCCATCCCCCACCATGAAGAACTTTTATTTGGTGGAGAATCGCTTGGGAGAGGCTAGGGTTGTGAAGTGCTCCTTTAGTGCAGCCTGAGAGTCCTCAAGAATCTTTTCAGTTACCTCGCCAGGGCTTGCTATTACTTTATGTCCTCTATTTTCTGACCTGTTCATCCTGGAACAAAATTAACTAAGGCAATGTACACAATATTGAGTAACTGAGTCAATAAATATCATGGCACAGCATGTAAGAGAACTTGCGGGTTTATCAAAGTCATCTGGTATCTCTGAATTGGCTTTTATTGAAGTTAGTGCTGAAGTTACGAAATACATTGAGAAACTACAAAACATGGGACTCAACCTGAGATTAAACGTCATGGTTATCTAATACTTTCTCCTGTTATCTTTGTAGGTCGTTTGCATTTGGAAGTAGGTCAGTTGTGATTTGCGATAAATAATCTAGGCCAGTAGACTAAGGTCCTGTCACACATAACGAGATTGTTAACGAGGTCGTTGTAATATCACAGATTTTGTGACATAACAATGATCCTGCTAACGATGTCGTTATGTGTGACACTTACCAACTATCTGGCCCCTGCTTTGAGATCGTTGATCATTGCACACTGCTCTGGGTCATTTCTATGTCATTGCGCTCCCACTGGGAGCGCTACATTGTTGTGTTTGAAAGGGACAATGACCAACGATCTCAATGCTACGCTATGGAGTGACAATTCCCAACGACCTCAGTATAATTCTGGATTGTTGTTGAAGTCGTTGGTGACATTGCTGGTGAGATACCTGTTTGACATCTTACCAGCGCTGTGAAAATGACGCACCAGCGATCCTGGCCAGGTCATATCGTTATCGGTATCGCTGGTGCGTCGATATGTGTGACTGGGGCTTAAGGGTAAGTGCGCCCTTACAGTATTTAGAAACAGAAAATCAAAGTTTACATACAGTACATTTCATTAGTATTTGGTACCATTGCCCTTAAACGGTATGACTTGGATCAAATGTTTTGGATATCCTTCCACAAGCTTCTCAAAATAGTTGGTAGGAATTTGGGCCCATTCCTCCCGACAGCAATGGTGTAACTGAGCCATGATTGTAAGTCGCCTTCCTTGCACCTGTTTTTTCAGCTTTGCCCATAAATTTTCAATAGGATTGAGATCAGGGTTTTGTGATGGCCACTCCAAAATATTGACTTTGTTATCCTTAAGCCACTTTGTACCAGTTTGACAGTATGCTTCTGGTCATTGTCCATTTGGAAGACCCATTTCTGCCCAAGCTTTAATTTCCCGGCTGATGTCTTGAGATGTTACTTTAGTATTGCCATATAATCTTCTTTCCTCACCATACAATCTATTTTGTATGCAGAGCACCAGTCCCTCCTGCAGCAAAAAAAATGAATAACATGATGCTGCCACATGTTTCACAGTTGGGATGGTGTTCTTAAGCTTCCAAGCTTCTCCATTTTTCCTCCAAACGTAACCATGGTCATTATAGCAAAATAGTTTCATTTTAGTTTAATAAGACCGCAGGACATGTCTCCAAAAATGTAGGCCTTTGTTTCTGTGTGCATTTGCAAAAATTAATCAGGCTTCTTAATGTCTATTTTGGAGTAATGGCTTCTTCCTGGAAGATTGGCCTTTCAGCCCATGTTGATACTGTACTCGTTTCACTGTGTATAATGACATAATCTTACCAGCTTCCACCATTATCTTCACAAGGTCTTTTGCTTTTGTTCTTGGGTTGATATGCACATATCTGACCAAAGCACGTTCATCTCTGGGACACAGAAACCGTCTCCTTCCTGAGCGGTATGATGGCTGGACATTCCCATCTTGTTTGCACTTGTGTATAATTGTTTATACAGATGAATGAGGCACCTTCAGGTATCTGGGAATTATAATAATAATAATCTTTATTTATATAGCACCAACATATTCGGCAGCGCTTCACAATTCAGAGGTTCATATTCAAACAATCATAAGAAACAGTGATCAGGAAATACAATACAGTACAAAAAACAATACAATACAAAATACAATACAAAGCATAATACAATAATTAAAGCAAAATAATGACAGTTTTGCTCATAAGAGCTTACAATCTAACAATGAGGTGGGGGTGACACAAAGTACAGGTGCTTATTTACCATTATGTATAGTCAACTTGAGGAGATGGGGAACAGATAGGAGCAGCATAAGTGGCCACCGACCATTATTTGTGATGCATTTGAGACTGGTGGAGCAGATAGGCTATGTCTAAGTGACTTTAACTAGGGATCATGATAGACCACCCTAAAAGGATGTGTTTTTAGGGATCGCCTGAAACTATGTAAGTTGTGGATACACCTAATTTTTTGGAGTAGAGCATTCCAGGGAATTGGTGCAGCTCAGGAGAAGTCTTGGAGCGGGGAGTGGGAGGTTAGGATAAATGCAGAAGTGAGTCTAAAGTCACTTACAGAGCGAATAGAACGGGTGGGGTGATAGACAGAGATGAGGGTAGAGAGGTAGGGAGGTGCTGCACTGTGAAGAGCTTTGTGGGTGAGAACAAGCTGTTTGAATTGATTCCTATAGTGTATGTGCAGCCAGTGCAATAACTGGCATAGAGCAGAAGCATCTGAGTTAGCTAGATACGTGATCCTGGCTGCTGCATTAAGGATGGACTGTAGAGGGGAGAGTCTAGTGTGCGGGAGGCCAATTAGAAGAGAATTACAATAGTCAAGGCGGGAGTGAATTAGGGCCACAGTGAGGGTTTTTGTGGTTTCCAAGGTGAGAAAGGGGTGAATTCTAGAGATGTTCTTCAGGTGCAAGCGGCAAGAGTGGGCGAAAGATTGTATATATGGGGTGAAGGAAAGATTAGAGTCAAACATAACACCCAGACAGCGAGCCTGCTGACTAGGCGTTATCGTGGTTCCGTACACTGAGAGAGATATCAGATTTAGGGAGGTTAGTGGAGAGTGGGAGCAGAAGTTCAGTATTGAAAAGGTTGAGTTTTAGATAGAGAGCGGACATGATATTGGAAACTGCGGTTAGACAGTCATTGGTGTTCTTTACTAGAGCGGGAGTAAGGTCAGGGGCAATGGTGTAACTTCAGGCCCAGGGGCCCCAATGCGAAAGCTCCAACGGGGCCCCCAATTATTGCAAATCTTTAATAGTATTAGTCTTTTTCTATAGGCCAAAGGGACTTTCTTGGGGCCCCCTAGGCTGCAGGGCCCGGGTGCGATCGCAACCCCTGCACCTATTGTAGTTACTCCTCTGGTCAGGGGAAGAAGTGTATAGTTGTGTGTCATCAGCATAAAGATGGTACTGAAAGCCAAATCTGCTAATATTCTGTCTAATCGGGGCCATGTAGAGAGAGAAGAGAAGAGGTTAATGGACTGAACCCTGAGGTTCAGTTGCAGCCTCGGATGAAGCAGACTTGTGCAAGTCCATAATTCTCTTTTTCATATCTTGGCTGATTTCTTTTGATTTTCCTATGATGCTGCACAAAGAAGCAGTGTGTTTCAGGTGTGCATTAAAATACATCCATAGGTGTGTCTCTAATTGATGCAGATGTTGACAATAAACCAGATGCTTCCAAACACATGACGTAAATCATATGGGCTGTCCCAAATTGTTTAAAGGCATAGTAATCTTAATGTATGTAAATGTATGACTTTGCAGAAAGTAATAAAAACATTTTCACTATGTTATTATTCCGGCATTTCGCAAATAAATAATTATGGTAATACAAATTGATTTAAAACAAGAAAGGTTTATTCTGATTTCATGTCAGATAGTGAGAAAAACATGCATATATGCTTTTTTGTGTAGTAAATGTAAACTTCTGGATTCATCTGTATAGCTTCTGTGTCTATGCACACCACTTAGTTTTAGCCTCTTTATAAGTAGAGATGCATTTCTTTTAAATTTATTATTTTATTTATTTAGTTATGCAATTGAAATTCCAGGCCACAGATATCATTATAGCAACACTGAAATACTAGACGGCTATGTCAAATTTGCTTAACTCCTTTGTACTGATGAGGGATGGTTTGGCTGAACTGTTGACCACAACAGGTATGTGTCACACTGTGACTATAGAAAAGCAGAGGAGGGCACCTTAACTGAACCTTGCACTAGAGATCCCTATGCTGATACCTGTCCCCAAGATTACCCTTGAAGGGAGGATGCCTGGGTTTCATAGTTTGCTATACTCCTATCTACTACTCACCTATTTGTCCCCCTCCACCCAAAGGGAGTGAAAGGGCAGTAAAGCAAGGGAACACACAAACAAAACAGACAAGGCAAACAAATACAAAAGGACTCCAAAACATTTCAATGGGAAGTTTCACAGTTGCAAAAGAAGCAAACACCTCAGCTGTCCAGAGACAAGCTTATCTACATGGTCAGTAAGGAATATCTATATCTGGCATTGAGCAAAGCCAGGGGTGGGTAAATATAGCAGAAGGAAGTGATAATAAGAATCTGCAGTTGGGATTAAAGCTAATGAAATCTCAGCCAGATGATGATAGATAATACAAAAAATTGGAACAGCACCAAATACCTAAAAATGGGATGCAAAGCCTTCCCAACATCAAAATACAATGACAAATTATATAGAGATAAAATATGAGCATACAAAAATAAAGAAAATGTGGGCTTTAATTGCCAAAATGGTGTGGCAACGTTTCGGCTAGATGTTAGCCTTTCTCAAGCTTGAGACAAGCTAACATCTAACTTGCTATTAGGGTCTGCTACTAAAAAATAACTAGAGTCGAGCAAATTGAATTGCAGGATTGTGGTCCAGCGACCACATCAGTAGTCCTGGCCACCAGACAGAAGCCCTGTGCACCTTTTGATATCAAGCTTGATGAAGACATAAGGAGTCTGGAAAGCTTGCTTTGTAACATCACAATTTTATTTTTGTCAGCCAAAAATAACTACATATTATTTTGTTTCTCCCACT
The DNA here is from genome assembly GCA_033576535.1 of Allobates femoralis. Classification (NCBI taxonomy): domain Eukaryota; kingdom Metazoa; phylum Chordata; class Amphibia; order Anura; family Aromobatidae; genus Allobates; species Allobates femoralis. The sequence continues at coordinate 201,090,330 of JARQOC010000011.1, read as the reverse complement.
GAGAGCAGTTTATCTTTTTTCAACTGGCTAAGGCTGCCTTCACATTAGCGTTTGTGTCTACATGCTGATGGCATGCAGACACAAACGCAGTGAAAAGCAATGTCATTTGATGTGTCCGCAGCGGTAATGTCCCCTGCGGACACATCACTGTGGAGCCCGGCCAGCCAATCGGAGGTGTCCGGGGGCGGGCCGGAGGCGGAGATCAGCACTGGAGATCTCCTCCTCCCCGCCGCCGGTAAGCTCCGGGAAGTGTCAGTGGGGAGAAACAGCTGATTTGACAGCTGTTTGAATCTCCACGCCGACACCGAGAGGAGATGTCGGCGCGGGAAGATTCAAACAGCTGTCACATCAGCTGTTTCTCCCCGCCGACACCACTAGGAGATTACCGGCGGCGGGGAGGAGGAGATCATCAGAGGTGAGCTGATCTCCCGGTGGCCGTCGGTGATCTCCTGTGACATCACCGGCGGCCACCGGGAGATTTTTCAATGGGTCCGCAGCGTTCTCCTGCGCTGTCAAGCACAGAACACTGCGGACCCATTGACACCAATGCTTTTTTTGTGCGCTTGGGGACGCTTGCTGATTTTCCAAGGTCCCCGAGCGCCCAAAAAATGCAACATGCTGCGTCCCGGGTGCGGACGCTGGACACCGGAAGGAGCAGATATCGTCCGGATCCGCACCCGAATGCAGCAAACGCAAGCACTATGCGTTCCTATGTTAAACATAGGAACCGCAGTGCGCATGCGCTTGCCTGCGTATTGGAACGCAGCATACGCTGCCTTCCCGTACGCAAATGTGAAGGCAGCCTAACATGGTAAAAGAAATTACCCACAAGACCATACTAGAATAATGTATACCTTCCTGGTTATATAATCGAAGCAAGAGAACAAAAAAGAGTATTTTGCATATAAAATAGAAGTGTATTCAACGTTTATCAAAAAAATCAAGTGATGAAGGCATAAGGAGGTGTGCATTGAGCCCATGGTGTAATTGCCCACTCAATCATTACATCATATACAGTCAGAGGTAGAGGTTATGTTCATATACATTAGGATACAGTCACTGCACATATGACAAAAAAGATCATCAGATACATAAATACATCACATGTATAGAGTGACCATATACACAGTAGTGTGGTATATATAGCCAGGGCGGCGTCAGCACCCGGCGTTCCCGGGCAAGGGCCAGGGCCCTGAGCAGCTGGGAGGGCCCACTGGCATCAGGGACAAGTCACCCTGATGGTCAAGGTCCCATCAGGGAAGGCAGCCCTGACAAGGAGGGGCCCAGCAGCTGGGACACCACAGCAGAATGTGATTCAAATTAGCCATGTGCCGGCTCCCATCTGAGCTCCCTCCTCAGCCGACTCCAGAGACTGATGAGCCATCACCCTGCGACCTCATCACTCTGCTGCAGCCGTGATGGCAGAGAGGAGAGCGTGGACGGGAGGGAGCCTACTGCAATGAGGAGCAGGGACAGCATCTGAGGAGGACACGGGGAGCGGAGGGAAGGTGAGCATAATCTTTTTTTTTTTACTATGAGCAGCATGATGGGGGATCATAGAGGCTGTCACTGGGCTGCTTGGAGGTTGTGCTGGGCTGTGGAGGCTGCTGCTGGGTATATGGAAGCTGCTTAAGCGCGCTGAGTATATGGAGGCTAAGCTAGAGCTGCTGTGGACATAGAGGCTGCTGCTGGGTTATGAAGGCTGTGCTATGGAGGCTGTTGCTGGGTTATGGAGGCTATGCTGGGCTATGGAGCTGTGCTATAAGGCTGCTGGCTATGGTGCTCGCTGGGTATGGAGGCTAGGCTATGGAGGTTGCTGCTGGGATATGGAGGCTAGCTATGGGGCTAGGCTATGGAGGCTGCTGCTGGGCTATTGAGCTGCTGCTGGCTACATGGAGCTGCTTCTGGTATGTGTTGCTGCTGGTATGAGTTGCTGCCAACTCCTTTTTTGTTGGTGTGGTATTATATCCAATTTGTTTAGACATTATTTTTGTGTTTTTTCATGAAGACAAATTAAATGAAGATAATAATACCAAAGAATTTGTGATTGCAATCATTTTCAGGAAGAAACTGAGTATTATCTGACAGAATTGCAGGGGTGTCAATACTTTTGGCCACAACTGTAGCAAGAATCCAATCTACAAGCAGACCCCACATACCAACAGCAAATAATGATCAGAAAGCATACATTCCTGAAGAGTAGGGATTCACGTCAACCTTTTATCCCTGTTGAACTCTCTGGCTATACAGTCCACTCTAATGGGTATGCTTCATTATGTGTTTGGTATGTAGGATCTATGCTATGTCTAGATAAGTATTTGTAGGTACTGCACTTTAATTAGCTCTGATCTAGGCTCTACCCCCATGCTATAAATACCACACTACTGTTATTATGGCCACTCCTTATACAGGGCAGCTCAATATGAATATCATCAAAAAGTTAATTTATTTCAGCAATTTAATAGAAAAAGTGAAACACATATTATATAGAGTCATTACAAACAGAGTGATCTATTTCAACTGTTTACTTCTGTTAATATTGATGATTATGGCTAATGCGACATCCGGCAGGGCCTGAGGGTACTCGGTAACCGGGCCGGTGGTTGCTTGGGAGGTCACGGTGGCAGTGACCTGGCTCCATGGACCTGGGCGTGCAGAAAAGGGGTGTATTTACAGGGGAAGACGTTTGTGACGCCACCTGTGGTTATTCTGGTCAGGGTGACCAGCGCTGCTATGAGACCTCTGGGCTGATGAAATGGCAGCCTGGATGGTATCGCTTCCCACAGGTAGAGCGTGGCCTCAGGTTTAGTGGTTAAAGTCTATGGAGATGGTGATGGTGTCTTTGTAGCGGTTCAAGAGGGTGCAGGGAATAACTGGAGGAGACCAGGGTTGCAGTTCTTTACCTTTACTTGGCGATCACTCAGGTTTATGCAGCCGGATGCTGTGCACCTCCATGGCGCAGCCTGGCCAGCTCTCAGATGATACGGAGCCACGTCACCAAAACACCTTGGCCATATATGGCCACCGTCCTGCGGAATGTCCACGGTTGTGGCTGCTGTCTGTGCAAGCCAGCAGCCTCCGGTTTTACTTGTTAAGGCTTGCAGTCCTTTTACTAGATCAGGAATGGTCCCCTCTGAAACATGTCCCTTTGTCCAACTTGGCATGGGCCAGATTCGAGACACACAGGTGGTTCCCCCACTCCCGTGTCCCCTAGGACTCGTCTTTCCTGCAGGCCTCCTGCCAGCTTGATGTCTCCACTCCTACTCCACTAACTCTGCATTTTCCTTATTCTTACTTTTGTACCCACCCTCTCTACCCACTCACTCCTTCAGCCGATAGATGGGGCCCCCCCTCAATAGGGTCCGCCCATATACCCAGGCCTGGAGTTGAGCGGTGTTGAGTGTAAGTGAATGTGTCTTGGCAACCCCTCTCACCTGAGAGTGGTAACACAACACCTGGGGAGTAGGTGTAATGTCACTGTGGCGACCAGTCCACAGGGGCGCCACACTTACAGCCAATGAAAACCCAGAGGTCATTATCTGAGAAAATTAAAGTAGGGAGGATGAAGGGTCTGAGAAATAAAATATGACCTAAATAGGTATCAGAGGCTTCACCTTGTGTGGTTGTGAGAGTCACAACCACTATAAAAGCAGATCACGGCTGCTGCAGTCCCCAGCGTGGTGCATATAAAGTAGGAGGGTGAAGGGGTTAAAACCTTCACTGCCATATTTTAAAGACATCAAAGGGTGAATATAATATTGATTTACTAGTCAACACGTTTCAGGGCTCCCTGACCCCTTCCTCAGGACAAATCAATATCATATTGCCATGTTTTAGGGAGCATTGAAATGCGTTGACTAATAAATCAATATTATATTTATCATTTGATGTCTCGTGGAATATGGCAGCGCAGTTTTAAACTCTTCATCCTCCCTACTCTATATGCACCACGCTGGGGACTGCAGCAGCCATGATCTGCTTTTATAGTGGTTTTGATTGTCACAACCACACAAGGGGAAGCCTCTGATACCTATTTAGGTCATATTTTATCTCTCAGACCCTTCATCCTCCCTACTGTAATTTTCTGAGATAATGACCTTTGGCTATTCATTGGCTGTAAGCCATAATCATCAACATTAACATAAATAAACACTTGAAATGGCTCACTCTGTAATGACTCTATATAATGCGTTTCACTTTATGTATTGAACTAGCTGGGAGCCCGATGCACATGCATCGGGATTCTAGAACGTCGAGTACTGCTCGCAATGGCCGCTTCGCGGCCAATGCTACGCGCGTATCCACATGACCACGCCGCTGCTCGCAATGGCCGCTTCGCGCGTATCCACATGACCACGCCGAGGCAAAAAGCCGATTCGCGATTATATAATAGATTTTTGAAATATATTAACTTTTTGATCATATTCTAATTACCGTATATACTCGTGTATAAGCCGAGTTTTTCAGCCCAAAAATTGGGCTGAAAAGTCACCCCCTCGGCTTATACACGGGTCAATACGGTAATCCTATGGTGTCCGGGTGCTGGAGAGGCTGGAGGAGGCGGGGGGAGGCTGCTGAATGAGCGGCCCGTCACGTGGGGCCGCTCATTAGATATGCACGGCTCCCCCCGCCCATCACAGTGGCAGGGGAGCCGTGCATACAGCCCCCCCAGTGTATACAGACAGACCCCCCCAGTGGCACTAGTCCCCCATCATAAGAACAGCCCCCCCCCGCTTTGCAGAGCCCCCCCGCTGCATAATCTTACCATCCAGGGTCTTCTTCACCGGAGGTCCTGCAGTCATCATTGCGCGCTGTGTTGTGGTCTCACGTGACCCGGCGCGGTGACGTCATTCCACTGCGACCGCCGGGTCACAGGAGACCGGGAACACAGCGCGCGAGGATGGACTGCAGGACCTCCGGTGAAGAAGACCCTGGATGGTAAGATTATGCAGCGGGGGGGCTCTGCAAAGCGGGGGGGCTCTGCAAAGTGTGGGGGGCTGTTCTTATGATGGGGGGCTAGTGCCACTGGGGGGGTCTGTCTGTATACACTGGGGGGGCTGCTGTAGATACACCTGGGGCTGCTGCTGCAAACTACCCCTGGGAAGGCTGCTTGCTGTATACTACCCCTGGGAAGGCTGCTGCTGTATACTACCCCTGGGAAGGCTGCTGCTGTATACTACCCCTGGGAAGGCTGCTGCTGTATACTACCCCCCTGGGAAGGCTGCTGCTGTATACTACCCCCTGGGAAGGCTGCTGCTGTATACTACCCCCCTGGGAAGGCTGCTGCTGTATACTACCCCCCTGGGAAGGCTGCTGCTGTATACTACCCCCCTGGGAAGGCTGCTGCTGTATACTACCCCCCTGGGAAGGCTGCTGCTGTATACTACCCCCCTGGGAAGGCTGTGCTGTATACTACCCCTGGGAAGGCTGCTGCTGCTGTATACTACCCCCCTGGGAAGGCTGCTGCTGTATACTACCCCTGGGAAGGCTGCTGCTGTATACTACCCCCCTGGGAAGGCTGCTGCTGTATACTACCCCCCTGGGAAGGCTGCTGCTGTATACTACCCCCCTGGGAAGGCTGCTGCTGTATACTACCCCCCTGGGAAGGCTGCTGCTGTATACTACCCCCCTGGGAAGGCTGCTGCTGTATACTACCCCCCTGGGAAGGCTGCTGCTGTATACTACCCCCCTGGGAAGGCTGATGCTGTATACTACCCCCCTGGGAAGGCTGCTGCTGTATACTACCCCCCTGGGAAGGCTGCTGCTGTATACTACCCCCCTGGGAAGGCTGCTGCTGTATACTACCCCTGGGAAGGCTGCTGCTGTATACTACCCCCCTGGGAAGGCTGCTGCTGTATACTACCCCCCTGGGAAGGCTGCTGCTGTATACTACCCCCCTGGGAAGGCTGCTGCTGTATACTACCCCCCTGGGAAGGCTGCTGCTGTATACTACCCCCCTGGGAAGGCTGCTGCTGTATACTACCCCCCTGGGAAGGCTGCTGCTGTATACTACCCCCCTGGGAAGGCTGCTGCTGTATACTACCCCCCTGGGAAGGCTGCTGCTGAATACTACACCCTGGGAAGGCTGCTGCTGTATACTACCCCCCTGGGAAGGCTGCTGCTGTATACTACCCCTGGGAAGGCTGCGGCTGTATACTACGCCTGGGAAGGCTGCTGCTGTATACTACGCCTGGGAAGGCTGCTGCTGTATACTACCCCTGGGAAGGCTGCTGCTGTATACTACCCCTGGGAAGGCTGCTGCTGTATACTACCACTGGGAAGGCTGCTGCTGTATACTACCACTGGGAAGGCTGCTGTAACACTGCTGGGGCCTGTATATACCACTGGGGAGGCTGCTGTATACCACACTGCTGGGGGCTGTATACCTGTGCTGGGGTCCACCCTCGGCTTATACACGAGTCACTAGGTTTTCCCAGATTTTGGGGGCAAAAGTAGGGGGGTCGGCTTATACACGGGTCGGCTTATACACGAGTATATACGGTAACTGAGATGCAACTATATGTAATGTATTAATGTATCTGATGATGTATTTTGTCATATGTGCAGTTACTGTATCCTTATGTATATGAACATTACCTCTACCTCTGACTGTATATGATGTAATGATTGAGTGGGCTATTTCACCCTGGGCTCAATGCACACCTTTTTATGCCTTGATCACTTGATATATGTTGAATAAATTTCTGTTTTATATGCAAAATACTCATTTTTGTTCTCTTGTTTTGATTGGCTAACATGATACCTTAGCTTTTTTTTCTTTAGGCTATACACACCCATTGAGCATTTGCAGTAGATTAATCGCAGATAAAAACAGAGTGTGGGAAAAACACTGTGTAAAATACACTTGTTTTTGTTTTTACACATTTCTGCATGTTCTTTATGCCTTTATGGACATGGGTGAAAAATGTCCCGAAGATGCTGAAAGTACATTTAGTATTGCACAATTCGAACCCTAGCTTTTATAGGCTGAGTTTACATGTTGTGAAATATTGTTCTTTACCAAGTATTTGATAGTTTGTTAACCAATTGATTCTGTTGCCTCCAACTCTCTAGTACACCCATACGTCAGATCCATAAATGCTGTTTGCACGGGGTGGAGTTCAGCTGTGGAGGGACAATATTTAAGTCTCAGTAACTTTCCTGAAGACCCAAGAGTGACTTCTAGAACCAGAGCGTCCACCATGGCTTCAGGAGCAGTAACGCTGTTTCTTCTTTGCACCGTCGTCATGATGATTGTGAAGATTTTGATGACTTTTTCTAAAAGAAAGATCTATAATTTCCCACCAGGACCAACCCCGCTCCCCTTTATTGGTAACTTGCACATACTGGATATAAGAAGACAAGACTTGAGTTTTATAGAGGTAAAACGATCATTTTACTTTAGATTACTAATCTTAAAATCTGTCCTAATTCTGTCCTAAAACATGAAAACTTTATGGATAGTGGAGAGAAAAATTAGATTGGTCCATAAAAAGAATAGAGTTTCCTCTAGTCAGTCATGGCTATGGGATCCAGCCAAAACAGTATCAATAGGTGGTGCAATTTTATTGGTGGCATTTATTTAGCCAGGGTAATGGGCAAAGCATCTGCTTTGGGGTCACCCCCAACTATGTGAGGGCTTAATTTTTGCATCATGAGCTGACGTTTTAGTATTCATTTTTCAGTAGATGTAATGTTTTGTTACTGCAATGTTGCGGCGACCAAAAAAAATGTAATTTTGACAGTTTTCTTAGTTACGTAGTTTACCAATCAGATCAATTTATTTACTATTTTTGATAGATTGAGCTTTTCTGAAGGTGGCGATACCAAATATGTGTCTTTTTAATTGTTTTATATTCAATGGGGCAAAAGGGGGGATTTGAACTTTTGTTTTTTTCATATTTTTAAAGACATTTTTGTAAAACGTTTTATCATCTCCAGTGAATGCCGGCGCTCAGCCAGCATTCACAGGAAGGGAGTCATCACAGTGAGATAGGTCATCATCTGATTCCTCGCTGTCATGACAACCCATCGGCACTCCATGATCAGGTTACGGGGCCGCTAATGGGTGCGGGAAATGATACATTCCTTGTCGGCATGTGTTAGATTGCGCTGTCAGTGTTTGACAGCGCAATCTACCGGGTCAACAGCAGTGGCCAGATCGCCGCCGTGCCCGCCACTGTTAGACACACATGTTGGCTAATCAGATCATGGGCAGGTAAAGATGTGGATTCAACGCATGAGCTCACATCAAGGGGAGGGACATGACTGATGACATAAATGAAGCATAGATCAGCCCGCCTTTGATAAATTATTATAAAACAGGATGGAGATTTATGAAACGAACTAAAAGGAGAATTATATTATTTATTCTGTTCCTTAAAAATTGAAAGCTGTGTGTGATTGGTCTCTATGGACAACAATAATAGTTCTTTTTTAGACAGTTTTTTTTTATAAATCTGGCTTCTTTAAGGTGTTTTTATAAGAACTTTGCAATTTTAAATTATTAATCAACTTGAGACAACCACTTTATGGACTTTTGTAGGCACTCATCATAGGCAATATTTTAATAATCTATTCCTTTCTTATGATTATTTAATGAAACCCAGGTAACAATAAAGATGACTATGAAGCATATTTGTGATATAACACTATATTTTATAATAGCCACTATCAAAACTGTTGTTATCGGTTTATTTTTTTCCAATTTTAAAAGAGGACCCAGGAACATGTCCATTGATGACTCATCTTAAAGCACCACTCCAGTGGTTTTTTATTGCACCGCTGGAGTGGTGATTTAAATGTAAGTCCCCTGACCACTGCCTAATATTTACCTTCCAGAGGATTCACCCACTATCGTGGTCACTGCAGTGAAAAGTGACCTGCCGGCAGCTCTAGTATTTCTCAACTAGGTCACAACTCAATACATGTCTATGAGAGCCTGATTCTTGCTCTCCCCTCTCATAGAGATGCATTGAGCTCTTGTAATGTAATTTATGACTTCCGGACAGTCAGGAATCATGGCGACAAGATGGAGCAGCAGATTCGGACCCGTGTCAGAAAAAAGTGAAGCTCAGCAGAGGCTAATACGGGAATGTGATAGTTGTAGGGTTCAGGAGCATCCACACCGGGAGCTATATTACCTAGTAGTACGGACTCTTGTGTATTGATGCTTTTGAGTAAATTGTGCAGCTTTCTGAACAGAACAACAGATTTATTTGGTTGTAATTAGATGCATTTCATGGACTCACGTAATAACTGAGATAAAATATCATTTTTGTTTTACAGCTGGCAAAGAAATATGGTCCATTCTTCACCTTCCATGTAGGCAGTACAAAAGCGGTGGTTCTGGTTGGGTATGAAGCCAATAAAGAAGCTCTGGTCAAAGCCAACTACGATTTTGGAAATCGTGGTGCAATTCCTATTGCTGATAACTTTCAGATGAATCATGGTAAGTAATCCTATTAAGTCATTCTAGCCAAGAATTACTTATTTCTGAGATTAGAGTACGTGTGTGTAATCTCCTCCATTAGCAACATGTCGGCTGAGGCTTTGTGCCATGATTGTGCTCCTTGCAGTCTAGTCCTGTGCATAATTAAATCTGATTGGTCCAAGATCTGTCAACCAGTGATGGGAAGAAGGTGCACATACCATAGCGGGAGGCCATATTGCTGCTAAGTACATGGAGAGAATTAGAAGCTATTAAGCACGTCACCGTAATAAAGAAAAGTGGGCATTGGAAGGTCACATGATCACCCACCAGCATAGGTAAGACATGGGAATCTTGACAGTGTGCACATTGCACATTGTCAAAATTTGGCAAGTTAATTTCTCTAGAGCTGTAAAACTCCTTTAATGAAAATAATCCAGTTATGAAGGGTGTAAGGGTCACAAATTAGGTGCAAAGGTGCTGTCACACGCAGCGATACCATGAACGATATTGTTAGCGATCACATGCACGCGCGATCGCTAAAAAATATTGTTCAGATCGCTGGTGAGCTGTCACACAGGCAGACTCACCAATGATCAATGGACCAGAGACATCATGGAAACGATTTAAATATCGTTTCCACAATGTCTTGCTCCCGCTGCCAGCCTGCGGTAAGCAGGAGCAGGCTGGTCTCCAAGGTAAACTGCGGGTATCTAGGCAGTGCACGCTGCCTAGATACCCAATGTATACCTTAGTTACCAGCCTCCTCCGCTCACCGGCTGGTATCTAAGGTACACAGCAGGTAACTAGGGTCCCTAGTTACCCGCTGTGTACCTTAGATACCAGCCGGGGAGCGGAGGAGGCTGGTAACTAAGGTATACATCGGGTATCTAGGCAGCGCGCGCTGCCTAGATACCCACAGTTTACCTTGGATACCAGCTCCCAGCGCTTGTGAGAGGCGCTGGGAGCTGGCTTATTGGTCGTCTCCCAGTGTCACACTCAGCGATGCTGCGTGTCCACCGGGCGACCAACGATTGATTTGATGACAGGACCTCAAATCAAACGATGAACAATCAGCCGACTGATCGTTCATCGTTTGTAGTGTCACACGCAACGATGTCGTTTCGACATCGTTCAATCGTCACAAAACACGTGACTTTTGAACGATATCGGCAACGACATCGTTACGTGTGACGGTACCTTAAGGCTCGACTTTTATTCCAGGCCAACCAAGAAATGCAATAAGAAATTAGTTATCTGGCAAAAGATATGACTCAGTCGTGCCATAACTGCATATGCTATAATTTCCTGTCTTCTAGGAGTGCTTTTCTCCAATGGAGAAATATGGAAAATAACTCGAAGATTTATGCTTTCAATACTAAGAGATCTTGGGATGGGGAAGAAACCCATTGAAGGCAGAATTATTGATGAGCTGCAATTTCTATGTACAGCAATTCAGTCTTATAATGGTGAGTGGCATCAGATTAGCACCGGACAATGTGGCGTCGAAGGTTTAAGACATTTTTCCTATATACACACTTTACTATAGATGCCAAATTCTCAAATGGGGATCCACAAATCCTTGAGTTCTTTGGTATGTACCGTTGATACATGACTATAAGTTTTGACTGTAGTTTTAATTTCCTCATTTCCCGGTCAGGAATTTTCTCGGATAATCATAATGGTCCAAACAGAATAATTAGAATAAAAGTAATAAGTGAATAGAGTGTCCGGGCACCAGAGAAGATGCCAGACATTGTAGTTCTAAAGGCAATCGCAACACGTTTCTGCGGTAGTGCCTACTTCATCAGGTCACCGCCACCAGATCCACCGCTCACCCAGAAGTCCTGGCTTGCTCGGTGTGCAGGTAGACACCACATGCTGCAGATCCTGGTTGTACATACGGTACAACGAGGACAGGTTAGTGCAAACTATCAACCCCCTCTCCTCTAGAGCACGGGGTAATACCTTTAGGAGCGCCCCTCCAGTCTTTCTTTCTTCTCAAACATAACAATGGGCAATGCTTATGCCGACACCTACATTATGTTTATTTTTTCCTGTGAAATTTGAAAATGTAGTTGATATTTTGGTTCCATAACATTATTTCTCTTGGTATATTCTAGGTAAACCTTTTGATAAGAAAATACTTTATCTTGCCGCCCCTAATATAACCTTTGGGTATTATTTGGGAGACGTTTTGACTATGATCACCCAACATTTAATGAGTTTATAACCATCATGGATGACCTGGTTGTCAATAGTGGTACGCCACCAGCAAAGGTAAAATACATCAGTATCAATGAAACGTGATTAGTAAATACATTCTACCAGATAATAGCAAAGATAAAGCTAAGGTCAAGACATGGGGTAACATCATAGAAACAAGTAAGAGATATGGATATCTAAATGCAAATATGTAGTATACACAGATGACGAACTTATTGTGAAGGCTAATCACATAGGCTTCCCATATAATTAGATCAATCTTCATACCACTGAATTAAAGCATTGACTTGGTGGGGTGGTCAAAGTAGCGCAGGAGAGTTTGGAAGGAATTGATCGCTTATGTTAACTTGAAGTATATATTTTCTGGGCTGGTGATTTTTTGGGGGGTTGGGTCAGTTGCACACACCAATCATTTGGCTTGCAGCTGCTATTTTCTGAGATATAAAACATTTCCCTGCCTGTTTTATCACAGGACTGAGAGTTTCTGACACGTGTCAAGCTGTGTTATGGCCACTTTACACGTCCCGATATCGGCGTCCAACCCTGACCAAAAGTCACGTGGTTCGTGCGTTGGCCCCGATATCGTTCGTGTGTTGTATGGTGTAAATGTCCAATACGATGCACGAACGATGCCAAACTGATATCGGGGATCGAATGAGCCTGCACTCCAACAGCCCTATATTGGTTGGACGTTGTGGCCGGATCGGGCTGTGTAAAAGCCCAACAACGATGTGATGTACAACGTCCCCTATTCTCTCCCATGTTAAATGGTCGTTCCTGGGTCGGCCGTACAAGGGGGCGTAGACATCGTTGTTGCGTTGCCTGCCGATATCGCGCTGTGTAATATCTCCTATACGATCTTGGAATTATGCCCAGAAAAAGCGCGCTCCCGTGGTGATGGATCCAATATCGGACCGACGTTGGGACATGTAAAGTGGCCATTAAACTATTAAAGGTCAATTCGGTGGGATGGGATCCCTGGTTATCACTGAGCTATTGTCATTGACTTGATTTATGATGACATCAGAGAACTGAAGAAGTGGAATAAACACTCATTCCTGTGATAAAACAGGCAGGAAAATATTTTATCTCACATAAAGCAGCAGCTGCAAGCCACTGCTATGTCATCTATACAATCATGTATTCTTACTCCCGATCAAGGAGATATGGCATGTTCAGATCATGTTCCTGTATGGTCAGACACAGCTATTACACAGTGCTTAGTATGGATAGCAGGAGCACATTTACAACGAACATTTTTTTACGCATCCAATTGTGGAGCTTATCTTTTATTCTAAAATGTATTAATTTAAATGTACTTTGCTTGTGGGACAATCCTTTTAACTGGGAGCAAAGGACCCTTTGCACGCTGAGACTTTCCAGTGATCCCACCAGCGATCCAACCTGGCCGGGATCGCTGGAAAGTCTCTATGCAGTTGCTGGTGAGCTATCAAACAGGCAGACTCACCAGCGACCAGTCAGCAGCGACATCGCTGGTAACCAGGGTAAACACCGTGTAATTAAGCAGTGCGCTCTGCTCAGTTACCCGGTGTTTACCCTGGTTACCAGCGTTCTCCAACTTATAGACAGGGCTAAGCGGGAGGATGCTGGTAACTAAGTAGCGCACACTGCTTAGCTACCCGATATTTACCCTGGTTACCAGTGCCCAGCATCTAATGTGCGGCGCTGGGCATTGGCTAGGAGGTCGCTGATCGTTGGTCTCTCGCTGTCACAGACACTGATGCGTGCTAACCAACGGGAGACCAAGGACCAAAAAATGGTCCTGAACGATGTGCAGTGATCAGCCACCTCACAGCAGGGGCCAGGTCGCTGATGCGTGTCACACACTGCAACATCGCTGGAGAGTTTGCAGTTACGTCACAAAACCTGTGACGTTTCAGCGATATCGCTAGAGAAGTTGCAGTGTGTGAAGTGACCTTAAAGGCACCGTCACACGTTGCTAGGCAATTTCACTGGCAATTTGCTGGTTGCAGTGAAATCATGGACACATTGTTCTATTTTGTTGCTGTGAACAAATGGAACAATGTGTCCATGATTTCACTGCAACCAGCAAATTGCCAGTGAAATTGCCTAGCAAAATTGCTGTGTGTGAAGGTACCTTTAGAGTATGTGATTATACAGATGACATAGCAGTGGCTTGTAGCTGCTGCTTTATGTGAGGTAACATATTTCCCTGGCTGTTTTATTACAGGAATGAGTGTTTATTCAACGTCATCAGTTCTCTGATGTCATCATAAATCAAGTCAATGACAATAGCTCAGTGATAACCAGGGACCCCATCTCACCAAATTGACCTTTAATAGTCTGACAGAGCTTGATACGTGGCAGAAACTCACTCCTGTGATAAAACAGCCAGGGAAATATTTTATCTCACAGAAAGCAGCAGCTGCAAGCCACTGCTATGTCATCTGTATAATCCATTATTGTTATTCCTCTTGTCAGGAATTGTAGTATGTGCCATTCATGTTCCTACATGTTCAGACAAGTTATTACACAGTACATAGATGGCAGGGGCACATATATAAGATTATCTCAGCACAGGAGATGTGGTATGATTGGACCATGTTTCTGTAGGGTCAGACACATCCATTACACAGTACATAGCAGGGACACATATATAAGATTATCTCAGCACAGGAGATGTGGTATGATTGGACCATGTTTCTGTAGGGTCAGACACATCCATTACACAGTACATAGCAGGGACACATATATAAAATTATGGCTAGGGTCACTCTTGCAGATTTTACATGCGTTTTTGGAGACCTGCGTTTCTAAAAACGCATGTAAAAACGTACCCATAGGCCCCCATGTAAAAATCGCATGCCCCAATAGCAAAAAGGCATGCCTAAAGTGCCATGCGTTTTTGGCATGTGTTTTCGCACTTAAGTGAGGAGCTGCCTTCAAAAACGCATGCAAAAACGTATGGTACCATTAGTACCATTTAGTACCATGCAAAAACGCATGCGTTTCCCATAGAGGCCCATGTTAAAAAACGCATGCGTTTTTGAAACAGCACCAAAAAATGGTGCATGCACTATTTTTTGGTGCTGATTCAAAAACGCATGGAAAAACGCATGGGTGCCAAAAAGCACCTAAAAAAAACCATGCAGAAATGTAAAAAGCATGCAGAAACGCATGCTTATTTTTAAGGCACCAAAAAACGCATGCCAAGTGTGAACCTAGCCCATCTCAGCACAGGAGATGTGGTATGATCAGATCATGTCCCTGTATGGTCAGACACATCCATTACACAGTACATAGCAGGGACACATATATAAGATTATCTCAGCACAGGAGATGTGGTATGATCAGATCATGTCCCTGTATGGTCAGACACATCCATTACACAGTACATAGCAGGGACACATATATAAGATTATCTCAGCACAGGAGATGTGGTATGATCAGATCATGTAACTCTACGGTCAGACACATCCATTACACAGTACATAGCAGGGACACATATATAAGATTATCTCAGCACAGGAACATTTTTTAACACATCCAATTGTGAATCCTATTATTATTCCTACATATATCGAACAAAATGTACTTTGTTATTGGGACAACCACTTTAAGTCCATACAGCTTTTTATTATAGAACTGTATCTGTAATGTAGCAATGTACACTTATTAGCAGCTCCATGATATTTAGCCATATATCTGACGTCATTGGATGTTTTTCTATTCCAGATATACAATGTCTTCCCAAAACTAAAATACTTCTTCAAAGAGCCTCAACTTGTTCTGAACAGGATTGATCAACTAAATGCAATTTTGAAGGATCTCTTTAAGGAAGCCAAAGAAGTTAAAGGTGAAGATTCTTTCAGGACATTCGCAGAAGCCTTCGTGCAGAAAGATGAAAGGGTAAAGAGCCTGAAAGGGAACCATCACAAAACAATTGCAGTTGTACCTCAGCATCATGGCATAGAGCGGGATGAGCTGATATGATTTATATATGGTGAACGTATAACTTGCATTTTATTCATTTAAATCTTTCGGGATCAGTAGCTTTTATTGCTGTACATTATCCTGTTATCTTGTAAGCTCTTGAGAATTCAGTATGACATATTACGGTAACTAGTCAAGCATATGTAAATACAAACTGTATAAGCCGTGCTCTCCTCTTCTACCTTTCATTGGCCAGGGTCACACATGCCCTCGCGCTTTTTTAAGCCCTTGGAAAACCGGATCCGGTGCCCATAGCGTCTCCTGAGATCCTGGACGTTTTTGGGAAATTTTTGGACTTACCGTAGTCATTTTTTCACCAAAAACGCATATGTGTTAACGCATGGTGCCTACATGTACCATGCATTAACGCTTGCACTCTCCCATAGGGCCCCATGTAAAAAAAAAACGCATGTATTTTTTTAATTCCCCCAAAAACGTTGCTAGCAGCGTTTTTGGGATGCTGCACAAAAATGCACACACACATGCGTTAACGCATATGCATTTTTGGACTTTGAAAATAAAATGTCCAAAATGTTCCCAAAAACTAAATTTGCACTGCTGCCCCACCCATGCTGCCTCCCACCTCTCAACAGTGATAGCAAATACACTGAGAGGAGGGAGTGGGAAGCAGTATGTATGCAATTTGTATTTACATATGCTTGAATAGGCGGCACAATACACTGAATTCTATGGAGCTTAAGCTGGGTTCACATTTGTGCACCGTTTGCACTGTGAACAGCATCCCTGACCACAGTAAAATGCAGGCACTATTCTTTCCTATGTTTAACATGGGAACAGCATAGTGCCTGTGTGTGGCTGCATTCAGGTGCGTTTGCGGATGGCAGAGCATAATTTATGCGAATGCCGAACGCAACATGTTGGTTAATTTGTGCTTGTTTTATATGCAAGCAGACATCCGCGCACAAATGATGAATTGGAGTGAATCTGTGCACAGTGCCATCTGCTGGCAAGCACACAGATGCAGCAGAAGTTGACGTCATCCGAGGTCATCCACAGGTAAATCTTGTCCTGGCGTTCTCTTTCTCTTCCTCTTCTTTCCTCTTCTTCTTCCTTCTTCTTCTTCTTCTTCTTCTTCCT
The DNA here is from genome assembly GCA_033576535.1 of Allobates femoralis. NCBI lineage: Eukaryota > Metazoa > Chordata > Amphibia > Anura > Aromobatidae > Allobates > Allobates femoralis. The sequence goes on along the minus strand of JARQOC010000011.1, from coordinate 201,073,601 downwards.
CCCGCCACCGCTGATCTCCTTCTTCGCTGCCGCTGATCTCTCCTCCCAGCTGCCACCACTGATTTCCAGCGTGGTCTGGGAGATGAGATCAGCGGCAGCGAAGAAGGAGTTCAGCGGCGGCCGGAGGAGGAGATCTCCACCACTGATCTCCCCTCCCGGCCACCAACTGCTGATTAGGTGGCCAGGCACCATGCTGTTGTGGAACGCATGCGAGAATCTCCGCTGCGTTCACATCAGTATGGCAGTGTTGCACTGCATTTGCGTCTACATGCCAGACGCATGCAGACACAAAAGCTAGTGTGAACCTAGCCTTACAACAAGATAACAGGATAAGTTAGAGCAATAAAAGTTACTGATCCTGAAAGCTCAACTCCATTTGATATGTAGAACCTACTGTAGAAGAACAGGAGCTGTGCTGCAGAACACAAAAATGGCTGCTAACGTTGAATGAAACTGTACTGTCAAAACAAATAACAGCTGATCGGCGAGGGGGTATCCAGGTGACCCCGTCAGTCTGATATGTATGACCTATCCTATATAGTGTGTATTCCAGTTTTGATGAAGAGTACACTGGATTAATATGTGGTGAAGTCATGAAGAGCAGTGCACCTAATCATTTGGATCATCTTTCATCTTCTATTTGCCACTGCAAGCAGCGTACTCCAGGCAGGAACTGGAGAACATTTCTTTGATATTTTCCTCCAACCACACCACCTCTTATGAAGCTTGACACACTTTTAGAAAATTTGCCGGAGTTGGCCAGACTAGCAAAAAATTGTAAAAAGTTGTACGTTTTTTGTGCAACTAAGAGTTGCTAAAAAATGTTGTGAAATTTCAAGCAATTTTATCCCAGAATCAGAAGCGGGCTGGGCGGGGGCAAAGATGTATTTGCCCCTTGGGCTGGTAACTTAGCAACAGTTCAGGGCCGCCGGCCGCCAGGTGCATGATTAACAACACTGCAAAGTTAATTCACCAGTGGCCATGGCTATTCTTGGGATGTGGCCACCGGTTATTGAATGATACAGGATGACAGTGTTGTTAATGCACTCGGTGGTCGAAGCTGGGTGATTTACCTTGGCTGCGGCTGCTTCCAAGTTCAGAGGCGTGCTTACATAGCACATTGTACGTGACACGCCTCCTTCTTAACCCTCCGGAGTGGAGTGCTTGAAGAGACCGGCGCCATTCTGTGATAGAATTCTGGCGAAAACAATTTAATCAATTGAGGTAATGGTTTTTAGTTGAAAATTATTTGCAATTTTTATAAATACATCTGACAGAAAATATTTGTGCTTTGTAACAATATCATTCTGCAATAGTCAACTCCAAAATGTGAAATTATCATCATGGTGTAGTTAGTGTTGAGAACCAACCAGTCAATTCTTTACAATATCAACTAGGAGAGGAGTATTTTTTATTTCAGTCATCCCTGGCTGTGCTACATTGTATCCATAACACGCACTCACCTATATAGAAACAGTGAAGCACTCCCGTCTCATCTGGTTCCGGAATCCTGTGTCTGGCGCTGCATATGAATCGCTGATATGGAACTACCCCCTTAAAGGGTGATTCAAACATTTAAAAGTTATCATCTCTCCATAAGGTGTACCCCCACGATTGCACGAACAGGGCTCTGAATGGAGCAATGGACGCGCGCACGTGCATCACTGTCGAGTACAGTGCTCAGCATTTTTCGTAGTTCCATTGGTGAACATAACATTGAGGCAACAGGGGCCCAGGACGTAAGGGGCCCACTTCCACACCCAAAGCATTAAGCAGCTTTTGTTACAAACACAAAGAGGGGCTCTTATACTGTTTTTGATCAGGGGCCCCCTTCTGACCGTGTCTGCCATTATTCAGTCCCATAAGAAAAAAAAGGTGCGGTGATGAGCATTCTCAGCCATCATTCTATTCATAGGGGACTTTGCAGAGCCCCTTTCTTGGGATCAGTGGGGACCCCATCAGTTGGACAGGTTGCATCTTCTAAAGATAAGAATAACACTTTATCAGAACCACTGTCCTTATCACCGACCCCTGTAGATTTAGGTTATGGTGTAATATCACTCGTTTCATGTCTTTGTGTCTTTTAGGAGATTGTAGATGATGAAAAGAGAAACTCTTACAGAAAAGAACCTTTTGGCTTCTACATTTGATCTCATGCTTGGTGGGACAGAGACCACGTCCACTACGATACAGTGGAGTATTCTCCTCATGATGAAATATCCTCATATTCAGAGTAAGTAGTGATACACAATGGGCCAATAAAGACTTGATCACGTCATTGATCAGTATCAAGCTCAGGAAAATCAGTGGATGAAAAGCCTATATTTTATGTGTTCCAGAAAAAGCTCAGGATGAAATTGACAATGTGATTGGGCTCGATCGTCCTCCTAGATGGGATGACCAGACCGTCCTTCCATACTGCTTGGCTTTAGTCCATGAAGTTCAGCGGTTTACTAACATTTTACAGTACTTACCGCATTCAACGCCCACCGATGTTCATTTCCGAGATTATTTTATACCAAAGGTAATTATTTTCCTGACAGTAAATTTTGTATTGCAAAACCTCATGTAAGCGTTATCTAAATTGTTCCACTATTCAAGTAACCGAATATAGCCATTGTTGATTTCAAAGCTTCTATCAGTGGTTGCACCATTATATCATGTGCTGTTCTGTACTTCACATCTATTACGCAACCAGTGTCAGCATGTCACTGTATGTCTCCCACTAACATGAGGGTCACTGTATGTTTGCCATTGATATGAGGGGCACTGAATGTCTGCCACTGATATGAGTGGCACAGTATGTCTGCCACTGATAGGAGGGGTACTGAATGTCTGCAACTGACGTGAGGGACACTAAATGTCTGCCATTGACACGCCCCTCCAGGGCCTTAGGATACTCAGAACCGGGTCTTCTTGAGGCTTCATCATGGGGATCACAGGGACGAGACCTGGCTCCGTGGGAGCTCACTCTCTTAAGGATAGGGACCTGGCAATGAGGTTCATTCTGGACAGGGAAGTCTGGATTTGGGGATATTTGTTAATTTACATGTGACACACTCGCAGGTTGCCGCTATACATGGCCGATGTTGGAAGCAGCAACGTTCTTAAGCCCTCTACAGGTAGCGCTGACCCCTAGGGTAGCTGAAGGTACCTGAGTGAGTTGGACACAGTGGGCTGCAGTCTTCAGTTCTTTTACTCAAGTCTTTGTGTAGCAGCCCACTGAGCACTGGGTTCCAGGCAGGGATCAGGTACGTAACCGCACCCCTTCTCTGTTCTTTCCAGGTCGTCTCACACAGAGTTTGCTTTGCCCTTCTTGCCTTGCGCCTCGCCACACAGACCTCAAAGCCAGTGACTGTGGGCTTTTCCTATGGGTTCCCCTGCAGAGTCTCCCCTTAGCCCTATGGTTGCCACCTTTTCAGCAGATGTGCGCAGTTGTTGACTGTGTCACCTTGAAAGTGCACAGCCTCCGGGTTGCTAGCTGAACCTGGTCTTCTTCACTAGTCTTTTGGGTTCCCAGTGTCCCCTGCAGTCTAGTCCCTCCACTTACCTGCGCTTGACAATGGATGTGAGCCCCACGGATGGATTGCTCGCCTCCTGTGCCTTGGGATCCCTCTTTCTCCCAAAGCACTTGGGTGATGTTCTACTCTAGGGTTCAGCCTTAGCACGAGCTCTTACTTGCTCCAGTCCTCTGGACACTTCTCAGGCCTATATTCTTAGCTGCCCTCCAACTGCCTCAGCTGTCACTCTCTCTGTTAGCTGTCTTTCTTCTCACTGTCACCTCCTACGTTCTAGATGTTTCTTGCTCTTTTTATACCTTCTGTCACGTGTCCCCGTCATCTACCTGTGTTCTTTCTGACCTCAGTCCTCCCAAAGTGCTCCCTCTAACTAACTCCCTTCACCACCCAACCCCACTACAATCGTTCATAGTGTGGTCTGGGTGTCCCGGCACCGTCTGTACTCCCCTTACCAGTGAATGGGATACTACACCCTAACAGGGATCCAGTACCTCTGTGGGACTGGACCCGCAGGGGCGGCCACCATCGATATGATGGGCACTGTATTTGTAAAGCACTAAGGATACTGTTACTGCTGAGCACTGATTGCTTTATCATGGTGGTGGCCGTCTCAGCAGCTGTGGTCCTGGCTCACAATAAAAAGGGAGGTTGAAAAAATGGAGAAAGAATAAAAGAAAAAGATAAAGTTTGTGACGCCGGTTGGGATATTCACCAGTATATGGCCTGCCCTGCAGGGGATCCCCTGGGCGATAGATGGCAACAGCAGTGCAGGTGGTTAACCTTTCCCAACCAGGGCTGGCTCCAGGGAGATAATAGTCTGTGAAGTGCAGCAGGAATAAGGCAGCAGAAACAGGATGTCACTTTACCGTTTACTTTAAGGTCCAGACAAGTCCATGGAATGCAGTATGCCTCACACAGGCCTTCAGTCCGGCTTGTCTGATGAAAGTTGACCCTCTGCTGGATGATAGATGTTGCCTTCCACTCCTACTTGCTAGTGTCAAGGTTTCTCTGAGCCTGGAACCTACTGATACTGCCTTGCATTTGGTCTTGTGTGTTTCCTCCAGCCAGGCAAGGTGACGCGGGTCCTCTGAGTATCTGTGCTGAGAAGATCCCTGACCCTTTTTGTGTCACTGTTCGCCTGGGAACTACACCTGCTGCTGAGTGTGGGGACCAAAACAGCCTTCTCAGACTATGGAAGTCAGGGTGTCCTAGGGGCTGATACCCTGAGTCCTTTGCAGTTCTTCAATGCAGAGAGCTCACACAGCTCTGCCTGCATGGAAAGTCTCTATCGTCTTACTACACACTACACTAAACCAAAACTAAACCTCACTAAGCCCTCCACCTGACCAGAGCCCTTGATACAAACTTTACCCAAGCCTCAAGTGCACAGCCTACTGGTAGGAATGAGGCATTGGGAGTGAATGTTTCAGCCTTCAGCACAGAAATCATTACTCCCATCAAACTAGCATTACAATACAATATAATATGCAGAACCATTCTGTTGCGACCAGACTCAGGGGTGCCACATACGTTTGCCCCCAATAATAATCTGCCACTGATATGAGGGGCACTGTATGTCTGCCATTGATATGGAGGGCATTGTATGTCTGCCATCGATTTGAAGGACACTGTATGACTGATACAGATATGAGGCACTATGTGTCTGCCACCAATATGAGGGCACTGTATGTGACATGCACTGGTGCCACCAATGAGCATGATGCGGCCCCATAGCTGTATGTTGCCACTGATATGAGGGGCACTGTATGTCTGCCACGGATATAAGGGGCACAGTATGTCTGCCATCGACATGAGGGTCCCTGTATGTCTAAGACTCATATGGTGGATACTTTGTATCTGGTAATGGTATAGATGCAATGCATGTCTGGCACTCCTATGTAAGATGGTACCTTATAGAGATGCTGTGTACCTTGCCCTTTTATGTGAAGTTTGAGGAAGACAACAGTAGGGGTAATGAATATATTGCAAAGGTTCTGTTCTAGGACAATTGTATGTCTGGAAGTAATACAGGACAGGAGCAATATAATGTATGTTGGACACTGTTATGCGGGACACTGTGCATCTAACACTATTATAGGGAAACACTGTGGCTGGCTCTTACAGCTACCCTTGAACTTAAGGTCACACCACCATATTTCCTCTGATCCAAGAGAATTGGGTAGGTTATGCTAATCACACTCTGATTAGAGTTTGATCAGAGTGATACGATTTTCTCGAATATGGAGAATATGGACAAAGAATGTCTCCATCTTCTCCATTCTGTCAATCAGGGAAAATCGGACTGTACTCAGATGTTATCTGGGTTCAGTTCAAAGTTTTCCTTGGACTTATTGACCTGCATGGCTGAGTGCAATCCGAATATCGGATCCAACTCGGACATTCTGCACTTTTTTCTTCAGACTGGCTGAGTCCAAGGAAAAACTCTGACATGTGAGTGACCCTACAGGCTAATATTGATCCGAATGTAACTCGGAGATTTGTCGGACCGAACGTACGCTCATCTGCACAATCCCTTAGAAGGAGTTATCACCTTATCACCTTCCTGAACTGGACCCCTTGAAGCTGTAGTCACAGCGAAACGGCTTGCCGTCGTCCGCCGTCCTCCACACCCTCTCCCCGCTCATCCTCACGGATGAATTATGTCCATTGACACTTTGAAATAAAGGAGACATCTCTTCATATGAACTGTTTATACTCTTATAAGGTGTGCACCCCAGCAGCATAAAGGGTACTTAGTGGTGATTACAGCAGAATCTGCTGTCCCAGGAATTGAAGCAGTGCCCAGTATATTTTCTCTTACACGTGGAATTATTATTTATTTATATAGCGCCATAATATTCCATGGCGCTTTACATGTTAAGAGGGCAGACTAGGACAAGCAACATAGTAACAATACAAGTAACAATGGCTGTGGACAATTCTAATGTACAGATACAATAGGGGAGAAGATCCTGTCCGTGAGGGCTCATAGTCTAGGAGACATACATTTTAGTCAAATAACTCATCAAAATGTTCAATGCCACCTGCTTTGGAGGTAGGAGTTGGCCCCCTTATCTCTTGGGCCCCTGTACAGCTGCACAGGTTGAACCAATGATATGTCCACCCCTGCATGGGACGAATCCAATCTTCAGTGCTGCTTCCTTACTGTGGCTCAAATTATTTTTATTATTTATTAGGCTTTAGCTTGATCTCAAGACATGGTGGCTTGATGAATGAACACTTTGTAGGAAGATCGATATTGCGTGAACCTAGGTCTCCCAGGGTCTTCTCCACAATTACCTTTACCGTATCAAGCCATCAGGTTGCCGGTCTTCCTCTTCGCCTTGTACCTTCTACTCTTCCTATCATGATGTCCTTCTCTAGTGATTTTTCTCATTGTTTAATGTGTCCAAAGTAGGCAGGTCATAGTTTGGTGATCCTTGGTTCAACTGACAAATCTGGTTTGACTCGTTCCAAAATGGATTTTGTTGTTGTTTCACTTCCTCCTTTTCATGTTACTACAGAAAAGACCAGACTATGTATGAGCTGTGTCTTCATTGCCAGTGAAATATTCCTTAATTTGAAGACCTTGTCCATTGACTTTGATGTTGATTTTCCCATAGCTATTCTCCTATTGACTTCCGGAGTGATCGCTGCATCTTGAATGATCATTATCCAAGTAGGCTGAAGTCCTTTACTATTTCTACGTAGTTTGTTGCAGTCCACCTCAAGTATATCCTTTTCTTAGCTGGCAGCAGTCAATATCTTTGTCTTCTTTGTGTTAGTGGCAGTCCCATGTTCAAGCTTTCCATCTTGATAATCTGTATTAAGTCCTTCATTCCATCTAGCTTGTTGCTATCAGTGTTGCATATTGTCTGCGTATCTTAGATTGTTGATGATTCTTCCACCAATTTTGATTCCTTCTTCTTTTTCGGCAAGTCCACCCTTTCTGAAAATAGCTTTTGTGCATAAATTGAAGAAAAATGGTGAAAGGATACTACCCTGTCTGATGCCTTGCTCTACTTTGAACTATGATATGTCACCGTATTCAGTTCGAACTGTTGCTTCTTGGTCAACGTAAAAGTTCCTAATGAGGCTGATCAGATGGTTTGGCACACCCATATCTTAAGTCCATCACGTTTTGAAGAGAGGTCTGGGCCAGCACCAACCTTTCCAGCGTTCCACTTTTACTTTGGGGCTCTCACTGCAGCGTTAACTGATCATGAATTCACGACCTGGAGGGGTGGAGGATGAGCTTCCTGTTGTAACACTTGCCTCGTCTCGGTGCTTGCTGCCAGCAGGTGCGTCACAGCGTATTCAATCAAATAGAGAAGAAATGGAGCCGCACTCAAGGCTTCTGGCTGTGGATATTTATTATATCTTCATACAACAGGTTGTGCACAGCGGGTGGGAGGACGGGGGGGTACTATCTCGTTTCGCGCCCTGTCTTGGCACTTCAGCGGGTACAATCCTCCAATGGTACTCCTAAATTTCTGGTAATTAACACAGTCAAAGGCTCTGCTTTAGTCAATGAAGCAAAAATAGAGCTCCTTCTTGTATTCTTTGGCCTTTTCCATTATCAATCTGATGTTAGCAATTACATCTTATTCCTTTGCCTTATCTGAATCCTGCTTGTCCATCTGATAACTTTGTCAAAGTAAGGCTGTAGCCGTCTTTGAGGGTTCTTCACCAATATTATGCTGGCATGAGTGTAGTAGTCCAACGTCTTTCACAATTAGTAGCATCTCTCTTCTTAGGATTAAGCATAAACACTGATCTTGTCCAGTCCTTGGGCCATTTACCAGTAGTTCATATCTGTTTGCCCAGGCGTGTTATAATTGCTACTGCTGCTTCAGAAGACTTTATAAACTCTATTGGAATATTGTTGCTTCCAGGTGCTTTGTTTTTGACAAAAGCTTTATTGCAGCAAATACCGTACTTCATTTTTCAAGATGTTTTGCTTTCTATCATGTCCAGTCTTCCCATATTAATGACTCGTTTTTGTAGAGATACTCCATGTATTCTTTCTATCTTTCCTTGACCTGTTTTGGCTCAATTAGCTTGTTCCCATCAGCGTCTTTCAGCGTTCCTACTCTTGGTTGAAACGTTTGTCATATCTATTTAATCTTTTGGTGTGCATTCTTTTTCTTGACCTTCAGATGTTCATTTTCTATCTCTGTAAATATCTTCTGGTAATAAAAATCTTTGTCTGCTTGAAAGGCTCTCTTTAGTCTTTTACTGATGTTGTCTGCATCTTGCATGTTACCTTTTGCTTTTGCCATTCTTCTTTCTTCAATGATCTTTAGGGTCTCTTCTGTTGACCATGTCTGAGGGAGTCTATTCTGCCTCTTGTTTATTGTCTTTCTGGTTTCTTCAGTAATGATAGTCTTTATATTTGTCCATAAATCCTCAGGCTTCCTTTCATCTGTGTTCAGTGAATTAAAATGCTTTTGCAGATAGTTCCAAAAAACTTCAGGTATGTTGGTCAAATACAAATTGGACACAACCTTTTGTTTTGTCCGTTTATGCAGTTTGACTCTTGTAAAAAGTTCAAGATCGGTTCAAAAGTCAGCTCCTAGCCTTGTCTCTGCGGTAATGATTGACGACTTCCATCTTTTTGGCAAAAACATATGTAGTCAATCTGAATTCTTATAGGCCCCATTTGGTGATGTCCATGTATGGAGTCTCTGTCTATGATGTTGGAAGAAGGTGTTCATGATGGACAGTTGATTTGCTGTAGAAAAGTCAACAAATCTTCCTCCAGCCTTGTTTCTTTCATCAAGTTCAAAGTTTCCAACAACAGTCCCATATTTTCCATGACCCACTTTGGCATTTAAATCTCCCATGATAGTAAGTACCGTATTTTTCGGAATATAAAATGCACTTTTTTCTCCCCAAATTGGGGGGAAAATGGGGGTGTATATTATATTCCAAACCTTGCTTACCCCGTGGATTGGCGGCAGCGGTTGGTGCAGAGGTTCAGGATGTCAGTACTGAGGACTGCTTGCCGGTGTAGAGCTGCGTAGTTGGCAGTATGCAGTGTGCGGTGTTCAGCGGGCATTCATTTTTCAAGCTATGGTGAATGGTTTCAGAGCGCAGGGCAGGTTTTGCTAAAGATCTCAGACAGACGAAATCTCCATCTGCGCATGCGCCAGCACAGTTCGAGCTCTTTGCTCTCTGAGATCTTAAAGGGAATCTGTCACCTGGATCTAGCCCTCTCTGCTATCACTAGCTGTCCCTGCATCTTCCTAGCTGTTTACTAAACATCCCTCTCTGAGCTAAAGGTGCCCTATAAGGATTTAGAAAAATGAATTAGAACTTACATATGGTCCTCATGTAGGAGACTAGAAAGGCGGGCTCCGGGCTACATGAATCCCTCCTTGTGGTGTCCAAGCACGCCCCGCTGGGCATCATGCTTCTTGCTGCTTTGCCGCCTCCATTTGGAATCTCCCACCCTCTCATCCAGTGTAATGCTCGAGCTAGAACGTCATATCCGGCCTGGTGTATTATGAGCCTGATCACATGATCGGCCCAGCTTCAATATACGCATTGCGCATGCACAGAGCCGGGCCGATTACGTGATCAGGTCCATAATGCACTGGGCCAATCACGGGATCAGGCCCATAATGCATCGGGCCGAATATGACGTTCCGGCCCAAGCATTACACTGGATGACAGGGTGGGGGATTCCAAATGGAGGCAGCAAAGCAGCAAGAAGGATGACGCCTAGCGGGGCGTGTATGAACACAAGGAGGGATTCATGGAGCCTGCCTTTCCAGTCTCCTACATGGGGACCATATGTAAGTTCTAATTCATTTTTCTAAATCATTATAGGGCCCATTTAGCTCAGAGAGGGATGGTTAGGGAACAGCTAGGAAGGTGCAGGGACAGCTAGTAATAGCTGAGAGGGCTAGATCCAGGTGACAGGTTCCCTTTAATGCCTGCTCTGCGTTCCGCAGCCTTTCACTGTACTGGGAAGTGTGAATGCCCACAGAGCACTGTGACTATCCCTAGCTGATGCCCGCAAGAAGTCCTCACTGCCAACATTGCTGCCATTACCGAATCCCACCACTGCGATCCCCCTTCGAAGTACACTACCCTGCACATATAAATAAGACGCACCAGATTATAGGACTGACCCCCTATTTTAAATACATTTTGTTTTCTAATTTCTTCCTCTACATTTGGGGGTGCATTTTATAATCCGGTCTTTTAAAGTGAAAAATATGGTAAGTCTTCTTTTAGTGTCTTGTCGATTTCTTCTTGAACTTGATCATAAAATAGTTCAATGTCCTCCTCCTTAGCATCCGTTGTTGGTGAGTAGACTTGTATAATTGTGACATGGATTGGCTCTCCTTGTAGTCGTAATGAGATGACCCTATCACTGACTGCATTGTACTTCAAGACAGTGGCGGCCAATTATTGGTTTAGAATAAAAGCGGAACCATTTCATCTTCGGTTATCATTGTCGGAATGGTGGACCCAATTTTCATTTGATTGCAAATGTCTGGATTGAGTCCATCATAGTTAGTTAATTCCAATTAATAATAATAATAATAATAATAATAAAGCTTTATTTATATAGCGCCAACATATTACGCAGCGCTTTACAATGTAGGGTCAGAGTACAGAAAATATAATACAGTAAGTAATTACAGTAGAGAACAAATAAAGTACAATAATTGGATACAAAACAATAGGCATACAATCAATGTGAAAAAAATACAATAAATAAAGCAAGAAATGAAGGTGACCCTGCTCAGAAGAGCTTACAATCTACAACGGGATAGGGGTTGCACAAGGTGCAGGGGCTTATTGCACTGATGGTCCAGGCATCTTGAGGAAGTGGGGCATAGGGCTAAGCTTACATGAATGGTCATTATACAGTCTGTATAGACCTTTTTGGTTTGGTGGAGTTTGTAGAAGAGTAATGTCCAGAGGGATAGCCCATTTACTGTCTACAGTACAATGGACTTCTATTAGGGAGTATGATAGGCCGCCTTAAAAAGATGCGTTTTTAGGGATCGTCTGAAGCCATGCAAGTTGTGGATAGTCCTGATTTCTTTGGGTAAAGCATTCCAGAGGTTTGGTGCAGCTCTGGAAAAGTCTTGGAGCCGGGAGTGGGAGGATCGGATTAGTGCAGATGTTAGTCGAAGGTCATTTGAGGAACGTAGAGAGCGGGTGGTGTGATAGACAGAGATGAGGGAGGATAGGTAGGGGGTGCTGCATTGTGAAGAGCTTTGTGGGTGAGAACAAGCAATTTGAATTTGATCCTGTAGTATACAGGCAACCAGTGCAATGACTGGCACAGAGCAGAGGCATCTGAGTAACGATTGGCCAGATGGGTGATCCTGGCTGCTGCATTAAGGATGGACTGGAGAGGAGAAAGTCTGGTGAGGGGAAGGCCGCTTAATAGAGAGTTGCAATAGTCAAGGCGGGAATGGATTAGGGCCACGGTGAGGGTTTTTGTTGTTTCCAGGGTGAGAAAGGGGCAGACTCTAGAGATATTCTTCAGGTGTAAGCGACAGGAGTGGACGAGAGATTGCGTGTGGGAGGCGAAGGAGAGATCGGTGTCAAACATAACACCCAGACAGCGAGCCTGCTGTCTAGGCGTTATCGTGGTGCCGCATACTGAGAGAGAGATGTCCGATTTAGGGAGGCTAGTGGATGGGGGGAGCAGAAGATTAAGTTGAGTCCTGTTCTGTCCATTTTGACGATGTTGAGTTTGCCTTGGTTCATAGTTTGAACATTCCAAGTTCTAAACGTTATGATATCTCTGCAGCTTTTGATCTTCCCCTTCGGCAAGTGATGTCAGCACTTAGCCATCCTTGTGGCATTGACTTTGTGGCTCAAAAGCAAGTGTGAACCTACACTAAGCCTATTATATGTTGTAATGCTTACTGACACTGTATTGCATGATACTATCTGCAGAATCACGGTATCTAAGCATGTATGTGTGGTAGCTAACAAGCACTGATCATTAGAATACTAATAACTAGCTTTCCTCCGCTGGTAGTTCTCACAGGTTTCCTGAGACTGTGAAACATAAGTACGAAGGTGCGGAAGTCGCAGTCAGTTCACTGTAACATTCGCTGGCTGATTGGAAAGCGCAGTCCTGTCAGCTTGTTCAGTGCTCAAAACGTGGTGGCATGTCAATGGCATCCAGAGCTGGCATATTACAGAAAACTGGCTCCTGCCTCCACTCCTTCATAATACATTCCACAGCCTCAAACAGATACCAGAGTTTGCACAGAGCTGGCTTTTACTTCCAAGACCAGCACTGTCTTGTGCTAACAAATAGTGCGATGGCAAAACAAGAAGACTGAAAAGGCAAATGGCGCAAGTGCTAGAATCAATCCAGCCATTGCACAGAAAAGGCAGAAATGGAGAGAGGAATCCATGCTAGAGACTGTGGGTAACATCAATTGTGGCATTACGATTAGACTCCAGACAGGAAAAGACTAGTCGATATGTGACCAAATCTTCCTGAATCAGAAGGTAGGATGGTCACATACCAAAGTTTGGTATCTAGGCAACAGTGCAGAATGCTGACAGTGATTATATTAGAAACTGTCAGCATTCTACAGCCTACAACTAAATACAAACTATAAAGAAAGTCAAGACAACCCCTTTAAATACAACTAGTAGAGTGGGAATAACAGGAATCCCGCTAGTGATTATTATATTTAGAAGAAATGTAACATACATGTAACACATCTGTCATTATTTATATTAGGGAACCACAGTGATTCCGCTCTTGTCATCCGTTCACTATGATGAAACCCAATATGAGACTCCCAAAGAATTTAACCCCAATCATTTCTTGGATGCTAATGGAAAGTTTTTGAAGAAAGATGCATTTTATCCCTTCTCCAAAGGTGAGTAGATTGTACTACTAAAGTTGGGCAAAGTAACTTCCAAATATACCTTTATAACAGTCAGAAAACTTTTTTTATGATCAAAGCTCTAAATTCCCTGAAGAAGTTGTGATTTACAATCTCTGTATACTGACCATTTGTCTGTATCCACAGGGCGCAGGGTGTGTGCTGGAGAGAGCCTTGCCAGAATGGAGCTATTTATTTTCATCATTGGATTGCTGCAGAAGTTTACATTCACACCTCCTCGAGGAACGAGCACGGATGACTTGGACATCTCTCCAGAAGTGGTCTTCACCATGAGGCCCAAGAGTTTCAAACTTTGTGCAACTCCCAGGCAGTAGACAGTTTATAGCATTTCCAAAATTTGCACTTAGTAGTTGAGTCTTTGGGATGCCCGTTTGATCGGGTAGTTGGCATGAAGGTCACATGGACCTCTATGCTCCACCACTGGACACTGGCTAAACTGACGATTTTCTAATAATTACTTTTATTAAAATAACTCCATCTTTGTAAATATCCTAAAGCAAATTATGCATATGTAAGTCTTTTCAAATGGAAATACGATCCTCTATAATATGATATGCAAAGAGGATGACCTGTGTTATTTACAATGTGCAAAATGTATTATCTGTTTTAACACATTTATTTATGAACTAGCTGTAGAGCACGGCATTGTGCAGGCATAGCAACTCTTAGTTATAATAGAATAGAATGATTATTTTGCATATAAATGTCTGCCTCTAGATCCTTCCCCTCTATAGAATGTTGTCTGGCTCTGCCTCTAGATCCTCCTCCTCCACAGAATGTTGTCTGGTTCTGCCTCTAGATCCTCCACCTCCACAGAATGTTGTCTGGTACTATCTCTAGCTCCTCCCTCTCCAAATAATGTTGTTTAGTGGTTCTGCCTCTACCTCCTCCCCCTCCATAAAATATTGTCTGGTTCTGCCTCTAGCTCCTCGCCTCTGTAGAATGTTGTCTGGTTCTGCATCTAGCACTTCCTCCTCCATAGCATGTTGTCTGGTTCTGCCTCTAGATCCTCTTCCTCCATAGAATATTGTCTGGTTCTGCCTGTAACACCTCCTCCTCCATAGCATGTTGTCTGGTTCTGCCTCTAGATCCTCTTCCTCCATAGAATATTGTCTGGTTCTGCCTCTAGCTCCTCCCTCTCCATAGAATGTTGTCTGGTTCTGCCTCTAGATCCTCTTCCTCCATAGAATATTGTCTGGTTCTGCCTCTAGCACCTCCTCCTCCATAGCATGTTGTCTGGTTCTGCCTCTAACTCCTCCCCCTCCATAAAATGACTGGTTCTGCCTCTAGCTCCTCCCTCTCCATAGAATGTTGTCTGGTTCTGTCTCTAGCACCTCCTCCTCCATAGCATGTTGTCTGGTTCTGCCTCTAGATCCTCTTCCTCCATAGAATATTGTCTGGTTCTGCCTCTAGCTCCTCCCTCTCCATAGAATGTTGTCTGGTTCTGCCTCTAGATCCTCTTCCTCCATAGAATATTGTCTGGTTCTGCCTCTAGCACCTCCTCCTCCATAGCATGTTGTCTGGTTCTGCCTCTAACTCCTCCACCTCCATAAAATGACTGGTTCTGCCTCTAGCTCCTCCCTCTCCATAGAATGTTGTCTGGTTCTGTCTCTAGCACCTCCTCCTCCATAGCATGTTGTCTGGTTCTTCCTCTAGAAGGTAGGGATTATGTTGTTGACCTTAAAGGAGAAAGTGACCACTCATGTAATTATGGAGCCTACAACCCAACAACATACGTATTGGTACATGTAAGGGTAGATTATGATCAACAAGGAAGTAATGGTGAAGATTTGCAAATAATTCTATGTAAGAAGTAAAACCAGGCAGGAAAAAGTCATTTTATTGCAATTCACACATTTTACAATAATAAGTTATAATGTATACCTGTTCCTAACATCCATGCAGACACTTAAGAGGGTTAAAAGACATACAGGGTAAGAATGACAGGGTTAATATCACTATCCTGACACACAATTTGCAGATTTGGGGCATTATGACCTGAGTAGAGGAATCTCTAGATAATTCATTGCCAATTAGTACTACTCAAGGGTTAAGTAAACTACCAGAACCAGAACTTCCAGGGGTTTGTTCATCTCTTGAATTGATGCCAGCTGAAACCTTCATTGTGAGCGTTAAAATGTAGAAAATATAATAACTGCATCCGGGCGACCTAATGCAGTTTCCTTGTGCCCTAGTGGCACCATTGTTTTTGTGGACATGGTGGTGTATATAAGACAGTGGTCCATTCACAAGATCATGTTATAGAATCATTTATGATTTGGAGTTACTTTGTTACACTATTTATTGACGTAGTAGGAGAATTTCTTGGAGACATATCAATTTCAATTAAATACTTTATTCCCCAAATATTCAGCTGAAATATAGCACACAAGTGAGAAGGGTGTTGTTTTATACAGGCAGTATTCTATAGAATGATCATTAATATGATTGTTCTGTGCACAGAAGGTATTATAATTATCGATAACGCACGCCCTGTTTACACCGGATGATGTGCAGTAGAGAACAATGACTTCAATTCTAGAATGAATGATCATCGGGTGATGGCCGCCATTTTCATTTAAGTCGATATTTCATGAACAAGCGTTCTAACAAACACTTGTTCCCAATTACGAGGTCGTCTTTCTTGGTTTCTTCGAAGGTAACATGCCGAGAAGAAACCAGCAGTGGGTTGATGCAAAATAATATAGCGTTCAAGCTCCAAGTATGTGTGCACAGCATGTATATTTTTGTTATTATTTCTTATAACAATTCTAAATGATGTTGTTAGAAGACTATTTATAGCTGTATATAGACCATATAGATAAGATAAATTATGATTGTGACATTTATTGTTATTGTTATTTCTGATTCAATAAAAACATGAAGCTGAAGTTACTAGTATGTGTGTTCCTTATTTGCTGATATATTTCTTCTTGTTTAACGAAATCTGTTGGTAGGACCAACCTTTCTAAGGGTGCTTTCACATCTGCGTTTTTCGTAATTCGCGGCAGATGCGGTGAAAAAACCGCATCTGCCGCGTTTACCGCATAACCGTTCCACTTGCGGCGCGGTTGCGGTTTTTTCTATGCAAAGTATAGGCATACTTGCGGCAGGTGCGGTAAGTGCGGTTTTGCACTTGCGGCAGGTGCGGCCGCGAAAAAAAAACGCGGCTTACTGCGGTTTTTTTCGCGGCCGCACCTGCCGCAAGTGCAAAACCGCACTTGCCGCACCTGCCGCAAGTATGCCTATACTTTGCATAGAAAAAACCGCAACCGCGCCGCAAGTGGAACGGTTATGCGGTAAACGCGGCAGATGCGGTTTTTTCACCGCATCTGCCGCGAATTACGAAAAACGCAGATGTGAAAGCACCCTAAGCCATCTATATAGACATACAGTAGATCATAGGAAACTGAATAAAATGACACCTTCATATCTGCAATCCGATGTTTTATTCCAGAGAAATCCATGTTTTTCTTATATATACATGAGCTCTTCTAGGTTATGGGCCGGACACTGATCTCGCTGAGATTTTGCCTCCAGAGATTATTTTAAATAAAAGGGTGATATTACCAGTGTGAGACATGTATCATATCTAATACAGTTAAACTGAACTTTGTCTTCTTACAAACACATTTGCTGCAGCTCTCACAGCTCTGCTGTATTGCAACAATATTGTAACTCTGCCTATGAGATGGGGGCTGAAGATGAGAAGAACCTGCAGATATGTCAGATATAATCACACACAGCTCTGCAGTGAGAGCAGAGGGCCGCTATCACACATCACACTGGCAATGTCTACTTTTATTAAAAATATGTTCTGGAGTGTATATATATAATAATCCGTTTGGCTCAGCAAGGAACATGAGTTTTTAAATATCCAAATAAATCCCATGTACCATATGTTTCGGACGATAAGACGCACCCAGTTTTTAGAGGAGGAAAATAGGGGGAAAATTAAGCAAAAATGTTGTTATAATGCAGTGTTATGGGAGTGGGAATCTGCTGCTGACAATTATGGGGGTAATGTCCCCATCCTGGGCCCCTTCCTGGTAATATATGTCCCCCATCCTGGATTTGGCCTCCCATCCTGGTTTATAATCCCCATCCAGAATATGGCATCCACATCCTGGATATGGCCCCCTGATCCTAGTATATATCTATCACCCGCTTCTGGATATGGTCCCCCCAGACTAGTATATAGCACCCCCCCATCCTGGATAGGGCCCCCCATCCTAGTTTTTAATCCCCATCCTGGATATGCCCCCCACCATCCTGGATATGACCCCCATCCTGGTATACAGCCCCCCATCCTGGTATATAGCAACCCCCATTCTTGATATGCCCTCCCCATTCATGGATATAGCCGTCCACCCTATTACATAGCCCCCATCTTGGATATAGCACCCCCCATCCTGGTATGTAGCACCCCCCATCCTGGTATATAGCACCCCCCATCCTGGTATATAGCACCCCCCCATCCTGGATATAGCCCCCATCCTGATTATGGCCCCCTATCCTGGATATAGCCTCCCATCCTAGCGCACACACAAAAATAATAACTCACCTCTCCATCGCTTCTCTGCTTGCAGCACTGAGCACTTCTATATCCTCCTGTGTATGCCATAGGCACCCGGTCATTTGATCGGAGCACACAGCAATGACCTCACTGTACTGTGCCGGTCACATGATCGGATGCCGGAATACAGGAAGACATGTAACTGTTCAGTGCTACAAGCAGAAAAGCGACGGAGAGGTGAGTTATATAGGTTATTATTTTTGTGTGTGCACTTGGATGGGGGGCTATATCCAGGATGGGGGCACCATGTACAAGGATTTGGGGGTGAGTACACTTAAAGGATCCTGTCATCCCCAAATCACACTCTAAACCTATTAAAACCTGTCCCTAGAGCATATTAACACTGTCCCTACACTCCTTTTAGCTCCTAAATGGCATTAGTCAAAGTGAATATAAACGTTTTATAAGTACCTATTAGTCATGATAATGAGTGACTAATGCTATTCATAGTCACTCATCAAGGCAGCCCTCTTCTTTAAAACAACGCCTATTCAGGCGTGCTCGTCAGTCTATGTTCAAAATCGCGCCTCCCTGCGCGCCTCCCACTCTCTTCATAGCGTCCGGGCTTCACGTAGCTGTATGACGCGATTCGCGTCATTCCCGCGCCAGAATGACGTATTTGCAGCCGCGCCGCGCTGTCAGTTCAAGTCCCGCACTGCGCATGCGCATGGGCATGCGCAGTGCGTATTTTGAAGCTGACAGCGCGCGCGGCTGCAAATACGTCATCCGCGCCGAATGACGCGAATCGCGTCATACAGCTTACAGTGAAGCCCGGACGCTAATGAGAGAGAGGGGAGGCGCGCAGGGAGGCGCGATTTTGAACATAGACTGACGAGCAGCCTGAATAGGCGTGATATGAAGAAGAGGGGCTGCCTTGATGAGTGACTATGAATAGCATAGTCACTCATTATCATGATAATCAGGTACTTATAAAACGTTTATATTCACTTTGACTAATGCCATTTAGGAGCTAAAAGGAGTGTAGGACAGTGTTAATATGCTCTAGGGACAGGTTTTAATAGGTTTAGAGGTGATTTGGGGGTGACAGGATCCCTTTAAGCTCATATAATATGAGTGGGCCCATGTAATCCAGGCCACAGCTCCAGCCCGCGCCAGCCTCCTCCATCCCACTCTAGAGCTGCTTTATCCCAGTACAAGCCCCACAGCCCAATACATCCAGACGGTAAAGACCACACCTCCACACAGGTGAAAATGGTTTGGCTCATTAGAGAAGCTATAAAGCTGACCTTCCTTTGAGCTAGTTAAGAATCTGGAGCAATACATTTGTTTGTTCTATGAAACTCTCAAAATGGCCAGAAAAAGAGAACTTTTATGTGAAACTCGACAGTCTATCCTTGTTCTTAGAAAAGAAGGCTATTCCATGCGAGGCATTGCCAAAAAACTGAAGATTTCCTATAACAGTGTGTACTACTCCCTTCAGAGGAGAGCACAAACAGGCTCTAACCAGAGTAGAAAGAGAAGTGGGGGGCCCCGATGCACAACTGAGCAACTAGACAAGTACATTAGAGTCTCTAGTTTGAGAAATCAACGCCTCACAGCTCCTCAACTGGTAGCTTTGTTAAATAGTACCCGCCAAAGGCCATGTCAACGTGTACAGTGAAGAGGTGACTCTGGGATGCTGGCCTTCAGGGCAGAGTGGCAAAGAAAAAGCCATATCTGAGACTGGTTAATAAAAGGAAAAGATTAATATAGGCAAAAGAACACAGACATTGGGCAGAGGAAGATTGGAAAAAGTGTTATGGACAAACAAATCAAAGTTTGAGGTGTTTGGATCACACAGAAGAACATTCTGTGAGACGCAGAACAACTGAAGAGAAAATTATTATTTCAAATAAAACTAAAAAAAAGTCAATATCTCTACCCTTCGTCTGTCCGAATCAAATTAGTGGCATCTACTATATAATTGTCTAATGGCAACTTCCGTTTGAGGCCGAAATCGTGTGCCGCAGACAGAAGTGGCCCCCCCCCGCTCCTGCCCGCGCTCCCTGCGCTCCCCCCGCTCCCCGCTATACCCCCGCTCCTCGCGGCACCCCCGCTCCCCACGGCCCCCCGATCCCCGCGGCCCCCCACTCCCTGTGACCCTCCCACTCCTCCTGGCCACCCGCTCCTCCACAGTAAAAGTAAAAATAAGAAAATCCTCAATAAAGATACTCACCCGTCCGCCGGCTCGCTCCACCTCCATCTTCTAGCTCCCACAGGGCTTGAGGACCTGTCGTTGCCTGGGAAACGAGAGCTGATTTTTTTATTTTTACTATTACCGTGGAGGAGCGAAGAGGCAGGAGGGCCAGGAGTAGCGGTTGGGGCAGGAGGAGTGGAGGGGGCAGGAGGGGCAGGAGAAGTGAAGGGGGCAGGAGGAGTGGAGGGGGCAGGAGGAGCGGAGGGGGCAGGAGGGGCAGGAGAAGTGAAGGGGGCAGGAGGAGTGGAGGGGGCAGTAGGAGCAGAGGGGGTAGGAGGGGCAGGAGGAGCAGAGGGGGCAGGAGGGGCAGGAGGAGCGGAGGGGGCGAGGAGGAGCGGAGGGCAGGAGGAGAGCTGACAGGAGGAGAGACAGATGAGTGGTGACAGGAGGAGCAGGGGCAGGAAGAGCACGAGGCAGGAGGAGCGAGGGGTAGGAGGAGAGACGGAGGAGCGGGGACAGGAGGAGCGGGGGCAGGAGAAAGGACGGAGGAGGGGCGGTGAAAGAAGAAGAAACGGAGGAGCGGGGACAGGAGGAACGCTGACAGGAGGAGAGACAGAGGAGCGGTGACAGGAGGAGCTGGGGCAGGAGGAACACAGGGCAGGAGGAGCACGAGGCAGGAGGAGTGTGGGGCAGGAGGAGAGATGTAAGACTGAGGACATGTGGAGCGGGGGGCAGGAGGAACATGGGAGAGGAGGAACACGGGGCAGGAGGAGCGAGGACAGGAGGAGCGGGGGGCAGGAGAAACAAGGGGGAGGAAGAGCATGGGGCAGGAGGAGCACGGGGCAGAGGAGAGGTGACATGAGGAGTGGTGACAGGAAGAGAGATGGAGGAGCGGGGACAGGAGGAGAGATGTAGGAGCGGGGACAGGAAGAGAAACAGGAGTGGGGACAGAAGAAGCGGAGACAGGAAGAGTGGTGACAGGAGGCGAGACGAAGGAGCGGGAACTGGAGGAGAGGGGACAAGAGGAGAGATGGAGGAGGGAGCGGTGACATGAGGAGCGGTGACAGGAAGAGAGACGGCGGAATAGCGGGGACAGGAGGAGAGATGGAGGAGTGGTGAAAGGAGGAGCGATGACAGGAGAAGACACGGAGGAGTGGTGACAGGAGGAGAGACGGAGGAGCGGTGACAGGAGAAGTGGTGACAAGGAAGAGAGGGGGAGGAACGGGAACAGGAGGAGCAGGGACAGGAGGAGAGATGGAGGAATGGGGACATGAGGAGCAGTGATAGGAGGAGAGACAGAGGAGCGATGACAGAAGGAGCAGAGACAGGAGGAGCGACGGAGGAGTGGTGACAGGAGGAGAGATGGAGGAGCGGTGACAGAGGAGAGACGAGGAGCGGGGACAGGTGGAGCGGTAACAAAACGAGAGATGGAGGAAACAGGGACAGGAGGAGCGGTGACAGGTGGAGAGACAGAGGAGCGGTGGACAGGAGTAGTGGTGTAGTTCACTCACGTTGACTGAACAAGTTCTGTCAGTCACAGTATGTAAACTAATACATATTCTAGAATACCGATGCGTTGAATCGGGCACCATCTAGTAATATATAAAAGTATCATTTTAACAGCCAAATAAAATCAAGTGTTACACATACTATTCATTACAAAAGTTAAATGTTAATTTCAGATATAAATACAAAGTGCTTAGATAAAACATTTCTTTATGAACATAAAATTGTATATACAGTGGGTATGGGTAAGTATCAGACCCCTTTACATTTTTCACGTCTTTGTTCATTGCAGCCATTTAGTAAATTCAAAAAGTATTTTTTTTTCTCATTAATGTACACTCTGCACCCATCGTGACTGAAAAACAGAATAAAGAAATTTTTGCAAATGTACCGTATATACTCGTGTATAAGCCGACCCGTGTATAAGCCGACCCCCTATTTTTGCCCCAAACCTGGGAAAATCTATTGACTCGTGTATAAGCCAAGGGTGGACCCTAGCACAAGTATACAGCCCCAGCAGTGTGGTATACACCAGTCCAGAGTAGATACAGCAGCCCAGTGGTAGTATACACGCAGGTCCCAGTAGTATATACAGCCCCAGTGGTATATACAGCCCCAGTGGTAGTATAGACGCAGCCCTAGTAGTATAACAGCCCCAGTGGTAGTATATACAGCCCCAGTGGTAGTATACAGGGCCCCAGCAGTATATACGCCCCAGTGGTTTATACAGCCCCAGTGGTAGTATACAGGGCCCAGAGGTATATACAGCCCCAGTGGTAGTATATACAGCCCAGTGGTAGTATACAGGGCCCAGAGGTATATAGCAGCCCCAGCGGTAGTATACAGGCAGCCCAGTAATGCAGGCCCCACAGCGTCTCTCCGGTCACCTGTAAAGGAAACTATACTTATCACAGTGCTCTGATCGCGCCGCTCGCACCGCTCTCAGCTGCCGACGCGATCCTCCATCTTGCGTCTTCTTTCTTCTGTTTCCTGTGCTCGTCGCAGGGAATGACGTCATTGCCGCGACGAGCACAGATAACAGGAAGAAGACGCAAGATGGAGGATCGCGGTCGGCAGCTGAGAGCGGGTGCGAGCGAGGCGGGACAGAGCACTGTGATAAGTATAGTTTCCTTTACAGTGACCGGAGAGACGCTGGGGGGCCCTGCATTACTGGGGATCGGGGGCTGCTGTATACCGATGTATACATCCGGTATGTACCGATGTATACATCGGTATAACAGCACTGACTCGCGTATAAGCCGAGGGGGGTACTTTTCAGCCCAATTTTGGGCTGAAAAACTACGGCTTATACGCGAGTTTATACGGTATAAAAAAAGAAAAACTGAAATATCACGTGGTCATAAGTATTGAGTCTCTTTGCTCAGTATTGAGTATTTGCACCCTTTGACCTAGTACAGCCATGAGTCTTCTTGGGAATGATGCAGTTTCCCCCCCTGGATTTGGGGATCCTCTGCCATTCTTCCTAACAGATCCTCTCCAGTTCCGTCAGGTTGGATGGTGAACGTTGGTGGAGCCATTTTCAGGGATGCTCAATTGGGTTTATGTCAGGGCTCTGGCTGGGCCACCTAAGAATGGTCAAAGTTGTTTTGAAGCTACTCCTTTGTTATTTTTGCTGTGTGCTTAGGGTCATTGTCTTGTTGGAAGGTGAACCTTCAGCCAAGTCTGAGGTCCAGAGCACTCTGGAAGAGGTTTTCATCCAGGATATCTCTGTACTTGGCCGCTTTCATGTTTCTTCAATTGCAACCAGTCGTCCTGTCCCTGCAGCTGAAAAACACCCCCATAGCATGATGCTGACACCACCATGTTTCACTGTTGGGATTGTAGTGGGCAGGTGATGAGCAGTGCCTGGTTTTCTCCACACATACTACTTAGAATTATCACCAAAAAGTTCTATCTTCTTCTCATCAGATCAGAGAATCTTATTTCTCATAGTCTGGGAGTCCTCCATGTGTTTTTTTTGCAAACTCTATGAGGGCTTTGATATGTCTTGCACTAAGGAGAGACTTACATCGTGCCACTCTGCCATAAAGACCTGACTGGTGGAGGTCTACAGTGATGGTTGACTTTGTGGAACTTTCTCCCATCTCCCTACTGCAAGTCAATGGATAAAAGGAATATTATTTTTATTTTTGTATTTTGGAGAGAAAGACCAAGATGAAATTGACAATGTGATTGGGCTTGAACCTCCTCCAAGATGGGATGACTAGAAAGTCCTTCCATACTGCTTGGCTGTGGTCCATGAAGTTCAGAAGATTAGTAACATATTCCAATATTTACCACATTCCACACCCACTGATATCCATTTCAGAGAATATTTTATTCCAAAGGTATTTCTTTATCTGGCAGTAAACAAACACTATTATAACGGGTTGTTGACCTCAATGTGATGTCCTAAGTTGCACTACGGTATATTAAACTATATTATACTCATAACACTACATATCTATTATACTTTTATTGTCAGCTGTAATAGGTAATCTATTTTACATTGCACAACAATGAAATTGCAACACCAAGAACAGAAAGTTGGGGAATTGTGGAAATCACAGGATCGATTGACATGTTAATGATATGCACAAGAAATGAAGACAATTTTTCAAACTTTTTACTTACATGCCTTGGCTGCTATCAAGATGAATGACCATCTGAGGAATGGTCCACAATTCCACAAGGCAAAATGCACTTGGGCAGCAAATCAAAAATCCACTGCTTGTAGCTCCCTTGGCAATAGACGATAAAGATGTTCTTAATGAGAGACAAGTCTGGAGATGCTGCAGGCTATGGAAAAACATTTGGGCCATGCAGGCATGGAGCGCTAAGGGCTGGGGTATGCAGCAACTGGGCCAGTAGTTAGGATCACGGTGGCAATGCCCAGTGCTATGGTACTGACCCACATTGAAAAGGGAGAAACAAAATGGACAACTAAAAATAACACAGAAATAAAGTTTGTGATGCCAGTCAGGATAATCATCCAGAAATGGCTGGCACTGCTGGATATCCCTGGGAGATAGATGGAGAGGCAGTGCAGTTGTTAAACCCTTCCCAACCAGGGCTGGCTCTCAGGGGATGGTGATGATGGGGGTGGTAGTAGTGGTGCAGGATAGCAGAGAAATGAACAACAAGAAAAAGGATTTTGTTTTACCTTTAACTGCTCAATCAGATCCAGAATAGTACAACCTCCACCAGGTGTGTGGCCTAGGCCAGCCTGATGAGAACTGTAGTCCGCTCTGCTGGGTGGGTATAGTGGCCTTCCTGCTGACATCTGTAAATTGGTAGGATTCTAGTTGCTTTTGTGCTGTCCTGTAGTCCCTCTGGTTGCTGTGGATAACCACTAGCAAGGCTAGTAGTACGGATTCTTTTGGATATCTATACTAATTTCATTGCAGTTCCCTGATCCTATGTACTACGATCACCTCAAGTGGTCCCAAATGAGTGGCTAGTGAGCATAAACCCCACTAGCCTCCAGTTTCTGTCACTATGACCTGTAAGCCTGAGTAACTTAGGGCCTAGTGTCCTGCTGTGCAGCTGGTACTTCAGAGCAGCTTCCCAGCTCGCTCCTGGCTGATCCTCCTCCTGCACCTAACCCAGCTTTACTACCCAGCTAACAACTCCCTTCAATAAGAAAGGGTCACAGCCTAAGCAAGGCCCTTTAGTACTCAGCTTCCTAGTTGATGTTCAGGCAGTGTTGGATGCTTCAGACTTCCATCAGAGGGAGCTCCAATTCTCCTCAGTCATGACATTACCATAGATTGACATCAAATACCATTTGTGACCACCAGACCGCAGGGGCACCACACAGGCTGCTCACAACAGCACTAGCAACATGCAATCTGGTTTTGTTGCCTGGGAAATGGCTCCTAGGACACTTTGAAAAAATGGTCGTACCACTGGTTTCACTACCAAATCAATGTAACACTGAAGTTTTAGTGCATCAGAATAAAGAATAAAGGGTCTGGCAACCGTATAAATGCCACCCCACACAATTATACCGAGAGTTCGACCTGTGTGACATTGCAGTTAAAGGCTATTATGGTGAAGACCAAGATGGCAATGGAGGCTGAATTGAAGGTCTGTTCTCTTCAGCAATGAGTCCCTCTTTTTTCTTAGTCAAAATGTTTGCTAGAGATTTGTCTGGAGACCAAGTGGGCAACACCACAAAAAGGCCTTCTCAAGGGAATATCCTTCTCCTGGGATCTTGGTCTGGGGTGGCCAAATCTACAGCAGCCGGATCCCTCGCCTCTTCATTCCAGGTACACTAATAGCGCTGCATTACATCGTAAAAATAGCTGTACTACTTGATACATGACCAAATCAAATTGTTCTAGGACACATTTTTCAACTTGCCAGGTTGAATATTGCTCACGCTACTGTGAGCAATCTGTGTAGCTTAGACATGCTCCCATAACCAGCATCATCTCTAGACTTGTCTCCCATCGGGCATAAGTGGGAAGTCATTCATTGGCAATTGCACAGGGAGCTGCCAGCAGTGGATCTTGATGATTTGCCAAATTGCATTTAGGCAGAACAACTTCCTCAGACAACCATTGATAAACTCACTGATATCAGTCAAAGCTGTCAGTGCGGAAATTTATGGGCATGTCGCTCATACTCAATACTGAATAAATCAAGATGTTTAGAAAATTTTGTTTCCATTTAGTCAGAATTTACATATCAGTAACTTGTCTATCATTTCTGTGATTTACATAATTCCACAATTTTTACAGGTGTTGCAATTTCAATGTTGAGGAGTATAATTTCAAAAGCTTAACTAGAATTATGAAATTAATTTTCATATCAATTTTTTGGATGTTTTTAGTGATCTGCAAAGAAACAAAAACTAACTGGCATACCCTAACAGATTTATGCACATGTGAACAGGTGCAAGCTGCTTTGAGTCCATTAAAGGGAACCTGTAACTAGAATTATACAGCCCGAACCCCGGGCATTTCAGATAAAACAGTTTTAGCAGTCTCTCCCATGTGTGTGGGTATATAGGGAGAGATCTGTCAATCTGGTGACCAGTAGGGCAGGAAGATGCCAGCTGGGGGCAGTGTCAGATTAGTTACGGTATGTCTCTCGGGTAGCTCCTGTCTTTTCAAACTATTTTTTCTCTGAAACACTATATCATTTGATTTAGAGTAATGCATACCTGAAAGTTCTAATGCATGCTGCCAATATTTCGGACCGCAAGAAGCAAGTAACTGGATCCAGTGGCATAACTTGAAGCTCATGGGCCCAATGCAAAAGCTTCAACGGGGCCCACAATTATTGCAAATCTTTAATAGCATTAGTCTCTATAGGCCAATGGGACTTTTGGGTCCCCCTAGGCTCCAAAGAGTACAACAGCACATACTGGGTGCACCAAGATGCTGTATATGCAAAAATTGAAAGTATGAAATGTAAGCTGCAGTACTGCTGTATAGACTATATTTATAAAATGATGGTATTCAGCACATAAATTGGCCAATTTGCGTGAGGCCACCAGCCACGACAAGCAAGCTTATTGTTATGAGACCTTAACCTTTCTATCAGACATACTTCCACATAGCATAAAACTCCTTATTATGAGGTAGGAAGGTTCCAACTCTGTTTAAAAACATTTAGGCCAAAGTTAGACGTCAATTAAACACGGTATTTGTACGAACTGTGATTTACAGACCTAGTAAAACAGAGAAAAAAAACCTCCGGCACTACTTACAGCCTTCTGCAGAGAGGATCTGTCCCGGAGCTCTGTATGTCACATCCAGGATTAACAGGCGCCAGCTGATAGTAGAAGTAGTGGTGTTACTTAGAGATGGGCGAATACCTTACTATTCGGAATCGCTATACCCGCAACGAGTAGGTCTCGGTATTCGCTATTCGTTGCGAGTATAGCGATTCCGAATACTTTTGCAGTGTATCAATAGATACACTGCAAAAGTCCTGTAAAAGAGAGAAAAAGTGGTTAAAAAATAAACAAAAACGGATACTCACCTTAACCGACGGCTGTACCGGGACCGGCCGATGCATATCTATTCATGGAAAAGGACCTTTCCCTCTCTCAGCCAATCAGATGGCTGGAAGAGATCTGGCCAATCAGAGGCCGCCACGTCACAATCACGCAATCGCTAGCGGCCACCTGATTGGCCAGATGGAAAGGTCCTCGGTGTACCTGAGAGGACCTTTCCATCTGGCCAATTAGGTGGCCGCTAGCGATCACGTGATTGTGACGTGGCGGCCTCTGATTGGCCAGATCTCTCCCAGCCATCTGATTGGCTGAGAGAGGGAAAGGTCCTTTTCCATGAATAGATGTGCATCAGCCGGTCCCGGTACAGCCATCGGTTAAGATAAGTAGCCGATTTTTTAATTTTTTTAACCACTTTTCCTTTCTTTTACAGGACTTTTGCAGTGTATCTATTGATACACTGCAAAAGTACTCGGTACTTGCCACTCCCGAGTAATCCTGCGAGTAGCGAGTACACGAATACCGCTACTATTCGGCGAGTGCCGAATAGTAGCGAGTATACTTGCCCATCTCTAGTGTTACTCAGTATAGAAAAAAATCCAGCAGCCATCCGATCCTTAACCCCTTCACCACCCAGCTATTTTTCGTTTTCCATTTTTGTTTTTTGCTTCCCTGCTTCCAAGAGCCATAACTTTTTGATTTTTCCTGTCAGTACAGACATATGACGGCTTGTTGTTTGCAGGATAAGTTGTACTTTCAGATGCAATTATTTATTTTACCATGTAGCGTTCAGGAAAATGGGGAAAAAAATCCAACTGCAGTGAAATTGCAAAAAAAAGTGCAATTACACATTTGGTTTTTGGGTTTTATTCACCATGTTCACTATATAGTAAAACTGTTGGGACGCTGTGCTGCCTCGGGTTGGTCCGACTTCGTAGATACCAAACCTGTATACTTTTACAGTTGTCTAAGTGGTGAAAAAAAATTCAGAAGTTTGAAAAACAAAAGAATTGCACTTCTGTGCCATGTTCTGTGACCCATAGCGTTCTCATTTTTCAGGATCTGGGGCTGTGTGACGGCTTATTTTTTTCGGCTTGAGCTGATGTTTCTAATGATACAATTTTTGGATGGATACACTGTTCTGATCGCCCGTTATTAAATTTTATTGCAATGTTGCGGTGACCAAAATAACTTAATTTTGCCATTTGGACCTTTTTTTCTGTTACGCAGTTTACTAATCTGATTAAATGATTTTATATCTTGATAGATTGGGCATTTCTGAACGCGGCAATACCAATTATGTGTATTTTTTATATTTTTTAATATTTATATTTGGAATGAGGCAAAAAGGGGGGTGATTTCAACAAATTGATCAATGAGCAGTTTATCTTCCCCCTGTGCCAAGGCGGGTTCTGCCTCTTTGAGTGCCCTTAGTGCCTCCTGTAGTTTTAATGCAAAGTCTCTCACACTCTCTTGTGGTTTTTGACAACACCCAAAGAATCTCATTTTAGTTCTGGCATCTACACTGTTCTCAAAGATAGCCATTACATGTTCCAGAGTGTCTTTATCATCATCATCCGACCAGGACTTTGTTTCTTGCTGTGCATGACCAGTTAATTGTCCCATTAGTATGCTGACGCGCTGGCCTTCTGTCAGGGGGTATATGCTGTAGTAGCTATCTAGCTTTTCTTTATAGTCAGTGAGGATATTGGGCTCACCTGCGTACTGCGGCAGCCATGTCGCTCCCGGGGTGTACGTCATCCGGAACGGCATGATTGGTGACATCCCTTGTGCTGCTGCACCGCCAGGTGGTCTGTCTGCTCCGGAGGCAATACTGTCCACTCGCTGCACAGGATCGTCCGGTTGCGACATCTTTCTGCCCCCTTAGTTAATTCTGACCCTTCCGGTCTTCTACTTCCATCGGGTGTACAACTTTCGTTCCGCAGTGGGACAGGGTTTCTCTTCCCCACCAGATGTCGTCAGAACGTAGGTTGGGCCTCGTTTTGCGCTTTTGTTGGGTACCGCCCACAATGATACAACAATGGCGACAGTCCAAAGCGCGTATTTCACACAATTCACAACACACAGTACCCGGTTTAATGGGCACGGGATCCTATTCGTGATACCAGGAACTGAGGCACCCTCAAGCCGTGGGTACTCAGGAACTGGATCGCTGCTGCTGTCACTGGGGAGTCACGGGGGTCATGACCCAGTCCTGTGGCCTGGGCGTCAGTTGAAAAAGGGGATATGTATAGGGGAGATTGTCATGACGCCACCCGTGGTATGTGGTCAGCGGGGACCACCGCTGCTGCAGAACCTCCGGGGATGATGGATAGCAGCTGAGATGGGACTGCTCTCCACGGGTAAAGCCAATCCCGGGGCAGTGTAAATAGTTTATGTGTGGGATGCAGGGGGATGGGCACAAGGTATAGGCAGACTAACTGTTTTGTAGTTTTCTCAGTTCTTTACTGGAGCAGATGGTAAAAGCTGTCCACGGAGTCTTGAGAGCAACTTAGGGTAGTTCTCACCCAACCGGGTCTTTGGCTTCCTTACTGCGCTTTCAGTTTGGCTCCTGCTGCTGCTTAAGCTTGGCTGCCGGCCCTGTCTTATCCTGTGAGGTACCGGTATGACAGGCAACTCGAGTCCTTTACTTATACCTTATTGCCAGGTGTCAGTGTCTCTGAACTCTCTCTCTGTTGCTGTGTCTGTGGGTAGTGTGGCTGGGAATTGTGGCGCCCTGTGCCAGGTAAGCCACAGAACCAACTAGCACACTAAGGGATTTCTACATCTGGTACTCACATACACTCAACACCTTCCACTCCAGGCCTGTAGGGGGAGCCCCATTGGTTGCTGTTAAGCCAGATCCCCTATAAATACAGGTGCTGTGGGCAGAGTTAGCCAGAGTGTGCAGTCGCAAGGAGAACTATGAAGATCAGCTCAGAGCCTAGTGAGCAAAACCAGCTACTGGAGCAGTGCTAGGCCTGAAACCAGTGCACCGCCTGAGCCAGTGTGAGGGTCCAGAAAGTGAGGACGACAGGCAGAGGCGAGGAACAGTACAGGGGCAGAGAAGCCATATCGGCTCACCCAGGAGAACACCGGTCACTGGAGTCCAAGTCTGCAAAGGAGAGAGATTAGCCCAGCAGAGAATCCCAGTACACCGCGGAGGTTTAGCTTCCTGGACACACGCAGCACTTACCAATTGAGAGCCAGGAGCCACAGAGAGGTAGCGGTAGCCAAGTGAGAGCCCTCAGTGTAACAACACGGGTGTGAGAGAGAAGAGAGGTCAGGCCTGGTTTCACATACGCCAGACTTCAGGACAAGGAGGCCTATAGCCCACTCAGTGTGGAAATCCCAAAGTGCACTCTTCAACCATGGAAGTGTACCTGCAAACCACCAGTAAAAAGGTACAGAAAAAGACTTTCTTGTGTGTGTGTCCATCCTTCCAGCCTGTCCCACACCACAATGACTGTGCTACCCTATTCCACCATCATACCCTTACAGCCCCGGGGACTCTGCTCCACCTGTAGGGAGCTGCAACACCTTTCTGCCGCCCATCACCTGGGAGGCCCCAGCAGCGCTGGTGTCATCACCGAATCTACAGGTGGCGTCACATATAATCTCTTATCCCTGTAAATACCCCCCTTTTTACTGTCACCCCAAGGGCACAAACTTGGGCACCGACCACCCGTGACATCAACCGTACCCAAACGCCCAAGATCTAAGTACCCCAGACACTTGAGGGCCAGACAGCTCTGGCGTCACAAACAGGATCCCGTGCCTGGTGTAACTGGGTGCTGTGTGCCGTGCATAGACTCTGTTTTGTGAACTGTTAATCTGGACCGACAGTGCTGCGCCACAGAGCGGGAAGGAAAGGGGCGTTACGGCTGCAAGGGTGCGAAGATAGGCCCTGCCTCACGCTCTGCCGAGAACCGCCAAGTGCAGCAGTCTGATCCGGAAATACCGAAGGTGCTCCACTCCTCGCCTGCGGTGCCGACTACGTACTTTCACTTTTCAGAGGCTGGCAACTGGGGGGAGCGAGAATGAGTGCCCCGGACGCAAACAACGCAGCGGCCCATCATGTAAACCCACCTGCCGATGCAAGCGGAGCCCAATATGTACAACCCGCCGGGCCCGCACTCGCCAATCCACCCGATGGCGCACTACCGGCACCTGCACCAGTAGCCCCGATAATGCCGATCTCACTGCCATACGTCCCTAACGCAGCCTGGTTGCCCAAGTATGACGGCCAGCCAGGCACCTTGACTGCATTCAGGAGAAGGATCTGTAATGCGTTGGACATGTATGCGATGACTGGTAGACAGACATCATCTGTAGTGATGGGACAGTTAACAGGTGCAGCAAAGCTGGAAACTCAACACTGGTCAGAGGAAGATCAAGAGTCTGTCTTTGTATCCAACTCTTCCAGTTGCCCTGGTGCCGGTGGCAAACTGGGTAATAAATAGGTTAACACCAGCTTTTTGTTTTCAACTGGCACTAAGATAGAGATTCCTCATGTTGGGCCAATGTTAGACCTGGCTATAAAGAACCTCTAAGTAAATGGTAAATAATACACCACATAGAGACAAATCTTTTATTTGGAAAAACAACACAATGACAATCCTCATTTCCATCTTTATTACTCCCCTATAAACCCTCCACAATCCTCTGAGACGTTCTCTCATGGCACGACCCGAAAAAAGTGAGTTTATGGTTTCTCTGTGAGCGGGATGACATCACAGTCTGGGTCTGCTAAGTTCAAATATATCTCTGAACTCAGGTGACTTTTCCTCAGTCACCCTGCTGACTTTTGAGTCCCATGGGAAAGATCCCTGTGTTCAGAGCAGTAGCTGAACTCAGGTGACATAGACTGTGACATATCCCATCCCATTCACAATGGTAGCCGGAAATCAGTCAGTTTCTGGTCCTGTCATTAAAGGACATCACAGAGGATTGTGGAGGGTTATGTGGGAGTAATAAAGATGGAATTGAGGTATGTGTTTGTGTTCAAATAAAATGACTTTTCTCTATGTTGTGTATTATTTACTATTTACTAGATATTCATGTGGGCCAGGTCTTACATTGGCCAAACATTATGAATCTCTGGCTTAGTGCCAGTTGGCAATATTCAGCTGGCATTAACCCCTTTATTACCCAGTCTACCACCGCTACAGGGCAGCTGGAAGACTCTGGTACAGCACCAGAAAATGTTGCTTTGATGAATTCGCCATTTTCTTGGACAGCTGCGGGTTGCAATTTGCAGCATGACGGGGGTGGGGCACCAGAATGCTTGGGATTTCCCATGCTGAAGATTTCAGCCCCTAGCTGTAATCCACGAGAGTCCAACTATGTGTGAAGTCAGGGCACATTTACAACAGATCAGCTGATTGAGTCAGCTGACTGGTGAACAGATCAGCTGCATTTGTCGGCTGATCTGTTCTGCTAAAGACATCTGCGCTCAGTTGACTCAATCAGCTGATGGGCTCACAGCTCAGCTGACCTGTTCTATGTCACACATCGCTGGAGATCGCAGCGAACTCTCGTGGATTATATCGATGGCGAACTGGTTGGGAACTAATAAATTGGATAACGAGGTGTATCTATATATTTTGTATGCAACAAAGGATTTATGTGTATGTGTTTTTTTTTTTAATTCTTTACTGAAAGTATTGCTAATGGCTGGCTGTCATATTGACAGCTGACATTAGCAATAGGGCTTTAATGTGAGAAGCCAAAAAAAGCTGACATCAACACCTTTATTACCCAGTCTGCCACCGCCACTAGGGCAGATTGGAAGAGTTGGGTAACCGCCACATTTGTCATCTTTCATGGAGGCATCAATTGCGGGGCGCCTGCTGGCTGCAATTTTCAGAGTGGGAGGCCCAGAACTCTTGGACCTCACCATACTGAGAATTTCAGCCCCCAGCTGCCTGGATTACCTTGGCTGGCAATATAAAATACGACAAAGCGCATACCCACTTTTTTCAATTATCTATTTATTTTTACAGTAATCTGATTCAAGTTTGGCTGCCATACTCACAACCAATCACAAATGGCAGTAGAAAGGGTGGGCGAGACTAAATATGACTTTAACCAATCAACAGTAGGGAAGCAGTGACATTCATGAGTGGGCCCAGAACTCCATCCAGAAGCTTGATGACAGCAGCCATAATGCTTGGTAAGTAATAATTTAGGAAGCTAATGTCTGTGCGAAAACAGCAGGGCTCACTGTAAAACGGTTTGAGCTGTGTCTGGCAGCTCTTGGGCCCCATTGAAGGTGTTATTCCATGTCCTTGATTTTGCTTCCCAGTGATTTGAATGGGGTTTGGATGTTCGGTGAACGGTTCAGGTAACTGTTCGGTGAATATATTCTGCTTGGCAAACCGAACTGCATCCGAACTTCAAAAGGTTCGCTCATCTCTAGTCTTGCACTAGATGTTTAGCCACAGAGAAGGCACAATCTCCATTCCCAATGGCAGCATCTGTGCTCATGTGAGGAGGCCACTTTTCCCAGTTGCATTGGCTCCTCCCCTGGTGATGAAGGTAATTCGAGGAGGGCATCACTCTCCTACCAGAGACCTTGTCATATAGGGGATCTCATCTCCTTCTGTCCAGGCACACTGCCAGAGTTATGGCGACTTCTCGACTTTGAGTTGGTTAGTGGTGTCTTTCACAGAATTCGCCAGTCTGTCCAAGAATATGGTCTGCAAGGCAGCATCTTTTCACCCCACCTCAATAGACCACCATCTGAATTGAGAACAGTATTTGTCTGCTAGGACGCTACCCTGAACAAGTGCTCAGAGGTTAGATTCTGCAGCTTTATCTGGTTTATCATAAATAAGCCCCAATGCCCTAAAAATTTCCTTAACGGAGTTAAGGGCCAGGGAGCCATCTGCCAGAGTAAAGGTCCATGTCATGGGATCCCCACTAAGAAAGGAGATAATTAGCCCCACTTGAGACCTCTCATCCCGCGAAGACATGGGTCTAAGCTGAAAATATAATTTACAACTTTCCAGGAAATTCAAAAATGATTTGTGAACCCCTGAAAAAATTCTGGCAATAGAACCTTAGGCTCAGGGGACACTTCGGCCCCAAGCACAAGGTCCAGTATATGGGGTATCAGAGCTGCCCCAGGAGAGGGGGCACTTCAGTATCTACCTGACCAGGGTTTGGGCATGATGCTCCACATTAACAGCCAAATCCTGGAACAGATCTGATCCATCAGCTGATGTTTGGATCCATTCAACCTGGGCTGATTATTACATAATCCTGGCTGATGGTGAACTGACCAGCTGTAAGCCAGCTAGTGCAGTGTATAGGTCACACTTTTGTGCTGGTGTGGCGCCCCTGCGTTCTGGTCGCCACAGAGGGGCACCGCACCCATTCCATGGGTGTGGTATTCCTGTTCTCAAGGAACAGGATGGTAAGTTCAGACACTCACAAAGGCACCCAACACATCCAATCTCAGGGACCGTGGGCGGACCCGATAGAGTCAGGGGACTTGGTACCGGTTGCCCGACAAGACCCGTGGCTGCTGTATTGGGGTACGGTGTGCAGAGGTGTGAGCAGGGAAGAGGCGGACAGGCAGCGCTGAGAGAAAGAACAACCAGTGAGGGAAGGAACACAAAAGTGGTGTCTTGGACGAGCCATCTTAGTTCACTGAGGACTAATCAGACTGTGATTGTGCAAGGACTGTACCCTGTGGTGTCACCAAAGTAACAGCTAAGTAAACCGGGTTTAGAACTCAGAACTGTATGTGAGACTATTCATTTCCCACCT
Source organism: Allobates femoralis (assembly GCA_033576535.1). Classification (NCBI taxonomy): domain Eukaryota; kingdom Metazoa; phylum Chordata; class Amphibia; order Anura; family Aromobatidae; genus Allobates; species Allobates femoralis. Next base: position 201,038,218 of record JARQOC010000011.1, on the reverse strand, counting down.
GCGGAGTGGTAGACTGATAAGCCACACAGGCCACAGAAGCCGGCCTGGGAGAAGCTTCGAACCCGTTCTTCAGCCAGAACTTCCCCACTGGCCCACCACCTAACACTACACCGGTTGCCCTGGGGAACCGCTTCACCCATGGAGAGCGAAACCACCAAAACTGCAGACACATCATCCACAGAGGTCCCACACTGCACGTTGGCCATTATTATCCGAATACCACAGGTGGCGTCATGACAACCATTCCCTATACCCGATATCCCCTTCAAACATTATTGACACCGCCAGGGCCAACTGCGGGGTCTCGACCCCTGTGATTCCCCATGGTACCAAAGCCCGATTCCAAATACTCCGTGGCCCTGGGGGGCGTGTGACCAGCTGTCGCACTGCCGCGCACCCTGGAAGGTCAGATATACTCTTCACCTGCCTACCTATCCTTGTAAGGGGGGACTTTTGCAGAGCCTTTACCAGGCATCAAGCAGCACAGCGACTGGTGACTACACACTCAAGCAGCAGACAGGTCAAATGCACCAGAACCAAACAAAAGGTGCAAACCACAATAATAACCAAGAACAAAGACCCAAAGCATGAACCACCTCAGAAGCATTGACTTGTACCACCTGACAGAACTGAAAATAATCAGCAAAGACCAGAGGAAATGGTAGGCTTTAAATCTGCCTCCTAGTAGTCACCAATTTGGGACAATGCCCAATCTTCACCCTCAGACATACATAGACACCGGAGGAGGGAGGAGGGAGGAATGGAAGGAACCTCCCACCAACTGACTGCACCAGCAGGCATGGTATCCGATACCCACTAACAACAGCTAAAACCAGGGCACCCAGCGTCCCAGGGCCCCTGAACAGTATAATCACTGGGAGCAGCGGCATCCCACTTCCCAATAACACTAGGAGTAAATCTCATGGAATGCAATTATCAGATTATCGCTACAAGCTCCACCCGCAGGAGGTGAGACCCAGGTCCTCATGGCCAGTGACAGGTGACCCTCCAGAGAGGCGAAGCATGCCAGGGAGCGTGAGCGACTCGGTCAGGTATGGAGCTACTAGTCCTTCTTTTTGCTCAGCAGTGGTTGGTTTTCATCTTGGAACTCTGCCATGCGGCTATTTTTGCCCAGTCTCTTTCATATGGTGGAGTCATGAACCTTTAACTGAGGAAATTGAGGCCTGCAGTTCTTTGCATGTTGTTGTTTGGTCCTTTGTGACCTCTTGGATGAGTAGTCACTGCGCTCTTGGGGTAATTTTGGTCAGTCGGCCACACCTGGAGAGGTTCACCACTGTTCCCTGTTCTTGTCATTTGTGGATAATGGCTCCTACTGTTGTTCACTGGTGTCAAAAAGCTTTAGAAATGGCTTGATAACCTTTTCCAGACTTATAGATCTCAATTACTTTGTTTCTTATGTGTTCCTGAATATCCTTGGATCACGGCATGATGTCAAGCTTTTACGGATTTTTTGGCCTACTTCACTTTGTGATTTCTCGATTGAGGACATGTATGGCAGTAATCAGGCCTGGGTGTACCTAGGGAAATTGAATACAGCTTCCCAAAGATGTGATAAATCACAGCTAATTTCTGTTTGGGGAGTACTCACTTTTTCACATAGGGCCCTGTATATTCGATTTCTTTTTCCCTGAATATTAAAGACTCCCATTTATAAACTGCATTCTGTGATTACTTGTGTTATCTTTGTCAATAAATTACATTTGTTTGCTGATCTGAAACATTTAAGTCTGACAAACATGCACAAGAATTAGAAATCAGGAAGGGGCAAACACTATTTCACGCCACATGTTTATGTATCTAAAATTGACATAGTACAGGTTATCTTTAGTAATGTTCTTTACATAAACTTCACAATGTACATAATGTACAAGCAGAGCACTGTACATTCCATAGAAAGCTTTGAAAGCAAAGGTGATTTCACTCATAAGTGATAGGCTTTGACTAAATCTTCTGTCTTCATTTGGCAAGAGGTATCTTATATCACAATGTGTCTGGCTGTAAATTAATTACCTTGTTTTAATATGAAGTGTTTGTTTCCCCCATAACTAGTGAAGATGGCATAATAAATTGGTCCATATGGACCCTTCACATTGATTGAAAATAATTATATATATATACTTTTAGGAGAAATTTCTAAAACTTCTCTCACATGTTGACTGCCTTGCAATTGTGGCGCCCCTGTGACCAGGGTGGCCACAGATAGGAACTGCAGCCAGGAGATAGTGACAGTTTGTATATCAAACTCCCCTGTAAATATCCCCCCATTTATTGCGGAGCCCAGGACACGGTCCGGACTAAGATCGCCATGACATCCCCAGCAGTACCCCGGTCCGGTGCCGAGTATCCCGTCCCAGTGGGCTCCACACAATTCATTAGTGTTGCTGCTGTGTTTAAATTGTTTTTTTCCCCCCTAGACTATGTTGTGTGATGCAGCTGCAATTGGAGAAGTGAGTCATAGCATTTGGGTGGAGGTGTAGGGGTATGTCTTACTGTTCAAATCTCCACTCCCTCAGCCTTTAAATAGCTTCACTTCCCTCCACTAGGTGTCGCAGTTTTAGCTCATTTCTACCTGGACTCTGTGGTGTGAAGTTGTGCTGTTCTGAGCTATGTTATTGCTGTCATTGACTTTCATCGAAGCTGCTGGGTTTCCTGGTCCGTGGGTGAAGGTAGTAGCCCTTAGTCTAGGGCTGATCAGGAGTAAAGGCTGGGGTGGTTACCCTCACCTCCTCACCTTCAGTGGTATTTTCGGGAACAAGATTAGTTGGGGACCCCAAGTCCCGGGCCAGATTAGCTCCCCTAAACACCCTTGCCCATCTTACCATCTTGCCTCCTGATTCCCTATCTGTTATACCACCCCATGACACTCCCAAAACAATAAACGCTTATACTTACTAATAGTATTGGGTGAACCCTTACCAGGAAGGTCCGCATTCAGGGTCTGTTAGTTACAGTTTGGGTTTGTGGCACCCTGTCCCAGTTGACCACAGGCTTCCCTGGGACACTGAAGGATTTCCCACAGCGAGTAACCCACTTACACCCAACATCTTCCACCCCAGGCCTGTAGGGGGGGCCCAAGTGGTTGCCTTAAGCCAGTTCCCCCAGAAATACAGGTGCTGGGGGCGGAATCAGACACAGTGTGCAGACGTTAGAAGAGCTGTAAGGTAGCTCAGAGACTAGTGAGCTGAACTGGTAACGGAAGCCATGCTAGGCCCAAACCAGTACACACAAGAGTCAGTGTGAGGACCCGCAGAGTAGGGATTGAACGCAAAGGCGAGGAACACTTTACCAGGGGCAGAGGAGCCATACCGGCTCACGCCATTAGAGTACTGGTCACTGGAGCCCGAGTCTGCAGGGGACGGAGGAAATAGACCCAGCAGAGAAACCAGCATCCCGAGTGGGCTCAGCTTCCTGGAAACCCGCAGCACCAACAATTGAAAGCCAGGGACCGCGGGAGAGAGCCGGCGGTGGCCCATGAGAGAGCCCTCAGTGCAGCAACACGGATGTGGAGAGAGAAGTAAAGGTCTGGTTAGGTTACATACCTGCCCGACTCAGAACAGGAAAGCTAAATAAGGAGGCCTACAACCCTACTCGCTGTGGAGATCCCAAAGTGTTTTCCTTCACTCCGGACGTGTGTACCTGTAACTAGTCATCAGTAAAGGTACCAAAAGACTTTAATGTGTGCGTGTCCCTCCTTCCACTCATCCTGCACCACATCAACTGCGCTCCCCTACTCCAACCCTGTACTGAAGCGACTGTGCTGCCCTACTCCACCATCACAACCCTTAGCCCCGGGGACCCCGCATTCTACTTTTCAAAAAGTTGGAGGTGTTGGTGTAAAAAACACAAAACTGAAAAATGCTTGCACACTACACATTGTTGCAAACATTTGTAAACTTTAGTTTTCTCCCGAAAACTGATTGATGACCGCATAGTAATTTACACAGTGCCAGACTGCGCTGGCAAAAAAATGGCAGATAATGCCAACCTTTGCTAACACAGACATATTTTGCCACAAATAATGGTCAGAGTGCCAAACTTTGTGTATGTATAACTCATAAAACAGAAAATAGTGCCCAGGCAGTGCAAGAAATGTCTACAAATACGCATTATAGAGTGTAGCACACCAGGGTATGGGAACTCGGATGTCTGGGCCTCTTTCTCTTCAAACAGGGAATGTCGCCGGTGGTCTGCCCAGATCCTGGTCCCGGGGACAGACCAAAAGAAGGGGTTGTTTTAGTATTTACAAGGGATTAGTCTTTGTCTCATGACGCCACCTGGCGACTAGACACCAGCGCCGCCACAGTCTTCCGGAGGGTAGGTTGGAGTGAGCAGCTCCCTACAGGTAGAGCTAAACCTCCGGGGCAGTGATGATTGTGAGGAATGGAGCAGGGGTTTGGCCAGGTTGTGGATTCACGGGATAGTCTCTGATGACTACCGCGTTTCTCTCTTTCCACGGTGTCTGGCTCCCTGAACAGTGATTAAGCAGGCGACCGGGTGACTGGAGTCTGCACAGTTTGCCGGGGTTCTCTGCTGGGCATGTAGCTCTCCTGCGGACGCTGACCCCGGTGTCCAGTGTGTTGTTTGGGCGAACTTGTTCTGGCTTCTCGGTTCCTACTTTCCTTCCTCTTTCCTCTCCTTGCCTTCAGTCCCTACTCCTGGCCTGGCAGGACTGCTCAAAGGCTGATCACGGTCACCGGGTCGGGCCTAACACAGACCGATCACCAGGCCGTATTTGCAGCTCTGCTAGAGTCTGCACACTCTGACTAACTCCTCCCCAGCATCAGTATTTATAGGGGATCTTGCCTAAGGGCAGCAAGTTGAGCTCCCCCTACTGTGCTGGGTGGAAGGTGTTGGTTGTACTGGTGTACCTGCTGTGGACATTCACCTGTGTTCTAGGAAGGCCTGTGGGTACCTGTGGATGCCGGGACCACAAGAGCAAATTAATTGAATGTGTCCATAGTTCCGCATATCATGGTGAAGACACAACTTAGGGCTCAGACACATCGGCGTTAAAATTGGGTGAGCGCAATGCGAGAAATCTGCATTGCACTCTGATCAATTTAATAAATGAGTCAGAGCAGATGAACGTTTGTTTACAGCATTTTTTTCATCCAGATTCTGGATGAGAAAAAAGTAGCAACATGCTGAGACTGGATGCGAGTTTCCTGCGAGTACTCGCCAATACAAGTCATGGGTGCAATAAAAAAGCACAGCACACTGACAGTGTTTTAGCATGGTATTTCCCATGCTGGAAAAAGTTAGAATAGAATAGATGGATAGCTAGGAAAGATAGAAAGATGATAGGTAGAACATCTTACCAGTCTCCCGCTTCTGCTTCTGGGGCCGCCGATAAAACTTCATGCATATTTACTGTGTGGCACCCTGCCCTAACAGGTACCATAGGACAACCTATGCATGGAGGGATTTCCACAACAGGTAACCTACACTCTCAACACCTTCCTCCCCAGGTCCTGTAGGGCGAGCTCCACTTGCTGTCTTTAAGCAAGATCCTTTATAAATACAGGTGCTGGGGGCAGAGTTATGCAGAGTGCAGTATCAGAGAGGACTGTGAAGAGTTCAGTACGGAGCAGTACTGTGAAGAAACCTGGTGCCGGAGCCACTCTAGGCCCAACCCAGAGGACTGTCTAGCCAGAGTGAGGTACCTGAGAGTGAGGTTCAGAGGCAAGGCTAGAGAGAAAGAAGTAGAATTGGGGCAGAGGAGCCATACCGGCTCACCCCACGGGAACAACCGCGGACACCGGAGTCCGAGTCTGCTAAGGAGCATTTAGCCCAGCAGAAGAACACTGGTCCGACCAAGGAGACTTCAGTTTCCTGGTCACCTCTAACCAAAGACCAAACAAAGAGCCAGGACCCGCAGAAAATCCCCAGAGGTAGCGGCAATCCGAAGAAGGTTCTTACACGAGCTCAGAGTTACAGAGGAAGAGAAAAGCGCAGGAAGCCAAGTCAGGTTCCATACAGGTCAGGGCTTCACCACAAGTAAAAGAAGGGACAAGGAGGCCTTACAAATCACTCACTGTGGAAAAAGTGCATCCCGACCATCTGGAGTGTAACCTGGACAGTGCCGGTTTGTCATCAGTAAAGGTACGGAAAACTACTACTCCCAGTGTGTGTGTCAGTTCTTACAGACCTGGTCCTGACCATAGCACATAGACTGTAATTACCTCCCACCTACAAAGCCTCATCCCTGTGTCAACTCCTATCCCTACATCACTGCCCCGGGGACTCGCTCCACCTACGGGAGTTATACCATCAAGCTGCTCATCTATCATTCCCGGAGGTCTGCCGCAGCGCTGGTGCCATCACCAAACGCCGTAGGTGGCGCCACGACTTCTACAATCAAATCTCTGTAAATAATCCCCCATTTTTAAAGCGACTCCCAGGGCACGGTCACGGTGTGACATCCCCAGTATCCAACACCTGGGATCCGAGTATCCCAAGCCTTGGGGTGGGTCAGCTGCACTGCCTGGCAACAGCCGATCACAGACGTTCACACTCTGTGAGAGCCTCTGTGATTGGCTGTTGCCAGTCAATGCAGTGAATATGCATGAAGCCTAACTGGTGGCCCCGGATCGATCTATCTATCTATCTATCTATCTATCTATCTATCTATCTATCTATCTATCTATCTATCTATCTATCTATCTATCCTTCCTATCTGTCTGTCTACTCTTTTCTAACTTTATACAGCATGGGAAAGACCATGTTAAAAACGCATTGCACACTGACACCACATGAATGTCACACTGATGTTAGCTGAGAAAAAAAAACACAATCACATTGCACTCACATGCCACACTGATCCAAAAACGGACGTCACTTGTCCTACTCTCCTATATGAGAAACAGTCAGATTTTTCATATGCCCGTGTGTTTCCAGCCTTATCCTGCTATGACTAAACTTACTTTCCCTGTTTCACTTACATTATTAATATTATTGTACAATTGACATACAAGTCCCGAGGTTCTGCCAACAGTCATGATCCAATGGGATGAGGAAAATAGATCTTAGAATCATGTAGGACATCGCCCCTTATAAAAAGCTATGATGAACAATAAAATATATAACACGACTCATATAAAAATGTCTCTCAAAGGTTCTCACCTAGGGAGGTGAATTCTCTAACCCGTAGGTCTGGATGAACAACATGACCTGGGTGCGATGCTATATTGAAGCACATCTTGACAGACGACACGTAGATCAGTAAGGACTATAGCAGCAAGACGGCAGTGAAACGAGCAGATAGCACAGATGAAGTAGAGCCTGGTATGCGGATTCACACGGAAGCATTAACTGTATATTAAACTGGTATGTTCTGCCTGCTAAGCAGTTAATCATAAGAATGCAGTCTGCTATCTAAGGGCCCTTTCACATCAGCGTTTTTTTCAAATCGCGGCAGATGCGGTGAAAAAACCGCATCTGCCGCGATTACCGCATACCGGCTGCACTTGCGGCGCGGTTGCGGTTTTTGCCATGCAAAGTATAGGCAGACTTGCGGCAGGTGCGGCAAGTGCGGTTTTGCACTTGCGGTAGGTGCAGCCGTGAAAAAAACCGCGGTCAGCCGCGTTTTTTTTCGCGGCCGTACCTGCCGCAAGTGCAAAACCACACTTGCCGTACCTGCCGCAAGTCTGCCTATACTTTGCATGGCAAAAACCGCAACCGCGCCGCAAGTGCAGCCGGTATGCGGTAATCGCGGCAGATGCGGTTTTTTCACCGCATCTGCCGCGATTTGAAAAAAACGCTGATGTGAAAGGGCCCTTACAAAAGGGCAATAGTTAATCACAGATATAACAGAGAAGTAAATGCAGGATCTTCCAGCAGGGTAACAGTTTACAGCAACGATGTATGTGACGCGCACCCAGGGCTCGGGTTCTCAGCTCTTGGGCAGTTTCGGGTCTGGGATGTCACGTGTGGCTGTCCGAAGCCGTGGCCCTGGTGGTCAATGAATAAGGGGGTTATTTACAGGGATTATGTACAAAATTGTTGTCGTGACGCCACCTGCAGTGTCTGGTGATGCTCACCAGCGCCACCACAGTCCTCCGGTGGTCGATGGTATTGCAGCTTGGATGGATTAGTCCCCCGCAGGCGGGACTGGACCGCCGGGGCAGCGATGCTGTAAGAAAACAGTTAATATGATAAAAGATGCAGCAGAGTCGGGGCTTCACTTCACCAGGTACTTTACTGAAAACTTGTTCAGCAAGATGTTACAATGGCAAATGCTACGGATGCTGCAAGTGGAACTTCTGGTTGTTAGGTGGATCCCTCCTTGTGTACCTTTATTTAATCCTTTCTTTCCTTGCCTCCCAGTTAGTGATGGGCGAATCCTAAATTACTCAGAATCGCTTGACTCTAGCGAGTCTGAGCCCAGGACTCGCTACTCGTTGCGAGTCTAGCGAGTCCAATGTTAATGAATGGGGAAGCGAGTAATAGCGAGTAGTGTGAGATTTACAACTCGCAGATGTGTCTCGGAAGCTTCAGCCTGAAGCAATCCTAGTTTTGTCATTTATTTGCATTGCTCGTTTACTTTGTAAGTAATCGCTGACTCACACAGATAAGAGTCCTGTCTCCTCTGTGCTGGCTGCCAGCTCCAGGGTCCTAGAGCCTGCCTGCTGCCTGATGTAGCAGAGCTGAGATTGTTCTCAGTCTGCTCATTCTCTGTGTACAGACATGAATGTCTGTGCACAGAGATGATGTAGCAGAGCTGAGATTGTTCTCAGTCTGCTCATTCCCTGTGTACAGTAACAGACATGAATGTCTGTGCACAAAGATGATGTAGCAGAGCTGAGATTGTTCTCAGTCTGCTCATTCCCTGTGCATAGAGATCTATATCTATACACAGGGGATGTAGCAGAGAGGACATCGCGTTTTGGACTGCGTCGGAGGGAAGAGGATTTTTTTAATTAAAGATGGAGTCCCTAATGGCTTTTTTTTTTATTTCTAATAAAAAATTTTCTTTGTGTTGTGTTTTTTTTAAAACAATTTAATAGAAATTCATGGCGGTCATGTCTAATATTGGCGTGACCACCATACATTTCGGGCTTAGGGCCAGCTGATAATACAAAGCTGGCCCTAACCTCTTTATTACCCAGCGTGCCACCGCTACCAGGGCCGCTGGAAGAGCGGGGTTCAGCGTCAGAGGATGGCGCTTCAATGAACGCGCCATCTTCTGGGGCGGCTGCGGGCTGCAATTTGCAGCGGGGGGTGCCCAGAAAGCTTGGGCATCCCTGCGCTGCGGATTCCAGCCCCCAGCTGCTTAGCTGTACCTGGCTAGACATAGAAATTGCGCGGAGCCCCACGCATTTTTTTAAAATTATTTCATGAAATTCTGAGATTCTGACTCTGAGACTCTGACTCTGAAATTCATTAAATAATTTTAAAAAAATGCGTGGGGCTCCGCGCAATTTCTATGTCTAGCCAGGTACAGCTAAGCAGCTGAGGGCTGGAATCCGCAGCGCAGGGATGCCCAAGCTTTCTGGGCACCCCCGCTGCAAATTGCAGCCCGCAGCCGCCCCAGAAGATGGCGCGTTCATTGAAGCGCCATCCTCTGGCGCTGAACCCCGCTCTTCCAGCGGCCCTGGTGGCGGTAGCACGCTGGGTAATAAAGGGGTTAATACCAGCTTTGTTATACAAGCTGGTATTAAGCCCGAGATTCTTAATGTCAGGCCACGTTTGACCCAGCCACTAAGAATCTCCAATAAAGGGTTAAAAAACACAGAGAAAAATTTTTATTTGAAATAAAAAAAAAAGCCATTAGGGACTCCATCTTTAATTTAAAAAATCCTCTTCCGTCCGACGTAGTCCAAAACGCGATGTCCTCTATGCTACATGCACAGGGAATGAGCAGACTGAGAATAATCTCAGCACTGCTACATCATCTCTGTGAGCAGGCAGGTTCTAGGACCCTGGAGCTGCACAGAGAAGACAGCTGGACTCGGCTCGCAAAGAAGTTACTTTGCGAGTCTCCCTGCTATCACTGGCACAGTAGCCAGTGATGACTCGCACGAGTCCAATGCAAACAATGGCAATCCTAGTTTTGTCAGCGTTTCTGACAAAACTAGGATTGATATTGATTTGCATTGGACTCGTGCGAGTCATCACTGGGAAACTCGCCGAGTACCGAGTCCTGCGAGTCCCTTACTACTCGCCGAGTAACGAGTCCTAGCGAGTAGATTCGCCCATCCCTACTCCCAGTGGCAGTGAAGTCTGACTCTTATAGATCATCTGGCCTCCTGCTGCTTTTCCCAGTCTTCTCTCCCTTGTACCCGTCAGGTGAACCTTTTACTGTCCTTTGCAGGATCCAACTGTAGAACTGATTCCCCTCTTTTTGGCTCTTTGGGAGTCAGTGCCGTATCTGTAATATCCCCGGTCATCGGATTTTCTATGAGCCTAATAGGAACTCACAGTTGCGGGCTCCGGTACACGGTTGCTTCCTATGGGGCAAACTCTTCTGTTATTGTTTTAAACCGTATTAATTGAAAGCAAAGCAATGTCAGCATATTTCATCAAGGTACATTAAGAAAGAAAGAAAAAAAATACCGTACATGTACCGCCTGGCGTATGGATAGTAGCTGGGCATTAATAAAGGAAGACCATGTAAGAAAAAAGAGTTTGGTGAGTTTTTCTTTAAGTAATGACTCTATCCAGCACATTTTAAAGAGGTAGGCTACATTTGTAGTAATCAAACTCTGCACCCAGATGTATAGGATACTTGTGCGGGTGGCTGCCACCCAGATGAATAAAGTGTAGTGCTGATGGACCGGAATCCTTGCTAGCTGATCTTGTGGAAGAATATTGAAGATGGCCAATTCTGGAGAAAGAGAGATAGATATTAGCGATGAGTGAGTGTAATCGTTACTATCCACTACTCACACGGATAGTACAGTATTCGCGATACTCGTTACTCAGCGAGTATCGCAGCTGCTCATGAGTGATGTGTCGACAGGGGCGTATCTAGGGGGTGCAGCCGGACCTTTTGCACCGGGCGCAACTCTGGCGGGGGGCGCCGCCGCGCCGGTGCCATCATGTCAGGCGTCCGGCAGTGGCACTGCAGCGCCGGCGCTAATCTCTGCGCCGCCCTGCATATTGCGCGCCGCCCTGCTGGTCCGCCCCCTGGCAGCAGTTCCCACACCCCCCTCCCCCTGGTCACGTCGCGGCTGCTGACGTCACCCGGCGCGCCGCAAACAGTGAGCGCACGCCGCGCTACAGTGGGACAGAGCAGAGGAAGAGGAGCTGCTGCAGCCTGCCTGCCTCCCTCCTCCCTCCTCCTGACTGAGTCGCCCGGTCCGTCCTGCCCACACTATGAGGTAGAATAACCCACCCCCCCGGCCCTCAACCAAGGCTGCAGGGCAGCGGGGCTGAAAGCACCGACACCACCACCCCCACCCCCCGCTCCTCACCTACCCTGGGGGTGCGCCGAAATAGAGCTGTGCCCCAGGCGCCATGAAGCCTAGTTACACCTCTGTGTGTCGATCGTGATTGATCTAACACATATTGACAGCTCCCTTGAATACACAAAGTGAGCTGGCACCTCACTGAGAGCAGATTAAATGTTAGGGTCTCTGGGGGTCACAGCAAGGAGTTTTATGCAGTAATGAAATGCAAAAAAGCCCACCATCCCGCCTTGTCCAGGAGAGGCTCGTTTCATAGCCCGATGTGTGTGGACGGAGTCGATCACTAATTGACTAACATTGGACTCACTATTCAGACGAATATGCAAGTATTAAAAACTACTCATTACAAGTATAGCGAGTGTGAATATTTCGCCACTCGCTCATCACTAATAGATATATCAAAGGTACTAGTAAAATGTTGGAAGAGTGCATGCCAGACCTCCCATATCTTCCTGCAATCCCAGAGGCAGTGGAAAATGTCAGCTGGGGAATGCAAATGATGCACCCTAGGGCCATGGGGGTACTCTGAATCGGGCTGTAGTGCTTATGGGGAGATACAGGGGTCGAGACCTGGTTCCGTGACCCTGGGTCCAGTGTCAAAGAGTTCTTGGGGATTATATGGGGATTGGTTGGTTTAAAGGGAGGATTGTTTGTGATGCCATCCGTGGTTTGCGGCTATGGGTAGCCGCCGCTGCTGCAGAACCTCTGGGGATGATGGATGGGCAGCTGGGATGTAGTGGCTTCTCACAGGAGGCTCTGCGCGTGGAGACGCTGAACAATAGTGAGGGAAAGTAGCGCAGTGAGGGACCAGCAAGGAATGGCAGGCACACCTCTGAGGGTCCTGAGTGAATCATCCCAGTTCCCTGATGACTACCCAGGCCAGAGATTGACCCGAGAGACTGTAACATCTATGAATTTGCTTGAAGTACTGCATGTAAACCCGTTCAGAGTTAAAGACTGTGTGACATACTTTATTTCCCTCACCTCAAGAGCCACATACTTGCTGTGTGTAAAGGATAAGTAACAAAGACGTTTGGTAAGCTGCCTCCTTGTATAAAAACTACTACAACTGCCCCAGGAATCCCGCTCCACCTACGAGGAGCATAGCCATCTTGCTGCCCTACCATCATTCTGGAGGTCTGACCCGCAGCACCGGTAATCATACTGGAACCATAGGTGGCGTCACAAACAATTTTTATTATTTATATTGACTCTTTTCAGTGACCACCAGGGCCACGGGATTGGGCACATGCCCCAGTGACATCCCCTGTGAAACAACGCCCAGAACCGAGTACCCCATGGCCCTCGGGCGGGTCAAATCCATGGGTTGCGAGGTGCTCTGCAGCTGGTGCATGACTTTCCACGTGTGTCGTATGTTTCCCAGAAGAAAAAGAAACTGGTTTCTTCCCTGCAGCCTCTCTTGGACCGGCTCACTCGATCGTATAGGGACTTCAAACCATGTAATACTCTCTCTTCTAGAGAAGCCTACCTTGCAGCTAAGCAAAACTTAATTACCCTATTACATGGACAGGCACACAATCAATTGTTCACACCGGACAGCCCCGAATCCTTAAAACCGTGGTGTGAAGCCGGCCTTACTTTGCAGTATTTTTTCACTCCTGAATAAATGATTTGCACAATACTTTGGAAAAACGGTTGTACCGCTGGATCCATACCAAATCAATGTAATACCGAGTTGTTACTTAGCATCACATACCGTAATCCTGGGCGTAGGACCAATGTGATATTCCATAATGAAGGACTCTTTTTGGCATTACCCTCATGGTCTCCATGTCAAATCATTAACATTGTATGTTCAACAAAAATGTGACTCATCACTGAAGAGGATAAACCTTCATTCCACCCTCCAATGCTTTCTTTCTCTGCACTATGAATGATAACCTTTAAATGCAATGGTGCAAAGTCAATGAAATATTTGTAACTTGACGTTTGGCTCGTAGCCTAATGTTGTGAAATCGTCTTCTGTTGATTTCTTAGGCCTGATACGTGAGCAACTAATTTCTCTTCATGTACAAAATTGATCAATTGTGGAACCTGAGGTTTGGCTATTTCTCCAAAGTGTACCGGGAGCCATTTTTGAGCATAACATTGCAAGACCACTTCTTGCTCTTGCTACTATGAGCAGCCTGCGTGGCCTAAATGTGCAACCAAGGCCTGTGGCTTCTCCAGGCTTGTCTCCCACGCAGCACATCTAGGATGTTATTAGTCAACAATTGCAAACAGCTGCCACCAGCGGATATTGATAATATCCAAAAAACATTCAGTGCTGCAGAACATTTCACAGACATCCATTAGAAAGCTCAGTGATGGCAGCCAAGGTGTAAATGTTCAGCCATTTCTGCACATGGCGCTCATACTGAAGGAATTGTGAAGTTTTAAAAATGTTTTTCCCATTTTCTCATTATTTGCGGTTCATTGATATGTCTATCCATCCTGTGATTTCCACAATTACACAACTTTTTCTTCTTGATGCTGCAATTTCAATGTTGAGTACATATATTCATCAAAACATGTCAGCACATCAATCAATCTTGGGAAAAGAACATGCGAGATAAGAGATGACTCCCACACCGTACACAATGATCCATAGAACAACTGCTTTCTTATAATTATTATCCATTTTGTAATGTGTTGTCAGATTCTTAGGGAGATCTATGTCCTGCCATGGATTTCTCTGGAATAAGATATCAGATCACAGATATCAAGCAGCCTCCTATGACCTGCATGCCCATATAGAAGGCGTAGAAGGGTTGATCCTACAAACAGATTCAGAGCTGTAAACAGTAATGAAGGCATCCATATATACATTATAGTATATTGTGGTATGAAAAACTGTTTGCCCCTTCCTGATTTCTTATTCTTTTGCATGTTTGTAACAATTAAATCTTTCGGATCACCAAATTTAAATATAAAGAAAACACAAGTAATCACTAAATGCAGTTTATAAATGAAGGTCTTCATTATTAAGGCGAAAAAAAAGAAATCCAAACCTACAGGGCCCTGTGTGAAAAAGTGATTGCCTCTAACCTAATAACTAGTGGGGTCGGCCTTGGCAACAATTGCAATCAAGCGTTTGCCATAACTGGCAATGAGTCTTTTACTATGCTCTGGAGGAATTTTGACCCACTTATCTTTGCAGAATTGTTGTAATTTAGATACATTTGAGGGTTTCCGTGCAGGAACCACTTTTTTAAGGTCATGCCACAGCATCTGAATCTCAATTGAGATTTTTTTAGTCTAGAAAAGGTTATAAAGCCATTTATAAAGTTTGGCACTCCAAAAAAAAATGCAAGCTTTTGAGACTCTATGGTCTCTTCACCAAGTTTAATATTGACCCAACTTCTGAACACATACTTTACATATATACAAATGCAGGGTTGGATAACGCAGTAAATAAGACAGGTACCCACTCCCAAGACTGACCACTATATTCTGCTTCATGTCACCTCACTTATTTACTGCATTATCCAACTCTGCATTTGTATATATGTGTGTGTTCAGAAGTTGTGTCATTATTAGGCCTGATGAAGGGGCCATAGAGTCTGGAAAGCTTGCTATTATTTACCATCTTCTCAGTTAGCCATTAAAAGGTATCAACCACTGAGGACTCTCAGATTCTAATATTTTTCTTTCAACTGGCTAACATGGTATAAACATTTTTTACCCAAGAGTGCAGTGAGTAGTTATCCGAGAGGTCACAAAATACCCCACAAAAATATTCAAAGATCTGCTGACTTCACTTCAGCCATCTGTTCATGAGCTCATGCGGAAGCGCAGTTAGGTTATGCAGCAGGACAATGATCCAAAACACACCAGCAAGTCACCTCTGAATGGCTTAAGAAAAACAAAATTAAAACTTTGGAGTGGCCTAGTCAAAGTCCTGACCTTCATCCGGATGCTGTGGTGTGACCTTAAAAAGGAGGAGGCTCATGCTCGGAAACCCTACAATGTGGCTGAGTTACAACAGTTCTGCAAAATAAGTGGCCAAAATTCCTCCGGAGCATTGCAAATGCTTGATTGCAGTTGTTGCTGCTCAGGGTGGCTCAATGAGCTTTTGAGGGCAATGACGTTTTCACACAGGGCCCTGTAGGTTTGGATTTCTTTTTCCCTTAATAATAAAAGCCTTCATTTATATACTGCACTTTACGTTTACTTGTGTTATCTTTGTCTAATATTCAAATTTGTTTGGTGAGTTGAAACATTTAAGTGTGTAAAACATGCAAAAGAATAAGAAATAAGGAAGGAGACACTTTTTCACACCACTGTATATATATTATAGTAAACATATGAAGTCATTTTACAAATGAAGCCATAGCTTTGCTTATTGTTGCAACATTGTCATGATTATGTACCTTATGTTGAGACAGTAAAGGTTATCTTTAATAATGTTCTTTACATAAACGTCTCAGAGTACATACTGTACAAGACCAAGCTACAGAGTCTGTTATCTATTGCCTTTCAAATACTGATAAGACTTTATATGAACTAGGGACACCAGTAAAGCTAGGAAATGTTAAATCTAAGTTCATTGAAAAGGTTAAAGGGATATTCCAATGGTGCTCACTTATGAAATATGTTTGGTTTGTGAGCACTGTTATTTGACTACTCAAAGAAAAGCACAATTATTCCGGGTTCACTTGTGTTTATTTTAGAAGACACAACACACTTACACTTCCTGCTACCCAAAGATAACTTGTGAGCTTTGTTGTATGGTCTAGGACAGAAATAGCAAAGTCATCTCATTATCCTTAAAGGGCAAGTCAGTTATTGATAGCTAGCCTTATCTAGCTCTCATGCAGAATTTCGGCATCACTGTAGTGGAGTGACATGTCTGTTATCTGTCAACTCCTTGGATGACTGTTTGACTGTTTGCCCAGCTAGCTAATGAAAACATGTAAGTATCTAAAATGGTTTTTTGGGATAAATAAAATGTTTTTTTTTTATTTTTTTCTAAAAAGGTCACTAATGAACACTTTTTTTATTTATCGGCCTTCAGCTCAATCTCGAGCCATAGCGACTTAATGGATGAATGCTCTATAGCAAGATCAATCTTGCGGAAACCCTGGGTCTTCTCCAAGCCTAGATAGATCCACCAGGGTCTTTTCCACCATTATATTGCCCATCCTACTGTATCCTAAGCCACCCTCTCAGACCGTGAGCCCTTGTGGAAAGGGTCCCTGCCCCTCCTGTACCTGTACGTCCTGATCGCCTAGATTTAGTGTACTTGTCTTGTCTCCCTCATCCTCATGTAAAGCGCCATGGAACCTAATGGCGCTATATAAATAAATAATAATAATAATAATATTGACAATCCTAAGCCATTGGGTTGCTGTTCTTCATCTTCGCCTTGTTCCTTTTATTCTTACTATCATGATGTCCTTCTCCAGTGATTACTCTCTTCTTATGATGTGTCCAAAGTGCGCAAGTCGTAGCTTGGTGATCCTTGCTTCAAGTGACATGTCTGGCTTGATTTATTCCTAAATTGATTTGTTTGTTCATCTTGCCAACCAGGTTAATTGCCTAAAGTAGAAATAAAAATCTGGGTAAAAGTGGAGTAATATAAGCAGTGGAAATTGGGTCACTGCTGTCACGTTTATAGCTGCCAAGTCTACTGTAATTGAGTTACATATTAACTTCCTCATTACCATCCTTTAAAATCTTGTACAAGAAGAATTAATGTATAAAAATTGTCTATCTTGTCATATTTGTTCACAACTGAATCTCCTCCTCCTTCTTTTTCTCTACATAAAGCCACCAAAACCTAAACCAGCACAAATCTTATTGAGACTCAATAACAAAAATGGCCAACTTGTTGTACTTCATTACAGATTCTGTCTCCATAGGTCTGACGCTAAGTACTTTACTGATTCTGATATTCCTGATGCACTTTATTGCAAGAAGTAAGAAGACACCATATAACTTCCCTCCAGGTCCAACACCATTACCTCTGATTGGAAATTTGCACCTACTAGACATCAGGCGACAGGACCTCTCTCTGCTGAAGGTAAAGTCAACATTTTCCAAAATTCCAGTTTAGTTTTTTTGCTAGGATGAAATTTAGGATGCATTAATTTTCATTATATTATTATAATTCTTTTGATATCATATGTTGTAAACATTTAGTATTATTATTATTATTGATGTGTCTGCCTGACTGTTACTTCGATTTAAAAGCAACCTGTCAAAAAGTCAAGGGCGGACCTACTGTGGTGCAGCTGGTCAAGCCTGCAGGGGGCCCCCAGTCGACCCCGTAACCCGATGTCAGAGAGAGGAGAGTTACCCACCCCTCTTCTCCTCTGCCCCACCGCCGCTCCGCCTCCCAGGAATGCATATGCATGCACTCGGCGCGGCTCAGCACATAGTCTACAACCACCCCCCCCCGCTCCTCACCGACGGCCGCCAGCACCCCCCACCGCTCCTCACCGACGATCGCCTGCACCCCAAAACCCCCAACCCCCCCCTCCCCGCTTCTCACCATGGCTGCACCAGGGCCCCCTGGCTCAAGGTCTGCCACTGCAAAAAGTACTATGTTCGTAAACATAGATGAAATCCCCTACATCATGCAAAAATTGCTTGAAATCTCACTTTTGGGCCATACACCATGACCAGCGCATGCGCAGATGATTGATTCCACAGTTTAAGAAAATGACGTCAAGCACCTTGTACATATAGAAGACACGGTACCATCCATGTCTATCAAAAGAAGTGGAGTTTGCTTAAAGCACTAATCATGCGTCTTTTTTTCTATTGCACTGCTGGAGTGGCGCTTTATATCTAAGCCTGAAGGCACACTATCCGTGTGCCTCGTGCGAGTGCAATGTGAGGGAGACTCGCATTGAAGTCAGTCCAGTATCATTAAATGATACTGACACATTAATGCGAGTTCATCGCATTACACTCGCATTGCAAGGGAAATGCGAGTTTAATCCCAGCATGCTGCGATTGAACGCAATTTCCCTGCGTGAGTGTCCAATGTAAGTATATGGGTGCAAGAGAATCTCGCACCCATACAGCCCACTGTGCGATAGTTGCACGCATGTGCTTTAAAAATTGTTTCAAACTCTGCGGCTGTTAAAGCCGGAGTTTGAATTTGCCGGTTTTTCAGCACAGTATGCAATCATCTTTCACCGCTGTGACAGCAGCGGTGAAAGATGATTGCTAAAAACACATCTGCAGTCCACATTGTCAAATTCACAGGGTTAATGTGCATATTAACTCCATCTGCAGCCTCTGTGCGGCATGTCAGCACTGAGGCTGCAGATGCGGCTAATAAGCTGATTTATGTATGGTTAACCCCATGGTTGTGTGGTGCCAGCTTGTGTCCAGGTATGTCCACACTCCCTAGACCCAAGATTACATCATACACTGGGTTAGCAATTATCGCTAAACAGTAAATCACTGTAATTGCCGGACGGCTCCTGCACTCTGGAGCTATCCCAATTTTTAGAAAAAGTGAGAGGAACTTTGCAGAAGAGGTGTGGTCTCAAAAAGCAGGGCAATTTTTTATAATTTATGTCAAAAAGTGGTGAAAACTTAAGTGTAAATTTACAACAGCTTCTATTTTTTTTTAATGCATCACAGCAAGTGATGTGTCAGATTTATTAAGGTAGAAGATGAACTCACCTACACGGATTATCCAGGCTTTTTGGATAGTTTGTGTGTGTAATACCCTGTTAGCATTTTGCATTGCTACCTAGCTACACCCAGTCTCCAGCAAGTCTGCCCTGGTCTCCAGCATGGCCACCCCAGTCTCCAGCATGCCCGCCCCAGTCTCCATCAGCCTTGTCCCAGTCTTCAGCATGCCTGCCTCAGTCTCCAGCATGCCTGCCCTAGTCTCCATCAGGCTCACTCCAGTCTCCAGCATGCCTGCCCCAGTCATTAGCATGCCCACCCTCAGTCTCCAGCAGGTCCAACCAGTCTCCTGCAGGCCTGCCCCATCTCCAATATGACCACCTACACCCTCAGCGTGGTTTATTCTTCTTCGCCGTGCCTGCGCTGTATCTGGAGCAATCCTCTGCATCACTGCCACAGCCATCCCCTCTATGAAGAAGACCATTCTGTGTCAGTGATGTGGTGTGTGCACGGTCATCTCTTTCACAAAGAGGCAGCTGCGGCACAGTGATGCAGAGAGGATTGTTTTTTTGACAGCGCGGACACGGTGAAGAAGAGTGAACCGTGCTGAAGGTGGAGGTGTCTGATTGAAGACGGTGCAAGCATGCTGGATACTGCGGTGGGCCTTCTGGAGACTGGGCGGGCCTGCTGGAGACTGGGTCGCATGCTGGAGTCAGAGGCAGCCTACTGTGGAGACTGGGGCATTACATCTAGTTGTGATGTTACAACCAGGCTCCAAAACAACACACCTTTGGGGGATGAGCAGCTCCTCCACATGCACGGGATGCTGATACCTAGGTAATATAAAATGCTAACAGGTGTAAATTACAAACTGTCAGCATTTTGCAGCGTTAGTACACACACAGATTTTATAAAAATGCCGACAATTCCCTTTAATAAATCTGGTAATTTTTATGACAGTTAGCTTTTTACCAAAATCAATGTAAAGTAAGGTGCTCTTAATAAACTCTTAATAAGCTCTTTGTGTTAAAAATGATAAAATAACAAAGCTCTGAAAAAAAGTTTATAGAGAAAGCAGTTATAAATAGCTGGAAAATTCTGGTTATTGAACCCAAAGTTACAACAGCATCAAAGGATTATATTGGGAAGTTTGTGTTATTGTGTGTCCTACGAGCTTATGTCTAATTATTTGTGTTATAATATTGTGCATTCTCATGTGATTATTTTTTTCTCGTATTTTTAGCATATATTTTGTGTGATCTTTGACCTTTTTGGTCATTTTATAATATTAAAGGTTATGTTTTAGTAAATGTTCTATCCATACAGAAGATTTATATATTGTGTTCTAGCTTTCAGAGAAATATGGTTCAATATTCACCATTCACCTGGGCACGAATAAAGCCATAGTGCTCACTGGACTGGAGACAATAAAGGAAGCCCTCGTGGAGGGTGCAGATGTTTTCTCCGACAGAGCTGCTTTCCCCATATTTCATGCTATCCAAAGAGGAAATGGTATTTTTTCTTTATTTTTTATTTCTTCTCTATATTGTACTTACTAATAAATAGGAGGTAATCTGTAGAACCTAGCAGGGACTTGAGATGAGCGAACCTTTTGAAGTTCAGTTTCGGGCGGTGCAGCCAAACGTTTTGGCACACGGTTTGTGACCCTGAACTTGTTTTGAACCTCAATGGAGGTCACTGATTGGCAGTACTGCTCTCCGCCCACATAGAGTTAGTCATAAGTAACACACTTCCAGGGTGGGATGGTGGTGTTTTTTTTATTTAATTCAAATTAATGTTGGACAAACACACCACCCAAAAACTCTACAAATGTAAAGCACCAGAACTCCGAACCTGAACAGGTTTGCTCAACACCAGGAAGTTTGGCGACCTGAACCAAACCTTGAAAGAATCGCTCAGCTCTAGCAGTGATGGCGGTGTTATGCTCCCTACAATGTTTACATCCAATCACTGACGGAGCTTGGATCAGCCTATTGATAGTGGAGGTGGGAGTCAGACCTCACCGGCTAATTATTGGCTGCAACACATGACTGGAATTGTATCTACTGTTCACACATGAAAATATTCCATGCCCAAAAAATCCACACATACCTCATTGGCTCTATGCACTTACCGTAAATAGCTCAACTTCGAAAAATGGACGGGAATGAGTAATTGTTTCATGAGCTGCCATGACTGTATGTCTGAACATTTAAAGATTAAAAAACGGGTTTTGTTAGGCCCTGCAAGGCAGATCTCTCAAAAGATGCAAAAGAAAATCCTTTATTGGTAAAAGAGCACAACGCGCGTTTCAGGAATGACCTATTCCCTTCATCAGGTGCACCTAAAACACGCATTCTGCTCTTTTACCAATAAAGGATTTTTCTTTGCATCCTTCGAGAGATCTGCCTTACAGAGCCTAACAAAACCCGTTTTTTAATCTTTAAATGACAAATCATATACACTTCCTCTGGGAGTGGATTAGTGCTGTAGCGGGGCGGATACCTTGGGTCTTCCTATCTACACCCTGCTGTGCTGAAAGCCGGCGGGTGAACTGTGGAGTAAAAGAAACTCCCATCCAGGACTCAGTCCGTGCCCGATCTGCGAGCTCATCCCCGTAGAATGAGTGAGTAGGCCGGGGCCTGAGAGTCGGGGGATCACTGCATACATGCTTAGTCAGAGTTGGGCCTCCCGCACATCTTATTCAGGCAAATGATATTGCTAGTGGTGATTTTCATTACCCACTCGTATTACACAGGAGCGCTTTTTTTTCTGCTTTTGTTTTACATGACTGTATGTCTTACATTTTATATCTCCATCCAGTTTGATATTGCCATTGATAAATGGTCCTTCACACTCATTATACAAAACAATTAACTGATATTTGCTGCTTTTAGGTGTGTTTTTTGCATCTGGAGAAATGTGGAGAACAACTAGACGGTTTACAATGTCCAGTATGAGGAATCTGGGCATGGGCAAGAAACACATAGAAGACAAAATCATAGAGGAACTGCAGTTCCTAATGGGCAAGGTTGAGTCTTATAAAGGTGAGATCCGTGAATAGGACAGCATTCATATTAGTGATACAGAAGTGACCTTCCTTAAAGGGATTTTGCTCAAATTAGAAGTTATACTCTATCCAACTGAACTTGGGATCCCCACTGCTGGGACCTCCCAAGAATTAGACTCTTGTAGAGCTCTGTCTTGAAGGGATCGGAGGTGCGCATGTTTATCCTTCGCATGATTAATTGTTTAAAAAACTGCCAGAAATCGCCAAGCACTGTCCCAACCAATAACATAATAATATGGCACTGGCAGGAATTTTCAGAAGATTCGTTTGGTTTGCTGGTTACTATGAATGAATTATCAGTAGGACCACAAATTTTGTCAGTTGAATCCCTCAGATTCTGTGATCAGTAACAAGGGGGCGACCTCCGTCAGAGTGGGCTCAGCAACTGTGCCTACACCATTACTTGTGGAAGCAGGCTGTATTACACAGCTGACAACCAGCTCTAAGGCCAGGGTCACACTGGTGTAAAGCATCCGATGCGAGATAATCAGATGGATTATGCTAATGACTATCGTCTCAGTCTATTCTTCGAGTTAGACCCAAGTGTCCTTTTACTGTGATCCGATTCTCTTGCATGTGAGAATTGGAACACATGTAAAAATAAGATGGAGATCTTAATTATTCCATCTTCTGCATTGCTTGTCTCAGCTTATATCAGGATGACATCCACAGACTTGTATAGGTGCGAGTGATCTGATGTCCACTGTCAATCTCATGTTCTTTTTCTCATGCCAAATCAGCAAGAGACAAAAAAAAAATGGCACTGCCCCATAGTATAGCATTGGAGTTAGTTTATCCGATAATACATCAATGGCAAGCATCTCACACCTTACACGTTTACCTTTCTGATACCCCAGTTACCGTAATAGTGACCCAGACATAAGTGATTAGACAAAGGGAGGGAGCCTTGGGTGGTTTCTGGTGAAAACAGATTGCCATAGGTATCAGATTTACAAGAATGGACATACATACGGTAATACCCCGGAGCGTAGAAATACTGCAGAATATTATGTGAGCGATCAGAGAATTCCATGTTCATCTTTCCTATCAGAATCTTGGGAAGTCCAAAAAGTATTTGGCATAATAAAAATCCTACGCAAAAAAAAGAAAAAAAAACTTTTTGAATTTACAAAAAATTATTTTTCTACGAAAAAAGAAAGAAAATTAAAATCTGTACCTAAATAACATTACTGTAGAACAATATCAGTAAATATGTAGACATTATTTATGCCACACAGTGGATACTGAAAGAAATATGGGTCTTTGAAGGCGGATACACAAAAATACATTTGATTAAAAACATTTGAGAAAAATGGAAAAACTAAATCAAATTCAATTTACTAAAAACTTATTTTTAAATAATATTTTTGTAATTTATATATTCCGTACAATTTGGTATCTCTGTAATTGTAACGATCGCAAAGATAAAGTTATGGTGACTATGACTTAATGAATGGACTTAAATGGTTCAAGTAATAAAAAGTAAACACATTTCACATCATCTTTGTTGTAGGTCAACAGTTTAAACTTAGGGAATTCGCCTGCGGACCAACAAATATCACTTTTGCCATGTTATTTGGCGATAGATTTGACTACGATGACCCAATCTACATGAATTTACTGGATCTGATTGATGAAGTTGTGATTTTGCTTGGCTCTCCCTATTTACAGGTCGGTAATTTCATGTTATATTTTATTTATATTTTTAACTTTGTAAAATCCAATACTTTAAAAAACTATGAGACATTAATTAGACTGCAAAAGAGAAGATTTATAAATGATCATTTAAAGGGCTTTTCCACTTTTACAAAACTGATACCCAAAAGATTGCATAATTGTTAAACAACACAAACAGATAGTACTCCCGTGCTCCAGAAGACAGACCACGGTCATCAGCTGATCATCTGGTTTGATGTTGTTAATAAGACAACCACTTAAAGATGGAGCATAATATCATCTTTTTATTAATTACTAGTATTACAAAATGCAAATCTTTACATCTATAGTGAGCTCCTACCAGTCTGTGTTTAACAATGATATGACTTTGTTTTCCAGGTGTTCAACCTGTACCCAATGTTTTCAATATTCATGAGGACTCACAAAATCATACTGGAAAAGATTGATGAAATCTGCAAGGTGCTAAAGAAGGACATTCAGGCCAAAAGGAATAAAATAAATGTCAACTGTCTGTATACATTCATCGAATCTATAGTTGCCAAGCAAGAAGAGGTCATTATGATGTCTAATCTAATAGCTGGGTCTAATGGGAATAAGAAGTGATTGTATCTGCTGTTGCATCAAATGATTGGCTGATTGGAAGATATCCCCATTTTCTCTTCTTGAAAATATGCAAAAACTATAGCACCACATACATAATGCCTTTCAGAGAGTGACCCATAAGACAGAGGGGTCTCGGACCTGTGGCTCATGGCTGTCTTCCAGCTTGGGGCATAAGCACCAGGTCTAGCAAACAGCTATGAAGATCAGATATCCAGATGATTACTAGCCCACCATAGAAGAGCAGATCTAAATGGGGTTGCGATAGGATCTTGGTATACTGCCTCAATGTGACTACTGTGGAAAAGCTTTAGTTGTCATTATACTGATAATGGGGGCTCTGGGTGTCAACACTGTGAGGAGGGCAGGAGCTGGATGTGGCTTGCAACCATCTTTCAGAGGTGAATATGGTTCTCAAGGTCAGAAAAGTTGGGGACCTTTGCCATAAGACCTAAAGGTACCACAGTATCAGCCAGAGAATGCCCGGATAATTAGTAGCTACAAAGCGTATCGATAACACAGTGACTTCAGGAGAGGACCTCCATGATTAGTGCCTGCCAGTAACTTCATAAACGTTGTCAATCCCTACACAACAAACTATGAGAAAGGAGAGAAAGTGCAATTGGCTCTTATCCTTGGGAAACTGAGGACGGGAGTCAATCATTGGTCACTGCTCATCTGGGACAGTTGTGTGACCCACAACTGGTATGAAGGCGTAGTTATGGCGGCTGCAGGATCCACACTCCACCCACACAGGGGTGCCAGAACCAAATGCAAAGAGGACAGTGCTTCCAGGATCCACGCTGCACATATGATGAAATGATACGCAGAAACCACTGGAACTTTGTTGGTTCCGCAAGGAAGGAGCCCGGTTGGCTCTGAAACGCGTTGGATTAAAGCCATCTCTGCACCACGACCAGTGGTTTCTGCGTATCATTTCATCATATGTGCAGCGTGGATCCAGGAAGCACTGCCCTCTTTGCATTTAATCCCTACACCACAGTATTGAGCCCTATTGTATGCATAGCTAAAGAGCAATATGTAAAACCAGGTGATGGGATGTGACCATTGGCACACCAGCAAGCGCAGCGTGCCGCTCACACTTGACACAAGCCACCGCACTGCCGTGCACCATTGAGGGTCGGGGATACTGTTTACCCACCTGGCGTGCAGAACCACCAGACCTGTCACAATGGAGGACATTTTTTGTTAGTAATGATATGTTTTATGGGTTTCTGCTAGTTGGGGGAAATGTCTGATACTTAGAAGTACCCTTTAATATAGCAGCAGCTTCACAAGCTCCTTATTCCACATCCTTCCCATCAACAATATTGACAGGGTAGCTTCATATATAAAGTTACATTACTTATACACATTAGATAATGGTTAGTTGCCAATTTTCATGGGACCTAATGACCATCTAATGTGCATAGGAATGACCTGACTCTCCCCAGACTGCAGATGTCAGGAGATATATGGATCTGGCAGTGGCAGACTGGCAGACAGAGGCTTTTTACTTTCTTCCCCATTGAGAACATTCACTTGTATAGAAGAGAACTTGCAGTACTATTCACACCCACTACGCAATGTTTGGAGCTGTTCAATTTCCAATGAGCTTTAGCACCTTCAATCAGCTGATCACAATGGTCTCAGCAGTCAAACAATTGCAAGACAAATATTAATGGCCTATCCTGAAGACAGGTCATCAATATTAAAGTCCCAAAGAAACTCTTGAATGACTAATTGTACTAATACAATATTTTAGTTTGGTATTTTTATCTGTATGTGTTCTAGGAACGAACAAAAAAAGACACCCTCTTCAATGAAGATAACGTGCTGGCTACAGTACTAGATCTGGTTATGGCCGGCACAGAGACCACCTCTACGACAGTGCAATGGGGTATCCTCTTGATGATGAAATATCCCGAAGTACAGAGTAAGTTCAATTAGATTTAGATATAGCAAATATATTAATATAGAAATCATAACTGGAATAAAGACAGCACAATAGGGTCTTAACTGCGGGTTGAAGGAGGGTGTAATAAACAAATGTGCTCACCTGGTTGGAGTTGTGCATCCACATCCAGTGGCGTAACAAATTCATGGGCCCCGATGCAAAAGCTCCAATGGGACCCCCAATTATTGCAAATCTTTAACATTAGTCCTTTTCTATAGGCCAAAGGGACTTTTGGGGTCCCAAGGCTCCAGGGAATGGGTGCGATTGCAACCCCTACACCCATTGTAGTTACACCCCTGTCCATAACCACAGAACAGAAGCAGAAAAAGACTGCTATGGACCCACAGACTGAACAACAGTATACCAGGAAATGAGGGGTTAATTTTGCGCTGCTAGTGGAGGATACCAGGATAGAGTAATAAGTAGTTTATTAGTCTTTATTAGCAAGAAGCCTCTTCTTCAGGACATAAAACTATGCTAATAATAAATCCTTATGCTTTGAAACACTTAGACTAATAATCTACCTATTCATCTATCTTGGTCTCCTCCATTGGCAGAGTGGAATTAACCCCTCAATTATTTTAATATGACAGTCCATGCACTTAAGATTTTTTTCTTCTCCATGGCTGTTTTGACCCCAACTCAAAGCTTGTGTTGGGGCCACCAGCAGTTTTAGTTTCAGCTCAATGCCCACAGAATGGAGACCACTGCTCCATGCAGGAGCGTAACAACAATAGGTGCAGGGGTTGCAATCGCACCTGGGCCCCGGAGTCTAGGGGACCCAAAAGTCTCTTTAGCCTATAGAAAAAGACTAATTCTATTAAAGATTTGAAATAATTGGGGGCCTCATTGAAGCTTTCGAATCGAGGCCCATAATCTTCACGGTACGCCACTGGCTCCATGTCTGCATTTACTTTTATAAAGGGTGCATTATATTAATTCTTTTTGATCCTTAAAGAAAATTCCAACACACTCTATTAACTGGGTAATTTATTATTTTTCTTTAGCTAGGTAACATAGTACCGTAATTTATATCTGCACCCTTGTCATGAGCATGAACTCTACAGTACATGTGTATTCACAGACTAAGACCAAACACTAATTTGTGTATTAAATATTTACAGAAAAAGTTAAAAAAGAAATCCATTCGGTTCTTGAATCTGGACGTCTCCCAAGATTTGAGGACAGAAATGCAATGCCCTATACCAACGCTGTGATACATGAAGTTCAGAGATTTGCCAACCTCATTCCCCATGTTCCACATGCCACATCCACAGACACCAATTTCAAAGGTTACCACATCCCTAAAGTAAGTTGTCAGAACATACGGTAGATTGGGTCATGCTCCGTTTGGGGCCCTAAGAAAATGGCTAGCTCATATGTGGGGCAGGAGGTATCCTGATAACCGGTCTGCCTTCAACCCTGCAGTTGTGATGGGTTTGGGGGTCTATAGGTCTAGTCTGCTGATTAAGGGTACATGGGTGCTGGATGGGGACAACACAATTCGGATGAGGAGTTGCAATTTATGAGGCAATTTTTGATATTGTGCTAGAGCCACCAACAAAGACCAGCTCCCACTTATGTAAACTTCCGAACTTCGAATGTTAATTCGTCCATTCATGTGAACTGGAGCGCTAGAGATACTTCTGCTTCTTGCTATCTACAATGTTGATATTTAGTCCAGACATTTAACTCCAACAGGAGCTGGTGAGGATCTAATTTTATGAAGCTCGAATGTTGCATGATCATCCATTCATCTGATTAGCTTTTGAATCAAATGGAAAGGATTAAAAAACATTGCTTTTGTTGCTTTCTTTCAAAAGAATGCCACCCTTGTCCATAGGTTGTGTGTGGTACTGCAACTCACCCTCTTTTACTTCAGTAATACCAGTATCATCCTATGGCTCTGCAACTAGTAGAAATGACTCTTATTTTCTAACCCTAAACAATCATCTTAGTGTGTCTTTGAAGCAATTAGTCACAGTTTTGTTGCACTAGTGAAATATGGCTGTGCTGAGCTGTCAGTGTGGTGAGTAACAGCTCAGTTGTCCAAACTAGTGCTGGAGTGTTATGAGAGGTCAGCGTGTTGATTGACAGTTCAGCCGTCCAATCTGAGACTGGGAGGTGCTGGGTTTATTCAGGTGTTCCCTGTTTTCTATGATTGCCCAGCTGTTTAGCTGAGCAGTTAGTCCCTGGTCTCTGCCAGTTGTAGCATTTTGGTCACTGATGCTTGTTGGCTTTGTTCATCTGTAATCTGTGTTCGGATCTGTTGCTGCTAGACCTTGGACCTCCTCTGACCATCCATTTGGCCTTGTCCCTCTGCTTTGATTTGCTATCTTCCTGGTATTCTGACCCCAGACCATGCACTGACTATACCTTTGTGTATTCCTTTAGTCCACTACGTACTTTCTTGGCATCCGGCAATGAAACGTTTGACTACCTAGCCTCATGGTTTGTCAGTGTGGTGACTAGTGTTACAAGATCTGTCACCAGATGTCACAGTAATTATTGTTATTATTATTTATTGATCTCGAGCCATGGCAAATTAATGGATACACGCTCTGTAGGAAGATCAATTTTGCATGACCCTAGATAGGTCTACCAGGGTCACAATTCGCATGAATTATTAAATAAATCTCTTGGACTTGATGAAGTTGTATACTACAGTAAAAATGGCAGATTAGCTATATAATATTATTTTAAAGTTTGCACTAAATCTCAGCCCTCCTGACCTGACTGACAGTTCCTTAGTGTCCCTCCTCCTTTCTGCTAGGATCTCACACTGCTCAGCATGAGCTGCATCTGTCAGACAGGCAGGGTGGACCTAGACTGAACACACTTGGATTCATAAACTTTCTCACTGTTATTAGATTAATTTTAATAGTAGGGCTTTACAGTCATGTTGTATGTGTATAGTTTGTGTGTGTACTATGTAGCTTGTAATGTATTAGCATTAGGATATTTTATTTTTGCCCGCCTAATGTGAATATGCATGTACACAAATATATTTTTTCACAGGGAACAACTGTAATCCCGCTACTCACATCTGTGCTGTTTGACAAACGTCACTGGCAGACACCATTCCAGTTCAATCCTGACCACTTCTTAGATTCGGAGGGGAAATTTGTAAAGAAAGAAGCTTTTGTGCCTTTCTCCACAGGTAACTCACTCCGGACTGAAACACAACATGTACCCGCTACTGCAAGGAGGACATGTTGCCATAGAGCCCTAGCCAAAGGCTTCCCTGGCAAAATACTTTGCTTAACACAAAGAAACATATAGTGCACTTTATACTTTTCTTTTGCATGAGGGGATATAGGGGATATATGGCAAAAGGGGATATCACTAAAACTGATGTGGCTAAAACTGAAGGCTGGCACTTATTTAACCTCTTTTGCTAGGGTTGGCATACTACAGGGTGGGCCATTTGTATGGATGCACCTAAAAAAAATGGGAAATGGTTGGTGATATCAACTTCCTGTTTGTGGCACATTAGTATATGGGAGGAGGAAAACTTTTCCAGATGGGTGCTGACCATGGTGGCCATTTTGAAGTCGGCCATTTTGGATCCAACTTTATTTTATTCAGTGGGAAGAGGGTCATGTCACACATCAAACATATTGAGAATTTCATATGAAAAACTACTACTACTACTACTACTACTACTACTACTACTACTACTACTACTACTACTACTACCCAAAAGTCAGCTGTGACCGCCTGGCCCTTGGACACTGGCTGCCATGCACACATCAGGTGCACTAGCATGGAGCTGGTAGGCTCCCATCACTTACCCACTGAGGACGGATCACTTCCAGCACCTCTTCACATGGCAGTGCTCTGAACTTCTGAATCGTCCTCTCCTCACTCAGACACCTGGCAGGTTCCTATCCAGCCTACTCACTCCCAGCTGCAACCCAGTGAGTCAATCAGCACATCTTCACTCACACACAGACCTGAGATGTGATTAACCCCCTGTGCACCATTCAGGTTTAGCCCAGCAAAGCACTCATCCCCACAGGTTCAGCCGCTCATTAGGCTCATGAATGTATCGGATCTTCAGCACTCACAATCAGCTGTTTTACTCAGCTCATGAAAACCCTTCAGCTGTTAACCCCCTGTACATCGGACAGGTTTCACACACCACACACAATCAGGAAAACCGGCCCATGTGAACACAGACCTGCATTGATAACCCGTGTGATGCACCCGGCCAGGGGCCACATCACCACACCTCACTTTCTCCGCACAACAAAGCACTCATCCCCACAGGTTCAGCCGCTCATTAGGCTCATGAATGTATCGGATCTTCAGCACTCACACTCAGCTGTTTTACTCAGCTCATGAAAACCCTTCAGCTGTTAACCCCCTGTACATCGGACAGGTTTCACACACCACACACAATCAGGAAAACCGGCCCATGTGAACACAGACCTGCATTGATAACCCGTGTGATGCACCCGCCCAGGGGCCACATCACCACACCTCACTTTCTCCGCACTTCACTCACTTTCTCCGCACACATACACACACACACACACATACTCCGCTATACTTACCACCGGCCCTGCATCACCGACATGTCGCCGCCCCTGAACTACTCGATCAAATATCGCGTCCAATAAGTCTCGCAAAACTTGCCGGACCCCATATTGGATCCAGTCGTCCGCGGGCGCCGACATGTCAACTCAGGATCCAGCCGGCAGGGAAGACGTAGGGTCGGTGCTAACTATAGCGAAGTGTCTGTGTGTGTGTGTGTGTGTGTGTGTGTATGTATGTGTGTGCTGACCACTCTGCCCACAGCGCTGCACTCAGCACTCTGCCCACGCCACTGTGCTCACCAATCTCACCACACTCACTGCTAACCACTGAGCCACCGCACTCACTGCTAACCACTGAGCCACCGCACTCGCTGCTAACCACTGAGCCACCGCACTCACTGCTAACCACTGAGCCACCCCACTCACTGCTAACCACTGAGCCACCTGTATACACACAATTCATTTCACCCCACTCCCCTAACTATTAGTAAATATACTATATATGGATTCTAGACTACCCGATTCTTTCGAATCGGCCCGCCATCTATATATATATATGTGATTATATAGGAATTATCAGTATTATGTATGTGGTTATGTATACATTAGTGAGTCGCGCCTATTCTGCAAGGACTCGCAACGGCCGCTTGGCGGCCATTGCGAGTGAGGCTTTGCGAATCAGTGGCGCCGGCAATGCTTCACAGGTCGCGTGGGCGCTGCGCCCACGCCCACAACGACGGAAACAGTGCCGAAACTTACAGAAGTGCGTTAGGGAAATTATATATTACATACTGATAATCTATTATATAATTGCTGTAGCGACTTCCCTCGCACACGCCACTACCTCCGTGGCTTTGTTCGTGGACGCGCATCGCCCACGCGACTCACTCGCAATGCCCGCAAAGGGGGCGTTGGGAGTCGTTGCAGCAGCCCGAGCAATGCCCTATACACAGATTCTAGAATCCCGATGCAATCGCATCGGGCTCACAGCTAGTTCTTTCATAAGTTATTTACTAGTTTGTGACCACTTATAAAATGTGTTCAAAGTGCTGCCATTGTGTTGGATTGTCAATGCAACCCTCTTCTCCCACTCTTCACAAACTGACAGCAACACCAC
Organism: Allobates femoralis; assembly: GCA_033576535.1. Taxonomy (NCBI): domain Eukaryota; kingdom Metazoa; phylum Chordata; class Amphibia; order Anura; family Aromobatidae; genus Allobates; species Allobates femoralis. The sequence goes on along the minus strand of JARQOC010000011.1, from coordinate 201,006,234 downwards.
AGAGGAAATGCTAGCACAGGATTCCAGTATCCGTTGTTTCAGATGCTGCACATCTCGTATATTCACAGCATAGACAATCGCCTTCAGATGAGCGATGAGGCAAACATTTTTGTGAATGAAGGCGTTAACAAACAAAACTACCGCTATGGTCTGACACTAACCCACAATGGATAGATCTCTCCAAGCCTGTTGGAACACAAAAATTGATGGTATGGTGTGGTATATGGGGTACAAAGATAGTGGGGTCATTTATCAATGGAAACCTCAATGCCACTGCATATCTGAATCATGTAGCAATTTCAGATATGTGGGTTAGTGTCAGACCAATAGCGGTGGTTTTGTTTGTTAACTTCACCATTCACTAAAAAAGTTTGCCTCATCCCTCATCTGAAGGCAATTGTATATGCTGTGAAGATACGAGATGTGCAGCTTCTGAAACAACGGATACTGGAAGCCTGTGCTAGCATTTCTTCTGCGGTGTTGCTATCATTGTGTCAAGAGTGGGAGAAGAGGGTTGCATTGACAATCCAACGCTATGGGCAGCACTCTGAACACATTTTATAAGTGGTTATAAACTTGTAAATAACTCATGAAAGAATAAAGTTACGTAATAACCAAGCACACCATTGTTTTTCTAATGAAATTTTCAATAAGTTTGATGTGTCACATGACCCTCTTCCCATTGAAAGAAATAAAGTTGGATCCAAAATGACCAACTTCAAAATGGCCGCCATGGTCACCACCCATCTGGAAAAGTTTTCCCCCTCCCATATACTAATGCGCCACAAACAGGAAGTTGATATCACCAACCATTCCCATTTTATTTAGGTGCATCCATATAAATTGCCCACCCTGTATTCTTGACTACAGTATTGTAGAGGCTTCTCCTTACTGAACCTTCTACATCTACATTTTAACCTTCCATTTTCCAGATACCTTCCCATGAACAGACAAATCACCATTTTGGCCAAATCAGCCTTTATTATAACACAAAACATACAATAAGGTTAACTTGAAAGTGAGGAAGTTTCTAGAGCTACAAAACCTGTCAGAAACCACTGTATAAATGAAAAACATCCGGCATTACCCCCAATCATGAACACAGGCTCGGGGGTACCTCAGTCACTGAAAAACCATTAACCTTCATCACTGACTCCCAGGAACCCCACCCTGAAAAGCCCCATTTCTGCCAGGCAAGTAAACTGATTCGGAACCAAACAGGAAGTTACCATCCACCAGATGTACAACCCCCAACCACAATTTTGCTGCCAATTCCAATAACGCCTTTGCTCCCACACTTCAACATCTTCACCAGTGAATTGTGCCTATGTGTCAAATTGTAGACTTCCCCCATTTCCTCAGTCTATACACGTCCTCTTATTACTGCTGATCACCTTTTACTCTATTATCACCCCTTAAACTTTTGACCCCATAACAAGCAGAGGTCACGGCTGGGTGCACAGGGGCCCGCCAACCCCAGCACCTGCTTCAGAGTCCTCATGGATGCATATCAGCTCACAGTGGCATACTGCCAATGACCCATGAGTCAGGGGGGCCAAGTGCCAGCTCCAGCACACAGGCTAGGGGTCATATACGCAAGGCTGGTGATCAAATATACAGTACCAGGATAGGGGCCATATACAGTACATCGGACCAATGGTCATGCGGAGGGGATGGTCGCAACACGTGTGGGGGGGAAAGGGGGGTCCAGGTCCAAATTTTGCACCTGGTCCATCAGACTCTAGATACACCACTGACAATGGCCATACTACCCTCTACTCTTTTAACCCCTGTTTGTCCTCCACAACTGAGTTATGGGCACTGTACCCATGCTTTTGCTGGGAATTGTTTTTCCTTTCTAGTAAGAACCAAATTTCCAGATTGATCAAAACTGTCTAAAAGAAAATTTTATTATTATTATTATTATTTATATAGCGCCAGTAGGTTCCATGGCGCTTTACATGAGGATAAGGGAGACAATAACAAGTACACTAAATCTAGGCGAACAGGACGTACAGGTACAGGAGGGGCAGGGACTCTGCCCACGAGGGCTCACAGTCTACGAGAGGTGGGTTGGGATACAGTAGGATGGGGGAATCTCAGGTATGGGGCGGTCGCCTGGGTCTCATGGCAGGTTGTAGGCTTGACGGGATAGGTGAGTCTTCAGGTGACACTTGAAGCTTCTCAGGGTAGGAGAGTGTCTGACGTTTTCGGGCAGGGAGTTCCAGAGTAAGGCAGATGCCCGGGAGAAGTCCTGGACTCGGTTGTGCGAAGAGGTGATGAGGGGGGAGCAGAGGAGGAGTTCTTGGGAGGAGCCGAGGTTGCGTGAGGGGAGGTATCGGGAGACCAGGTTGGAGATGTATGGTGGGGCCAGGTTGTGTATGGCTTTGTACGCCATGGTTAGTGTTTTGAATTGGGATCTCTTGGAGGCGGGGAGCCAGTAAAGGGCTTGGCAGAGGGGAGAGACAGGGGAGTAGTGGGAGGACAGGTAGATTAGTCGGGCAGCGGAATTGAGGATAGACTGGAGAGGTGTGAGGGAGTTAGCCGGGAGGCCATTGAGAAGAAGGTTGCAGTAGTCAAGGCGGGAGATGATAAGAGCATGAATTAGTTAAAATCTGTCTTTGTTGCCCAAGACAACCAATCATCTCACAGATTTTATTTTACAAAAGCTAAATAATTAATGATAGCTGAGCTGTGATTGGTTGCTTTAGGCAACAAAGACAGGTTTTCTTTAAGACAGTGTTACTAAATGAGGCATAAAGTCCCTAATTTTTACACCAGTCTTGGGTGAAGGTAGACATTCCTAATTCATTAAAACTGGCTAATCATTAGTTAAAAATTTACAAAAATCTGATCTAAAGTTTTGATGATCAATCTAATTTTTCAAATACAGACATACAAAAAAAAAAATGAATGACTAAACAAGGCCTACATTTTTCAGCTTCTGAATCCATCTCTAACATTTGTCTTTCTTCCTCTAGGCCGCAGACTTTGTTTGGGAGAGAGCCTCGCAAAGATGGAGCTGTTTATATTTTTTACTGGATTACTTCAAAAGTTCACATTTACCCCTCCAGATGGTATAAAGGAATGTCAGTTAGACATTGATGCTGACCCATGTTTCACATTAAGGCCTCAGCCTCACCTGGAGTGTTGTGCTGAGGTAAAATAAATTGTTTGTGAGACGCCTGAACTCTGTCATAGGGATTTGGTAAAACATCAGTTGAGGTCCCTGAATTCTGGCACCCTACTGATTGAAAAAAAAGTCACCTCTGTTACCTCATTATTGCTTACTTTTTAATTGGATGACCATGGCTCCATGTATAGGAAATGGAAGTAGGATTTTGTGGTAAGAAGTCTTTTGAAGGAGAAAATGTTGACTTTGTCGGGTTGGTTCTTAATGTATTGAAAGTTCTATGTTATGCCTTTCAACGATGGAACAACAGAAGGATGGATAAATCATGTACCAAATTTTGACCACTCTCCTAGCCCCACCCCAAGCCACACCTATTTGCCATTTCTGTCGTCCCTGGCATGAGGAGATGTCAGAGGGGCGGTGGTAGTAAAGGACATTCAGCAGACGCCTGATACTGCAAGGTGTAGACCTAAAACCAAGACTGTCCACTGTATCCAGGACAGTTGGGACTAGAGATGAGCAACTCAATAAAAGGGACTCCGATCCAGTGTCGTGATCAGTGACACCCAGCAGCTGGACGGGAAACCATGAATCTCTTGCCTTCTGTCATCCCCAGTGCGCCTTTTGATTTGCCAGGACTGGTGTGACGTCATTAGTGCGTCATGAGTTTGGACCTGTGAATTTATTTTTTGTTCATAATTTCATAGTTGTAGCAGCCAGACGTTTTTCATTTTTATATAATCTTCACTATATGACATGTTACTCTTTTGTCTCTGTAAGCTATGTATATATTAGTTGGAACAGAGAAAATTCATAGTGGTATTACCAATAAAAATATGTTTGTACATTACTCTGGAGAGTGCTGTGAATCTATATTGAATGATACTTAAAAGCATGCATGTGTCAAGCCCCAGGCTTTGGGGTACTCGGGTATCAGGCGGCAAAGGTTAACTGCTGTGTCACGGGGAATGGTGGCCGCGCCTGATCCCGTGTCCTGGGGGACTATTCTTTTGAAAAAAGGGGGTTTATGTACAGGGGATTATGTAAAAGTTTGTTGTCATGACGCCACCTGCAGTTTCTAGTGAGTTGCACCAGCGCCACCACAGTCCGCCGGAGGTAGATGGCATCGCGGCTAAGATGGTGAAGTCCTCCGCAGGTAGGACCGGACCTCCGGGGCAGCAACAAGTTCATGCAAAAGAAGATGCAGCAGAGTCAAATTCACTTCACTCTGGGTACTTTATTGGAAACTTTAGCAGCATTGGTTACAGTTCTCTCAGTTCAGCATTCAGATGTTATAACAGGTAGCTAACGAGTGGCTGCAAGTGGATCCCAGGTGGTATGATGGAACACTTGGTGTGTGCCTTCTTTCCCATCTATTCCTTCCTGCTTCCCAGTAATTGTATGAAGCCCGGTGACTTGTAATCAGCCGGACCTCCGTTCCTCCTTTCATCCTCGCTCTCGTCGGATCATCTTCTACTGGCCGACCGCTGAACCATCAAGCGGTGCCTGGTACCCTTTTTCGGTTGCTTAGGTGCCTGGGGGGGCCTATAGACTCCCCAGGACTCCGGATTTTCTGTGGTCCTGAAGTATCCCACAGGTGCGGGCTCCGGGACCCAGTAAGCTGTCGAGGAAAGACCTCCTCAAGTCCTTCCTTCCCCAACTGGCTGTCTGCTCCTGGGATCTGTTCTTTCTCCTACTCTCCTGGTCCCTCAGCCGAGAGACCTTCTCCTTGTCCCTAGCTTTCCATTCTCTCTCTCCAGACCTGGAGGCAAAGATCTCCTTGTTCCCCCTAGAGGTGATTTTATTCCCTCCTGGGTACCTCCCACCGTGTGATCTAGTGTGGGGTGCTGGTTTATGGGTTCCACCCACCATCCTAGAATCTGTTTGCAGCTGGAGTTAATGCACCTCTTTTACGGGTGCAGTACCCCTCTGTGATGCCTGCATGGCGGGGCGCCACACATGCCCTGACCTGTATGTGCCCCCATTCTTCAGGTACATGACCATGAATAGCATAAGATCCTTTACAACTGAGCTATGGACACATAACTGCAATGGGGCACTATTCTCCACTACTATATAATTCATCATGAAAAAATAATAGGTAATAATAGCACATGTATCTGGGCCACTATTATTAGAACATGGATACAATCTGGCCATGTGCATTAGGACTTAAAGGGTTTGTGTGGTCTAAAATTGATAATTCTGCAGTTACTCTATATGACTGCAGACTTATCAATCCTCCCAGAATATGCACTGTGCGCTGTGTGGATTCTCCGGTTTCTCAGCCGAGAACGAACCGCAATAATGCAGTATGCATGTTCCCAACAACAACATAACTAGTAGGTGCGGTCTTGCTCAATACAAGTGCATAGTCCAAGTGCGTCCAACTAGTGGGAGCGGTCAGCTAGTGGGCGCAGTCGTCTAGTGGGCGCAGTCTTGCTCCACACTCTTGTATTGAGCAGGGCCGTGCCCACTAGTTGTGGTCTCTGGCCAGGAACATGTATAACTGCGGTCCAATCCCAGTGTAGTCCCTGGTACTGGGAGGACTTATAATTTGGCGGTCACTCAGAGTGACTGCACAATTTCAGTTTAGACCGGACATCCCATTTAATGAAACTCAATTCCAGTGCGCATCCTTACAAAATGACAATACTAAGTTGGAAATGGGTTGCCGATGCAATTGTCTTGGCAGCCTTGTATACACTGAAGACCTGTATGTCTGCAATATTTGTACACTTTTGAAGAATATAGCTGGGTTTTATAGGCAATAGGTAATCTACTTATATAAGGCTATGTTCAGATACAGCATTTGTTCCCAGTCTTTTATTGATCCGTTTTTTGGTGCAGTTTCTGCACCAAAAACGGATTCTCTTTTTGCAAAAAATCATCACAAACACATCATCCATTAGTGCTGCTTTTTTGCTCCGTTTTCAGGGGACACAGAAAGATAGACACACAGAGACACACATACAGTTTCTTATCCTCCCCGCGATCCCACGGTGATCCCGGTGATGCCTGCCTTCTGGGCATCATGTTCTGTCTGTGAGTTATACGGTGCTTAGAGGACCTTGTGTGAGTCACATGGTGGAGTCACATGAGTAGGTCCTGGAAGCACCGTAAAACTCACAGACAGGACGTGGTGCCCAGAAGGCAGATATCATCGGGATCACCATGGGATTGTGGGAAGAGTAAGTAATTTGATGTTAGTGGTGCAGAAACCGCACCAGAAAAATGGAACAATAGTTTACGCTCATTATTTTCTGGATCTGCTTTCTGCACCACTAACACAGCTGTCAAAAAACGCAGCATCTGAACAGACAATTGAAAATCACATTCACTTTGCTGTAGACGCAGCGACTTATCTATTTTGGGTCAATGATAGCATCAGCTACTAAGCAAGCGTACACACAATTCGGTCAAGGTGAATCAATACCGCTCAAACTAACCCGAATGTAGCTTCAGCAACACACCTCAGACTGTGTAGTAGACATCGGTGACACAGTGCAGGCATCCAGCCAGCTCAGTAAATCCCGAGGATCCGTGCTCAGGAGGACTGCCCCCTGTCCCGGACCCAGGAGCCAGCTGACAAAAATTGTTGCCACTGCCAGGAGCGGTCGCAATCCATTAATGCTGGACCAGGGAAGAGCGCGAGGATCTATTTAAAAACTGCAAGTAACGCAAATATTTTTATAATACATTACATTCGGATGATATACCAAACTATGCAGATTTAAAAACCTTTGGAACCAGATTAATACAGCAGGACAAAAAACTCTCCATATTTGCTCAATTAATCAGAGACTGTTTCTTTTAAAATGACTACAAAATAATTATGGAATTCCCAAATCACCATAGACTTTAAAATCAACAGGGATGCTATCTTGTTATTATTCCCATTACCTTAGTAAATTTTATATTTAGATATTTTCCAGACAGAAAAGGAATTAAGTGCAAATATCTCCACCTGGAGTCATGTGTATATATTGTTTCACATCTCACCTGCAACAGTGACTTCGTTGCATATGTAGTGACCTGTTTTTTTGCGGTCTACAATATGTGGGCCGCACAACACAGACCGCTCAAGAGTGAATGGGCACCGCCATAATGCTAAAAATGGTTTGGTGAAACATACCTGTGATGAATATTGGTGAGGAATATTGCCATAATTCCCCATATTCCATTTCTCCCAGAAAACAATTTGAAGGCACATCTCACTCACAAAGAAAGCCAGAGACCATTCATCCTGGACAGCAGCAAATGGTAGAGTAATTAGTATGTAGATGAAAGCCGACTGTCCACACAACAGGACTCATCCTTAACTTTGATGTGGTAATCAGGTAGATGTATGCGGCTTCCTCAGGACTGGGGTTTTGCCAAAAGGTGACACGTCCAAGGCAGACTGGAAGGCACCGTGACTATAACATTAATATTTCATGAGCCGTGCGGTCTATGAACATGGCAAGCGTAGATCCATGATCGTGACGTCTAGGCGGTGACAAGCATGGTATTCACATGGATGTAGGATAACTGTAAGCCATCTAAACAGGATATTGGCTAGTAGGGTGTTCTCAGAGTAGGCATGTTTCACATCCAGACGAAGATAAAATCATAACTAAAAATATGAAAGTATTATCTTCCGTCTGCGATGCCCATGGACACGGCTAGGGAACATTATAGAATTCGGGTGTCCATATCTCCCCTCAGAGGGGTGGGAGTTGTGAGACATCCCAGAGGTGTGAGATGGGTGGAGACAGGGGCAACCCATAGTGTATAAAAATCATCTGCCCCATCTCCACCTTGTATTTCTTCTGAATGGGCATTTTTCCACCAAGGCCAGAGATTACCCAAGGAACAGATTGGTGCCACGCCGCCCTTGTGGTGCCATCAGCACTAAGGTAACTGCTCACATGTGTATGTAATTCTGTGTATTCCATTCCTCCTTTTATTGGCATATCTGACTGTAATATTTGTAACATCTGAATAATAACTGTAAATATTAATATCTAGTGTACCATTAGGGTGATTAAATATATAAATTTCATCTTGAGTTGCTCTTTTTATCTTGATCACGATTCCCACGTCCGTGTGCTCATATAACGCTACCTGGGTTGGTTTCTGACCCAATATAAGCCCGACCACGGACCGGACTTATATTAAACGAGAAGCTGGTGGCAGCATTTGTGCTTGGGGTTATTCAGGGCCTCTGGCAGTGACGGGGTGGAGGAGATTATATGTGCTTCTGGCTGCGGGCTAGAAGACATATACCACACTCACTGAGAGGTGCCTTAATAAACCAGCACAGGCAAGGCAGCTTCGGCCCTTCTTTATCTTCAGGCAGTTCTCTGACTGACCTGGGTTTAACAGGAGGCGCTGTGGAGCTGCCAGGTTCAGGTCACGATTCACCACAAGTGGTGGCAGCGGTGGGATCAAGATAATAGTGTTGTGGACCCAACTCCCTAACACTAAGGGCTGCTGGCAGTAGCTTTGCTGTCAGGGTCCTAAGATCAACTCAACATTAGACGGTCAGAGTGCAAATATAAGGTGTGTGGGTGCATCAGGTTGCAGCTGTGTGTCAGTGACCAGGAGGTGCTAAACTGGCCCAGGGCACCAGGAGCCAAGCACTGCAGAGGGCACTTGCTGTGGCTGATATGCAAGAGGTGGTGGAGGACACTGTTGGTCTAGGCGAGGAGGATACCATGCACAGGTCCTCAAGGAGCCAATCCCCAGTGGTCGACTCTGCAGTGGGGCCCAGACCCCCTGTTCTCAGCCCCGCAGTGGGCAGATCACCACCTGCTGGTCCCTCCAGCCAGATGGGCTCGGATGCCCTGTTTCGAGCTGCCCTGGCTCGACTTGAAGCTGGAGATCAGGGCGCCTACGAGACCCTCATGGCAGCTGCAGAGCGACTCGCAGAGCGTGAAGCTGCAGAGCGACTCGCAGAGCGTGAAGCTGCAGAGCGACTCGCAGAGCGTGAAGCTGCAGAGCGATGTGAGGCTGCAGAGCGTGAAGCCGCCGAGCGACATGCGGAGCGTGAAGCTGCAGAGCGACGTGAGGCCGCAGAGCGTGAAGCTGCAGAGCGACGTGAGGCTGCACAGCGCCAGCACCAGCTCGACTTGGCTCAGATCAGGATCTCGCAGCCCGTTCCAGCCAACCAGGAGCCCAAGCCACCGAAATTCCGAGTTGAGAACTTTCCCCTTCTGGAGGCAGGCGGAGACCTGGATTCTTTTCTGCTGGCCTTTGAGCAGACCTGCAGGCAGTACAAGCTGGACTCAGGCCAGTGGGCCCAGTACCTGACCCCCCGTCTGAGGGGTGACGCCATGAAAGCCTTGGGGACTTCCCTGCCGGGGAGTCGCCAGACTATGCGAGCATCAAGCAGGCCCTGATCCGACAGTTCAACCTCACCCCGGAGTCCTACCGCAAGAAGTTCCGAAGCCTGCAGAGGGGTCCAAAGGATACCTGGACCGACCACATGCGGGCCCTCCTGCGAGCAGCTGACCACTGGATCAAAGGTTTGGAGCGCAGCACAGCCCAGGAGATCCAGGAGTTGTTCGTGATGGAGCAATTCCTGTGGAACTGTCCCGAGAACCTCCAACAGTTCATCCGCGACCGGAAACCGAAGGGGGCCTGTGAGACAGCGGTCCTGGCGGACGAGTACACGAACAACAGAGTACCTGAGACCAGGAGGACCAGCAGCAGCACCTGGAGAGGGGGTAAGACCAACCCTGCACCCGTGACCCCAGCCCCCAGAATGCAGGGGGCAGCCCCTTTATTACCCCCTGTTCCCCTCTCCAGGTTGGCAGCAGAACCCAGACGGTGTCATCTCTGCAACCAACCAGGACACTTCAAGGCTATGTGTCCCCAGCGCCAACAGGCCCCGTCCCCGACCCAGCAAACGGCCACTGTTTTGTGTGTGGGTGGGGGTGGTGGTAGGTCCCTGGACAATTTTCAACCCGTCACCATAGGCTGCTCAGTGGCCATGGGACTGCGGGACACCGGCGCTGAACGGACTTTGGTGCGACCCGAAATGGTCTCCCCCCAGGACTTGCTTCCCGGAAGGTCCCTCGCCGTCTCCGGAATTGGAGGCGTGGAACCCGCATTGCCTGTTGCCAGGGTTTATCTGGACTGGGGTGCGGGGAGGGGAGTGAGGGAGGTGGGGGTGTCTGCTAATATTCCGGCAAATGTATTGCTTGGGTCAGACTTGGGGCGGCTAGTGTCCAAGTATGTGGCCACTGACCCCCCCAGTTCTGATCCGCCAGAATATGTACTGTCCAATATTGAAAGTGTTGATGGGGATGACGTTATTAATGATGATGTTATTATTGATGATGTTGATGATGTTTGCAGTGACACTCCACACAACACAGCACACAAAGGGCTGACAGGGAGGGGGGAGGAAGATAAAGAGAATTGTAGAATGGCCTTAGGCCAGGATCAGCCAGCTCACCTTTTGTTCTCAGAGGGGAGACAGAGGGGGCTGAGGGGGCTGAGAGCTGCAGAAGGAACAGACACAGATGGATGTGACACTGCTCTCTGCTGTAAGCAGCCAGGTATTGTAGCCAGGGAGTCAGCGGTCGAGGTCGGAGTACCCACAGGGAATGTGGTGCTGCCAGGTAAGGCCCAGACGCTGAGCTCTGAGGAGCTGCAAGGGGCGGAACATGTCGGGGAGTATGGGGCTGTCACAGGAGAAGTGAAGCCACCAGGTGAGATCCCAGGGCAGGAACCACCCACCACCGGGATGTCAGGAGGCCAGGATAGTCCGCCTGAACCGGCGACTTGGTCAGGAGCGAGGGGAAGCAGGCACTGCCCATGGTTACAGCAGCCATAGCCGCTGTCACCAGGAGTGGGGGTGCTGGAGCCCAGGGAACCTCGCGGAGGTTCAGAGGCTTCTCCCCTTCAGACCAAGTGGCTGCCGAGTCAGACGGAGGCCAGGAGACAGGTCCCGTGGAACTGACGGAGAACGTGGCAGTTTCTTCTTCGCTGACCACGTCTCGTCAGGAGTGTCAGGCGGCGTCAGGGGCTGACGACCGCCTGGAAGCTCTCCAAGAGCAGATGGCACAGCTTTCCTCGGACTCTGACCACGAGCAGGTGGTCCGGAACCAAGGACGACTGTACCAGGTAACGGTCCAGCAGTGGTCACCGGAGGTGTGGCCCAAGGACCGACCGACAGTTGTACCCACTGGCTGCCAGGAGGATGGGGATGCGGTCCCCATAACCTGTCAGGGCAGTGGGGAAGGTCTACACGGAGGCCAGGAGACAGGTCCCGTGGAACTGACGGAGGACGTGGCAGTTGCTTCCACTCTTACCATGTCTCGTCAGGGGTGGCAGGCGGCGTCAAGAGTTGACGTCAGCCTGAAAGCGCTCAAGAAGCGGGTGGCACAGCCTCCCTTGGACTCAGGCCTCAAGCAGGTGGTCTGGGACCAAGGACGGCTGTACAAGGTAACGGTCCAGCAGGGGTCACCGGAGGTGTGGCCCAGGGACCAACATGCAGTTGAGCTCACTGACTGCCACGGAGATGGGGAGGCGATCCCCATACCATGTTGGGGCAGTGGGGCAGGTGTTCCTACAGCCAGTCAAGGGGATGGGTGGCTCAAGCCCATAACCTGTCTGGATGATAGGGAAATGGTACCCACAACCGGTCAGGACTATGGGAGAGTTGTACCCATACCCTGTCCGGGTGCCATTGGGGGACCCCCGGTCTGTCAGAGTGATGGGACCTCAGTGCCCTGGTACACCTGTCAGAGGGGCGGGGACGCGTTTCCCGTGACCTGTCAAGAGGAGGGGCAGGGGCTGCCCCTAACTTTTCAGGATGATGGGAAAGCTGTATCCCCGGCCTGTCAGGATGACAGGAAAGCTGTATCCCCGGCCTGTCAGGATGATGGGAAAGCTGTATCCCTGGCCTGTCAGCATGACAGGAAAGAGTTGTTACAGGCCAGTAGGGCCGATGGGAAGGTGACGTTATCCCCCGGGGAGACAGCTGTCCAAGTCGCTGTCACCCGTGGACTGAGGAGCGAGAATGCAGGTCGTACACTGCTCTCTGGGCCCTCACTCCGTCGAGGGATAACTGAACCCATGTCGGACCCAGAACAGGTCCCAGAGGGTCCCTGTGGGAGTGAGGCCTTTGCTCCGCTTCTGGCTATGCCTAGCCAGGGGTTTGAGACTGCACTACCAGCGAGTGCCAGTCCTGAGGTGCCGAGCCTCCTCGCGGAGACGGCTGTCTCCGCCACCAGAGGAGAGAGGGTACTGTGGGATCCAGGGAGAGAGGCGGCCTGCTCCCCGATGGAAAAGGGAGTTTCCGGCAATTGTGTGGGCCCTGCAGCGTCTGCAGCCACACTTGCGCGGACGCCACTCCATCGTGGGGACAGACCACAACCCCCTCAGCGGTTACACACGGTCCCCGTGACGAATGGAAGGTTGTTACATGGGAGCCGTGCGCTCCAGGAACTCAACTTCACCATTAGCCACAAGAGTGACCATGACCACGGTAACGCTGATGGGTTATACCGCCAAGGGGAGGTAGTGGACGGGCGCACGGGGAAACACAGGAATGTGCCATCCCCTAGCGCCGTCTAAAAGGGGGAGGCGTGATGAATATTGGTGAGGAATATTGCCATAATTCCCCATATTCCATTTCTCCCAGAAAACAATTTGAAGGCACATCTCACTCACAAAGAAAGCCAGAGACCATTCATCCTGGACAGCAGCAAATGGTAGAGTAATTAGTATGTAGATGAAAGCCGACTGTCCACACAACAGGACTCATCCTTAACTTTGATGTGGTAATCAGGTAGATGTATGCAGCTTCCTCAGGACTGGGGTTTTGCCAAAAGGTGACACGTCCAAGGCAGACTGGAAGGCACCGTGACTATAACATTAATATTTCATGAGCCGTGCGGTCTATGAACATGGCAAGCGTAGATCCATGATCGTGACGTCTAGGCGGTGACAAGCATGGTATTCACATGGATGTAGGATAACTGTAAGCCATCTAAACAGGATATTGGCTAGTAGGGTGTTCTCAGAGTAGGCATGTTTCACATCTAGACGAAGATAAAATCATAACTAAAAATATGAAAGTATTATCTTCCGTCTGCGATGCCCATGGACACGGCTAGGGAACATTATAGAATTCAGGTGTCCATATCTCCCCTCAGAGGGGTGGGAGTTGTGAGACATCCCAGAGGTGTGAGATGGGTGGAGACAGGGGCAACCCATAGTGTATAAAAATCATCTGCCCCATCTCCACCTTGTATTTCTTCTGAATGGGCATTTTTCCACCAAGGCCAGAGATTACCCAAGGAACAGATTGGTGCCACGCCGCCCTTGTGGTGCCATCAGCACTAAGGTAACTGCTCACATGTGTATGTAATTCTGTGTATTCCATTCCTCCTTTTATTGGCATATCTGACTGTAATATTTGTAACATCTGAATAATAACTGTAAATATTAATATCTAGTGTACCATTAGGGTGATTAAATATATAAATTTAATTTTGAGTTGCTCTTTTTATCTTGATCACGATTCCCACGTCCGTGTGCTCATATAACGCTACCTGGGTTGGTTTCTGACCCAATATAAGCCCGACCACGGACCGGACTTATATTAAACGAGAAGCTGGTGGCAGCATTTGTGCTTGGGGTTATTCAGGGCCTCTGGCAGTGACGGGGTGGAGGAGATTATATGAGCTTCTGGCTGCGGGCTAGAAGACATATACCACACTCACTGAGAGGTGCCTTAATAAACCAGCACAGGCAAGGCAGCTGCGGCCCTTCTTTATCCTCAGGCAGTTCTCTGACTGACCTGGGTTTAACAGGAGGCGCTGTGGAGCTGCCAGGTTCAGGTCACGATTCACCACAATACCTTATCAATACACTTTTAAAACATCAGAAACAATTTGATATAACAGTAACCCCAGTGGAACAAGTCCCTGCTGGTGTAGTGAATTGTGTTCAGACCTTTAAGGCGTAACTGACGTTTACATTTTTATTTAATAATGTAGAGCTAGTGGTTTTAATAAACTTTGTAATATAGTTCATTAGAACATTCTGGATGGTTACCATTCATAATCCTTCCACAAGGTGTCCCAAGTGCACTGTGAGTGAAACGGATTTTGTGCTAGAACCATCTTCACAGTGAATACGGACATGTAAGGCGATAATGGAGAGGGGGCGTACCCTAAACTGTGTGCCTGCAGCTCATGAAGAGACAATGTATCAGATTACAGCACAGAGCTGAGCAATGTCAGGATGTAAACTCCTTTACAAGCTTCTCTCTTCTGTCATCTGTCTCCACACAACAATCTCTGTTAACCCCTTGTCTGCTGGCTCCCCACAATGCTCACTATTAGCCTGCTCTCAGAAGCTGTGGCAATACACACACAGTGCTGGCAGACTCTGGCCAAGCTCACACAGACAGAAAATGCAGCTTTTTACAGAGCACAGAAAAATGTGAGAAAATCAGTTCTATGTCACAAAAAAGCATCATCTTAGCTGCTATGTGACCCAACATTAACCCCTTCCCGACCCATGATGTTGTACAACGTCATAGGCTGGTTACCGGGTGTTGATGTGAGCTCCGGCACGGATTCAACAACTGCATCCACAGCCACAACTCTGCATCTGAGCAGAAGTCGTGCTGGCTCTGCAGGTCGCATGGGCTCTAAGCCTTGCCTAGCCTGGGCCTTTTTTTGACATCGCCAAGGATCTCCCAACTCATATCATCTGCAAGATTTGTCACCAATCTCTGAGTAGAGGCCAAAAACTCACTAGCTTGAGTACTTCATGTATGAACCGCCACATGGACATGAAGCACAAGTCGCAGTGGGAAGCTCACTGTGCTAGAATGCGAGCTAGCGGGGTGGGCCTATCACCGTGTGCCCCATCAAGTGCATCCGTGTGCTCTTCATCGTCTGTGACTGTGGGGACAGCTGTCACACAGGCTTTTGGATGCAGACCTTCCACCTATTTACCCGCCACACTCCCCCTTGGTGAAATACGCTTGTCCCCAAGCGTCGCACTACCCAACATTACAGAGGATTTTTGTATTTTATAACAGACATGAAATTTACACTTTTATTAAAGAAACAGGTAGTCATTCGCTTTGATGTTGCAAGCAAAAAGAACAGGTTAACACTTTTGCTGAACCAGCGGACGGTCGGCTTTTCTTAATAAGAGTTCAGGCTGTAGCCGCCAGGTCGCACAGTCAGTGATTAAACAGAGAACAGAGTTATTGAGTGAGTCCAAACAAAGCAAGTCACTAGCGCCGAGAACGACGGCGCACCCGTATGGCGAACCACCCATCTGGACAAGCATACCGCTCGTAAGTGATTATATCGCCCCGGTATAGGTCGCGATCAGGATGTCCTCTGGGCAAGTGTGACTCAACTTCCCGGCGCCCCACAAACACCTCTTCAATCAAACCCACCTCCCAAGCGAACCCCCACCCGTTAGACAAATTAAAGTGGAAATTATACCTTCACGGCGAAGTTCATCAGGCAGCGGCGGTTGGCAGCGGGCCGTGGCACGGGTCTCCATGTTGGCGTCTGCCACTCCTCTTGGCGACGCTGACGTACAGTTTCGTCGGTACGGCTTGGAGTGTGAATATGGCTGGTGGTTTGGTAGGAAGCTTGGGCTTGGCGGACAGTCTGGACCGGCACCCGGTGGAACGGCACAGGAGAAGGTGTCGCTGTTGCACCCAACCAGTGTACCCGAGCTAGCTGCTGGGACGGAGGATCCTCGCTGTCTCCCCAAGCAAAACCAGTGTCAAGATCCTCAGTAATACTGCGGGTCTCGTCGTCGTCATCTACTTCTTCTCCCTCGACGACCACATCGGGCTGCTCGATGGCTGGAGATGCTGGAACTGGTTCCTCGGTACAGCAGGGCGGTGGTTTTGCTGACCCTTCTACGGGGACGTCCTGCAGGGCTTCCAGGCTGCCTGCCTCTTCTTCTGTTTCTGCTGGTAGCGGTGTCTGCATCCCGTCGAACGGGTAGACCTCCGGAGTTGCAAAGGAGGCCTCCGGTTAAGGGAAGACACAGGCAACAGTCTTTAAAGAGGTATTACGACTGTCGGTGGGTTCCTCGGTGGGAACCTGGTAGATGTCGGCTTCTTCTAAGGAGCAGGTTACAAGCTCCGGCTCTGGGATCGGTCCAGCTGCAGTTTCGGGCAGTGGACTGGGGTGAGCTGCAGTCTCTACCGGGATGAAACAGTCAGTAGGCTCTGGTGAGGATGCAGGGCAAGCGGTAGGCGTTGGAGAGGTCGTAGTGAAACTGGAGATATCATCCGGTCCTGGGTTGGGTGTACCCGGTCGTCTCTGCTGTATCGCGTGATGTAGTCTACGGCCTAGGCTCGCGCTCCAGCTACGAATGGTCCACTCGACAGTTTCCATGAGCCTCACCCGAGGTCTTGCAGAGCTTCTTGCCAAAAGTCGGGGCTGCCATCGATGTTGAGGACAGGACCCGGACCGGGGTGGCCTATGGTTGCTCTGGCCTCAGCTTCCACTTGTTGCATCAGGTCTCGGAGTCTCAAACTGGCCATCTTTGTAGGAGAACCACACCCGTCCAACCGGTAACCGTTCTGGTAGAGAGCTGGTGAAGAATTGTCTGACACTCCCACTTCCTTGGGGGTCTTTGTAGCCCAATTGTGGGAAAAAGTCTTTGGGGTCCGCCCCCATGGTTGATTCGAGCAATCAGGGCGGACAAAGAGTTTGGCGCCTTTGCCTTTAGCCCTCCCACGAAGAGGGGCGGTGGCTCACCCCTGGGCTTGCACGTGGCGGTTCCTCATGGCGGGGACTCCATCTTGGGCGCCATCTTGGCCCAACGGTGAAAAGGCGGGAAAGTTCTTTTAGGGACGAACAATGTCCAAATTGTAGACATTAAAGTTGTTTTAAAGCACATTATATCCGTTAGGGAACGGGCCTGCTCGTATCCTGTTCGTGACGCCATTTTCTGACTCACCGTGGCCGGGGACTCCGGTTTAGACAGGCAGTAGCTTCTTCCTCCTTGTCACGGGTGGACCGCGGCTGCCGGTAGTGGGGCCCGGTTGAGTGCAGATCAAAAAGTTGAAGACGTCTTGTAGGAACAGATTAAGGGGTTAATTGTTTCGTGACGCCACCTATGAGTAGTTCGGTAAGTCTTACCGATGCTGCGGGGCCTCCGGGGGATGGATAACGGCAAGATGGAACGCTCCCCACAGGCTGAGCGGTGATCCCCGGAGCCAGGAGCTGCTTCAGATGTTGTGCGGCAGCTGCGGTTACCTTGAAGTACAAACAGACAGTTCATAAGGAAGCACGTACACTGTAAGTCTCTGTAACGGGTTGTTTACTGTAACCGGCAAGCAGTACATGGCATACAGTTAACAGGTAGTGGACCGGGTGGACTCAGCAGTGATAGGTGTCCCTCAGAGATCCACGGTGTTCCTCCATTCTAACTAAGGTTTAAATAGCACCGGACTTTGAGGAATAGCGCTTCCTTAAGAGGCACAATAATTTCTTCCAAGAGTTCTTTAATTCATTTAAAAGCCATATATTGCAGTACTGTACTGCAATATATGACTTTTAAATGAATTAAAGAACTCTTGGAAGAAATTATTGTGCCTCTTAAGGAAGCACTATTCCTCAAAGTCCGGTGCTATTTAAACCATATACTGACGAACCAGGCTCCCTTGAGGAGACCTGATCCCTCCGGAGAGGAAGGCTGCAAGCCTAAGAGAAAACCTTATACTATATGAACAAAAGACACCAAAAAGGTGAGCATTTTTTGATCATTACCACCTAGACCAAGATCAAATAATCTCTACACTTAGATCTGCGCCGGCTCTTTTTCTCTATTATCCCCCTTTAGAGATTAACTGTCCATTCTAACTAAGTAAGTTGCCGTTGTCGCCCAGGAATACCAGGTCGGGTACAGGGAGGCTGCTTGAATGCCCTATCCGGGGTATACGTTCCGGATGCTTTGGGGAGCCTTGGGTCCCTTGCTGGTTAGACGACTGGATTTGGCGATGGTGGGGTGCTCCTGTAGAGCTGCTCTTCCACTCTTCTGGTTCGCATAGCGGAGCTGAACTGCTGCTAGCTTCGGTACCATCAAACCGGCTGTATAAGGGCACGGGATGGTTTTGAGCCCACATAATGATGCCCAAAATTGGTAGGGAGATGGCCGGTAGAAGGTGGCCAGGGGGCCGCACGGGACTGTGCGAGCCCCCTCTCCTAGGTTGCAGAGCTGGGATTCTGCAGAGGGTCTTCTAGGTTGCTGTTACCCCTTCAGCCCTCGAACGCCAACTGTTCTAGGCTAAACTTTCCACTACACACTACTCTTGCACTCCGCCCACCAGGACCTTGATTGGCCCTCTATGCTAAGTGAGGCATGCAGAGTATGGATCTCTAAGTTAACCAGATGACTGCTGGGTCAGAGAATATTGCTGCTGCATTTGTGGCTGCAATACCCTCCTGTGACGCACTCGGTGCGGGGCGCCACACTCACACACCTGCAGTTTGCCGGGGACACCCTATTCAAACTCATCTCAGCACAGCAGCCAGCCCTACGTCCCTCAGATGTGGACAAGTAAAAGACCATTTCCTCCGAGCCATGAGAAGGCTAAGCGCTTGAATTTCACCATCTGCAAGCTCTTGGCTACAGAAATGCTGCCTTTCAGCCTGGTGGACATGTGTAGCAGACTGGGACGGGCTACTCGGTGCCGGACCGGGGTACTGCTGGGGGATGTCACGGCGGTCCTGGTCCGGACCGTGTCCCGGGCCCGCACAATAAAATGGGGGTTATTTACAGGGGATTTGTCACTTGTGACGCCACCCACTATATGCGGCCAGTGATGGGGCTGCCAGTGATGGGGCTGCCGCTGCTGCAGAACCTCCGGGGATGATGGGATAGCAGCTTGGATGAAATAGTTCCAGTGGGTAGAACTTAGTTCCCCGGGGCAGTGTTGAATAAAGTCTGTGATGGTTGTTATAGATGTTGCAGGGAAAGGGGATGATGTGGAGATGGCTCCTGTCAGAGTCAAATGGAGGACTCACAGTTCTTCATACCTGAAATCAGACTCAGACACAGTAGCAGGGTTCACCAGGGTTTACTTCTCCATCTCTCTTGTCAGACAGTACACGGTAAATACAGTTCTTTACAACTTTGCTATGTTGAATCCGGTATACTGAACCCACTGCAGCCAGGTTATCTTCCCTAGACTCCTCAGTCCCTCTACGTGTCCTTTCAGGCTATTTCTCAGTATTCCTCCTTAAAGTGGATTGCAGAGCGGCAGCTCGGTCCCTATTAACAGCTTCCCCCTAAGTCTCTGGGCAGTAAGCCGGGTCCTCTCTGTTGCTGCTGATGCTGCCAATCCTCTGGTGGGAATATAGATCTGGAATCTGTATTCCCCGTCAGTTTGTCTGGGGCACCGGGTAAATCTTCAGCCCCCCTCAGAGCTGACACTCTGGTTTCAGCCAAACCACAGGTATCTCAAGAGATTACCGGGTCCTTTCCTTCCCGTGTATCTTCCTAATATAATAAGGGAGGCTCTCCTTTTAGTTAGTTGCTGGCCCTCACCACTTCCCTGGACCTGATGGTACTGGTCTTGTCTTTGCTGCTCGGCACCTGCCTACTGTCTAACCGTTTCCTGTCACCTCCTTATATACTCATCCGTTACCATGATTACGCTCCATCCACTCATATCTAACCTACTACCCCTTGTCTGCCTAGAGTCCCAGACTCCGGGTTAGGTCCCCATGACAGTGGATATGTGTGTTGAGGTGTTTGTTAAACAAACTGTCTACCCTCCTGCCTGGCTGCAGTTTCTACCTTTGGCCACCCTGGACGCAGGGGCGCCACAGACACAGATGATTTTAGAGACCTTATGTCAGTCGCAGTGCCCCAGTACCAGATGCCCAGTCGCCACTACTTCTCCAAGAAAGATGTGCCTGTGCCACACCAGCATGTTGCAGACAACATCACTGCTTCCTTGACAAACTCTGTGTGTGACAAGGTGCATTTCACCACAGACACTTGGACCAGTAAGCATGGACAGGGGCGTTACATGTCGATGACTGGGCATTTTTAGAATTTACAAATCTCTTCTCTATTTTACAGCCCCATCCTGCAGTACATCACTCTCTATATATATACCTCCATTCTTCAGTATATAATTATTCTCAGGTTACCTCAATACATGTGCATCACTGCACTGTAATCCAAGAGGCCCCTTTAATACATCACTTCATATCAGCAAAACCTTCCTTTGCAGTGATTACACACAGTCAGCAACCCCAGCTAAAATGATAAACGTCTCTTGCGTGTGATAGCCATTTCATAAGCTGCTGGCCTAAATCAACCTGCAGTCTTCAAAACAGGGGGTGATAGAGAGCATGGCTGCAAGGTTTGCCTATATTGGCATATAATGCACCTCCTACCCTGTCACTCCCCATTCATGAAAGAACAGTAGCTGAAAAGCCATACCTTCACCACAGAAATGGACCATGTGACTTAACTGTGCATGAAAATATTGGACAGGGGTCCAGGAAAATTGCAGCCAGTGTTCTGGTCTCATGAGTCAAAGCCTTAAACAAATGGCTACAACAGAAGGCAGTTTGTTTGCAGAAGGGATAAAGAGTATTGATGGGCGAATCCAAACTGTAAAGCTTGCGGTCCATACCAAACATCTTGTGTTCCTCGATCACGGACTTCCCATAGTTATTGCCCCCCCATTCTGCAAAATAGCAGCCCACAGTCGCTCCAGAAATTGGACATTCATTAGAATCGCCAATTCCTGGCACTTTACCTGACTCTTCCCGATGCCCTGATGCAGCGACGTCAGGGTGATATAAGGGGTTAATGACAGCTGAGTGTTGACAGCTGCCATTAAGCTCAGACTGATAATGTTCAGGCTTCTGTGAGACCTGTACATTATCAATCGTATAGGAAAATAGTTAAAGAACACAGACACAGAAAAATCCTATATTTGACAACCCTCATTTTCCCATTTATTAATTCCAAATATAAAATGACTGACACAACATAACATGGGAAAGAAGATAGGGGTTACTCACATCAGAGCAGCAACAGGGATAGAGAGGAAACAACATTCTAAAATATGCAAATTTATTGCATAGCAACACAGTGAAAAACAATACAATGGCAATACAACACTGTATGATTCCCTAGTCATGGGGCATAACTGGACATGTCCCCTATGAATTGTGAAGCGCTGCGGAATTTGAGCACTATAAAAATTATTAGTATTCTTATTATTATATGGCACTTTCCACATGTCCCCAACCTAAAACTTGTGGTTCTGACACAACCAAAGCAATTAGTTTCAGGAACACATTACCCCCCCACACACACACACACACACACACCAGGCTCTCAATAGAGATTATACAGTGGCAGTGAGCTGTCAATCACAGCAGCTGTCATCAGTTTATATAGCAAAAACCTGTTGACAGATTCCCTTTAAATCCTTGCCGAGACAGGACGTTGTACAATGTCCTGGGCCGGTAAGGGGGCTTTGATGTGAGCTCCGGCGCGGCGCTCACATTAAAGCTCCAACATCTCAGCTGATCTCATCAGCTGAGATGTTGGGGTAACAGCACCGATCGGATCCGGGATCCGATCGGCGCTATTAACCCCTTGGATCCCGCCGTCAATCGCTGACAGCGAGATCCAAGGCGGCCGCAGCGGGGAACGCGCTGTTCCCCGCCTGCTCCGGAGATCCCGTGATAGTATCGTGGGATCTCCGGCGCTCACGTGACAGCCCGGGGTCCTGGCTAGACCCCGGATGCTGTCAGAGCGCAGTTACATGTAGTGGTTGGCATTCTGGGAGATACAGATGAGCTGCAGCTCAACATTTCCCCTGTATAAGGCGGCTGTTCAGATCAATGGCCATCTATGTTTCATAAGGAAGACTCACGTTTTCCAAGGTTGGGATGATCTCCATTTGAGGGGACTGAAGCATAGTACCCCTCTGCGATGTCTACTTCCCAAGTAGTGTATATGGATAAGGACTGTCATCAGGGGCACAGCTACAATCGGTACAGGGGTTGCAATCGCACTGGGGCCCAAATAGTCCCTTTGGCCTATATGAGAAGACCAATGCTATTAAAGACTTGCAATAACTGGGGGCCCCTTTGTATCTTTTGCATTGGGGCCCATGAGCTTCAAGTTACGTCACAGGGTGTCATGACAAGACAACCGTTCTAAAGATGTTGGATGGATGTAAACTGACAAAGAAACCGTAATAAGGAATGTGCCACCTTTCTTTACAGAAGCATAATGTGGAGGCAGGGACCATAAATCCAGCGATGTGTCACTTAAGGCCCCGTTACACGGCACAACATCATTAACGATATCGCTTAAACGCCACAGATTTGGAGTTATTCAAGCAACATCGTTACAACCTCGTTGCGTGTGACTCTGCAAAGTTGTAACGATAAATTGTAGGATCGTTGATCGCAGGTTTGAGAACATGTTCTCAAACCACACGATCAACGATCAGCCAACCTGGTATATCATTGTGTTTGACACCGCTATAACGATGTCGTTCACGACTTCGCACATTCACAGCAATGAGTAGGTATCGTTCGCTGGGTTGTGCAAACGATACCTGCTCACAACATTGTTGGTGAGTCGTCCATGATATCTAGACGTGTGACATCTCACCAACGATGTCAAAATGATGTCTGCAACGACTGCGCACCCATGAGATCGTTGCGGATATCGTACCAACGTCGTGCCATGTAACGGGGCCTTTACTGTGATACAAATCACTGTTTTATCATCAAGAGGAGATTATCATTAGAGGACTAGTAAACTTGCTGCCATGTAGTCCTGCCTATTTATTAGCTTGATATAATTCCTACCTTATCACTGATTGGCAACTTTCTGCCTATGCACAGTGCAAACAGAAAGCTTCCATTCAGTAGTGTGGACTGAGTAAGGCAGCCGTCACACGCTTCAATTTTGTGTGCGATATTGTTAGCGATCACATGCACGCGCGATCGCTAACAATATCGTTCACATCGTTGGTGAGCTGTCACAACCGACAGACTCACCAGCGATGTGGACCAGATCGCTGGTAACTATGGTACACATCGGGTTACTATGCGCCGCGCGGCGCTTAATAACCCGACGTTTACCATAGATACCATCTCCCAGCATAGGCTCTGCCGCTGGGAGATCGTTCATCGTGGTGTCACACACCACGATGATGCAGATTGATCAAGCGATTATCGCTTGATTTGAGGTCCTGCTCACAAATCTGATTACACGCAGCGACGCACAAACGATATCGCTTAAGCGATCAAAAAGCAGATCACTTAAGCGATATCGTTCAAGAAATTGATGCGTGTGATGGCCGCCTTATACATATCTCAGGTTTGAGAGATGGGCAGAGCAGCAGTAGGTTAAATAATAATATTATCAAGCCTGCGGCAAGCAGATAGGTGAGTGATACATTGATGCAGTGACGAACCTTGAGCTTGGCGGGCCCCGGTGCGGCATTTAGACTGAGGAGTGGGGGGGAAGGTGTGATGCAAGCTGCTATCCTAGGTGAGGGGTGGGGGTGGATGGGGGGGTGGGTGCGAGCTGCTTTCCTGGGTGAGGAGCTGGGGGAAGGGTGCGAGCTGCTGTCCTAGATGAGGAGCGGGGGGATTGCTGCTACCTGCGTCTGTCGAGCCACACATTGCAGGCCAGGGAGCCAGGGAAGCAGAGGAAAGGAGGGGCGGGATCAGCCGCGGGAAGCAGGAAGCTTCCCTCACTTCACCTCCTCTGACTCACGGTCACGGGGGACCGACTAGGGAGCCCCCCTACAGGTGCTTGAAGGGCCCCCTAGCCAGTCGGGGCCCTGGTGCAGCTGAACCAGCTGCACCACGGTAGGTCCGCCCCTGCATTGATGGAATCAGGGTTTCATGCTGCTCTTAGATGGGGTAGCATAAGTCTGCTGACAGATTCCGTGTGGAATGTTGCAGATCATCATAAATGTACAGTAATCTGAATATGATAGCCATATAAACTGTACTTAACCCTTGTGCATCAATGATTAAACATGGTACACTCCACTTATTGCACTTTGTCTTTGTGACCTATTTTATTTTATGAGCTCTAACAAGCATAAAAAAAATTACAACTCCCTATCAGATGTTTTTGTAAGTACTCTGAATTGCTTTTTTTACGTGACACGACTGACACTGATACTTAACCTAATTGGATGCAAACCACAAAGTATGAGGACGTGTTTGGAGAGCACCTAGATGACTGGAAGGGCGCGTTCACACATTAATATATACAGTATGAGCCCCCAAATAACACTCCCTATACACAATAAAAGCCTACACACAGCCCCCTATGTACAGCATGACACCACACAAAGTCCCTCATAAGCAGTATGACCCCCACATTGCCCCTATAAAAAGTATGAGCCCCCACATAGCCTCCCTATGTACAGTATGTGCCCCCTATATGCAGGCACATATCCCATACACATATAGCAGGTGAAATAATTTTCAAAGTAAATACATTTCTAGGGGTACTATTGACATGAATTTCTCATCAAATGTCAGTAACAACCCATCCAATCCAGATATGCAAAGAAATCAAACCATAGATGTCCTTAAGTTATGTGAAATAATGCTAAATAACATACTGAAATTTCTTTAAATACTTTATACAAAAACCATTGTTGGTGATGAAGCTCCAGACGCCTCCTGTATGGAGACACCAGTCCCCTGCATTGCTCAGGTGGATTTTGGCCCATTCTTCCACACAAACACTCTTCACATCCTGCAGGTCCAGTGGATCCTTCTATGAATGCTGAACTTTACTTCCTTCCAGACATTTCTATTGGATACAGCTCAGGTGATCGGCTCGACCATTCTAGCAGCTTTATTTTCTTTCTCTGGCTCCAGTTGAGAGTTTCCTTGTCTGTGTGATTGGGATCCTTGTGTTGTGAAATGTCTGCCCTTATTTCATTTTCATCATCCTGGTAGATGGCTGCAGATTTTTATCAAGAATGTCTGGGTACATTTCTCCATTCATCCTTTCTTAAATGTGTGGATGATGTAGGACGCTTCATTCACACGAAGCAACAAGGAGGACGTTAATCACAAGGAGGAGGCATCAGATCAAGGCCAGCAGACTGCCCCATGGGTGTGTCTAAGAAAAGGTCTTTTTTGCGTTATTCAGAGCGGCTTGGGGAGTTACATTCATTCTAGAATGCTGCAACTAAGACCTAAAGGATGCTGATTATACTTTACTAGCTGTGAGCCCGATGCGATTGCATCGGGATTCTAGAATCTGTGTATAGGGCATTGCTCGGGCTGCTGCAACGACTCGCAACGCCCCCTTCGCGGGCATTGCAAGTGAGTCGCGTGGGCGATGCGCGCCCACGAACAAAGCCACGGAGGTAGCGGCGTGTGTGAGGGAAGTCGCTACGGCAATTATATAATAGATTATCAGTATGTAATATATTATTTCCCTAACGCACTTCCGTAAGTTTCGGCGCTGTTTCCGTCGTTGTGGGCGTGGGCGCAGCGCCCACGCGACCTGTGGAGCATTGCTGGCGCCACTGACTCGCAAAGCCTCACTCGCAATGCCCGCCAAGCGGCCGTTGCGAGTCCTTGCAGAATAGGCGCGACTCACTAATTTATACATAATCACATACATAATACTGATAATTCCTATATAATCACATATATATATATAGATGGCGGCCCGATTCAAAAGAATCGGGTAGTCTAGAATCCATATATAGTATATTTACTAATAGTTAGGGGAGTGGGGTGAAATGACGCGATATTCGATCGAGTAGTTCGGGGGCGGCGACATGTCGACTGAGGATCTAGGCGGCTGATGCAGGGCCGGTGGTAAGTATAGCGGAGTATGTGTGTGTGTGTGTATGTGTGCGGACTGAGTGAGTGAAGTGCGGAGAAAGTGAGGTGTGGTGATGTGGCCCCTGGCCAGGTGCATCACACAGGTTATCAATGCAGGTCTCTGTTCACATGGGCCGGTTTTCCTGATTGTGTGTGCTGTGTGAAACCTGTCCGATGTACAGGGGGTTAACAGCTGAAGGGTTTTCAATGAGCTGAGTAAAACAGCTGAGTGTGAGGCTGAAGATCCTATACATTCATGAGCCTAATGAGCGGCTGAACCTGTGGGGATGAGTGCTTTGCTGGGCTAAATCCTGAATGGTGCACAGGGGGTTAATCACATCTCAGGTCTGTGTGTGAGTGAAGATGTGCTGATTGACTCACTGGGTTGCAGCTGTGAGTGAGCAGCCTGGATAGGAACCTGCCAGGTGTCTGAGTGAGGAGAGGACGATGGGATTCAGAAGTCCAGACCACTGCCATGTGAGGAGGTGCTGGAAGTGATCCGTCCCCAGTGGGGAAGTGATGGGAGCCTGCCAGCTCCATGCTAGTGCACCTGATGTGTGCATGCCAGCCAGTGTCCAAGGGCCAGGCGGTCAGATGTGCGGTGTGAGAGACCGAGTACGGCTCAAGGGCCAGGCGGTCAGATGTGCGGTGTGAGAGACCGAGTACGGCTCAAGGGCCAGGCGGTCAGATGTGCGGTGTGAGAGACAGAGTACTGCTCAAGGGCCAGGCAGTCAGATGTGCGGTGTGAGAGACCGAGTACGGCTCAAGGGCCAGGCGGTCAGATGTGCGGTGTGAGAGACCGAGTACGGCTCAAGGGCCAGGCGGTCAGATGTGCGGTGTGAGAGACAGAGTACTGCTCAAGGGCCAGGCGGTCAGATGTGCGGTGTGAGAGACCGAGTACGGCTCAAGGGCCAGGCGGTCAGATGTGCGATGTGAGAGACCGAGAGAGAGAGAGAGACCGAGAGAGAGAGACCGAGAGTGAGAGACCGAGAGAGAGAGACCGAGAGAGAGAGAGAGAATATCACATCACGACTCGCAATGCCCGCTTCGCGGGCAATGCTTCGTACGGGCCGGACAGAGTCCTGGAGAAAGTGCCGAGCCACGCGAACAAAGCCACGGAAGTAGCGCCGGAAGTCGCTACGGCAATTATATAATAGATGTGGGGAAAACCTGGTGGAAAATCACTTTAAAGGGAACCTGTCACCAGTTCTAAATCCTGCCCATTACCTTTAACATTTGAATGGGGCTCCTGCATACCGAGAGATAGAGTTTTAAACCTGTCCTGCACTGTAAGTAAATTGTGCGGTCCGGTCTGACGGGTGTCTCCAGCGCCGCCCCCTCCCTTCAAACACCGCCTCCTCTAATTGCATGTAGGTGGATTATGTCGCTGTCATCCACACAGTTCCTGAAGATTTGCCCCTGGGCACTGCAATCGGAGTCCTGCATAGGCACGCCTCACTGTGCCCTATAGAACATCTATTGATTTCACTGTGCAGGTACGAGACGTGGGGCACTGTGTGGATGATGTAGAGACTGAAGTCTTGCACCTGCACAGTGGAAACAGGGTCCTGCACAGGTGCGCCTCACTGTGCCCGATAGAACAGCTAGTGATTACACTGCGCAGGTACGAGACTTTTGGCACTGTGTGGATGATGTAGAGACTGAAGATTTGCTCCTGTGCAGTGGAATCGGAGTCCTGCACAGGTACACCTCACTGTGCCCTACAGAACAGCCAGTGATTACACTGCGCAGGTACGAGACTTTGGGCACTGTGTGGCTGATGTAGAGACTGAAGATTTGCTCCTGTGCAGTGGAATCGGAGTCCTGCACAGGTACGCCTCACTGTGCTCTATAGAACAGCCAGTGATTACACTGCGCAGGTACGAGACTTTCGGCACTGTGTGGATGATGTAGACATGTCATCCACTTGTAATTAGAAGAAGCGACATTTAAAAGGAGCGGGGCGCGCTGATCACACTCTGGAAACACTCATCGGTCCAGTCTGCACAATTTACATAAAGTTTGGGACAAGTATAAAACTCCTTTTCTGGGATATGAAGTGACATGTCTGAAAATATAAAGGTTAAAAGAACCCCATTCACATGATGTTAAAGGTGATGTGCAGGGCTTAGGCTGGCTTCACACCACGGTGTGATCCGGTCCAGGGCTGTCCGTTATGACCCTGACAGCGCCGGACCGGATCAGCACACAGAAACGGAGAGCCAAATGTGCCCTCTGGTATTGTGTGCAGCCGGATGGCTGTAATTGCAGCCGCAGCTGCTGATTTTTGCCTAAAGCTGGCCCGGATTGTTTCTCTGGACAGATTAATTTGGGTGGGATAGGGCTGGAGACTTTATGAACTTGAAGCGAGGTGCCATGTTGTTGAAAGGACGGCACAAGAGTATTGAGGTAACAGAATCAAATTCTGTAAAGTAACTGTCTTGAACCAAGTGATATTTACTTGGTGCCTGTGTTTCACAAGACTGTTTAAGTACAACCGTATTGGAAAGACTTTAGGAATCCTTGTCTGCTCTGTCCTTCACCGAGGGCAATCATGCATTGAATAGTTGCACTGGGTAGCCGGCCGGGGTGCATGCTGCAAAACCGCTCTGCCTTCCACACGGCTACCCATGCCCCATGTGGCTGGACCCTCAACACATGAAAACTTCATTTTATTGGAAAAAAATTTTAAAGCGAAAATTGCCATACAAACAATTCAAACTACTGTGCAGAAAAACCAACGCGTTTTGGTGCCTTAGTCATGGTTTCAATAAAATTAACTTTTTACTTATGGTGAAGTTATCGCTGGACAACTTTTTTTGATCTGTGTTTCTTTGGGTTTAAATGTAACCAATTAATTCACTTTTTAGAGTGCCCCAAAGTGCAGATGAGCAGTGTATGTACCTTAAGGCCCCGTGACACGCATCAATCTGTCCTGCGATGTCGGAAGCGATGCGCAGGTGCGCGCTCGCTTCCGACATCGCAGGCCAGCTGTCACACGGCAGGATGTTGCCGGTGGCGCGGCGGCGATTTGGGCGGAGCCATCGCTCGCTGGGCAGAGCTCAGCCCAGCGAGTGAGCCTCAGCAACGCTGCAGTATATGCTGGATCGCCGCTAACATCGCTATTGCGGTGTCAGACAGCGCGATCCAGCTTAATCGCTGGTTGCAGATTGACAGGTTTACCTTCATGCTGGTAAACCTGTCACCCTGCAACCAGCGATAGATCACAGTTGCGTCGCGCTGTCACACAGCACGACGCACTTGCGATATCGCTAGCGACATCGCCGATGCGTCACTTTTCGGCGATGTCGCTAGCGACATTGACACGTGTGACAGGGCCTTTAGTGTCTATCTTCTTATTGCCTTGTTATTACAATACACAATGAAATGCAAATAGAACGAGATCTAGTAAATGTCTTACAAGTGGCCTTAGGGAAACACTTTCCATCATAAATCTATGTGCTTTGCACACAGACACCTTGATCACACAACGCACATATATTGATGTGTTATATGAGGTGAGAGAAGACACAAGTCCATCAAGTTCAACCTTTCACCGCCAGTTATATGCTCTATGTCTAGATTAATTATAACCTATTCTCAAAGTGGGGTATATTTTTACTGATAGTTACAACTGCCGCTCTCCATACACAGAGCGGTGCCTGAACCCGCGCCGGTGCCGCCGCCATGACTGTAACCGGAACGCTGCCGGGAGGATTAAAGTTCTTTTCCTCCTGGCGGCGAGCTTTATTGGGCAGGTTTACAATGCTGTTAACCTGCAGATTACCCCATATGTGCAGGTTAATAGCATGTTTCCACTTTAGAGGGGTTGTCCACTATGGGACAAACTATTATTAAAGAATTTTTGCCATTAACTTTTTTTTCTTCCTTATGTGCATGTAATGTCAGTGTGTTAAAAAGAATATGTCAGCAGTTTTTGCTACCTCATCTGAGAGCAGCACGTGGCAGGCAAAAAGATTCTGAAATTAATCATCTTTAACTCAGATTATTGTTTACAGCCGTTCTCACACAAGCAAATCATTTAGTTTTAGGCATGCAGCAGAGCTAGGAGAGCTGCCCCCCCGCCCACACCAGGCTCTCAATTGAGATTGTACATTGACAGTGAGGTGTCAATTACAGCAGGGGGCATTTCGGACTGCCATTGCATGACAATGTGGTTCTGTAATGGTAATGATCAGGTGATAAAGCCTTTAGTTTAAGTAAACAATAGCACGCAGACTGATGAGGCACAATTGACTTTTGTTTTTAAACCCCTACAGGCATGCTGTCCTCCCTATAAAACAGTCGACTACCACCATCTTCTCCGGCATCCAGCACCGCTCTCCTCAAATCATATGATGCCAATTCAGACTCTCATGATCACATTGTGCTCTATGAGTGAGTCATATGTCTCTTTTACAATGTTAGTCTATAGAGCCTCGTCCTGTCACATCATAAGCTTGCAATATAAAAGTGGAGCATCCAAAACCTGCACAGAAGCGGGAATATTTAAGGAGGTGGTCATGTGACACATACATTGTATAAATGTGGACATCGCCATATCCATTTCTTACAAAACATCTAGGGGTCTTTATTGGAAAGATAGGGGTGCGATATGCATCATACTGTAATGTGGCAGACAATCCCTGTACTGTTGCTTTAACTGTAGTTGCACCTAGTCTGCTTTAATATTTTGGGTCAGTCTATCAATGCACATGTCTTACAATAATGACACTATTGCACTTTTTATTGTAATTTTTTTTATTCAAAAACAATAAAAATATATAAGTTGTGCACTTCTATTGAATGGATGCACAAACTGTGAGGAGTATCTCCAATCTGGCTGTCGATTTCATGTTATGGCCGCAGGAGATGATCACATTTTGCGTCAGGTTCAGAATTTGATCAGCTAATAAAATTCATTGTAAGAGGATAAAAATTAAAGGGGTTGTCCCAAGTTTCCATTTTACTTTCCAATGCTTTAAAAGAGTTGCCCAGGTTTGACTATTGGCCTGTGAATCCTCACAAGCGTGCACAATGCATGCTGTCAGGATTCTCATGACTCTGTATATCGCATACTTTGGGTCACATGACCATCTGCTACCGAACACTTACAAATCCTGACAGCATGCACTGTGTGCGACTGTGAGGAGTAACAGACCTATTGAGAAAGTGCAGACTTTTATGCCAACCTTGACAACCCCTTTAAAGCGAACCTGTCACCCCCCCTGGACATCAAAAGCTATAATAGCCACCTTCTGCAGCACTAAGGCTGCATTCAGGAAGGTGGCTATAGGCTTTTGATGCCCTATATACTGTTAAATATTCACTTATATAACTGCTTACAGTTTAGAAGACCTAAGACCGGGAGGCAGGGTTTCACGCTCCTCCGACCCGCCCCCTATTGTCAATCAGCATGGTCACCTGCTGCTGCCTCCCCTCACAGTCTAGCATGAACGCGCGCCTCCGTTCTCCTCTATGGCGCCGCGCATGCGCTGTGCGCCGGGTGTCCAGGAAGTCGTCGGGCTGCGCGCACAGCGCATGAGCGGCGCCATAGAGGAGAACGGAGGCGCGCGTTCATGCTAGACTGTGAGGGGAGGCAGCAGCAGGCGACCAGGCTGATTGACAAGAGGGGGCGGGTCGGAGGAGCGCGAAACCCCGCCTCCCGATCTTAGGTCTTCTAAACTGTAAGCAGTTATATAAGTGAATATTTAACAGTATATAGGGCATCAAAAGCCTATAGCCACCTTCCCTGAATGCAGCCTTAGTGCTGCAGAAGGTGGCTATTATAGCTTTTGATGTCCAGGGGGGGTGACAGGTTCGCTTTAAATAATTGTGGCAATGCTCATGCACATCAAGGCACATACTTATCAAAATAAAGAAAGAAAAACTGTCTTTCATGACTTGCACCATATTATTATGTGTTTTAGACAGTTTTCGAACCTTGTCCAATAAGGCGTCATGGTTTACCAGAAAGGAGTGTGACCTTCCATGCAAAAGCTGCAACAAAATTTTGGCATAATTTCTGGCACAACATAATCCAACTATCAGGTAGTGCCGACTTAGACTAAACAGTCTTACAATAAGCCATATTAATTGAATAGCATGAACCACTTTCATAAATGTGTCACTTGTTAAGACTATCTAGTCCACCGGCCAGATACTGGCCATCAGATGGGATCACCAAGAACCGCCTCTTACCTGACGGCATCTGCGGCTCTTACTTTGAATAGCCGGTCTGGAGCATTGTCATCATGAGACATTACGTCAAGTCAGCTAATCAAATGAAAAGTCGCGGATGTCGGCAGGTAGAAGGCGGTTCTCATGGCTCCCGTACTATGACTACAGAATACTTATCTCACCACTGGTCAGGGACCTGTGAATCGATGTGCACCATCTCCATCTAGTAGGGCCCCTTTACACACGGCTACATTTCTTGGTGGCTACAGGTAACTTACTGTTGCAGTGAAATCATGGAGACAAGGTTCTATCTTGTTGCTGTGTACAAATGGAATAATCTCTCCATGATTTCACTGCAACCAGTAAGTTACCTGGTGACAAGCTACAAATGTAGCCGCGTGTAAAGGTACCCGTAGAGATGAGCAGGTCTATTTGCGCTGCCTGGCGTCTGGTCTGGACCTCCATGGCAGCCTGTCTTCACTTTTGTGTCCAGGAGTAGCACTTATTAGGTTACGAGTAAAGATAAGGTCATGGAGTGACATAAGTCATGACATTGCCTAAAGCCTACTGACTAGGTCTCATGTATGTCATGACATCACAAGTGCCAGAGTCGCCCAGAAATAGAGCTGCAGAATTGAAGACAGCCGGATGACTCTGACCTGGACGCCGGGTAAGGGTAGTGGGAATGAAATTGTTCAAGCCTGCTGTCTGTTCCGCCGATTTGTTAGGCAATGCAGGGACATGGCCTATCGGCACCGACATCACCCCTGCATCGCCTAATGTAATTGGGCGATGGAGACGCCTTTTACTGGTCGCCTGGTTTCAGAACAGTGCTCTGAAACCAGGCGGCTGATATGGGGCGATGTGCAAACATCACCCCATGTAAACGGCTACCGGCGACCTGACAGGCGATGGGAACCATAGGCTCCCATTGTACTGCGTCACCGCTGAGGTTTTGAGACACCCCGGCGGCGATGCCGCCTGTTCGCTGGTGCATCGCCGGAGGTGTCTCCCCGTGTAAATGGGGGGCGCCGACATCTCCGGCGAGGTGTTACCGTGTGACAGGTTCCTAAGAGTTTACTCACTATTGATATCTATACCCAAATGTGTATATTGACCAACAACCATAGCCTTCTCCTGTCTCAATTTGGCACTCCTGCAGCTTTGATAATAATGGCCACTTACGAAGCTTGTTTGGGCACCCCCGAAGTCAGAATGTGTGACGTAGGCTGATATTGTTTAATACCCATTTCCTTTGACCGCCTCTTCAAACAGGCCAAGTAAGGTTGACGAACACAATGCTCATTCTGTGGCCGATAGTGACATGAATGCGCATGTGCGGGTAAGGATGTGCGCATGCACGATCACATAGATAGGGAGCTACAACAAGATGGGCCTGTGGACAACCAGAAGAAAACAAGGATGGCGAACACTATCTTCCGAGGTGAAAACTTAAAAAAATGTAACTGCACAGTCATGATTAGGATATTGGGCCATAAATGTTGGAATGTTGGAATAACCCCTTTAAGTAGGTGCCACATATTTTGATCATTTGTCATAAGTTGTACAGTATGAGCATGAACAATAGAGGTATGAGCCATACATAGTACACACATAATATCGCCACTCTAAGACAAAAGCTGTAGAACGTCTCGTATTCTTTTCATCCTTTGCATGTCAGGCTCCTCCTGAGTCTCGCGTTTGTCGTACTCCTTCATGCACTCCTCTGCCTTCTGTATGGTGGTCTCACGAGCGCTGCCCTTCACACTCTCCAAGTAACGCAAGAGCATCTTGAAATGTTTGTCAGGAACCTATAACGAGGGAAATAGATTGTAAGTACCGCAGATGAATATATTGTAGGAACAGTCTGCCTCACCAACTTCATTTATGACTGTCCAAAGAAAAGTAAATTCTATGTCTGCATTGTGGAAGACGACATGTTGTGTGCTGATTAATCAGTAGGAGGGGAAAGTCTTTTGCAGTCTGACACAGAGCTTCAAATCCGCAGCAAAGACATAAAATTCTGGATACTTGCAACTGCCACAAGAGGGAGCTGCAGAGCTTACTGAATACCGTTTATACATTGACCTTAATAATAAAATAGTATATAGTAAGTGCCCTCTAGTGGCGCTAAAATATAAACTCTGTCTTTGAATGGGATCTTTTGTACAGCTGATCACACGCCGTCTACCACATGTGTTTGCTGCAGGTAATTAATGGCCTTAGCATTGACACTTGTGTGTATGGCATTCGGGTAGACCACACACCATCAGCTGCTGGAAAAAGAAAAGATAACAACAGAGCAATAAAGATCTGATTAATGTTATTTATTATACCTTTCCAATAATATTGTTAGGACTTGAACAACCCCTGTAAATCGTACTGTGTGGGGAACAGTGGGGCATCAAACTATCTGCTGAGGCTACAGTGTAGTAGGGAATGTTAAAGTGTGTGGAAGAATGGACTGAGGGGGTTTTAAACTATGGGTATAATACTGTATTGGGGAGTGTGGGGGCATCACACTATGCGGTATAATACTGTATTGGGGGACATTGGGGGCGTTATACTATGGGGTATAATACTGTATTGGGGAACTGTTGGGGTGTCACCCTATGGGGTATAATACTGTATTGAAGGACTATGGGGGCATCACTTTATGGGAGCATAATACTATATTGGGGGACTGTGAGGGGGTCACTATGGGGTATAATACGGTGTTGGGGGACTGTGGGGCCGTCACACAATGGGGTTAATACTGTATTGGGGGACTGTGGGGGTGTCACTTTATGGGGTATAATACTGTATTGGGGGACTGTGGGGGCGTCACACTATGGAGTTACTACTGTATTGGGGGACTGTGAGGGGGTCACTCTATGCGTTTTAATACTGTATTGGGGGACTGTGGGGGTCTCACACTATGGGGTATAATACTGTATTGGGAATTATGGGGGCATCACATTATGCGGTTTAATACTGTATTGGGGACTGTGGAGGCATCACTCTATGGGGTATAATACTGTAGGTGGGGGACTGTGGGGGTTTCACTCTATGGGGGAATGTGGAGAACATAACAGTGTGTGGGAGAATTTACTCTGGGGGCATCACAATATGGGGTATAATATTGTATTGGGGGACTGTGGTGCATCACACTATGGAGTTAATTCTGTATTGGGGGAAGTCACTTTATGGTAGCATAATAATGAATTAGGGGACTGTGGGGAGGGTCACTATGGGGCATGATACATTATTGGGGGATTGTGGGGTGTCACTTTATGGTAGCATAATGCTGTATTGGGGGACTGTGAGGGGGTCACTCTATGGAGTATAATACGGTATTGGGGACTGTGGGGGTGTCACCCTATGGGGTATAATACGGTATTGGGGGACTGTGGGAGCGTCACACTAAGGGGTTAATACTGTATTTGGGGACAGTGGGGGCGTCACTTAATGGGGGCATAACACTGTATTGGGGTACTGTTGGAGTGTCACTCTGTGCGTTTTAATACTGTATTGGGGAACTGTGGGAGCGTCACACTAAGGGGTTAATACTGTATTTGAGGACAGTGGGGGCGTCACTTAATGGGGGCATAGCACTGTATTGGGGTACTGTTGGAGTGTCACTCTGTGCGTTTTAATACTGTATTGGGGAACTGTGGGGACGTCACACTATGCGGTTTAATACTGTATTGAGGACTGAGGGGATGTCACTATGTGGGAATAATACTGTATTAGAGGACTGTGGGGGCATCTCTGTATGGGGTATAATACTGTATGTGGGGGGCTGTGGGGGTATCACTCTACAGGGAGGCTGTGAGAGAATATTACAGTGTGTGGGAGTATTTACTCTGGGGGCATCACACTATGGGGTATAATAGTGTATGGGAGGACTTTGGGGGGCATCATATTCTGCTTGAGGTGGTGGTTGTTAAAGGCTTTATATTGTATGTGAGGGTGAGTTGTGGAGATATCATAACCTATTTGGGGGGATCTAAGGGGCTTCATATTGTCTGTGGGGGTCAATTATGGGGGCCTCACTAGCAGCGATATTTCTGTGTGAGAAAATATAAAGGACTAGATGAGATTACAGTACTGGCAAAATAAAAGTGTCCCTCTTTCTTATTTTTCATAGCTGGGAGATGTGATTACACTATTATTTCTTATTTTCATTGTGACATTTTATTTTGAGTAAACGAATGCATTTCCCTTAACAGCCAGCAGATGGGGCTGTAGCTCAACCAGAAAGATAAGAAGTAAACAATGTGGGCCAATGTATGCACTGAATATACATACGGTATATAATATACTATAGGACATGTCAAATAAAAAATATCATTCAGTAACAAAACACAACACAATATAATGGAAATATTCTGATATTATTAATACCATATTTCAGATTGCTGCTAAACTTTGGCACCTTTTAAATACATCAAAAAAAGTGAGTCTGTCATTTCTGGTGACCTTTCAAAATAAGCTGTTGTGTGATTATGTGAGGAATAAAAATATTTCTGCCTTTATCTGACTTCTTTCTTGCAGTTTTCACCTGTTTTTTCCTCTACTGGCTCTAAAGCAGTTATGAGCAGTTAGCAGTGAATCCAGCCCTAGTGTGAGATTCAACACTCACTAGAAAGCAAATATGAGAAGTATAGCTGTGAATACAGCACTATTGTGAGATAAAAGACTCACTAGAAAGCAGTTATGAGCAGTGTAGCTATGAATCCAGCACTGATCTGAGATAAAACACTCACTAGAAAGCAATTCTAAGCCTTGGTGCTGTGAATCCAGCATTGGTGTGAGATAAAATACTCACTAGAAAGCAAATATGAGAAGTATAGCTGTGAATCCAGCACTGGTGTGGGACAAAACACTCACCAGAAAGCAGCAGCTTGCACAGACTATACTGGGGGAAAGAAGCAGTGGGTATGTTGAATTTTGTAATGCGGATTCTTTGTTCTCTCAGTGATGAATGGCTTCCTGAGTTATCTGGTATTGACTTTTCTTTTCTCTCACCATTAAAAACATGCATGGTCAGCTGAACCAAGTGTGCAAGTGTATGGGCGAGGAGAACAGGGAAAAACTAAAATATGTCGGAGAACCTTTAGGCTAAAATGTAACATCATAAACTGTATCTGTGAATCCAGCATTGGTGTGAGATAAAAACCCTCGCTAGAAATCAGTTCTGCGCATTGTAGCTGTGAATCCAGCACTGATGTGGGATACAACACTTACTAGGAAGCTAATATGAGAAGTAAAGCTGTCAATTCAGCACTGGTGTAAAATGAAACACTCACTAGAATGCAGTTCTGAGCAGCGTAGGTGCGAATCCAGCACTGGTGTGAGATAAAACACTCACTAGAATGCAGTTCAGAGCAGTGTAGATGCGAATCCAGCACTAGTGTGAGATAAAATGCTCACTAGAAAGCAGCAGCTCAAACAGACAATACTGGGGGAAAGGAGAAGCGGTTATGTTGAATTTTATCGTGCCAGATTATTTGTTCTCTCAGAGTTGCCTGGCATTGACTTTTCTCTCACCATTAAAAACATGCATGCTCAGCTGAACCAAGTGTGCTTGTGTATGGGCGAGGGAACAGGGAGGAACAGCTGTCAGATGAACTAAGCGTTTAACTAAAAATGTGTCGGAGAACCTTTAGGCTAAAATATAATATCATAATCTGCTACTCCAGCTCTTCCCCATGCTTTACACTGCAGCTGTTTACCTTGCTCTAGGAGAGGTCACTGCTTTATTTTTGCTCTTTGGTGTTTTAGCTTTTGAATAGGTTTTGCATATCCTGGTGATTCCTTCTTCTATCCCATGCCCCACATCTGCTCGAATATAAAACCCTGATCTTTCAGCAATTCCCTCCTCTTCACTTGTGGCGTACCCAACCCAGACGTGGTATCTGGCCACTGCTGGCAGAGACTAATGGACGCCCACCAGCCCCAGTTATATGAGCCAGGTGTGGTGAAGGGACGCTGGCTTTCTGACTTCATTCCGGTTCAGCTGCGGAGAACATCTGGCCCATTGTGTGGGATGTTACGGTAGCTTGGGCTAATGAAAAGCAAAACAGTCAGAAGGGCCGTCCCAAGACATTCACTCGCATCCTTAAATATTCTGGAGCCAGAGTCAAGTGTATGATGAGATCAGCCCTTTACATGTCCGCTCAGGGGTGTACGAGAGCGAGCGCTAATGAGGGATTGCCCAGTCATCTGCAAGTAACGAGCTCCGCTTCATCACTCCGATACAAGGCATAATGAGTCAAGCTGAACTCCATAGGCTGCTGTTTATGGCAACTTGTATTATGCCGGAAGGACATGGGGAAATATTCTATGAATATCTCTAAATGGAGCAATAACATCACTGAGGTTACAGTATGGTTTCTACAGTGAATGAAAACCAAAAGGAGAACCTGAACTACAGTATTCAAATATACCAAAAAAATGATTGATCCATATAAAAATACAAGGTCGGTAAGTACAGAAACACATGGAATGGACAGTGAAACAACAGGTAACGCATTTCGGGCCACCACTGCCCTTGGACTCAACCAAACTCAGGTCTACACTAAAGCCAAGTTCAGACAGAGCTTTTGTGCTCCGGTTTTCAATGATTCGTGTTGGTGCAGTTTCTGCTCCCAAAATGGATCCTCTTTTTCCAACAAAATCATTACAAACGCATCATCCATGTGTGCTGCCTTTTTGCTCCATTTTCGAGGAACACAGATACCCTCCACATAATCCCACGATGATGTCTTTACCCTGGGCATGTGCAGGTCCTGTCGGTGAGTAGTATGGTACTTTGGGACCTGTGGACCATGTGACTGAGTCACATGGTGAGTCATATGGTGTCCAGGTCCTAAAGTGCCATACTACTCACCGTCAGGACCTGCCGGTGCCCCTCAAGAAAGACATCACCAGGGCTCACTACGGGATCGCAGAGAGGGTAAGTATTGGATGTTAGCGGTGAAGAAAGCACACCAAAAAAAATGCAAGACAAACTGACACACTCATTTTCTGGATGCGCTTTCATCACCACTACCACAGCAGTCAAAAAAACGCAGCGTCTGAACAGCAGACTGAAAATCTCATTTACTTTGCTGGTAGAGGCAGAGACTGATCCGTTAAAAAAAAAATGCAGCACCAAAAACGTATCAAAAACGTCCAGTGTGAACACAGCCTAAGGGTCGTGGTGGCCAGAAACACATTATCAGTTTTTTCTCTCTATTCCATGTTTTTATCTTTGTGCTTACCGACCTCGTATTTTTATATGGATCAATAAAAATGTTAAAATACTCAAGTGCCGGTACTTTTGGATTTCATTCTACAATGAGCGGCTTTTGCACTGTACACTTCATCAAGTAAGCTAAACACTTTGTTTAGTATGGTTCCTACACTACAATGTGTCACGTCTCCTCCTTGGTACTGAGACTTATGTTTTGGTCACCAGGCATCCTCATATTCACCCTAGAGATCATTCTAGTGATGGGAGAGAAGTCTTTGCAGTATATTCTC
Source organism: Allobates femoralis (assembly GCA_033576535.1). NCBI lineage: Eukaryota > Metazoa > Chordata > Amphibia > Anura > Aromobatidae > Allobates > Allobates femoralis. The sequence continues at coordinate 200,966,556 of JARQOC010000011.1, read as the reverse complement.
ATGAGAGCAGGCTCTCCTCATTCACTCTGGTTAGAGTGGCTGGTACTTGCAGTACTTCACAGTCTGATAGTGTTATTGTGTGGACGGCCCAGGTGATGTAATTAGCTCCTGAGCTCCAAGCTATCGGAAAGTACCACACTCTACATATACCTTCAGCCTCTTCCTGCAAGCTGCCAGAAATAGTTTTGGTTTTCCCAATTAGCCCTGTGTTGCATCCAGTGTTTACTGGTTTTACCTTGAAAAGAAAGTTACATTAGCGGTCTCTGGAGCGCTATAAACAAAGGGGACCGTGTTTAAAGTTATAAGACAAACCTTGTATTAGATACTGTGAACACTACAACGAGTTTCGACAGCTATCGTGCCGTCTTCTTCAGGTCATCACCTGAGGAAGACGGCACCATAACTGTCAAAATGCGTTGTAGTGTTCACAGTATCTAAAAAATAAAGGTTTGTCTTATAACTTTAAACACGGTCCCCTTTGTTCATAGCGCTCCAGAGACTGCTCATACAACATTCTTTTCAATATACACCTCCCCACTGTGGGAGAGCGGTAGGAGCAGCTCTGAACACCTTCTACCGCTCCTGGCTTGAGGACCTGCGGTGACGTAACAGATCACACGCGCCCAGCAGACCACGTGACCGGACCTCATGACCGGGAACCAGGAAGTGCTCAGGCACAGTGACGCTGCCCGGATCCTCCTACAATTGTTCCTCTAACCTCCACGCTCACACCGAAGTTGTGCAGGGGTGCACAACCCACCAAGGTGAGTGGGCACTACACCCCCACATCGTACACCCACTAGACCATCAGGTTCAACCCATGGGCGCTTTCTTCTCTTTTCTTTTACATATACTGCTTTAACCTTGGCCTGTTTTTTGTACTAACCTTCTTCCTCGTGATTTTTGTACCTTACTGCTATCTAGGTTTTGACCCAGCATCATGAGTACGTTTTCGGATCCTGTATTTGCTCTTTTCCTGACGTCCCGGCTTTGATCCTGCTTGGCAACCTTCCATGGACAGCAATCCCCTGGACCCTGTTGTACATCCAGATCTTTGTATAGGGGTTAAAGGGTGTCAGGGTCACTTGGGGTTCTGGCTAAAAGAGCGGCTTGTGCCAGTAGCCTTGGACAGCTGTCACATACAGATGGAGAAAATGACAGACACATTCACAGGTAATGGGAGCATATAGGAGAAAGCTGATCTGCTCTTTGGTACATAATTACCGTATACTACATTTACACAATTCTTTGCTATGATTTGCGGCACTAACTAATTATAACTGGAAATCCCGGGTCGAGTTTGTTTAAAAAAAACATACTTTACTCACCCTCCCCAGCTCCAGCTCTGAGTCTCTACCCCTGCTCCCAATGTCTATAATTGTATGCAGGGCTGATTTCACGTCAAGAGTGCTGCAGTCACGCAGTGATTTCATAGGCTCTGTCTCGATAGATGTCACGAGCCACTAAGCCCACTGATTGGCTGCTCCTCTGTTGATGTGGCATCAGCACTGACAGACACCGGAAGCAGCATATGACACTCAATGATGAACCGGGAGGGTGAGTAAAGCACAGCTTGTTTTTTTTAAAAAAAAACTGTAGTTAGGGGTTGGGGATTTTCCAAAATTGGAAATATGTGAACTCAAGATATTTTTTTGCCTAGAATCCGGCTTAAAAAGTTCCGCAAAACACAAAGAATTCCCTGACCCAATTGTCATAGTTTTACCATAGATAAAATGAGGTTGTTCCGGCTTATGATACTGAAGACCAATCCTTAGGATGTAAATGGAGGTGGATAGTGCAGCTTCATTCATGGTGCAATGGGTTCAGCCAAGGACTACAGCTCAGCTATATAATAGACCAGGAGCTGAGCTGCAGTTCTTGTAACGGCTGCTACATAGACAGCACCTTGCCTGTGAGACTCACAGTTTACAAGGGATAGGTGAAGATACAGTAGGTTAGGAGAGAGGACCCTGCCCATAGTGCTCACAGTTTACAAGTTATGGGTCAGGATACCGTAGATGAGGAGAAAGGACCCTGCTTTCAAGGGCTCACAGTCTACAAGGATGGTGAGGATACAGTAGGTATGGAGAGAGGACCCTGCCCATGAGGGCTCACAGTCTACAAGGAAGGTGAGAATACAGTAGGAGAGGTAGAGCCAGTCGTTCAGCGTATAGTGGACTAAGGCTCACTGCAGGTTGTAGTTTGTCAGAAGAGGTGGGTCTTCAGGTTCCTTAGTAGGCGAGAGTCTGATGTGTTTGGGCAGAGAGTTCCAGAGTATGAGGGAAGCACGGGAGATAAGAGAAGGAGATCTTGTGAGGATTGGAGGTTGTGTGCAATTAAGCACCAGGAGACCATGTCACAGATATGTGGAGGAGACAGGAGGTTGCAGATGGTTTTGTACATCGTGGTTAGGGTTTTGCACTGGAGTCTCTGGGTAATGGAAGCCAGTAAAGGGATTGGCAGAGAGGAGAGGCTGGAAAATAGCAAGGAGACAGGTGGATTAGGTGGGCAACAGAGTTTAAGATATGTTGGAGGGTGCGAGAGTGTTAGAAGGGAGGACACAGAACAGGAGGTTGCAGTAGTTGAGGCAGGAGATGATGAGGGCGTTCACAAGTGTTTTTGCAGATTCCTGGTTAAGGAATGTACCGATCTAAGAAAAGATTTAAGATGGAGTCAGCAGCATGTGGAAAGGCCTTGGACACCTGGTTTGAAGAAGAGAGCAGAGATGAGGGCTACTCTGAGGCAGCGAGCATGCCGGGCAGGGGAAAGTGAGCAGCCACTGACTTTGGTCTGTTGGGTGGGTTGAGTGAGATGGGGGAAAGATGATGAATTCTGTTTTGTCCATTTCAGTTTTAGAAATTGAGCAGAGAAGAAGAATGAAATAGCAGACTGACATTTTGAGATTTTAGTTAGTAAGGACATGATGTCTGGTCCAGTGACAAAAATCTTGTGTGTCATCAGCGTAGAGATGGCACTGAAAGCCATGAGACTCTATGAGTTGTCCCAGGCCGAAGGTGTAGAAGGAGAAGAGCAACAGGCCTAAAACTGAATCTTGGGGAAACTGACAGGAGGCGAGATAAGGAGCTAGTGTGTAAGTGGGAGACGCCAATGTCCGGTTTGTCAGGTATAAAGAGATCAAGATAGGAACAAGTCTGTGATGCCAAGAGATGAGAATCTGTAGTAAGAGGGAATGGTCCACTGTCAAAGTCAGAAGACAGATCCAGGGGAGGAGGAGAGTAGTGTCACGTTAGGACATTGGTGACTTTAGGTATGGCAGTTTTAGTTGAATGATGCGGTCATTATAGATTGTAGCCGGTCAAAGAGGGAGTAAGAAGAGAGGTGGGAGGATAATTAGATAATTCAAGATGGACATGCTGTTCTAGTAGTTTTGAAGCATAGGGGAGAAGTGATATCGGAAGATAGCTAGACACAGAGGATTGGACAATGGAGGGCTTTTTGAGGATGGGTGTGTCGAGGCATGTTTAAAGTGTGAGGGAAAAAGTCCAGTTGTTAGTGATAGGTTGAAGAGATGGGTTAGGGTTGGGATGAAGACTAGGGTGAGGTTTGGGATGAGGTGAGACGAGATCAGGTCTAGTGTACAAGGGGTAAGATGTGATCTAGAGAGTAGAAAGGAGAGCTGATATTCTGTCATGGAGGAAAAGCTGTTTTTGGAGGAAGAGGGCTGATTAGTTATGAGGAGGGGCTCTGGGGACTGTGGGCCAAAGCTTTCTCTGATAATTTTGATCTTCTGCTTGAAGAATGAGGCAAATGCTTGAAGTGAGACAAGAGCAGATGGAGGAGTTGCTGGGGAGAGAGGAGAGAACTGAAGGTGTTGAATTGCTGTTTACAGTTGTGAGATGGGGAAGATATGAGATATGAGAAGTAGGTTTGTTTTGCATCAGAGTGTTAGGACTTTAAATTGGTGAGAAACTGCTTGTATATGATGAGGTTCTAGATGGAATGGGATACTGACTGCTAAATACTCTTATTTACGACTTCATAGATTGTAATCTTGTGAGCAAGGCCTTCAATTCTTTTGTTAACCCTGTAATATCTGATATTGCTTGTACAGGTCTCCTCTGAATTGTAAAGTGGTGTGAAATATGTTGGTGTTATAGAAATAAAATATTTATGATTTTATTTTAAATATATATATACCGTATATCATGACTTTTTTACTGCATGCCCCAGTATTGAATATCTCAGCCAACTTCACTATTCTATTGAGTGAAAAACATGTTGAAACATAGCAGCACAATGGAGGCCAAATGTACACCGTTTTAGCCTCTGTCTGTTGAATAAGGGCCTATAATTATATTTGATGTACACCTGAAGCCTCCCTGGTCCATATGCCCGATATATATTGATGCTAATGCTGTGCGTATGCAACATTTATCAATTGATATACTAAGGCAGAAGAAATAGCAGATTACGAATAGCGGATAATCAAAATAATAAAATACATTTCTGGCCAAATTATTGTTTTCTATTAATCCTGAATTCTAGAAATTAGAAGAGAAAAAAAAGAATTTTTAAAGATCTGTAGATCTTTTTTTCCCCCACATTAACGTGATATAGTTTCTCTGTTGTTGCCGAGCTGATCCAGAAGGAGGCAGTACGGAGCTCTTGTGCAGATCACACATATTATGATACCGTCTCACGTGGATTCCCATAATCTTGTTATTAAGAACTTTCACTAGAATCATTTTCCAAAACGCACTCCACCCCCCCATGTTTTCCGCATTCAGCAATACCCACCTCCTATCCCTGATTCATAGTATTAGTCACCATGCTATGAACTGCAGACACCATAAACCAACCTCGCCCCACTCAAAGCCATCATGACTCTATAATTGGGAAGAACGGATCAAAATTTGAGATAAAATCTCTATTTATACTCCACGTTCAGAGAGGATGTATTACGATCCCCTGCTGCTCCACAGAACAGATACAAAGGCACCGCGGTACCGCCATATGGTGTGCCATACACTGACATATTGTGTACATATTCTCTACTCTAAGCAATGCTGTACAACAACTCCATTAGGGTATGCAGTTTTGGAGTTTTTCGCGCAGAAAACGCTGCTGGACTTTTGTATTATTTTTTAAGTCCTTTCCTAAGCATTTGTCTGACTTTTTTGTTATGTATTTTTTTATTGTCATTTTCAATCTTTTATTCACTCCACTGATAGTGAAGAAACCGCTAGTGGATTTTTAAGGAAAAATTATGGCAAAACACTCCAAAAGGAGTCAGCAATTGATAAGCATTTACCGACCAGCAGTCGATTAACATATTTTTCTAAGACAGACCTAGGTTTTAAAGGGAACCTGTCACCCCCTTTGGCCATTTTAAACTATGCCCATCAGCTTACATATAATGGAAATCTGGTTCTATTAACCCTTCTATGTGCCCAGACATGCCCCTCATACCTGAGAAAATAACTTTTATTGTGTCCAGCACTGGCCTCCTATTGAGACCGGGAGGCTGCTATTTAGTCCTGATGGATTATGACCTCGCCACCCTCCGGGCTGCAAAACCCGCCCTGCATTTTTTAAAATTCCCACCCCTCATCTGGCTGGCACAGGAGTGACAGCAACACTCACGCCTACACAGTGGAGCGAGTGTCTGCGCTCCATTAAAAAGTGCCGATGTCTCACGAGACGTTGGCACTGACAGGCATGCCTGCGCAGTGCAGCGGGTGTCCGTGCATAGTGCTGATGTCTCAAGAGATTTGTAAAGTCTTGCGAGACATCGGCACTGTTCAATAGAGCGCAGACACCCGCTCCACTGCGTATGCGCAAGTGTGGCTGTCACTCAAGCATCGGCCAGAGGAGGGGCGGGAATTTTTAAAAGTGCAGGGCGGGTTTTGCAGCCCGGAGGGGCGGCGAGGACATCAGGAAATAGGGGGAAAACAATGTAAACAAAAAATGTGGTCATGACGCACTGATAAGAAGGGGGATCTGTTGCTGATATTGTTATGGAGGTAATGTTCCCAATTCTGTTCCAATGTCTCCCATCCTGGTATACACTGTGTTACAAATTATTATGCAAATTGGTTTTAAGTGTCATAGGGTTTTATTTTTATTTTTTTTCAATGAAACCCATTGATGGTATTGTGTATCAGGGTTCTTTGTATCATTGAAATCAATCTCAGATATCTGTGATAATTAGTTTGGCAGGTGAGCCCAATAAAAGGAAAACTGGGTGTTCCACTATATTACGCAGGCCACAGTTTTCAAGTAACATGGGAAAGAAAAAGGATGTCTCTGCTGCCGAAAAGCAACAAATAGTGCAATGCCTTGGACAAGGGATGAAAACATTTGATATTGCACGAAAACGTAAGTGTGATCATCGTATTGTGAAGAGATTTGTGGCCGATTCTAAGCACAGATGTGTTCGTGCAGATAAAGGCAGAATGAGGAAGGTTTCTGCCAGGCAAATTCATCAGATTAAGAGAGCAGCTGCTAAAAAAGCCTTACAAACCAACAAACAGATATTTGAAGCTGCTGGTGCCTCTGGAGTCCCTCGAACTTCAAGGTGTAGGATCCTTCAAAGGCTTGCTGTGGTGCATAAACCTACTATTCCGTCACCCCTAAACAGTGCTCACAAGCAGAAACACTTGAAGTGGGTCCAGATATACATGAAGACTAATTTTCAAACAGTCTTGTTTACTGATGATCGCCGAGCAACCCTGGATGGTCCAGATGAATAGAGTAGTGGATGGTTGGTGGATGCCACCATGTTCCAACAAGGCTGCGACGTCAGCAAGGAGGTGGAGGAGTCATGCTTTGGGCTGGAATCGTTGGGAAACAGCTGGTAGGCCCCTTTAAGGTTCCTGAAGGTGTAAAAATGACCTCTGCAACGTATATAGAGTTTCCAACTGAACTTTCTTCCATGGTACAAAAAGCAAAAACGTGCCTTTAGGAGCAAAATCATCCAGAATACCTCTGTGCCATTGGCTGCTATGGGCATAAAAGGAGATAAACTCATGGTGTGGCCACCATCTTCCCCTGACCTCAACCCTATAGAGAACCTTAGGAGTATAATCAAGCAAAAGATCAATGAGGATGGAATGCAGTTCACATCAAAACAGCAGCTCTGGAGGCTATTCTGACATCATCCAAAGAAATACAAGCAGAAACTCTCCAGAAACTCACAATATCAATGGATGCTAGAATTGTGAAGGTGATATCAAAGTAGGGTTCCTATGTTAACATGTAACTTGGCCTGTTAGGATGTTTTGGAGTTAAATAGCTTTTTATTTAAGTGAATGTGACCTGTTAATGCTGCAAATTCCACAAATGAGCATTTTCAGTTCTTTCAAACATATCAAATGTTTTTCAAACTCTACTATGCGTAATAATTTGGAACAGTGCTTTCAGAGTTTTTTTAATTTTGAAAATTATACTGTTATCATAGGGAGATTTCTTCAATAAAATTTGATGTATACTCTAACGGGTGGTGACGTTTATTACACTGACTGTCATTTGCACCAACCATTTAGAAAAATCAGAGAAAAAGAACATTTGCATAATAATTTGGAACACTGTGTACATGATCCTCACCCTGAGCCCATCCTGGTATATATGATCCCCATCCTGGTAAATGTCCCTAATCCTGATATACATGTTCCCCATCATGGTATGAATAGTTCCCATCCTGGTATATATATCCCCCATCATGAGCCCATCCTGGTCTATATGATCCCCATCCTGGTAAATGTCCCTAATCCTGATATACATGTTCCCCATCATGGTATGAATAGTTCCCATCCTGGTAAATGTCCCTAATCCTGATATACATGTTCCCCATCATGGTATGAATAGTTCCCATCCTGGTATATATATCCCCCATCATGAGCTCATCCTGGTATATATTCCTCCATTATTCTGTGCAGATAACAAAATAAACAATTCTACTCCCCTACCATCACACACAGGATCCTTTTCTAATGCCGGCAACTGACTTCAGCATGTAAAAATCGCAGCGCATGGCTTCAACGACACCCGCAGTTACACGCCGATGTCAGCTGCTGGCTTATCCAAAATGCGGACACACATGATAGCCTCAGTTGCTGCAGTAAACCAGGAGGCTAGGGTTATCAGAGTGTCCGCTATTAAAGAAAATTAACATTCACTCCTCCTCATGGATTCAGTGCCAAGAGGTGGGTGGGATTATGAGTGTGGGGAGCAGTGAATATTCATTTTCTTTGATACTGAGCATACATGCTCGCCCCAGCTGCCACCTTAATTCAGCGGCGACCTTATTCCTGCTTCCTATGAACAACTCCACGGTCGCTGCGGGTTTAGTGCGTCTTATAGTCTGAAAACTACTCAACAGTTATGTTTGAGGACAGATTAGAACTGTACTAACCGCAGAGAAGAATAAATGCAACTCTGAAACAGTGTAAACTCCCCATTTACAATATTAGCCTGCATTATTAAACACATTTTTCTAAAAAATTAACTTTTGAAAAGTACTTTTAACGTGGTTGAAGCGATAAAATGTATTATTATCATCATTATATTACACTAATTTATATATTTCCAAATGCAGGATAAATAACATACGATGAAGCCATGACATACCTTCTCTAGATCATACATGTTCATGAGGAGCCAAGTTTGTCTTATCTTTTGAAACTTCCAATCTGGGTTTTTTTGGGACCAGCTGAAATCAAAGCAAAACAGGTTAATGGTAGAAAATGTTCTATATAAAAGCCCTATCCAGTGTGTCTGTGAGTCTGTAAGTTTATACTGAAATGGTGCCACCTATATGTGTAAATTACAGTTAGACTGGAAAATTACAGTTAATCTGGAATGTGAAGAAGCTCATAAATTTGATCAATTAAAACAGCACCACCTATAGGACATCTGTGACGGGAGGCCCACACACTGTCCAGGACACTACCCACAGTGCAGGCTGTCATTATCGTCTGCGCCTGGCTTCACTCAGTCAAACCCTTGGGGAGGACCCATCCTGCTCCTGCACTTCTTCTCATTTGTGTTCCACTCTAGAATGCAGGCTGGCGCCATGGCTCCTCAGCATACGTGAAGAAAGAGACATTGCACATGGATGAGTGAAGCAGCGCACAACAGTGGGACATAGAGCGCACAGGGGGAGACAGCACAATGGGAGAGGGTGCACAGCGATGAGAGAGCGAACAGAGGGGAGAGACAGCACAAGGGGAGACAGAGTGCTTAGGGGGAAGAGAGCACACGGGGAGACAGCAGAGGGGAGGAGAGAGCGCACAAGGGGAGGAGAGAGTGCACAGGGGAAGAGAGAGTGCACAGGGGAAGAGAGAGTGCACAGGGGAAGAGAGAGTGCACAGGGGAAGAGAGAGTGCACAGGGAGAGAGACAGCACATAGGGGAGACAGTGAGCACACAGGAAGGGTGAGAGCACACGGAGGAGAGAATGCAAAGGGGGAGAGAGTGCACAGGAGGAGAGAGTGCACAGGAGGAGAGAGCGCACAGGAGGAGAGACAGCACAAGTGTAAAAAAAGTGCACAGGTCGGGAGAGACAGCACACAGGGGGATGAAAGAGTGCAAAGGGGGGAGAGAGTACACACAGAAAAGAGAGTGCACAGGGAGAAGAGAGAACACAAGGGGAAAAAAAGCACACATGGTGATGGTAGCAGCAGCAGCGCCTTCCGAACCATAGCCACCCTGTGCAGCAGCGGGCTCCCCCTGCCCTCCTCGGTGGCGCTGCAATTAGTAGCGGGAGTATTTGGACTAATATAGAATCACACATATTCTACAATCGCCTGATGTAATAGAATCAGGCCCCCATCTAGTATACATATATTAATGGAATTGTCAAGTACTTTTTATCAGGATAGGTCATCAATAAATAGTAAATTAAGACATGGAAATAAAATACGGTAAATCGAGGTATCAGGAACTGGAAATCTCCCCAGAATTTGATGTTTTATGCAGTCGAAATGACCAGACCAGCCGAGGCAGCGCATGGTGGCATTGTTGCCTGTGGATTGGATACCGCGTTAGGTTTGATACTTCTATAACTTCACGATTCGTCAGATATCAGCCTCTTTTTAATTCCACATCCTGGAACCCTTTCTTCCCGAATTCATACACAACAGCAAATCTTTTGGAGCTTCGGGGTAGTAATAGAGACAGGTCTGTGAACATCAATGGCTTTGAAAGTAAGCCTTCCTCAGTTTCCCTTTTTTCAAGCACTTTGCCAAGGAAAGCTTTTAAACTGTGTCAAATTGTCTGGAAAAGTGGCTATACAAAGCCCGGCTGTATCCGAAGAGCCTGACTGAGAGCAGAACATGTGTCTCCTTTATGACTTCCAGACTGCATCTATTGCAAACAGTTCCTTTTTCATAAAGTGGAAATGGAGCGTGCGAGATGTCATGTGCTTCAGGTGCACCGTGTAACGCTTCCATATGCCCGAGATGGAGAAGAGAGTATACAGGGCATTCTGTGTTCAGTATAGATGGTGGGGGAAGGGGGATATTGTGCACAGTTATTACCCAAGTAATCTTAGATCGATTGCTTTGTAGGCTATGTTTGCTCTACTGACCGCACAGAAGACAAGTTATGGCATTACCAGATCTCATGCTGTGGTTATTACAATTTAGGTAGAGCGCCTACTCACCTAATATTCCTTTGGAACTTAAGAGTTGTTTAAAAGGTTTAAGCAAGTTTCTTGGTGCATTTCTTTAAGAAGAAGCAGGGTTTCACTTCAAATTGCGTTGAATAAAACACTCCATCTATCATCCATTTTTCAATCTCGTCATCCAAATATAGGAGCAATTGATCCACTTTTTGTCTGGTTCCTATATACTGCTCTGTTCCTTAGGGTTTGTGGACCGTGCAGCAGCTGTGTATTGCTTTTACTACTAGTTGTGTGTCACACAAGCCACAAAGTGATTGACGTTTCCTTACAATATTTCCTTTCATGCTGGGTATTGCGCTTGTTCACCCAAAGCATTTGGAATAGAATATGTTAACATTTGACGGTCATCATGGGACTTTTGGAATGACCACTTCTATAAAAGCAGAAGTTTTATTAGTTTGCTGGTCTGAAGCATTCAAGCATGTGGTAACCAGGGCTGTGGAGTGGGTAAGCCAAACATCAGACTCAGACTCCTAAATTTTCCTGAATCGGACTACACCAAAATAGACATCAACTCTGACTCTACGAGTCCAACTCCAAAATCATGGCTGTGAAGTCAGTAATCCAAACTTCCGACTCCAAACACTCAAGTTCCCTGCATCCGAATCCAAATCCACCTAAATGGACTCCGACTCCACAACCCTGTGTCAAGGACAAATGACATCAGCAATGATCTCAGAGAAGCAATTCTTGCTGCACATCAAGTGGGAAAGATATAGTTGGTTATCTTACCAGGAGTGGACAACCCAGCAAATTCACCCCAAGGCCAGACAGCACAGCGCTTAGCGAAATAAAAAAAAAAAAACAGGAGCCACAGCTCAAACTCTAAAGGTCCACTTGGTGATGTATCAGCGATCCCAATGATACGACAGGGTAAGGATCACTGGAACGTCGCTACATGGTCGCTGGTGAGATATCAATCAGTCAGATCTACTCAACAACGCAGCCTCGGCAGTCGTTGGGACCATTTCACACAGCAGCTAGTCTGATGACTCAGACCGACGTGGATGAGCTCTGAATCGCCAACGAGGTCGTTGTTAAGGCATCAAACACACCGATGCATGTTGCCCAGTGGGAACCCGATGATTAAAAATGGCCCAGGCCATTCTGACACGATCGTCGATCTCACAGCGGGGGGCCGCTCGCTGCTATGTGTCAAACATAGCGAGATCGCTGGCAGGGTCGCTGTTGCGTCACAAAAAATGTGCCGCAACAGCGATCTTGCTAGGTGTGATGGGGGCTTAAAGGCTTCAGCATCTTAATTATTCAAGCTCTTGACAGGGCAATTAGAAAAGGTCTGAACAAGTATGGCTTCTTTGGAAAGGTCGCCAGGAGAAAGCCTCCTATTTCTAAACATAATATAATGCAATCCATTATCTGCTGATATTGGTGATTTCAGGATACTTGTCCTCATACTGATCAGATGTGTACAATCATTGCCAAATGTTTGGAGACTGAGACAAGTTATGGTGTTTTTAGATTAGTCAGGTGTCTCTTTAAAGGGATGCGGTCACCTCCAAAACGCCTCCTAAGCTAGCAAAACATGTCCCTGCAGCATATTATCACTAATCTCACACTCCTTTTGTCTCCTAAAAGCATCCTGTGAAAGTGGAGAAAAACGTTTTAATATTCACTCATTAGTGATTATAATTAGCAGGGGCTATATTCTTTAGTCACCAAGGGGTGTTCTTTTACAGCTCCAGGATCCAGCCTCTCTCTGTCTGTGCTACTGTGAAACTGAAACTGAAGGCAGCACTAATGATTTGCATTCTGTGAGTGATAGAGAGGGGGAGGGCAATGCCTGCACATCACAGCAGAACACACAGAGACAGGGTGGATCCTGGAGCTGCAAAACAGCCCGCCCTGGTGACTAAAGAATAGTCACTCTGCTAATTATAATCACTAATGAGTGAGTATTAAAACGTTTTTCTCCACTTTCACAGGATGCTTTTAGGAGACAAAAGGAGTGTAAGATTAGTGATGGGATGCTACAGGGATATGTTTTGCTAGCTTAGGAGGCGTTTTGGAGGTGACAGGATCCCTTTTAATACTGAAGTACAATAATCAGCATGTCACAGTTTTTACACTTCTATTGACAAATACATTGAGTTTATGGAAAGACTTAATATTTACAGCATTGACCCTTATTTTTCAAGAATCCTTGCAATTTGCCCTGGCAGACGGGTATCAGCTTCTGGGCCAAATCCTGACTCATGACCCATTTTTGTGTAATCAGTGCTTGGAGTTTATTACAATTTCTATGGTTTTGTTTGTCCTACTGCTTTTTGAAGATTGACCACAGGGTCAAAGGGATTAAGATCTGGGGAGTTTCCTAGCCCTGTACCCAAAATATCTATGTTTTGACCACCGAGCCACTTAGCTATCAGTTGTACCTTGTCATATGATGTGCATCATGCTGGAAAAAAATATTGTTCATCGCCAAATTGCACTTGGGTTGTTGGGAGAAGGTCATGCCTCGGGTTTGTATCCATCGACCATGTGCCATGTGAACGGCTTTCTTCCCCAATGAGCCACAGCAGGTGCAGTCTCTGTCCAAGTGCTGATTGTCTTTTACTTTCGGGCCTAGATGTTTTAACTTGTCATTTAATCTGCCCTTAGCAAATTGCAGGTGCGGCTACTTATACCCTCCTCTTGCTGGTCTTCACTACTGGCTATATTTCTAAGTGGATCCTGATTTCCAGCTATACTGCCAAGAATGCATGCCATTCGGATAGAGAATAGCTAGTTTTAATATTTTTGCTGTCACATCTATCTATTTTACTCCTTCCAATAGTCTATCCTCCCATTCGTGCCGATAGTTAGGTAATAAAAAGGTATACTTTACTTTTTCCAATTTTGTATTCATGTTTTATCACTTTGGGATCTCTTCTATCCCTGTAACCATTCCTTATTCAGAGTTACAATACTCTGCATCTCCCTTCGATTCCTAAGGAGGTTCAAGGAATACTTGACAGCCTTTTAGGAAGCCAGGTGCAAGTTGTCATCTCCTAGTTTTGTGGGTAGGCTATTCCAGGCTGTGCAGGTGCCATCTGAAACTTTGCATCTAGGAACTTTAGTCTGTACAGGCACTGGTTGGGTCAGGTGAAGTAGTTTAGAGAGAGGCTTTATTTTCCTGTGTGAGTAACCACATGTTGCTCTTTGAGGATTTTAGATCCCAATCTTTATTCAAGGCAGGTTTCTTAGGCAAAATTGGGAGTGAGACCTTTCTATGGCTGAAAACCCCCACACATGAATGGTCTCAGGTGTTTGCAGACACAGGACTCATGATAGTGCTCACATTTTTTTCTCCAGACAATATACAGCCAAAAGTATTGACAGCCCTGCAATTCTGTCAGATAATATTCAGTTTCTTCCTGAAAATGATTGCAATCACAAATTATTTGGTATTATTATCTTCATTTAATTTGTCTTCAATGAAAAAACACAAAAAGAATTGTCCTAAAGCCAAATTGGATCTAATTGCACACCAAACATAAAAAAGGGGGTGGACAAGAGTATTGGCACTGTTAGAAAAATCATGTGATGCTTCTCTAATTTGTGTAATTAACAGCACCTGTAACTTACCTGTGGCACCTAACAGGTGTTGGCAATAACTAAATCACACTTGCAGCCAGTTGACATGGATTAAAGTTGACTCAACCTCTGTCCTGTGTCCTTGTGTGTACCACATTGAGCATGGAGAAAAGAAAGCAGACCAAAGAACTGTCTGAGGACTTGAGAAACCAAATTGTGAGGAAGCATGAGCAATCTCAAGGCTACAAGTCCATCTCCAAAGACCTGAACGTTCCTGTGTCTACAAGAAGCTTAAAGCCCATGGCACTGTGGCTAACCTCCCTAGATGTGGACGGAAATGAAAAATTGACAAGAGATTTTGTGGCGCCCCACTAAGAGTGCGTCACAAAAGGGTACAGCACCCCTGAATGAAGGTGCCATATCCTTTGTTCTGGTAATGAGTAGAAGAATCCTGAAGCTCCAACACCACACACACACACCTAGTGATAGGGGACCAATCAGACACCCGTTGCTAGGGTAACTGGTCCTGGTGGGAGGAGAGCTAGGTTATATAGTGAGTGGGAGAGCAGCAAGGAGTTAGACCAGGAAGTGAGAACAGAACAGTGCAGAAGTCAAGTCGTGACAGGAGAGAAGCTACAGAACAGGAGCTGCACAGGGCCTTGCAGCACAGACAGCAAAGTGAAAGTAACAGATGTAGCAGAGTTGGAGAAGCTACAAAGAAGCACTGAGAAAGCTAACTGGGAGCGCACCTCAACCTGGTGACCCAGAAGAGAGAGAGAGAGGCCAAAGAATAGAGAGGATAACCGACTATCCTGGCCCACTAAACAGAATCCGGAGTACTGGCTCCGAGGTGGTCCAGCAGGCTACATCCCTGAACCACAGAACTCGGAGTGGTAGTAAGCTTCATAGGAGCCCGACTCACAAACCACCAACCACCGCAGCTATACCCATCATTGAAGGCCAGGGGCCGCGAGTCCGGAAGCGGTGACCCAACCGAAGGCCCTCAGTGCTCTTGATGAGGTATAACAGAGCAGCAAAGTGAAGGGACAGTGAGAGATAGAGAAAGACACCTGTGGAGCTTCAGAGGGACGCCGCTCATTGCCAGAACTACCTAGTCCACTGCCTCAGCCGACACCATTGCATGCCTTGTAAAGTTGCAGATTACCAGAGTAAAGAACCCGTGCAGAGTGATCAGCGTGTCCAAGCCTTATTCCAGAACTGTCATTCACTTGCATTGCTTCACAGAAAAGACTGAGCTGCCCTATTCCACCATTGCAGCTCACAGCTCCGGGGACCCCGCTCGTCCTGTAGGGAGCATCTCCATCTTGCTGCCGCCCATCAACCCTGAGGATCAAGCAGCGCCGATGCCATCACCGGAACCTACAGGTGGCGTCACGAACAAAAACTTTATTCTTTTATTCGTTTTTATTATTTTATATTTCCCCGTTTTATTGACCACCGGGCCCACAGCCTCAGGCACCGAAACCGTGACCTACAGACTGCGCCTGAGACCTGAGTCCCCTGGCCCACGGTGAGTCAATTTCAACACAAGATTGTGCGGATGGTGGATAAAGAACCTCGACTAACATCCAAACAAGTTCAAGCTGCCCTGCAGTCCGAGGGTACAACAGTGTCAACCCGTACTATCCGTCGGCGTCTGAATGAAAAGGGACTGTATGGTAGGATACCCAAGAAGACCCCACCTCTTACCTCGAGACATAAAACAGCCAGGCTGGAGTTTGCCAAAACTTACCTGAGAAAGTCTAAAACGTTTTGGAAGTATGTTCTCTGGTCAGATGAGACAAAAGTAGACCTTTTTGGGCAAAGGCATTAACATAGAGTTTACAGGAGAAAAAAAGAGGCATTCAAAGAAAAGAACACGGTCCCTACAGTCAAACATGGTGGAGGTTCCCTGATGTTTTGGGGTTGCTTGCTGCCTCTGGCACTGGACTGCTTGACCGTGTGCATGGCATTATGAAGTCTGAAGACTACCAACACATTTTGCAGCATAATGTAGGGCCCAGTGTGAGAAAGCTGGGTCTCCCTCAGAGGTCATGGGTCTTCCAGCAGGACAATGACCCAAAACACACTTCAAAAAGCACTAGAAAATGGTTTGAGAGAAAGCACTGGAGACTTCTAAGGTGGCCAGCAATGAGTCCACACCTGAATCCCATAGAACATCTGTGGAGAGATCTAAAAATGGCAGTTTGGAGAAGGCACCCTTCAAATATCAGGGACCTGGAGCAGTTTGCCAAAGAAGAATGGTCTAAAATTCCAGCAGAGCATTGTAAGAAACTCATTGATGGTTACCGGAAGCGGTTGATCGCAGTTATTTTGGCTAAAGGTTGTGCAACCAAGTATTAGGCTGAGGGTGCCAATACTTTTGTCTGGCCCATTTTTGGAGTTTTGTGTGAAATGATCAATGTTTTGATTTTTGCTTCATTCTCTTTTGTGTTTTTTCATTGAAGATAAATTAAATGAAGATAATAATACCAAAGAATTTGTGATTGCAATCATTTTCAGGAAGAAACTGAGTATTATCTGACAGAATTGCAGGGGTGTCAATACTTTTGGCCACAACTGTAGATGTCTCAAACAGTCTGAATGGAGGCATTATCAGGGTAAATAACTTTACTCTAGTCTTTTGCAGTCTAATCCCTCTACTTCCAGCAAAGTTATGTTCTATGCAAGGGTATTGGCCATATTTATTTCTGGATTTTAATCCAGAATGTTTCTCTATAATATTGATAGGATTTACCTATGATGGCATATTCCTGCATGTGATTGCAGCATAGGAAGAATCTGGAGTAAGGTGGTTACCCCGTTCATTATGGCCATACAACCATTCAGTACAACAAATATCTCTGCAAAATTACTATACACGAGGACGAAAAGTTTCCATCATTCTTCGTAGTACTTTGTCATTTTACATCTTCATTCAGCTTTTACACATTTTGCCTCTTGGGTCCAGATTTTATGATCTCATTCTAGCTTCTTGTAGTCTCTTATTAATACAGCTGGGGCCGATGTGGTCAGTTTGTCTTCACGAGCTAACATTAGATCTGGAGGGTGGCCAAGCACCAAATCAAGGTTATCGGCCTTGGAGAAAAACCTTAGAAGGTGTAGTGGTGACCAGAACAGACTTGCTGCTCCCGTGAGGATAAGATCGCATTCAAGGTCTCCACAGTAGTCAGATACGGCCAGTTTTATACTGTTACATTGGATGAAGTGTGAAAGGAAGATCTGTTTCTGATCTTTTGCACAGATGAGTGGAGGCACCTGTGGAGTTTAGGACACAAATCCCTTCTTTCCTTTTTTCATCGTCGGATGAGACAGGAATTGTAGATTAATTTCACATCCTGTTGCTGTCGACTATTCTCCTCAATACAGTTTTGTTAAACTGCTTGGAAAAAAAAATCATAATGACATTTTAGAGAACAGTTTGATTAAATGTCATCTCCGGGGATAGGATTACAAGCCTCTCCAGATATCACGCAAAAGCCAAGAATGTGATCAGGAATGTTCAAGGACTCTCCCTGTTATTGCTCAACATCTTAGTGCAGAAAAAAAACAAGACTTCACCAGGCGTAATCAGACATTAGAGGTGGACACAAAATAAGAATATAGGGATTTAGGTACCACCTCTACATATATATTAAGAAGGTTTAATGTATAGGTATACTCTGGTTAATAGGTGTCATTGCTCCATCACTATAGAGTATATCCAGCAAAGAGAAGGAACTTGTTGTGAACTTCAATTCAATTCTGCAGAGAATCACGTTTTGTACATATGAATTTTATTGCAATTTTAATACAAATCTTTGTAAGGGTCCTTTCACATCAGCGGTTTTTGCTGATCGTGGCAATTGCGGTGAAAAAAAACGCAACTGCCGCGATTACCGCATAACGGCTGCACATGCGGTTTACTTGCGGCAAGCCCCAAAGAATATCTATGGGGGCTTGCGGCAGGTGCGGTATGCCGCGTTTTTTTCGCGGCCGCACCTGTCGCAAGTGCCGAAACCGCACTTGCCGCACACTTACCGCGAGCCCCATAGACATTGTATGGGGTTTGCCGTAAGTAAACCACAAGTGCAGCCGTTATGCGGTAATCGCGGCAGTTGCGGTTTTTTCACCGCAACTGCCGCGATCAGCGAAAACTGCTGATGTGAAAGGGGCCTAAAACAAGTAAAAATCATTGTGAAAACCAGTCATGTCTTTTTTTGTTAAACTGCTCCCAATGTTATTTAGATCATGGACTGTGCATCACTAACCTGAGTTAAAAAAATTAAAAAATCCATGTATTTAGCCTAAAAAACACTTTAGATGCTTAGATGTTTACATCAGGTACCTGTACAGTCATCGGGGTGGGTACTTCAGCTGGTATCATTCACATCAATCCACCTTCAGGCATGAGGTTTTTTAAAAGTAGTCACGCCTCCCCCCCCACATCTACTTATATAACTGCCTTCGGACCAGAAGTGTCCGGATGTAACCTTTATTCACCACCTGATTGGTCAACGTGACCAGCACCTGATTGTTCCACCTAAAAGAAAAGAAAAAAGAAAGCGGCTGCCATATTGGCACACCCAAGTGATGTATCAATATGGCGGCCGCAAGATGCTGCTGTCCTCCAGGCCCTCTTCTGCCGAATTTGCCTCCTCTTCCTCCGTCACCCCTACTGCTTTTCCTGTGCTGCTGCTGTACCACCTGGGAGTCCTGTGCATGCAGCGGTAGACAAGAGCTGTAGGACCTTTGATGATGTTACCGCTATATGGTCAGTACAGGAGGGGACGGAACTCAGCAGTGATTGTGTTACTGGCGATGATGGACCTGTGTAAAATGTTATGTGACATAAAGGGGTGGGGCTAAGATACCACACAGGGGGACAAAGCACAGTATTGCTGAGACAGCGCACAGAGGGGCAAAGACAGTGCACAGGGTGAGCACAGAGAGCAAACAGAGAGAACACAGATGAGGCACAGAGACTGCACTGGGGGGCCACAGAGGGGTCAAAGAAACTGCACAAGGGAGCCACAGAGAGTGCACAGGGGAGCTACAGAGAGTGCACAGGAGGGGGTACAGAGACCGTAAAGAGCACACACATGAGGAGCATAGAGACTGCATAGGAGTGCCACAGAGAGGGCACAAAGAGCGCACAGGAGGGGCACAGAGTGCACAGGGAGGGCACAGAAAGCACACAGGAGGAGCATAGAGAGCACACAGGAGGGGCACAGAAAGCACACAGTGGAGCACAGAAAGCACATGGGAGACGCAGAGAGCGCACAGGAGGGGCACAAAGACTGCATGGGGGCAAAGAGCGCGCACAGGTGGGCAGAGACAGCACACAGGAAGACAGACAGCACACAGGAAGGCAGACAGCACACAGGGAGGGCACAGAGAGCACACAGGAGGGGCACAGAGATCACACAGGAGGGCTACAGAGATCACACAGGAGGGGCACAGAGATCACACAGAAGGGGCACAGAGATCACACAGAAGGGGCACAGAGCGCACACGAGAGGGGCACAGAAGGGGCAAATGAGAGGCACAGAGAGAGTGACCGGGGAGAGACAGCTGCCATGCTCAGAGCCACAGAGGTCACCTCCCTTGTGACATCATCACTCTCCCAATGCAATGGTATCGGCCCCACATCTAGTTGTAATATAATGTTGTTGAAGGACCTATGGTGACGTCACATCCATGTGACCATAACAGGCAGTGCTAAGCCTACATTTCTTTCATATTAGGCTTGATTTGGTCCACCCATTAAGGTCACATGGCTGTGACATCACCAAAGGTCCTTCTACAGCATTAGTGAATTTCTGCAGGTCCTTAAGTGATGATAATATGTTACAATATGGGGGGCCATGCCTACATGTACAAAACTGCATGACTGATTGTGGATTGATGTGACTGATGCCAGCTAAAGTATCCACCCCGATTACGGTTTGTGTAGGTGCCTAATGCAAAAACCTAACCATCTAAGTGCTTTTTTTCTGATAAATACATGGATCACAAAAAAAATAACTGATTAGTGATGCACAGTGCATGATGTAAAAAATGTTGGGTGGTTTACAAACAAAAAACAACTAGATGGGTTCAATTTAATAGTTTATTTTTACCAGTTAAGAAAATGCAAAGTGAATAAACAAAAGAGAAATCTAAACTTACCGTAATCAGTATTTGGTGTGACCAGCCTTTGCATTAAAAACAACATCAAAGCATCAAGTTTTCTAAATTTTTATGGAAACCGTGGTCGGTCATCCAAAAAAACTTAGTGCAGCAGATGAGACACGTAAAAATCAGAAGATGTCCAGCAGTGCCATCAAGTCAGAACTGGCAGCAATCAGTAGGATCCAGATACACTTATCGTTCTGAGAAATTTTGCCAAAGGTGGAACAGGGCAGGGTGCAGAAAAATGGCAGGTGCTCTGGATTAAGGAGTCAAAATGTGATATATCTGGTTGTAATAGAACGCAGTTTATTCGCCAAAGAGTTTGAGAGCAGTAGAATAATGAGTGACTGCAGGAACAGTGAATCATGGTGGAGGCTCCTGCATTTTACCAGCAGGCGTTGGGCATTTGGTCAAGATTAATGGTGTCTTCAAAGCTGAGAAATACAGGTAGACACGTATACATCATACAATACCATCAGGGAGGTATCTACTTGGCTCCAAATTTATTCTGCAGCAGAACAACATATAACCAGTGCCATTAAGAACTACCTTAGTTGGAAAAAAAGAATAAGAAGTTGTGAAAGGGGTGATATGGTACCATAGATCCCTGGTATCAACATATGAGGATGTGTACAAGCCTCATACACAAAAGATCTGTGGTATGTTCTTCAGGATGTTTGGAACAACCTCCCTGCCAACTTCAAAAATTGTTTACAAGTACCTAGAAGAATTAGTGTTGTATTGAAGGCAAAGGGCGGTCACACGAAATATTGATGTGATTTACATTTCTATTTTGTTCCCTTAGCATTTTCTTTATTGATATAAATGAACTATTAGCACTTTTATTTTTGAAAGCATTCTTACTTTGAAGAATTTTTTCTATACCTGCCTAAAACTTTAGCACAGTATTGTGTATCTGATCATTTTATGTTCCATGATTGATACCAGGGTTGTGTAGTAGGTAAGCCAAACATCCAGCTGCGACTCAGAGTCCTCAATTTCCCTGAATCCGACTCCAACTCAACCAACATGGACACCGACTCCGATTCCACAAGTCCGACTCCACAGCCTGGGCTGTGAAGTCAGTAAGCCAAACATCCAACTTCGAATCCTCAATCCATCAAACTCCGAATTCAACTGTCACTCCACCAAAATGGACACAGACTCCAACTCCACAGCGCTACTTGATACATACATCATGCTTATCTCTCGAGTACTACCATCAGCAGGAACTTAGCTAATTGACATAACAAATCTTCAGCTGAAACTGCAAGCATCATTGAGTACTACGAACCCCACAGTTTAGACTTACAGAAACCGCGGTCAATAGCTATCCAGCATACTATAGTCACCCAGAAATTGCTGATTAAAACATCTACATCTAAATCTAAAACATCTGATCAACTATCTGAGGCCTCCATTTCTAGTTATAGATGCTCTCTGTTGAGGTTTGTAGTGATTAAGGCCAAGTTAGGGGGTCCCTTTGGATTGGAAGTCTAATACAACTCCCGGCCTCTCCCTTTGGATATCCAAAGTCAATGACTTGATGTATAAGGAGGATCTGACAGCTTCTCTACACAACAGATACAATGTGTTTTTTTTTTATAAAACTTGGTTCCAAAGGATTGAGTTTAAATACTCTGGTGACTATAGCAGTTTGGTGGTTGAGGAACATGAGTGGACCCGAGGGTGTTTTGAGAATTGTTCATTTATCCCCCCCTTTTTTTTCCTTCTTATCTCTTCTATCTTTCCTCTCTCCATCTTGCTCCCTTCTCCCTACCTATCTCTTTCTCTCGGCTCCTATCCCTGATTCACCCTTTCTACTCTCTCCCTATCTTCCTCTTCTTTGGAATTGTGTGAAAATTGATGGGACCAGAGGGGCAATGGAACGTGTTTTATTGCATATTCTCAGAGTTTGTAAGTGTCCTCTTGCAGTTTTATTTCACAATATGTCATTTTGCTAAATATTATTGGCCAATTCTTAATATTTAAATGCATTAATCTGTTCTTTTTCTCATATATAAGCATATGAGACTGCACCAAAAAGGGATCAGTCATTGCATCTGCAGCAAAGTGAATGGGATTTTCATTTTGCTGTGCTGAGTTTTTGACTGATGCATAGTGGTGCAGAAAGCGGATCCAGAAAAGTGTCAAATATTGCTCCGTTTTTCTGATGACCTTTCTCCATTGACTCCATTCTACTGAAAAGCAAAGCATCACAATCAAATTGGTATCACATAGCCCATTTGTGATGCTTTTTATAACTGCACTTTCTATACAACAAATGATCCCATGGCGAGTTCCGGTGATGTGTTCCTTCCGGGTACTGGCAGGACCTGCAAGATATAAAAAGGACCTGGCCATGTGATTAAGCCTGTGAGTCACATGGACAGGTCCTTATGACTTTCCTCAAGTCTTCTCGGTGCTCATAAGGAAAACATTGTTGGACAGCGCGGACCTTGGGGAAGGTAATAAAGCGCATGTGTGTGTCTCTGTCTGTTTCCCTCCTATGGAACAGTACTGTGTTTTTGCTTTAAAAAACCAAAAGCGCTGCACTATAAAAAGGAGCAAAAAAGCAACACAAACAGTTGATACATTTGTGAAGCTTTTTTGCAAAACAAGAGGATCCATTTTGGCTGTAGAAAATGCACCAAAAATGGATCTCCTAAATGGAGCACAAACGCCAGTGGGCAGATAGCCCAAGACTATGTGCACACACTGAGTATTTTCTGTAACTTATCTGCATCTCCTGGCACAAAAATGCACCAAAAATACGATGTGTTTTTAATGTGTTTTCGTTGTTTCTGTCTTGCATTTTTCCCTTGCATTTTCCATAATGAAGTCAATGGGTGGAAGGGCTAAAAAACACATGCAAAGATGCACCGAGAATTCACATGCTGCAGATTGTTTTCTGCAACAAATCTGCAAGGAAAAAATAAGCACTTGTAAAGAAATGAACAGGATGAGACGGCACTCACCGCTGGTGTGATGTCAATCGGTTTCTATATTCATTTGTGCGGGTTACAGACAGGAGTGGAGGGAGGGGGTGCGGAGGTGGACGACGGGCGCACCGTTTTGCACTGGATGTGCTTCAACGGGTCCGCATCCAGTGTGAAACGGTGCGCCCGTCGTCCACCTCTGCACTCCCTCCCTCCACTCCTGTCTGTAACCCGCACAAATGAATAAATAAAGAAGTCGATTGACATGACACCAGCGGTGAGTGCCGTCTCATTCTATTTATTTCTTTATATGGACTTTGACCCCGAGACCTGAGCAACACTGCAAATGTCTGGTGCTGTTAAGAGGTCGAATGGAGGGCTGTGACTAGTGCCCGGGATTCTTTGCTTTGATAAAAAATAAGCACTATGTGCACAAAACTTCAGAATGCTCATACCTTTTGCTGGCATGAGGATTTGCATGCAGATTTGTGACAAAAGTGCACAAAAAATGCATCATAAACGCAATTTGTGCACACAGCCTAAACAGGTGGAGGTGACTGGTGGACATCCCTACCACTGGGACCCCCCACAATCAGGTACTGATAACCCACTTGTACTGTATCTATACCCAGGCTGTAGTGGCTGTCGACAAAGATCACAGAATTGTGCCATTACACTACATTCACAGAATGTAGGTTACTAGAATGGGACTTCTGAAATGACAGTAACCCCCTCGATTATCAAATCATACCTTCTGATAAATTAGCAGAATCTCACAATACAATGGGGAATAGCTATTTAAGCAATTTCTCAATGCTAAAGTTGAAGAAGACAAATAAACAGAGATCCCTGCAGAATGAAAGTGGACAGTGTGTCCTGAGAAGAGTGGAACAAGCTGTGTCGCCCCATGAGGCAGTAAACACAATGATGGGGTGGTAAACCGAGGGCGAGAAACAGGAAGCTTTTGCTCCTCATGGACATGTCCTGGATAGAAGCAGCTGTAGGGGCTGTTTATTCTGCTGCTCAAGTACTCTGCTAAAAGTGGATTGTAGAAGTACATGAGTGGGAGGAGGACTGTCAGCGGATTGTGACCTTACCAGCTCCGAGCAAATATAACCAACTAGAAATAGTACACGGACAACAAACCTGCAAATTAATTGGAAAAGGATGTAGTAAGGAACTATGCCTATATTTGTCCGGATAGATTCCTGGAGATATCTTGCAAAAAAGGGTACTCATCTCCTCCACTCCTGCTGGGGTTCGATGGTTGGACTTAAAGGGGGGTTGTAACCTCTTTTAATTACCGTAACATATGGCCCAAGGGTGCTATAAAAAATAAACATCCCACACTCCCCTTGGATTCCCAGATACTCTATCAAATTGTTGGCTGGGTCCCCCACCAGTCTTCTCTCCTCCTCTGGCCTCTTTAGCATATAACCACTCCAGCCAATTAGTGATCGTAGTGGTGACCACTGCTGGAGCCACCAATTTTAATGTAAGAAAAGGGGTCAGGGGTGTAGAAAACCCTTTGGATAAAAGATGGGGGCTTAAACAGCAGGGAGGAAGGCTTCATGCTTCGTCATTAGAGAGGACTAAGATATTGAAGTGCTCAGTATTCAATACGAGAATTTGGATGCTCGGGTGGGCATGACTCGAGGACCGAGTATAATGAAAGTCAATGGAAAATGTCAGCATTTTTTCCACAAACTCTTGCTCGAGTTTCCCGTTGACTTCCATTATACTCAGTACTCAAGACGCACCCGTACTGAGCACCTCAGCATCTTAGTACTCACTCATCACTGAGCATGCTACAGCAACCTGTTTCCGGACCACTGATTGCATCCCTACAAATAGACCATTTTATTCAACACTCAACCCAGGATTGGCCCACACCACCTGGATTGGTCTTTTACCCTTTTGTTAACTTTAAGATTCCTACTAAGATGTCAGAAAAGGTACACCAACCAAAAAATCTGGCAAACAAGGGTAAGATTGGATCACCAACATTATGAGTTGTAATTAAAGATTTGCATTAAAACATTTGGAAAATGCAAATCATCTCCTGTAGTGGAGCCGTTCCTGCAATATTAACGCTACTTTTGTTGGTGGATTAAGTGGCATTGTTATTTCACGTTAATGCTTTTATTATTACGTAAGAGATTAAGAGCTGAAGCCGATCAGCAGCCGCTGATTGGCTGCAGCATTCACTCAACACAACAACCTGACCTATTGAGAGCCGACATTGCAGGATCAGCGCCACTATGGGAGGTGAGTATAGATTGCTTTATTATATAGTGATTAAGTAGGGGGTGTCCAATAGTGGATAACCCTTTAAACCCAAGATTCCCTTGTACCTTTTATGTCAAATGATTGGTGGCCATATTAATATAGCAAAAAAATAAAAAGTCAATACAAATTTTAACAACTAAGAAAAGTTAATTCAAGAATTTTAATTTACCATTTTTTATTTATTTTTTTCCATTTTAGGGGGATGCCCCTTACTAGTTTCCTTGATGTAAGTGAAAGCCTACAATACCTCACTGATCTGACAGCAATGGGACTTCAAATCTATTCCAGTTATTATAAAACCACATCACTCTACGCTATCTCTATCAGCTTTTCTTGTGGAAAAGAAGAAAAATCCAAGATGTTTCCTATTTGCGATCCAACGAAAAACAGATGGTCGAGTGCCTCTTATGAGTCTGAAAACAACATCACGAAATTCCAGCTGTTGACCAGATATGAGTCCATTGTCATCTCCCAGAGAAGTCGCCATCCGTGGCAGGGAATGTGCTCTTCATTTCCTTCCCCCCTGCATCTTCTGGATGATAAGCGGGACCTTACGAGAACAGCATACTTGAGACTCCGAGCTGCCAGTAATGGGGCAGCTTCATTCCATCCCGAAATAGTAACCTATTATCCTAAATCTTATTGTGCAACTTGCACAGATTTCGAACGTTTCTGTCTTTCTTAGGAAAACAAACACGTCCTCTGCAGATGTTTCACATTTACCTCGTTCTTCATACTTGGATGTTTATTACCTAACCAAAACCATTCAGGAATCTAAAAGTCTGATCATACCTAGTTATTCCACCCCATCTGCTACAGGTTTATTTATGGAGTCTATTTGTATGCATTAATGACTTTGCTTACTCTACATCTATATATCATAGATCTGACTTATGACCCTTTTACTACAGCCATCTCCTATAAGAAACTCACGAGTATTGATTTTGCTGAATTGTGAAATTGCTGGGTCTCGCCAGTGATACATCACAATTATATAATTCACCCTTGGTTGGATCACCCATTATGGGGAGTAATGAAAAAGGTCATAATAGTAACATAGTTTCGGAAAGGAATATCCGATGCTGTGGTGAGCGCTCCCTCTGCACTTAGATCTGTGCTCTCTCTTTTCTCTTCCCCCCTCTTTTCTAGACTCTACAGCCTAGAGGTCGAACTAACCCAATAATTGTAACATAGGTTGGAGACGAACCTCCCTTGCCGGGAATGAGTGCCACCTAGACCCAATTTCGGCTTAAGATTTGGCCATGTTTGCACAACTATTATCCATAAAAATGAATCACACCATTAGAATCAGTCGATTTTTTTGCACTCAGATGTGCAGGGCACACATACATTTCTATGAAGACAGCTGACCTTTGTAAGGGTCCCTTCACATGTAGCGATGCACCAGCGATCCCGACAATATACGACCTGTAGGGATCGCTGATACATCACTTTGGGGTAGCTGGTGAGATGTCAAACAGTCAGATATCACCAGCGACTTCAGCAACGATCTGGAATGATACAGATGTTGTTGGGAATTGTCACTCTCGGGCGTAGTATTGAGATCATTGGTCGTTGTCCCTTTCATACACAGCGATGCAGCGTTCCCAGCGGGAGCGCAACAACCAAAAAATGACCCAGAGCACTTTGTAACGCTCAGCGATCTCACAGCAGGGGCCTGATCGCTGCTAAGTGTCACACATAGCGAAATCGTTAGCGAGATCGCTGTTACGTCACAAAACCTCTGACGTTAAAACAATCTCACTAACGATCTCGTTATGTGTGACGGGGGCTTAAGTTTTCTTGCTTACAGAAATGGTCTGGCTCCTAAAAGTGCACCCACCCACCCAAAAATGATTTTTTTTTTCACATTTTAGCAATTGATAACACAAGTGGAATCACATACACAACAAATATTTGTTGGAATGCGTTTAATGCAACAACTCCATTCCTGTATATGAGTGTCTGCTTGCTAGGTTTGTATGTTGTAGATAAAGTTAGAACCAAAAAAAACTCCCAGAGGCTCACACAGGAAGAGCATGTGACTGCATCCAGTTTCCTGTGTCTGTGTATGAGAGAAGAAGCAGCTGCAGATGCTGCACAGAGACTGAGACACATAAGATATGTTTCATTCCTGCTCTATTAAGCTTATTTGTTCCTCTTTGTTGCTGAGTAAAGCTTTGTTGTCACACCCTTGGAGAGTATCCTGAATAATTTGCTTTCAACAATAGTCGTGCAGGGGAATGTTATTAACCGCTAATACTTACGTAATAAAATACCCCATTTAAAGAAGATTTTTATGTGCTATGACCAAATGAAAATCTTTTTATTATGGGGTAATTTTTTTTACGTGAGTACAACCGTAAAGGTTGCGTGCACACGATCTCTTTGTTCAGTGGGTCCGTTCCAAACTCTGTTCAAATAGCGCTGACTAAACGCTAAACGTAAAAATGGTACATGGTCAGTCCTTTGAGTGCCTTTTAACCGATTCAAGTTTCCAAAGATGCCAAGCTGTCAAACGACGTTACCTGACTGTTCTTCAAACATTTTCCGCTTTGAAGACGCTCCAGATTTTTAGACCTTAAAGGGAACCTGTCTAATCATCTATGCCCCCACACCCATGGCCATATCCAGGATCAAAACTAAAGGGGGGGGGGGGGGGGGGGGGAGTGCAAGCCGTGGTCGTTCAGGTTGTAAAATTTTAGAACAGAAAATGTGAATGAAACAAAAATTTTAAGAAAATTATATGTAATTATAGCAGTGCTTTATTAGATATTACAATTATTTGCCTGCAAAAAAACGGCTGGTATCCAAGGTACACAGCGGGTAACTAGGGACCCTCATGTTCCCTGAGGAAGGAGCTCGGATAGAGGCTCTGAAACGTGTAGGATGAAATAAAGAAAAATCTGCCCCGTTAACTCATCATTTCCTGGTGATTCCTGGTGCCAGCGCGGGCATTCCCGTCACGGCGGTCACCTGTCTCCCCTGATTTTTATACTTATGCTGGAGCCACTCTTACATCATATTAGGAACAATCCAGATATCTCTCCTCCCCCCCGCCCTCCCCCCCCCCCCCCCCCCCCCCCGAGTTCCACTTATATCCTACAAGGTTTCTGCATATGCAGATTACCTTCTATTTTTCCTTACTAATCCAACAGTTTCTCTCCCGTGCTTAATGGCTGAACTAGACAAATACTCAGGACTAGCTAATTTTAAAATTAACTGGAGCAAGTCAGTAGCTCTCAATATTAATCCACTTAATTCAGTCCTTTCAGGCCTTAAAAATAATTTTAAATTCTGCTGGGCAGAGTCCTCTTTAAAGTATTTAGGAATCAATCTATCTGCGGATCCTGATCTGCTGCTTCAATTGAACTTTATTTCTTTGCTTCAGAAGCTGAAGGAGGATTGCCATAAATGGACTAATGCCTATTTTACATAGTTCGGAATATCCGAAATCTTAAAGATGAATGTCTTACCTAGGGTCCTCTATCTTCTTCAGGCGCTCCCTATAAAGATCCCAGGCTCCTTTTTAAGGAGTTCTCCTCCCTTCAGATTGGGTTTATCTGGCCTCATAAATTGGCCAGATTGGCCAGATCTTTGATGTGTAGACAAAAGGCGAGAGGAAATATCGGTTTGCCTCATCTGAAGATTTACTACCTGGCGGCATACATGGTTAGAGTATTGGATTGGTGCAGAAACGGGTCATTTAAATCTTGGGTCCATATCGAACAGAGCTTCTGTGAGTTCCCATTATCTGCTCTGCCTTGGCCATCAGGTATCGTTGACCAGGGTTTGCGGTCCCATCCGACCATAGGGGCAACATTGCTCTGTTGCTCCAGAGGAGAGATTAGATCTCGACTCCTCCCTTATCCCACTCCTTTGACACCCATTCTGGGGTCACCCGACTTTAAACCTGGACTGACTGACCCGGCCTTTAAATTATGAACGAGAAGAGGACAATATAAGGCTTTGCATTTCCTGAAAAATGACTCTTGTCTGTCTTGGGAGGAGATTGAATGCATTACTGATCCATCTCCTTTGGATGAGTAGAGGGCCATGCAGCTGAGGCATTATTTAAGATCTCTCCCGGAGAGGTCTAGGTATCGGGGTTCTATCACAATTTTTGAGAGGCTATGCATGGAAGAGGGATCCTTGTCCCACTCCTTGTCAATAGTAAAGGCTATTTTGACTTCTTAAGATGATCTCCCATCTCTGGGATATCTGTTAAAATGGGAAGAGGATCTAGGTATCAGGCTACCCCCGGAACAGAGAGAGAGGATTATGCTCATGGCTCACAAATCCACTATTCGTTCTAATCTTCAGGAAGCAAATTTTAAGATTTTGACAAGGTGGTATAGGGTCCCTAAGAACCTTCATGCGATGTTTCCATTGGTAAATCCTATATGTTGGCGTTGTGGTCAAGAGGACAGCTCATTTTTATATATCTTCTGGAGCTGTGGGAAGCTTGCCCAGTTTTGGGAGGATGTAACATCGACCATCAAATGGGTTACAAATACCAAACAGCAACTTGGGCCGGAGTTGTTTCTGCTTCAGCTATCTTCTCTCCCGGTAAAGACCTATTGAAAATCGCTACTACAATTGATAGTTATGACTACGAGAGCTTGCATCCCGCTATTTTGGAGATCCCCCTCCTGGAGTCTGTGGGTCAGAAAGATGAATGAGTTTATGCTTATGGAGGACCTGACAGCATCAATCGGGGATAGATATACAGATTTTTATAGTACTTGGTACCAGTGGATTGAATTTCAATCCTCCCAGGAATACTCTAACCTGCTCGCTCAGGACTCGAGCTTGTAGATTGAGCGACCTTCTAAGGACCCTCCAGCGATGGAGATTCCCACCTCCCTTCCATTCTTTTCTTTTACCTTCTGTCCCCCTCCCACTATAAGTTTTTTGCCCAAATAGTCATCCCTCTATGGGATTCCATCCCTTCTTCTTTAACTATAAGTTCTATGCGAGGAATGCTATACAGTCCCTGAAAGAAGTTATGTTAGTTATGTTACTTATCCATGTTATGTAAATAAAAGCTTATAAGATGTTAAACTCATCTAATGGTTTTATAAATTACTCGTTTGAAAGCTGAAACCCTCCGAAATGTGGTTTAGGTTAAGAAAATAAATTTGCATCAATACTGAAATATTGATCATTTAATGAACACAGAATGGTCAGATTATGGCAAGACAAAGGTTTTGCCACCTGGTCATATAATGCACCCAATCCTAGTTTACATCCTCACCTGTGCTCAGTAAATGATCAGTTAATTAGTGGGTGTGTATAAAAAGAAACCCAGCACCCCAGACCTTCACTTGAACTGCAATTAGAGCTCTGACAACATGCCAAAAATCCACCCTGCGACCAAAGCCTTGATTATCAAGAGGCTGAAAACCAGATCCACTGCAGAGGTGGCTGGCACCTTTAATGTTCTCAGTGTCAAGTACAAAGAATTAAAAAAAGATTTGAAGAGACTGGAGAAGTGTTTGACAAGCCCAGGTCCGGCAGACCCCGCAAGACAACTGCTCAGGAGGAACGTTTGTTGGTTAGAAAATCCAAAGCAAGCCCTCTTCCACTTCAGCAGAGCTCCAACAGGCCTGGTCACCTGAACAGTTTGTAGGATTCTGTCTCGAAATGCCTCCATGGTCAAATAAGTGCCAGAAGCCAGCACCAAACAAAAGGCAAATAAAAAACTGTGTGGCATTTGTAAAGTCCCACAGCCTGCTAAACAGATGGACGCTGGAAAAGTGGCAGAGGGGGATTTCTCTCATGAATCTTCAGTAGAATTACACCACAGCCGCTGCAAATACTGCAGGAGACCTACTGGAGCCTGTATGGATCCAAAATACACCCAGAAAACAGTTAAATTTGGTGGTGGAAAGATCATGGTCTGGGGTTACATTCAGTATGGGGGTGTGCAAAACATTTGCAAGGTGGAAGGCAATATCAATAGCCTAAAATATCAAGACATTAGTTACCTCTTACATTCCAAATCATAAAAAGGGTCAAATTCTGCAGCAGGATGGTGCTCCATCTCATACATTCATCTCTACAACAAAGTTCCTCCAGGCAAAAAAGATCAAGGTGCTCAAGGACTGGCCAGCCCAGTCACCAGACATGAACATCATTGAGCATTTTTGGGGTAGGATGAAAGAGGAAGCTTGGAAGACAAAACCAAAGAATCTAGATGAACTCTGGGAGACATGTAAGACTGCATTCTTTGCTATTCCTGATGACTTCATTAATAAATTGTATGACTCATTGTTGAACCACATGGATGCAGTCCTTCAAGCTCATGGAAGTCACACAAAATATTAAATATGACTCCAATAGCACCACAACTTCATTCACCAATGTTATGCAACATATATTTGTATTTTAAGTTAATTATCTGTTTGAAAATCACATTACTTTCTGTGGGCGACAAAACTTTTGTCTTGCCAAAATCTGACCATTCTGTGTTCATTAAACGATCAATATTTCAGCATTGATGCCAATTTATTTTCTAAACTTAAACCACATATGGGAGGGTTTCAGCTTTCAAAAGAGTAATTGGATGAATTTAACGTCTTATAAGCTTTTATTTACATAACATGGATAAGCGACATAACTTCTGTCAGGGACTCTTCATTTTTTGTTGCTTAAAAGGTTTCAAAATGTTAACAACCGTCATCTTAATGCTGTTATCGTTAGTATAAGACTTTTGGTTCCGTCCTTGCAGGGAAGTTATGTCTATAATGTCATTGACGGGGTTCTTTGTATATCCCGAATTATCACCAAATGGTGACCTGTATAATGGCTGGTTTCTTTTTTGTATGATGAATGTTGCTAAATAAAAAATAATAATCACGAATGGGATTTTTGCCCCTTTTGAGTCCGCTCACGCTGCGAGTCAATGTCGTCATGTGGATACGACCGAAGCATTGGCCGCGCAGCGGCCATTGCAAGCAGTTCTAAGGCGACTCGCTATGCCCACGCAGCGGGCATGGCGAGTCGCCTTAGCAGCGCGCAGCATTGGCCGCGAAGCGGCCATTGCAAGTCAGAGACTCGCTCTGCTAGAATCCCGATGCATCTGCATCGGGCACCCAGCTAGTAAAAAATAAAAAAAAAAGCTTTTTTTACAACCGTAATACCTTACATTTAGGTCAGGGATGAGTAGGGATGTAGTAAAAAGCTGCAGGGATGGGTAGTGATAGGTTGGGGGCATAAAAGACCTGACAGGTTCTCTATAAAATGCAAGTCAAAGAGAAGGGTCAAAAGATGCATTTTGACAGTGTTTCCCTTGAAAAACGGATAGCAGTTTCTTCATTGTTGAATGAAAACTGTGTGAAGATTGAGACGTCAGCGGAGAACGTGACCAAAGAAGCTTGGCATTCAATTGTGCTTTACTCAGTTTTTTTGGTCCTGCCTTGTTTCACAGCCTGACTAGATGTGCTATTCTAGCTCTACACCCTCAGATGATCCCACACACAGTGGAGTCTGACTACATCCTATGATTGTGGCACTCTGTATCCAGCATTTTCCCATGGAACAGGACACTTGTAAGGAAAGTAACAAGTGCACTGTCTGGAAAGCTATAGATATGTGGTTATGTGATGTAGTTAGGGGTTCTGTACCAAAATACACTGTGTGCAGAATTATTAGGCAAGTTGTATTTTAGAGGATTATTTTTATTATTGATCAACAACTATGTTCTCAATCAACCCAAAAGACTCAAATATCAAAGCTTAATATTTTTGGAAGTTGGAGCGGGTTTTTTTTTAGATTTGGCTATCTTAGGAGGATATCTGTTAGGCAACTTAATAAAAACCAAATATATTCCCATCTCACTTGTTTATTTTCAAGAGGTAAACTAATATAACTGCACAAAATTTAGAAAAAAACATTTCGTATATGCAAAAACAAAACCAAAAAAATTAGTGACCAATATAGCCACCTTTCCTTATGATGACACTCAACAGCCTTCCATCCATAGATTCTGTCAGTTACTTGCTCTGTTTACGATCAACATTGCGTGCAGCAGCCACCACAGCCTCCCAGACACTGTTCCCAGAGGTGTACTGTTTTCCCTCCCTGTAGATCTCACATTTTAGGAGGGACCACAGCTTCTCTACGGGGTTCAGGTGAACAAGGGGGCATGTCATTATTTTTTCTTCTTTTAGACCTTTACTGGCCAGCCACACCCTGGAGTAGTTGGATGCATGTGATGGAGCATTGTCCTGCATGAAAATCATGTTTTTCTTGAACGATACCGACGTCTTCCTGTACCACTGCTTGAAGACGTTGTTGTCCAGAAACTGGCAGTAGGTCCGGGAGTTGAGCTTCACTCCATCCTCAACCCGAAAAGGTCCCACAAGTTCATCTTTGATGATACCAGCCCATACCAGTACCCCACCTCCACCAACCCTAACCCATCAAGAGTCATTCTCATTTCATCAGTCCATAAAACCTTTGAAAAATCAGTCTTAAGATATTTCTTGGCCCAGTCTTGACGTTTTATCTTATGTTTCTTGTTCAAAGGTGGTCGTTTTCCAGCCTTCCTTACCTTGGCCATGTCCCTGACTATAGCACACCTTGTGTTTTTTGATACTCCAGTAACATTGCAGCTCTAAAATATGGCAAAACTGGTGCCAAATGGCATCTTGGCAGCTTCACACTTGATTTTCCTCAATTCATGGGCAGTTATTTTGCGCCTTTTTTGCCCAACACGCTTCTTACGACCCTGTTGGCTATTTGCCATGAAACGCTTGATTGTTTGGTGATCACACTTCAAAAGTTTGGCAATTTCAAGACTGCTGTATCTTCTGCAAGACATCTCACAATTTTGGAGTTTTCAGAGCCCGTCAAATCTCTCTTCTGACCCATTTTGCCTAAGGAAAGGCATTTGCCTAATAATTAAGTACACCTTCTGTAGGGTGTTGATGTCATTACACCACACCACTCCTCATTACAGAGATGCACATCACCTGATTTACTTAATTGGTAGTTGGCTCTCAAGCCTATACAGCCTGGAGTAGGACAACATGTATAAAAAGTATCATGTGATCAAAATACTCATTTGCCTAATAATTCTGCACACAGTGTAATGTTGGGCTGACAACCTTTCCAAAGTCTACACAGTTGGCAAGGGAGGCCGTGTAACAAGATGATGTTGCGGAGAGGGCAGGACAAAAGTAGTGCGGCTTTTGGCACAGCACTATCATGCCAAATTCTTTTGAGTGTATGCTCCTGGAATTATTGTGATATCTGAATAAAAAAAGATGAAGAGCTCTTTCCTCTCTCAAGAGAGAAACAATTACAGAACTCTCAATCCTGAATAAAAGGGGTAAAAAGTGATAAAATGCTTTAGAATTTTTAGGAAGGCAAATTACAAACATTATTGATTTACTAATTGCCAGTGACGTAACTTGAAGCTTACGAGCCCCGATGCGAAAAATCCAACAGGGCCCCCAATTATTGAAAATCTTTAATAGCATTAGTTTTTTTCTATAGGCCAAAAGGCTCCAGGTCCCAGGTGCGATTGCAACTCCTGCGCCTGTTGTAGTTACGCCCATGCCAATTGCTAATATACGGTAAGGTGTAATTAAAGGATTGTTCAGTTACACATACATCATGCCCTTCTTTTCCGTTCACACTTCTGACTAGGCGATGGCTCTGGTACTGCAACACAACCCAATGCAGTGCCCCATGATTTTGAGAAATTTATTTACCACCATAAAAATCTGCAAAATCTTCTGAGTTAAAAATGCAGCTGTAGACTAGGAACAGTCTAATAGGTCTATAAATTCTAGAACTCTAGAATTAAATCCAGGATCTAAAGAGTGAACGCACCTCTCCAGGTACTGCAGAGCACGTTCTCCTCCGGTAGATTTTGCTGGTTCCACCTTTGTTTCTTCAGCGAGACCCTTTTCTCTTTTGAGCCTCTTTTCCTCCTTCTTTCGTTCTTTCTTCAACTTCCTTTGCAGAACCCTGAGTTCCTCTGGGGTTAGGTCCTCAGTTTCTATAGGATCTTGAGGTTCCACCTAAGAAAAAGAAAACCTGTTTCATTATATTTGCTAAACTGTTTCAGCCTTGTGAATGGGGAATGATAATGATACATTTCAATTGTATGATTGGCAGGCAATCAAGAAAAACCCCTTCCTCCGTGGTCACTCCTTTATGTCAGAGGTCGTCAGAATTACAGCACTCCAAAAACATTCATGTATGTGACTTGTATTAGCATGTGTCTACTTATAAGCTATACCTTACAGGGGTTGTACCAAGTTTGGAACTTATCCCGTATTCATAGGGAAGGGGATAACTTCCTGATCACTGGGGGGTGTAATGCAGGGACACCCACCTATTCAGAGAACTGGGACTCTGAAGAGTGCTGAGTGAATGGAGCGGTAGTTGATATATGAACCTCTGCTCCATTCATTCTCTATGGCAGTTATCCCCAACACGGGACTCAGTGCATAAAGACCAGGTCTAGCAAACAGCTATGAAGAGGAGCTCTCAAGATGGTGACTTTTGTGAGCAGTCCCAGACAGGAGAGCCGATCTGAATGGGTTAAGGTAGAAAACCCTAGATCTTGGTATACTGCCTTGGTGTGATTTGTGGTGAAAATCTTTGGCTGTCATTATACGGTAATGGGGGTTTGGGGTATCACTACTGTAAGGGGGGCAGAAGCTGGATGAGCTGGATGGGTTTTGCAAACCTTTCTCAGAGCAAAATGTGGATTGCCAACATATTTCACAGCTAGACGTGGCTCCAAATCAGAAAGTTGGGACCTCTGCTCTTTGGGATCCCAAAAGAAATGTGAGCCCAGCATTCAATTGATCTTTAGCACACATTAAGAATGAATAGAGCAAAGGTCTGTAGGATTGACCATGAGGCTATTCTTGTGATCAGTGGGTCCTAGCAGTCAGACCCCCAGTGATCCAGAAGTTATCTCTATCCAATAGATAGGGAATAACATCCAAATGTGCTACAATCCCTTTAAGGTCCACATACTTATTAGACTTAGATGTTGGTCAACTATGGAGACTTTGATGAAATTAATTGACCATCTGATATGCAGACGCTCTCCATAAATGACAATAGAGATAAAGAAGGATCAGACATGTTGGTGTCTGGCAACTGCTTATTCATCTTGAGTACATATGTATGCTCAGCTAAGGAAAATGAAGAGTGTTCAGCAGACAGCTATCCGAGGTATAGGGGCATCTTAAGATGTAGAACTCAGTTGTACTGCTCTTTAAATGTGTTGTCCATGGTTAGAAAAATATGGCTGCCTTCTCCCTTACATAAGGCACCTGACCCATCCAAAAGTTGTGTGTTGTATTACGGCTCAGAACTATTCACTTCAATGAAGCTGAGCTGCAAAACCAAATGCAACCCATGGACAAGGGTGGCCCTGATTTGGAAGGAACTTCTTTAACATTGCTCTAACAAACAGGGAGTGACATATTTTATTTATTAGTACTTTGTTAAGGTTGACGAGTGTCAGAAATCTCCCATCCTCATGATCACGTGATGATGATTCGACAAAACTTCAGATTTAAGACACTACGAAAACATTCATGCATGTGTCTGTTATTAGCAGCCCTAGGTATAACCTGAAGCTTAAGATAAAATATTAAGGTTCAGCACTCCTGTAAACAGGGAGTGACGTATGTCATGAATAAATGCTCAATTAATGGCTGACGTATTACTTCCTCCATGGGTAACATTAGCCAAGGGTCATCTAAGGTGCTTACTCTTGTAAAAAAGGTGTTAATTAGTGTCAGCCAAAGGCGGGGATCAACTTAATTTAAGAAATGTTACAAAGGGTGTGATGCAAAAACAAAAATATATATATCTACTGGAGTCTGCCGGGAATGTGTCACTCTGAATTCAGGGAGGACATGTTACATTCCTTCGTGGAAGAAAACAATTATTAACAAAGGAGTCTTCATTTAGGTATTAAGCAGGCGTATGTATTAAGGTGGTGGCTGGATGTCCAATTTAACAATTGATTAATTTTTTCCACCACTATTTTTGTCCTAGGATAGATAAGTACCTTAATAAATGATTCTTCAGTACTACCACAGCCTACTAAATCATCACCTAATTGTCACGCAGTCACCCAGTATCCAATGATATAATCATGAAACTCGTTATACAACTTAAGAGTCTAGCCCAGTCTTGTGGGTGCAGATGACCATTCAATCAGGTCAGTGGTATAACCATCTATTTACCTTAGAGCCGGATGTAGGCAACATTGCCGGTTGAGATAACCAATGGTTCCCCAAACACACAAGGGTACGCTATCACTTGCAGGCAAAATTTTGTCTTGTGCATCACTCATCCCGAAGGCAACTTCCAAGAAGGAGCCAACATTGTTTATTGTACCCAACATTACAGTAGGGTAGCCTAATACAGAGGGATTATTTTACTCCCCTTTGAAAGCTACAGGTTACCTTAAAGCAGAGGTGTACATAGACATTATGGAGCCCCATAGCAGAATTTCTAATTGCCCGTTCCCAAAAAATAAAATAAATAATGATAATATTTGTCTGGGTCACGTAGGAACATATCTCCCAACTTTGCAGTCCTTACAAAGTAATTTTGCTCCTGTTGAAGCCCCTTGATTCCACTTTAATTGTAGTCATTAAGTATGATGCCAAATAAAAGTGCCCCACAAAGAATTCCTCCACAGTACCATCCACACACAGTATGATGATCCTACTGTAAATGTGGCGACCCCTCTAGCGGGAACGCCACAGGGAGGTACTGCACCCCAAACAGAAGGTGTGGTGTCTCCGTAGTCGTCGGATGAGGAGGAAACCCAGAGTCTGCACACAAGCATGCTCAAAACACACCTTAGTAAGGGCACTGTAATTCAGTAGGTCCCAGGGGGGTGGAGCTTAGAAGAACTGGAGACGTGAAGTGACAGTTTCACACATGTCAGTCAGACGGTGACAGAAGATCAGAAAGGACGGACGCAGGGGACCCTGCGGTCGTGACAGGAGGGCACTTCTAGAGGAGAGAGGTGACCCAAACAAAGAGGGGGACACTCCAGGACTGGTTGGTGCCGGCTGGAGAGTCCAGGTCAACACTGGTAAACCGGAACCGAGGCAGATAGTTAACGGTTCATCCCAAACCGCAGACCAGCATGCTGTGGGCCTAAAATAGAAGCCACAGCACCACAAGACTAAATCCCACCTCTGGCCAAAGTGGGTCCAAGACACAAATCAAGGGAAAGGACTAAATACCAGGTGATGGGAAAGATTGTCTTCTCACCGCTCCTGTCCATACCGGAAAGGGGTCAGAAGTACCTTTTTAGTAACAGACCTGGGGACTGGCGATCAGGCTCTTTAGTGTGGTTGAAATGAGAGCAAAAGCAAACACCGACCAAGAAAGCTACTGTAGAGATACCTGACAGACTCTGGAAAAGCCTCCAAAATCTCAGCTACAACCCCCTGTGAATCAGACTGTACCGTGTACCTTATCCACCTGGTACCAGTAAAGAACCATTTGAGCTAATCTGGTGTCTGCATCAATTATTCCTCGCCTGGGAGGCTCCTACAGCACCACAGAGCGAAGGACTATGACTCCTCTCATCCTCCCCGCTGCCCTGTGATAAAGGTCCGCTGTGGGGAGCTGTACTATCACTGCTGCATCACCATCACCTCAGTGGCCGGCTGCAGTGCTGGTAACCACATTACCAGGTACCACAGGTGGCATCACATATCATCCCCCATCATCATACCCCCATCAGCCATTGAGTGCCCAGGGCACGAAACCGGGAACCGACCAGCCGTGATTCCCTCCCCTGCCGGCCAACTCATAGCCACTGCAACTACCCTGGAAATGAATGGTGACCCCCAACACAGTAAAATTCTAAAATGTGACCCCCACACAACCCTCCATGCAGCATAATGGGCCTACATAAAGCATAATGGCCCCTATTATCACTACAAATAGTAAAATGGCCCCACACAGCCCTCAGTAAAGTATGATGGACACCACTCACATCTTTACTGTAAATTGTTGCATACAGTGTAATGGCCATCAGATAGGCTCCATAAAGTATAAAGGCTTCCTCATAGCCCTCCAAATATTATAACGGCCTCCACAAAGCCCTTCAAAAATTATAATGCCCCCCACATAGCCTTTCATATAATAATGGCCACACATAGTCCTCCTAATGGTATAATGAACATGGGGCCCCACATTGCCTTCCATATAGTATAATGCTTACCTTTACTGCTGTATATGTGGCGCCCCACTGGTCGGTGCACCACAAAGGGGTACTGCACCAGACCAGTGTGTGTGGTATCCCAGTGTCCAGTGGATGGGGAGGTTCGCATGTGGCTTTCATCCGACGCATTCACACACTTAGAGCCAGGGGACCAATCGGTTAAACCCGTTACCAGGTTAACCAGTCCCGGTGGGAGGTTATATAAGTGAGTAGTGAAAGCGGGAAAGAGAGTAGTAGTAAAGAGCTAAGTCGAGGAGGACCCTTCAAGGGACACTGAGGGAGGGCACCCAGATGAAGAAGGGGGAGCCCGAGGGTGTTGGTAACAACCGGCGTCAGAGCATCCTAATACACGGTCTGGGGGGATCCCAGTCTGAATAGCAGAGAACCAGCTCCGAGAGCGGTACAGGAGAGTTCAGCTCTGAGCCGACAACACCAGAGGGTGTGGGTCTTCAAGCAGACGCGACCTGGTCCAGCGCACATCCCCACCAGAGTTTGAGCCCTTCCATGGGTAACTATCCCCTTAGAAAGAGAAGGGTAACCTCTAGCAGACCCGTGGGCCTGGTGAAGAACAAGTGGATCACTGCAGGGCCGTGCTAAGGAAGTAGGAGTCAGAGCAGAGAAAGTGAGGATAGAGGGCGAAGCCGAAAGAAACACAGTTGAAAGCCACAGAAAGACACCTCATCCACTGGTAACTACCCGGACAGCATACCAGCGACAGTAAACCTTTTAGTACCTGACGGTTATCAGTAAACCAGTACAGAGAATCAGCAACGTGTGGTGTGTTATTCTTGCTTGCCATGAGAAATCACTCAGTCTCTCGCCTGCAGAGCTGCCTACCTGTGCCTGCGACCACAACAACAAGTACTACAACACTGGCCTGGGGATTCCGCTCCACCTGTGGGAGCAACTCCATCTGGCTGCCACATCATCATCCCTGGAGGTCTAAGAGCAGCGCTGGTGCGTTCACCAGGTACCATAGGTGGCGTCATGAACATTACATCTTTCTTATATTACTTTCCACATTTTTCTGCAACCACCAGGGTCACGGACTCGGGCACCGGCCACCAGTGACAGCAACCGTAATCAACGCCCGGGATCCGAGTTCCTAAGGTCTTGGGGTGGGTCATATAATGCTTTTTTTCTGTCTGACTGAGATCCATAGTCATGTTTCAAGGCTCTTTCATGGATCAGACATTGATGGCTACCATAAAAGCTGCCTAAAGCTAGAGACACCATCAATACTAAAAAGGGAAAGAGAAGCGCAATAGGGTCTTATCATTGGAAAAAGGTGGACTAAATTTAACTAGTCACTCGCCTAGAGGGGTTGTGTAGCACACAACCAGTGTCAGTGCAAAAAGGTGATAGCTGCTGCAAGGATCCACACCACAACGGTTAACGTAGTTCAACATTGCAGAGGGTGGACGGTGTATACAGACCTGTGCTGCATAGACCAGAAAGATCAGACGGTGTCATCATTGTAGTGTTTATTTCCGACGCGTTCGGAGTTAGTCCCAACTCCTTCCTCAGGGAATAATTCACTACTATCCTTGAGGAAGGAGTTGGGACTAACTCCGAAACGCGTCGGAAATAAACACTACAATGATGAACACCGTCTGATCTTTCTGGTCTATGCAGCGCAGGTCCGTATACACCATCCACCCTCTGCAATTTTGAACTACGTAAAGCTAGAGACGGTACAGTATTCTTTCTG
This sequence comes from Allobates femoralis, assembly GCA_033576535.1. Taxonomy (NCBI): domain Eukaryota; kingdom Metazoa; phylum Chordata; class Amphibia; order Anura; family Aromobatidae; genus Allobates; species Allobates femoralis. The sequence goes on along the minus strand of JARQOC010000011.1, from coordinate 200,925,029 downwards.
AAGGAGAGCTGTCTTGATTGGCTTTATATATAACCTTGGCAACTTTCACCACTAGCGGCCATAAAAGCGTCTTGCTCTCCATATTGAACAGATAACCTCTTGGGCTGTAGAGTCGGTAAGCCAAACATCTGACTCCTCAATTTCCCTGACTCCCAACTCCACAACACTGCTATGTAGATCATTATTTATTTGGAATAACACATAAGTAAAAGTCATTGTAGATGATGTAAGATAACGTTCAAGATTTACATTAATTTTTTCTGATGCCAATGGCTCCCCCCACATCACAGCTGCTGGAGACCAACGCTAGCTCCATCCCAGTTACATGCAATATTTTTCATTGAGCTTCTATAGATGCGGCAGCCGATCTTCAGATAGCATGACGTTCATGGTGGTGGCCTCAGGGTGAAGCATAAACATCTCCTTGCTTGTCAGTATAATCACATGGATGTATACACATGGGCTCCCCCGGGTAATCTTATATCACACTTTGGAGAGGCACAGTACAGCTGTTACAGTTTAAGTATGAAATACGCCCAAAGAACCGTGTTTTGTTTAGCTTTTTTTTCCAGCTTGGACTACAATGATTAATGACATGTTACTTAATTAGGGCCCTCTACTCAATGTATAATATAAGAACACCGCTCAGATTTCACTAGAAAGGAAAGAGGGGGGACAAATAACAAAACATAAGCAGTGGGGTCTTTTGAAGTAATGTGGACAACAGCGGTTCCAGCAGAGGTAATGTAAACACCAGCCCTCAGGAGTGTAGATGGGGCGCAAGTAAATTACTCCGCCATGACTTAAAGGTAAACATCACACTTCACACACAATTACATCAAGAAAAGTGAAATTTGCTATGTGGAGAAATTCAATGTCTATGTTTACAGGACGTAGAAAGCAAAACCATTCTGGAAACCTTGAGCAACTCAACAGCTCTTCCAGGTCTGGTCTTGACCGCCCACCAGCATCTATGGTCTTGACCTTGATCCACTACATAAAAATATAACAAAAACTGTTTTCCAAAAAGTACCACAGGTTGGAAACGATATTGTCCCTCCACCCCAGTAAGTCTTTTTTTCTGATCCAATATCTCTCCTCAATGCTCCAACAAAGATTTTTATATTCGTATGGCAACAACATATCCATTGTGAAGCTGACCCGGTTAACTCATTCAACCAATGCTTCGGTATTTCTCGGTAAGTCTAATCTTGACTCTTGTGAATCTCTTACCGTCCCTAGTACTATCGGCTACAGTACCATGGATTTTGTTTCTTGGCTATTGTTGCCTTGTGTGCCTTCACCTTCACTTTGAAGGTGTTCTTAAACATAACGGTAAAGCTGTCTGAACCGGATTTTTGTGGAACCCGTGGACTATCTCATGGGTATCTGGCCCAATGAATAGATGTCGGGAGAACGAATGACTCCATATTGAATTTTAACATGTCATATACTTTGTTCTGACAGGAGATGTTAACATCAGAGGTGTCCGACACCAACTTTCTTGCCTAAGCAATAGGAAAAAGAGGGAATTTTAACAGCGAAACAACCAAATTCATCAGTATTTTATGTCCAAAAAAGTATATTTAGATAACAAACAACAAACACAAGGTGCATCACACAAAGTTTAAAAACATTCAAAAAGGCAGGAGTTCTGCCATAAACGACCACTTAACAATCATATATTAAGGGGTACCCCTCTGCTGTGCAGAGCTGACCGGATAAATCTGTCACAATGAATATGACCATAAACAGCTATAGGAACTTTTTCAGCTCTTGATCTGGGCTTACCATTTCCTCCTATACAATTAATACAGATATGCATGCAATAGAGTAACAGTCAATTAGTCAAGGCATACATATATTCCTCTTGTGCTGGTGAAAAATAAATCCATGCAATGGATTTTCTAGGATACAGAAACCCTGATAAATAAGTGGGTATTAGGTTTTCAGAGACAAGCACGCATGTTCATATATCAGAACAAAGATATAAGTTCAGATTAATTGGTTAGCCCGTCCTCATAAGACTTCTGATTTAAATCATATGATCTGACAATATAAGTATTTGATGTTAAGATTAAGACCCACAATAGATCTCTGCAGGATGTGATGTTAACCCCCTGAAGCAACCTAGGATAACCTCCCAACCAATGCAAAGCTATTCAGTTAGCCTAATATAAGACCATATAATGAGGAAAATGCTGCCGCTTTAGCCAAGGAAGCTTTTTAGTTGGTATATATGAAGTAGCCCATAAGTGTATAATACCAGTTAAGACTGGATTTACCACAGTTAAATCATATTCATGACAGTAGGAGACGTGGCGCTCCCACGCGTTTCGCTGCCTGTACCTGGAAGCTTCGTCAGGGGAAAGTGACAGCTTACCATGTGTGTGCTGCTTAATATAGTGTAGTCCGCCATTTCCCAAACATTTCCTCTCCACACGTGTGTGTAGGAGGGTCTGGGTGGCCAGTCTGCCCCCTATGATCATTAGGCACTACTGCGCATGCGCTGGTATGCCATTGTGCATGTCCGGAACCAAAGTAATGGCCGCTTCCCATAGCGGCGACTTTTAGATAGTGAGTGCTCACTGCGCAGACGTGAGTCTTATACTGCACATTCTGGATCCCAAAAAATGGCGGTTTCCTTTAGCAGCATCCTATGATTATGCCTCCATATTTACAAATGATAAAATGATTGGAAATATTGTCACAAATATGCTGTGTCCATTATAAGGACTGTCAGCACATTTTGAGTGATATACGAACTCCAAAACCTAATACATAGTACATGCATAATAACCCAGTGGAAGATAGTGACTCTGTGGGTAACCAATGTCTATCTTTTTATAAGGGGATGTACTGATTATAAGAATCACCAAGAATAGGAAAACCATAAACGATGGTTCTCTCACATGAACCTGGTGAGGTTGAGGACCCGAAGGTCAGTACAGTCAGTGAAAGGTGTTTTAAGAGACACATTATATATTGGCGCATATAGTACCACCATGAGGTGGATTTAAAACACTTGTTTCAGGGGTCACCATCGATTAGATAGGTGATTTCCCCTATTTGGAGCCGATATAGTATCCCTTTCCTTCAAACCATATGTACATAGAATCAAAAAGATAAAAAGGTATTTTTAGGGTACCTTTACACGCCGCCACCGCGGCGAGAGATCCTGACGACGATATGTCGCCCTGGAACTATTGCTGTCAAAATCCCTCCCAATTGCGGCGTGTAATTTGGGAATTTGGCAGCGGTGGCGGCGTGTAAAGGTACCCTTAAGGGAACCACTCTGGATTCTACACCTGCAAAGTGAAACAAGATGGCGAGCAAAGAGGAATAGGCCATCAGTCTGTCATGAAACAGCTGTGATAAGGGGTCAAAGATCCCCTGTTAATATTTATTCCAATATTGCTCTTGCCGTCGAATCAACGAGGTAATTTCTAAAAAGTACACAAGAGTTCACAAGGATCAGTGCTTCGAGATGATATATAGGTGAACAACAAACCAGTTTAGAAGGAACTGAGAGGAGTCAAGTTATAGACCCATGGTCCACATCACATCCCACACGGTATCAAGAGCCTAATGTTTCAGAATTGGAGTTACTTATAGAAACCGATATATTAAAGTTCCTCATTGATTTCAGGCGGTGTCAGACTATTTAGTCTACACTGCAGTGATGATTTTTCAAAAAATGTGAGGCAACAGAGGAGATTTGTTAATCTTTCTTCTCCAAGTCGGTTCTTGCTGTTCCGATATTTGAAAGATGTTGTTGGATCCTTTTCTTTAATGCTTGTGACGTTTCACCAATATAAAACTAAGGGCAGTCAAAGATCAGTGCATAAACCAAGTTCCGAGTTTTACAGTTGAAGTATCCTTTTGGCCTTTTAACTGTTGGGAAAAGGTCAGGAAAGATGGTCTCATCAGACATCCTTAAAGGGCAAATATTACAACCCCCACATGGATAAGAGCCTTCCAAAGTAATACCCCTCCCGAGTTTTTTGGTTTGGCGAAAGAAGTGACTGGAGGTTAGGGTATCCTTCAAGTTCCTTTCTCTATGAGCTATTAAACGGGGCTGATCCGGGATACAGTTTGATAGAACGGGTTCACTCAAAAGGATCCCCCAACTCTTCTTCAATATTCCCCTTAGGTCCTCCCATTGATTATTGAACTGTGTGATTACTCCTAACCCCTGATCACGCACATTTTTTAGAGGGTTAGGTTTCAAAAGAGTATGTCTATCCAAATTCAAAGAATGTTGGAAGGCTCAAGCAATTACTTTTTTGGGGTAGCCTCTATCTTTAAATCGTCTTGTTAAGTCTAAGGCCTGTCTCCGAAAGTGTCACTAATGGACACTAGTCCAAGAACCATGACCTTGGGGTTCTTGTAGTAGAAAGACAGAACTTTCTTTTGGTTTATGACAATCCAGTGGTCTCGCTAGCAATGAAGAGAAGAATCATGTGAAAGATTATCAAGATCATACTTAGATATAAATATTAATAAGACGTTAGTAATATGTGATTGCTTGGGAAATAAGGGTAAAGATCCCATCAATGAGTTGGCCAACACTCTAATATGTAGAGGGGAGCCAGCCAACTGATTGCTGGGGGAGATAGTGATCAGGCATATCTGATTTCAGACAGCCAATCGCTTTGTTCTCCTGAAAATTAGCCACCACAAAGTTGACAGTCGATGGCTTTCTCATAGAGAACACTGAAGTATTCGGCTAAACAAGTACTCCCGCTTGTGGTGGACAAGGTTGAGATGGTTGTTGGCCAAACTATCGAACAAAGCATCTTTCAGCCGGCTGTCATATAATGTGTATGGTTGGCTTAAGACCATACATGTCTCCTTGAAAGAAATATTAAAGTTTTGCATTATTTGGCTGTCAACGTTTTGCATTTTTGATGGGTATGTTCCATCAAATCTCAATGTTTTGCATACATTTGTGGCCAAGTCAACATTTATCGATGCTCTGTCCCACTTCTCATTAACAAGTACATATTGTACTGTAACACAATCTATACAAAAACAATGGCTGTGATCTCATAGGTTTTATTACATGAAAACAAAGCCTTAAGTGTCAAAATTGGCTCCAATTTGCAATAAAATAAGCAAGAACAACAGGTCCAAGAACCTAACGGGTTGGATTAGACCTGTGGGCGAAAAGATGAAAAACCCAGGTCTAGATCCAAAAAATCTCAGCACCATCTGTCAAGGCTGAACTTTCCCCAGTGTGATTATTAGCGCTGGTTACACACCATGTGAAAGGGTAGGACAATTAATGATTTTCTGGAGACCATCCCAGATCTTTTTGGAGTGTGTCCATTGTCTTAAAACACATTCTATTATTTTTACTATTCGAGAATATCAGGAATCACTTTATTGGGTTGTTTAAGTTATGAAGGAAAGGGGAAAGGGGCCATTTTTCAAGACATCGCTCTATGGTAAAACTATTAGATTGATGCAAGGACAAAAAAAAAACAATGTGCTTCGTCTGACCTTTCCCTGACTCTTAATATTGGCAGTGAATTAAGAACTGCTATTAGGAACTGCTGAGACATTTCAGCACCATGTAAAGCTATGACGTCCTGTGGCTCCTTTCCTGACAGCTGGTTTTTCCTATTCTTTAACAAGTTTGTGAAACTTTATAAAGTTTTTAATAAATGATGACGCGTAAGCCAAGTCCCAGAGAGATGGATTGAGTCCAGTGTTTGAGATGTTATCAGATCAGTCCGGTAACACTTCTGTATCAGGCAACTGCTTCAAGAATTGGCTTTCGGGTCTTATGTCAGAAGTGTTAATTAGGTGACTGTATCGACCTACACTCAAGTCTTCCCAGCTCGAGCGGAAGCCAAAGGTATTACACATACAATTTCTCACCCTTCAGACTGTCAATGTGATCAACATCATATTCTACTTACAAAGAATTGTTACAGGGATGAAAAAGAAGTTAAGAAAGGAATAACAATCATTATTTCTGTAGCGCAGAGCTTTACTATTGCAGAAGTAACAAATAGGTAAAATAGCGAGCAATTCCGTAAAGTACCGTTCTATGAGATGAAAGGAGTATGGTTACAATCTAAATTTGACACAGTCTCCTTGAAGATCTGAGGGTCAAGGCAATATGATTTTTTGGGAAAAAAATCTAACCCTCCTGAGTGATAAATTCCACTTAACGGGTGCAGCACAAGAGAAGTCTTGTATAAAATGGACATACTCATGCCTAAAAATCACTGTGGCCTTGAGTCGCAACAGGCTTTACACTGTTTGGTGTAAAATCACTTATTTTCACAGGAAAACAGCTGGATCGTCTGCAAAACTGGCAACTGATTGTAACGACCGAGCGTTTTTGTGGGTACAAAAGTTTTCTGTACAAATATTTCATCAGACTGCATTGTATAAGCACAACATAAGCATGTGAGACTTGAGTTGGAGCTTATTGGCCGAGTGAAGAACACAAGTGCTTGATAAATATAGAGAACTTAAAGGGGTGTTCTGGATGTGAAAAGTAACTATGAATTCTGATCTGTTCACTGAATAGGTGAACCAGAGCCAATTTAAACTACTAGATGGAGGCCCGATGCTATCGCATTGGGAGTGCAGTGACATCACGATGGGGGCACGCTCTGTGTCGCTGGGACAGCAGCTGTCTCTCCCCCCTGTGCACTTTCCCCCTGTCCGCTGTCTTTCTCACCCTGTGCTCTCTCCTTTGATCTGCTTTCCTGTGTGCTGTCTCTGGCTACCGATGCGCTCACTCCTCTCCCCGTGCACTCTCTCTGCCCCCCTGTGCTTTGTCTCTCCACCCTGTGGTGTCCAAATATGGCATCACCATAAGTCTGCATGTGTGCATTGGGTACGCCTCCTCCATCCTTGTATATCCAGTTATCCAAAGATGGTGGCCATCAGAGAAAGAGCGCATGCGCGCCGGGTATACTCATGCACACTTACTCAGGCATAGATGTGTTGATGGCTGCGGTTTCAGGTGGCGGTGGTTGCGGGTGCTGCAGCACTGCTGGCGGTACGGCGCAATGTGCCAGTACCACCAGCAGGTGCCATATTTGCACACCCAAATAATTAGTTTTAGCATGCACTCAGCTTATCCAGATGTTTACAAGTGCTAGTGACAGAATTGTAAATCCCAGTATAAGTCCTAGTGCGATAAACACCACACACTCCAATCAATTTTAATACAAGAAAACAAGTTTATTCACACATGCGATTCTATGAATTGTCATTTTGGTTAAACAATATAGCCTTGTTCACAAGAAATCACTGTATTTCACAGTGTGGCAGATATCTAATATGCATATCTAAAAATCCATTTAGGGGGAGGTTGTATCTTGGGTATGAAGGTCGCCTTTTTGCGTTTAGGTCCTTCTTATCTTCTTGTGAATTCTATGTCAGGAGACATCAAAATAAGGGCTCAGTTTGGAGCAGTGATTACTTTGTTTCTCTGTTATTGTATATCATGAATAGAGTTAGGCTGCTTTCACATTGCGATTCTTTCCTGTCTGTGGGGATCCTATTTATTGTAGGACCCCACGGACAGGAAAGGACAGGATCGCGTGTGTGCCTCCAAGTGCCATTTCTGTGTCCGGGTCCATGATTTTCACGGACCCCGACACAGAAAGGGCACTTTCACTGTGAAATTAAGTAAAGCAAGGGTTAAAAATAAAAAAAAAATCTCACCTCTCCGGCGTGTCCCGCGATGCCTCCATCTAGATCCCGACAGCTTAAGGACCTGGTGGGGCGGAGCAACCCAATCAACTGATCGGTCACATGCCCACATCAGCTGAGCGGTTTAAATCTCCTACCCGCTGATCGGTTTTGGTGGGCAGGAGATTTAAACCGCTCAGCTGATGCCACTCATGTGACCGATCAGCTGATCGGGTAGCCTCGCCAGGTCCTTGTCAGGAGCTAGATGGAGGAACGCGGGACATGCCGGAGAGGTGAAGAGATTTTATTTTTAACCCTTCATTTTGTTAATTTCACTTCCGCAATCTATGTATATGCGGAAGTGAAATTAAAGGGGAACAGAGCAGTTTTAGTGTACTGAGCATGCTCAGTACACTAAAATCGGGTCTGGGAGACGAATCCAGTGTTTTCCCGGACCCGTGCTCCATAGGCCCCCAAGTTAATGGCCGTGGATTGTGTCGGATCCGATTTGGTCCACTGTGCCCAAAATTGGAGCAGTCTCAGATTTTGGGTACAGCAAAAAATCAGACAGAATTGGATCTGACACAAATCGGATGGCAATAAGGCCAAATCCGATTAGATCCATGCCCAAGGGTACATGGGGGCCAAATCTGATTCGTGGCTGTCTGTTTTACAACAGACAGCCACAGATGACAGAAATCACTATCTGAAAGCAGCATTAGAAAAAGTCCCTGGCTGGGGTCAGATTGCATACTGTCTGCTGCTGCTGTGGCAGTGGAATATCTAATTAGGGTGTAGCCAATCTATTTGGGCATCAATTTGAATAGTGAATAGATTATGGCCAGCTCACCAGAGCTGTGGCTCTTGAGAGCAAGCTACTATTCTTCCAGGGCATTTACTACAGCAGGGTTTAAATACAAGTAACCACACTGCCACACGTCAGTAAGTGCCATATTTACACACCCATCACTTTGGTGTCCAAATATGGTGGAGGTGCGCAATAGCAGTAAATCTGGACATCGGAAGTGACAAGACAGGACAGCACAATTATCTAACTGTCCCCCCTGTGCCCTCTCTCTGCCCCTCTGCCCCCCTGTGCACTCTCTCTGCCCTCACGGTGTGTGCTCTCTGACTTCCTGTGTGTTCTCTCTGCTCCCCCTCTGCACTCTCTCTGCCCCCCACCCCGTGTGCTATGCTGCCACCATCTTTGGACACCTGGGTGTCTAAAAATGGTGGCGGCGTAACTGCTCCTGCACGTACAGGTGCAGTTACTGAGGCCATTGCCATCTTTGGACACCCAGGTGTCCAAAAATGGTGGCATTCTGACTAACTGCACCTGCACATGCTGGGTAAGCGCACTTACTAATTCAGTGGTCATGTCCGTTGGGCTGCAGGCACCATGTGCAGCGGGCTCCTGGCATCTGTTTTGAGTGTTGTTTTTGGGTGTTGGCGGCACCGCTGGTGGTACTGTGCAATATCATTTGGGTATGCAAACATGTCTGCTGTGAGCGCATGATAGTGAGTCGGTCGACAGGGTAGAGGGCACTCGGATACCGGGACATGGGGTTACTTCGTTGGGGGATCACAGCTGGTCAGTTCCCGATTCCGTGCCCTGGACCCTCAGAGGCAAGGCTGGGGTGATGATGATGGGGAATTATAACATGACGTCACCTGAGGTACTGGTAATAGGGTTACCAGCGCTGCGATCGGCCGCTGAGGTGATGGAAAGGCAGCTTTGGTAGTACAGCTCCCCACAGGTGGAGCTTTACCTCAGGGCAGCAGGGAGGGATGAGGGGAGTAGTAGTCCTCACCTCCAGTGATGATGCTGTAGCCCTCCGGACCCGAATGAAATGAGGACAGACACCACTTCAGCTCAAACGGTCCTTTACTTGCACCAGATGGAAACAGGTACACAGTATAGTCTGGGTTAACGGGTATTGTAACCGTGGGTCGTGAAGGTTTCCTCAGAGTCTGACAGTGATGCCCTCAATATGGCGCTTTGTGGTCTTGTCAGGACTGATCTGGATCTTGTCGGGACTGATGTTGGGCTGCTTTATGGGGTGCTTCGGCTCCCTGTGTTGTCGGGCCCTCAGCTTGTCTGTAGTTAGGGAAGAACCTTGCATCTAGCTACCTCGGCCCCCAGCTGGCTCCTACCAGGCCTGGGTAAACCCCTTTCTAGAGTCTGGGTCACGCTCTCCAAAGAGGTGCCCTCCTGATGCAGCCCAGGTTCCCCTGCGTCTGCCTTGCTTGCTCTTCTCACACCAACTGTCTGACTGTGCTGTCACCCCCCATCTCCTGCTCCCTAGGCTCCACCCCCTGGGACCTACTCAATAGGTCCCCTGTATTAAAGTGGCCTGTGTTGGGTGTTGGGGTGCAGACTCTGAAGAATCCACGTCCACTGTTACAGAACACCATACCTATAATTGAGGTGCAGTACCTCACTGTGGCGCCTTGCCATAAGGCACCACACCCCCCTGGTTAAATACACTCGTCTGTGAGTGTCCTAACCAAACCGGATTTGAGCTTATTTCTTATTTTATTTTATTAACATTTACCTGGGTAACTCTCAAACACAAAAACAATACGATTATTTTTTGGTCTTCCCTTGCGGAAGGCGCTGTGCTTCAAACGTTGCATATAAACATTTTTACTTTACATTGGCCCAACGGGGTCCGGGTATTAAGTCTTGATTTTAAAGTTCAATTAGACTTTAAAAGTAACTGTCCACATTCACGAGCATGGGTTTACTGTCCAAAGGCTGCCAGAAAAGGCACAATATTCTAATGCCGCAAGAAAAATATACAGTATTTAACTATTCACAGTGGCACTTCATACTGGGTTAAGCTGGTCAGTCAACACTTCTGCTGACCCGGATCGCGTACCACCCTCGGGGTCCTGCATGGCGTTCATATGTGATCATGTCACCACAATATAGGTCCCGATCAGGGTGGCCTTGAGGGAGATGCCATTCCACATCTCTCCTGGCAACGAAAGCCTCAGAGTAGAGGCCTTATTCCCTGGCAAAACCATACCCAGTACTCAGGTTGAAGGTAGTGACAACTCTTTTCTTGCGCTAATCAAGGGGCTGCGGTGTTTGGGTTCGAGCGCACATACGGGCCTGGCGGGTCTCTAGTTTGTTTGCCCACCAGGCTTCACGTCGCCTCTGCCGCTCAACCTGATCGTTCGGGTTAGGTCGGGTGAACTAAGGATGGCCCACCGGATGCCAGAACGTTTATTGCTAGCCAGGGATGGGACCACCCTCCTTTCTCCGGCTTCGATCTGCATCGTTGGTGATTCAGCCCTCCATAGCTCGCGTGGCTCCTCGGTGCTACCGTTGGCTCCCTCCTCCAGGTTCCTCTCCTCTCTGACATGGGTGGACTCATCAGGGTTTCCCTCTTACACGGTCACGTAGGGCTCCTCCGGAAACTGGATGAGGTCTCCTTGCTCGGCAGCCTCCTTCTCGGGCACCACTGCAGGCTGGTCCGCGAGTTCTGTGGGGGCGTAGCTCTCACTGGTTACCGGATGCTCGGTTTGCGTTGCTACCGACACTCCCGGTTCCGTTCTGAGACGGAGTTCTCTTTGCTGCCCCGCCCACTGGCTTAATTTTAGGTGTAACTCAGCACTCCAATGCCAGATAGTCCATTCGGCGGTCTCCTGGAGGCGAGTGCGCAAGTCCTGTAATGCTGCTCCCCATAAGGCGGTATCCTCTCCCACAGTTTCAAGGGTGGCTACTCCCGGGGCAGTGCAGTCGGCCACGATGTCCTCCTCGACCCCCCAGATTAACACTCTGAACTTGGGGACTGCCATCTTTACCAGGCCGCACACAGGTAACGGGTCCGGAATCTCACCAGGTATCTCGTTCTGACTTCCAGCCGCTCCCTGCTTAGTTTCTATACTTCCGAGTTGGTGCGGTCTGGGCCTTGCTGCCCCCCTGGTTGTTTGGCGGCAATGGGGGCATTTTGGCTCCTCTTGCATGGCCCTTCCCTGATGAGGGGCCAAGGCATGCCCCTGGGCCTGTACATTTTCAGTCACATTTACAGGCCGCCATTTTGGGCCTACTCAGTGAAATAAAGTTCACTCAATAAAACTCCAAACGCACAGTACCCGGTTTTACCGGGCACAGGATCCTGTTTGTGACGCTAATTTGCATCAGTCGACAGGGTAGAGGGTACTTGGACCCCGGGACAGGGGGTTGCTTCAGTGGGGATCACGGCTGATTGGTTCCCGGGTCCGTGCCCTGGACCCTCAGTGGCGGAGGTGGGATGATGATGATGGGAAAGGATAACGTGACGCCACCTGTGGTACCTGGTAATAGCGTTACCAGCACTGCGGCCAGCCGCTGAGGTGATGGAAGGGCAGCTTTGGTAGTACCTCAGGGCAGTGGGGAGGGATGAGGGTAGTAGTAGTTCTCACTTCCAATGTTGATACTGTGGCCCTCCGGACGCCGAATGAAATGAAGACAGACACCACTTCAGCTCAAACGGTCCTTTACTTGCACCAGATGGAAACAGATACACAGTACAGTCTTGGTTAACGGGTATTGTAACCGTGGTCGTGAAGGTTTCCTCAGAGTCTGACAGTGATGCCCTCAATATGGCGCTCGTGGTCTTGTTACTCTCTCGCTCTCTTACCTCTCTTGAGCCAAGTCTCTAGTCCACGGGGTCTGTTACCTAAAAGTCTTTCATTTGTCGGTGTTGTGAACCCAGCTACGGGACTAATGTTGGGCTGCTTTAGGGGTGCTTCGGCTCCCTGTGTGTGTCGGGCCCTTAGCTTGCCGGTCTGTAGTTAGGGATGAACCTTGCATCTAGCTACCTCGGCTCCGGTATGCCGGTGTCGACCTGGGTGCCCAGCTGGCTCCTACCAGGCCTGGGTAAACCCCTTTCTAGAGTCTGGGTCACTGCTCTCCAAAGAGGCGACCTACTGATGCAGCCGCAGGGTCCCCTGTGTCTGCCTTGCTTGCTCTCCTCACACCAACTGTCTGACTGTGCTGTCACCCCGTCTCCCGCTCGCTAGGCTCCACCCCCTGGGAAATACAGAATATCAGTCCCCCTGTGTTAAAGTGGCCTGTGTTGGGGTGCAGACTCTGAAGATTCCCCACATCCACGGTTACAGGGGCATCATACCTATAATTGAGGTGCAGTACCTCCCTGTGGCACCTTGTCATAGGGGCGCCACAATAGGAGGACTACCGGACGGAAGTCGATGATGGATGGGACAGGGAGATTATATAGTAAAATAACAGGCAGCCAGGGCATGACTGCTGGAAGTTTAAATAGGGAGGAGGTCTACCAACGGCTCCAACAGAGAATCAACTACACCTAAATAATAAGGCCAAGCTGCAAAAATACAGGTTAACTGTCTGGAAACTACACAAATCTCACCAACAGTAGAGTTTAACAAAAAAACAGTGACAAATGCAGTGTTAGCGTAGCACCACCAAGCAAGAAAGGTGGCAAGAGCATGTTCATACATGGATGTCACACCATCATCACTCTAGTCAATGTCTACGAGACCTGTGTCATCTGGATAAACATACTCTGTGTTTCTATGTCAAGGGTGGTCTACCAAGGGTTTCCTTGGGGAAAAAAGTCCAATACTTGTAGTTGGTCCTAGTTAAACTTCCTAAGAGACATGGGGGAGCCATTCCCTGAATGCAGCAGACATGCTGCATTCAGTGCTGCATTTAGCTTGCAATGCAGCAGGGGGGGTGACAGCTCCTCTTTAACCTTAGGGCTGATCAGGAGCAAAGGGCTAGGGTGGCAACCCAGACCTCTCCGCCATCTGGGGTACCTCTGGGAACACGGTGAGTTAGGGAACCCCAGTCAAAAGGTCAGACAAGCTCCCTTTGAACGCCTTTGCCCATCTTATCAGCTTGCCTCCTGATTCCCTATCCACTATACCACCCGAGACAGAAATGTTTACTTAAAATTAAATTGTAAATGGTTAAGAAGAACTGATATAGTAGCACAGTGCTCTCGGCAGCACTTAATATGTTGGCGTCATACAAAAGGTAGTACATAAATGATTATTATGGGGAGGGGAGGAAAGAGAACCATGTTGAGGAGTGCTAATGGTGGCATATGAAGGTAATTTTGTCCTAATATATAAGTACACCACAAAGAAGTCTGTATACCTTTAATTACTGGATCTGAAGCAGGTGGCGGTTCAGAGATACCAATTAAGCAGTGGGTGGTTCTGGCTCCAATATAGTGCCTCTTTAATGATTGCATATACTATTTATACACCCTTCTCTGAACTCGATTAGTGTGGCACGCACGCTTTCCTGTGGTCATGACCTTTATCACTGGTCGAACAGGAATTTAGAAAATAATAATTACCGGTAGGCGATACACTGGATTCCGGAATTTTGGTTTTACTAGCATAGTCAGCTGTCAGCCATATGACTTGGATAATAAAATGACGGCGAGATTCCAATGTCATATTTATAGGAACGCTTCTAAAAAAAACAAGAAAAAACACCACACACCCACCTTGTTAGGAGCAATTCTATAAATAGGGGATCGTGCAATGGTAAATTATAGCGGTATGGAAATAAACAGGATAAGAAGCGCATTACAGAACATGACACAACTATCTGCCAGGCAGGGTGGTGATAACATTGCAGGCAGCCATTAATTTCTGCCAGGCGGCGGGTAATAACAGCCTGGAGATGAGGCTCTGTAATTAGCTCTGGTGTCAGAGGGGGGCTTGCCAGTCTTTAGTCCATCAGTTTGGAAGATTTGGGGTGAAGGGTAGTCAGGTGGCACTGCCCTCTACGAAAGAGAAGTCTATAATTATTACTATTTCGCCTTTTGTCTCCAGGATTTCGGATAGATCTCTCCCTTTCCAAAACGAGTTGTGCAGGAATGTGAAATTTGCTGACTGAAGTGGCTTTGTGGTTGAAGAGCGGCTTTGCTCCCCCCCATCGCACAAAGGGACTTCAAAACAGTTATTCTGCATGGGACCTTGCCAGAGTAAACAGGCTTGTATGCATAACATGAGCGCTCCTCAACATCAAACGCTGCCCCCCACCAGAAAGCTGCAGTAATAACACCGATAAAGCTTTCCTTTCGGGGTGCCCACGGCCCCAACATTGCACCAAACCCACTCCGCATAGGGCACGATGCTGGCAAACATCAAAAATGCAGAGTTTACGTCGCTGTATCCTCTATAAGACCCTTCAGTGCAGATTGCTTAGTAACTTGGGTGGTCTCAGACAAGCTGTGTTGATGTGGATTATCCAATTTTCTCATTGATACTACATGTTGGGCTTGTTGCAGCAGAGGATTTATAAAAGGCTATGGATATGTTCACATATTGGCTCCGATTCATCACTGCTGTTTCTCCACTTCTTTGGAGTCATATACTCTCTTTTTGTGACTTTAGTACTTGCACTTTATTCTCTATATGCTTAATGCACTTATTTTAATCAATAGATCTTGGAATAATAATAGTTTCCACAATTGGATATTTAAAAATAATGTTCCTGTGCTGAGATCATCTTATATGTGTCCCTGCTATGTACTGTGTAATGGATGTGTCTGGCTATACAGGGACATGGTCTGATCGTTCCATATCTCCTGTGCTGACATAATCTTATATATGTGTCCCTGCTATGTACTGTGTAATGGATGTGTCTGACCATACAGGTACATTGTCTGATCATATTACGTCTCCTGTGCTGAGATAATCTTATATATGTGTCTCTGCTATGTACTGTGTAATGGATGTGTCTGACCGTACAGGGACATGGTCTGATCATACCACATCTCCTGTACGAGATAATCTTATATATGTGTCCCTGCTATGTACTGTGTAATGGATGTGTCTGACCGTACAGGGACATGGTCTGATCATACCACATCTCCTGTACCGAGATAATCTTATATATGTGTCCCTGCTATGTACTGTGTAATGGATGTGCCTGACCATACAGGTACATGGTCTGATCATATTACTTCTCCTGTGCTGAGATAATCTTATATATGTGTCTCTGCTATGTACTGTGTAATGGATGTGTCTGACCGTACAGGGACATGGTCTGATCATACCACATCTCCTGGGATGAGATAATCTTATATATAGTGCTGTGCAAATTAATTGGGACAAAGCAAGTTTTTACTTGTTGCTGCGATTACAGCTGCAAGTCGCTTGAGGTATGTCTCTATCGGTTTTGCACATTGAGAGCCTGAAATTCTTGCCCATTCTTCCTTGCAAAACAGCTGGAGCTCAGTGAGGTTGGATGGAGAGCGTTTGTGAACAGCAGTTTTCGGCTCTTTCCACAGATTCTCGATTGGATTCAGGTCTGCACTGTGACTTGCCCATTCTAACACCTGGATACGTTTATTTTTGAACCATTCCATTGTAGATTTTGCTTTATGTTTGGGATCGTTGTCTTGCTGGAAGATAAATCTCCGTCCCAGTCTCAGGTCTTTTGCAGACGCCAACAGGTTTTGTTCCAGAATGGTCCTGTATTTGGCTCCGTCCATCTTCTCATCAATTTTAACCATCTTCCCTGTCCCTGCTGAAGAAAAGCAGGCCCAAACCATGATGCTGCCACCACTATGTTTGACTGTGGGAATGGTGTTTTGAGGGTGATGAGCTGTGTTGCTTTTACCCAAACATATTGTTTTGCATTGTGGACAAAAAGTTTGATCTTGTATTCATCTGACCAGAGCACCTTATTCCACATGTTTGATGTCTCCCAGGTGGCTTGTGGCAATCTTCAAACAAGACTTTTTATGGACTTGATTACACACAGGTGGATTCTATTTATCATTACCAATCATTTAGGACAACACTGGATCATTCAGAGATCCTCACTCAACTACTGGAGTGAGTTTGCTGCACTGAAAGTAAAGGGGGCGAATAATATTGCACGCCCCACTTTTCAGTATTTTATTTGTTAAAAAAGTTTAAAATATCCAATAAATTTCGTTCCACTTCACGATTGTGTGACACTTGTTGATTCTTCACAGAAAAGTTAGAATTTATATCTTTATGTTTGAAACCTGAAATGCGGCAAAAGGTTGAAAAGTTCATGGGGGCTGAATACTTTCACAAGGCACTGTATCGGCGCTATATAAGAAATGGGAAATAAACATACTTCATCATACTTTTACTATGTGCATGATCAGACATGGCATGCGGCCATAAAACCAGTGAAATAAAAGTCTAAGGGTTGTACTGGTCATCAGATTAATAGATGGTGCAGACAGCAGAAATCTGTCTGATGATAAGTGTTGGTGGATAGGTCACCTTACCTTCTAGTTTTTATATTGTAAAGAGACATCCAATAATCTTAAAACCTTTTCACGTAAGACAAAATTGGGCAATAAAGGAACTAACGCATTCTTTGCCTGAAACTCAGTCAGTAACTCTTCCCATTCGTGTAAACAGAGAATAAAGGAGGACAAATGCATGAAAAATCATATGGCTTTCGTAAAGAAAATTTGGTAATTTTCATCCATATTGTCATTTGTGTGCCTGTTATAACATAATAGCTGGGTACATGGTGAATGGCCAGCATGCATCACAGAGGTTGTCATCCTCTGTGATGTAAACCTTGGTATCTGCTTTGATACCTTTAGTGCAAATAGGACCAGGTTTTCAGAAAGCCGGAGAGACGTGCGGATCTGGCTATCCACATACCTCCACCAATGGGTGGGTCTCATGTCTTTTAATGGTGTCTGTTTGTTTGACACATGGTTTTTGTGTGGCATCTGTATTTCTACATCTAGAGTTTAAAATGTACATGATCAAATACAGTTTCCTATGTTAATAACGACAGTCAGTACAAATCACATACTATTTAGATGATCCATATAGAATAGAGCAGTAAATGCTGCAATTTATTTCACATGGATATTTGGTCATCTGAACAGCCCTATTTAATTTCATTGGTTCGAGTGTTGTCCGATTACTAGGACATCACGCCGGGGGTGGGGATATCATAGGTGCAAAGTATGCAGCCGCACAGGAGCCCAAGAAGTAATGAGGCCCATGTCTATCCCCAAATCAGGCGGAATTGAGCATTTTGAGGATTGGACTTTAGAGGGCCTGTACATTGTTCTTGCACAGGGGCCCATTTCTGTCTGTGTACACAAGTGTATCAAAAGTCCATATAATACCTTCGTCTGAAAGAGCTCCAATGGCAAGATGAAAATGCGTATTGTAGTCCAATCCATGAGTGACGTCAGGACTGGAGACGTTAAAGGAATTATCAAGTGTTAGAAAAAAAAACATGTCTTATGCACATTTGGTTGTGTCTGGAATTATAGCTCATTCCCATTTACTTGGGTTAAGATGAGCTAAAATTCAGTCTCAGCCAATGGACAAGAGTGGTGCTGTTATTGAAAAATTAAAAAAACAAATGCATTTTATAATAATCAACATCCCTTTTAATAAAACAAACAGCAGCTAAAATATCTAGTCCACCCAGAAAGATTTAGGGCTGTTTCACCATGTATACACACAGAATTGATCAAATGATGCAGAGGAATGAAAATCAAGTATAGGAGCCGTCCGTGCCTCAGACAGGATACATGATGATATATGCCAACAGTGGCGAGGGCAAAGAGACAGGAAAAGGAGGCAATTTAATAAAAATCCTTGGAGTGCTAGGGGCCGTTGTCTTAAGTTATCTGTGTTAGTGGAGATTCGCCAAAGACGTCAAACTAGGGCACTGAAATGAAGATGAAGGAACCCAAGGCCAAGGGCTCGAGAAGCACAATAATAAGAAACAACATTTTTCATAGCACAGTGTAAAGAAAAATATTAGTATTCAAAAAAATAGAATTTAATGGGATGGCAAGAGACACCCTGTAATATGAATGGGGTTAAATGGAATCTGTCAGCAGGTTTTTGTTACCTTATCTAGGGCAGTATGATGTAGGCCAAGAGACCCGGAATCCAACGATGTATCACTTAGATTACTGAGTTCAGTGGCTCTGACACAATGAGAGTTTTTAGATTTAGTTATGCAACAGAGCTGAGTGCTGTCCCCGCCCACACCAGGCTCTTTATGTACATTGTCTATAGACAGTGAGGTGCTCATCACAGCAGGGGGCGTGCCAGACTAGCTGACCTATTCTGGCAATAATAATCTTTTAAAGCTAAAACAAACATTGCAGCTAAACAACCGCACACAATGATGAAAATAGAAATATCACTGAATTATTAGTGTCAACCCTAACAGCGTGGTGTCTTCAGACTACATAGCAAAAACCTGCTGACAGATTCCCTTTAAGATGCAATAAGAGATTAAGCCCTTGGACAAAAGTGTTTTATTTTGAAGCATAAAACTCTTAAAAAATGTTATTAATTTCAATGTCAATTTTAGTTGATGACCTCAATCTATTATCCATTATTTTCTCAAAAGGTTCTAATGTCTACAGCGCCATTCACCTCCGATGTACAACTAAGGAGAGAGGGAGTTTTTTCAGCCATTTTTGGAGCAAAAACCCTCCAAAAAACATGAGAATATTCAATAATCACGAGCTTTGTTTGGAGAGTTTGATCATTTCTGCTTAAAAACTCAGTGTGGACACACCCGTAAAAAGGTAAGAAGTAATGTTCGAATAGGCCTGTTTGATCAGTGGTGGTCTATCTGCTGTGACCCCCACCGACTGCTAGAACGAAGTGCCAGCAGGGCTAAGAGAAAGTGCTACTTCATTCAATTGTCCATAATAGTCATAAGTTGCCCATGTGACTGCTGAAACCACCCCTGATTAGACGGATGAGGAAATAATCTCATTACAAAAGGCCAATCTACATCCAAAGCAGATTTATCATTCATACATCACTCACAAAAACCTAAAATACCCTCTAACCTTTTCAGGTGAACTTAATGTGACCTTGTCTAAAAGTTTGAATGCACAAGTCCATCTGTTCAATGTTTTAGTACTTTTTGCACAATGTGCATTAGCCACTGTGGTCACTGGACGAGCCTTTGGTGGTGGTGGTGTAACAGTGTGGGCAGGTGTGCCCTACACTTTGTGAATGGTAGTGACAAGCCCCTACTACTAGTACTTTAATAACAACATTAATCCAGTCATTGGACCTCGACATTAACACCACCAGTCTAATTTGATGGTTGACAATCAACAGCTCATCGAGGTCCCATCAATAGGTTAGGACCACTGGAGACTGGGGGACCTCAGATGGAATGGGCCTACACTTTCTCCAGATCTCAATCCCATAGAAAACGTATGGGATCAGCTGAGTCATCGTGTAGAGGCTCGTAACTCAGTATCCCAGAACCTCAAGGACTTAAGCGACGTCCTTCAATAAGAGTGGGAAGCCGCCTCAGCACACAATAACTCCACTTGTGAACAGCGAGAGAGGTCGTGGTCAAGCTGAAATAGATGCTGAAGGCCACATGACAAGGTATTGAGACAATGACATTTTTGTGGGTTATACCCACCACTGTTTTTGCCTTTTATCTCAATAAATTGTTTGATATGATGAAATCATCATGGCCTACTACTATTTGAATGCCCAGCTTTCATGATAAAATATCACTGTGGCATGAACTTTTTACATTTTCCATAAATTGCACCCAAAAGCCAAATACCCCTAACTTTTTGTGAATAGTGTAAGTCTGTGAAAGATGGGCGACAACCCTCAGAGGAGCTGTAATTGTAGATATCTTTGTCGTCACCCATCATTTCCTGAAGAAGTTCAAAAATAGCTGAGTAGCGGTTTTAGGCAATGTGCCGACACTGCAGATTTTCCACATTAAATCCACAAACGCTTTTAGCACATATTACGCAGCGTTGCATTTTTGCTAGGTAATTGCTGCTTTTTTGATGCAGAACATTTTGCATCCGTCTCTGCTGTCCCTGTCCTGTGGTATGGTGCTTACCTTTCTTACAGGCTGGCACTTCTGGGTTTCGCCTGTGTCACACATCATGTGGGTCACACGCCCCCTACCCATGAGACGTGTGATGCGGCCAAATCCCAGAAGTGCCGAGCAGTGTATAAGGTAAGCGGCGTAAAAAAATTGACACTCTGCATATTTTTATGGAACAAAAGATCGTAAAAAACAAAAGTGCACATACCTCAGCACAGCAAAGTCACATTGATTTTGCTGGTTGGCCTATATACTATGCACATTTGCTGTGCATTTTTACAAATACACTGTAGAAATGCACAGCAAATGCACCCCTCATCGGCACATAGCCTTAATCACCCAACAGAAAAGATGCTTTTAAGAATGATGTATCACGGGAAGGGGGGGTTCGGGTTCTTTTAAGTGCCAAGTGCGTCTTGTCTCTGGGAAAAGATAGCGTTAAAACACTGCACATGAGTGGGGTGGAAAAGCGCAAACACATCCTGGGCTACACACATTTTCTCTGTTTAGTAGGGTCCCTGTGGCCCTAGAGAAGAGTAATTTTACTTTATAGAAACTAAAGGGACAATCTACCAGATCAACGGTCAACCTGGCCAAGATGTTTTATTGTAGCCTATATCTGCTGCATCACATGCAAAATACACACTGCTCCAAAGGGCAGCTAGTAATCTGATGATAAAACCCTCTAAAGGTGTATATTTTGTATAAACTAGCCAGGTACTACCTGTATGTGCATCTGGAAGAAAGACTAGAGTTGTCCAGCTACGGTACATTATGCCACTCCACATGATACTCCTGGAAGTAGGACCAATGTGATGTTGCCTCGCGAAGACCTCTTCACGGTGTTGCCCACTTGTTCTACAGACCAATCTCTGGCTATCAATGTGTCAGAGACAAAGTGGGACTTATCATGACGATAACAGACCTCTATTATGGCCTTTATTGCCATCTTGCTTTGCATCATGATAGCCTCTGAGAGCGGGGACGTGAAGCCAGTGGATCACCTGCAGCTGGTCATTTGGCTCGTAGCCCAATGCCGTGCACATGCCTTCAGATGTTTTGTGTGGAAACTTTGATACCTTAAGCATCAAATTTAATTTAAAGAATAAAATTGATCAATTACAGTAGCAGAAGTATGGCCGTTTCTCCAACATTTCCCAGTAGCTATTTTTCAACCCAACCACCCCAGGCCACATGATGCTCGTGCTACTGTGAGCCGCCTGCCTGCGTGACCTTAATGTGCTATTATGACCTGCAACATGTCCTGATTTGTCTGTTATTGACTACATGTAAAAGATCATTGGTCAGTAATTGCAAGGGGAGCTGCCAGCAGTGGATCTTGATGATTTGCCCAAGTGCAATCAGTGTCACAGAACATTGCTTATTTCTCAGACAACAATTAAAAATCTCAGTGATTGCGCTGTTCCTGAAAGCCGGACTTCTTTCCTTTCTATACATGCAATTCTAGTGACCGGCTGATTGCTGCAGTTCATCGGATCCTACCCATTTGTGCTTATGGTTGTTGTGTTCCACACAACTAAACCAGGTGAGTGGATCCATATCTGTGAAACGATTTTACCATTGGATAAGACCCTATTGTGCGCTTCTGTCTCCCCCTTTTTTAAACCTCAGTGATAGCATCCAAGGCTGTAAGTGTGGGGATATCAGCACATGGTGCTCATACTTGATACTAATAAATCGAGAGGTTTTGAAAATGTTGATTCCAATTTTTCATCACTTGCACATTAAAGGGAACCCGTCATGTCCTTTCTAGTTATTAACCTTCCTAGCGGTATTCCCGAGCCTGACTCGGGGTTAACATTCACTGCCAGAAGCGGTAACCACGAGTCAAGCTCGGGTTTACCCGCGGTCGCGGCAGATGCGGTGAAAAAACCGCATCTGCCGCACTTGCCGCATAGCCGCCGCACTTGCGGCGCGGTTGCGGTAATCGCCATAGTAAGTATAGGGGGACTTGCGTCAGGTGCGGCAAGTGCGGTTTTGCTCTTGCGGCAGGTGCGGCCGCGAAAAAAAAAGCACTTGCCGCACCTGCCGCATCTGCCGCAAGTGCAAAACCGCACTTGCCGCCCCTGACGCAAGTCCCCCTATACTTACTATGGCGATTACCGCAACCGCGCCGCAAGTGCGGCGGCTATGCGGCAAGTGCAGCAAGTGCGGCAGATGCGGTTTTTTCACCGCATCTGCCGCGACCGCGGGTAAGCCCGAGCTTGACTCGGGTTACCGCTTCTGGCAGTGAATGTTAACCCCGAGTCAGGCTCGGGAATACCGCTAGGAAGGCTAGAGTCTTCTTTGATCAGGTAATTACTAAGAATTGCAGGCCTACTGTACAGAACACCAAATTTCCATGCCAAAAAATAGTACCGCTTTTAGCACAAAATTCCTGACAGAATCATACCGCCAGGGAGGTTAAACCACCCCCAATGATATTTAGATCATGTAGTATTCATAAGTAACCTTTTAAAAAAAATAAAAAATAGTTGCATTCATCCCAAAAAAACATTTTAGATACTTACATAATTTCACTAGCTTGGCTGCCCAAACAGTGCTCTCCTTTAAACAAAAGTTAGATATTCATTAACCAAATGATGTGTAGAAAACCTGTAAATACTAAATGTGCAATAAAGTATTAACTATGTAGGTATGTGAAAAAAATAGAGTAAATGTGCTCACCAAGCTGGAAGGGTTGTGTGGGTGCAACTCCTTTAAAAACATTAAACAGCTGTCACCGCTCCTACAGTGTGTATAGATTAAAATCGTGAAAAATGGAGATAATCCGCATTGCTCGTAATCCAAAAGTATCAAGTGAGCAAAGTGTGGATGACATGCAGTTTATTACAGTCTATGCGTTTCGCAACCCTCTGGTTTCTTCATCAGGACAAAAACTACATCATGTTTTTTTGCCCCTATGATGAAACCAGAGGGTTGCGAAAGGCATAGACTGTAATAAACTGCATGTCATCCACACTTTGCGGGTTTGATATTTTAGGATTACGAGCAATGTGGATTATGTCCATTTTTTCACAATTTTAATCTATTCATTAACCAAAGATATATTTTGTGGACAGGTCTGTTTAAATCTTTTTGTACCTCATCAGCACATTATTATTATTTATTTATAGAGTACCATTGAATCCATGGTGCTGTACATGAGAAGGGGTTACATATAAACAAGTTAAAAATACAATGAACAAACTAAGGGTGCATTCACAAACTGCGTATTTGCTGCGTATTTTTACGCAAGTGCTATTGCAGTTTTCGTACAAAAAACCAGGAGTGGAATAATCAGAGGAAAAGTCTTAATAGAAACAAGTGCTCCACTCCTGTATTTAATCACCCACTGCTGGTTTTAATCAGCCACTCCTGGTTTTGGCTACAAAAACTGCAACAGCACTTGCGTAAAAATTTGCAGCAAATACGTAGTGTGTGAATGCACGCTTACAGTGACAGACTGGTACAGAGGGGAGAGAGGACCCTGCCCTTGCGGGCTTACATGCTACAGGGCAATGGGAAGGGAAACAGTAGGTTGGGTCTGCTCAGGTGGTGGTGGACCGCCAGGTCCAAAGGTGGTGGAGTGCCGGGTTCAGTGGTGGTGAGGTGGCACCGTGGTCATTGCAGGCTGTAGGTTGTTCTGAAGAGATGGGTTTTCAGACTCCGCATGAAGGTTCCGAGTGTAGGGGATAGTCGGACGTGTTGGGGTGCAGAATTCCAGAGGATGGGGGATGCTCGGGCAAAGTCTTGCAGGTGGCTAGATGAGGAACGTACGAGTGTGGAGGAAAGGAGGAGGTCTTGGAAGGATCTAAGATTATGAGTTGGATGATATTGGGAGATTAGTTCAGAGATATATGGTGCGGACAGATTGTGAACGACTTTGTAAGTCAATGTTAGTAGTTTGAATTGGATATGCTGGGGAATTGGGAGTCAGTGGAGGGATTTGGAGAGGGGAAAAGTGGAGGAATAGCGAGGAGAGAGGTGGATTAGTTGAGCAGCAGAGTTTAGGGCAGATTGGAGAGGTGCAAGTGTGTTAGGCTACGTTCACACATTTGCGTATTTTGCTGCGCTTTTTTGCGCGCGCTTTTTGCCGCGTTTTTCGGCCGTGCAAAAAAGCGCAGCAAAATACGCAGGGGCTTTCACACACTGCGCTTTCTTCCCCCCAGAAAGCGCAGTGATGTCACAGAGGGGAGGAAGAATCCTGCTTCCTCCTCCCCTCTGTGACGTGTGACCGCCCCATTAGATTCCACAGTGTGTTAATACACACTGTGAAATCTACATTAAACAACAGCAAGTGTGTGAAAAAAAAAAAGAATGAATACTTCACCTCTCCGACGCCTTCTCCCGGTGTGCGATCTCCGATTCCAAGTAAGATCTCTTCTGACAGGACCTGTGATGACGTCAGAGGGGGGCGTTCCCGGGGCGGTCCCATCGCTGATTGGCTGCTCGCGGTCACATGACCGCGAGTGCCCGGGAACGCCCCCCTCTGACGTCACCACAGGTCTTGTCAGAAGAGATCTGACTTAGAACCGGGGATCGCACAGCGGCAGAAGGCGTTGGAAGGTAAGTATCGATTCTTTTTTATTTTTCACACACTTGCTTTTGTTCAATTTAGATTTCACAGTGTGTATTAACACACTGTGGAATCTAATGGGCGGCCACAGCTGTCACAGAGGGGAGGAGGAAGCAGGATTCTTCCTCCCCTCTGGGAGAATACGCAGTAGTAGCTGCGTAAACAATTGACATATCAATTGTTTACGGAGCTGCGTTTTCTCCCGGAAAACGCACTGCATATTTTTACGCAATGTCTGCACTGCAAAGTGAATTTCCCATTCACTTTGCAGGCAGACAAAAGGCACATTGCGTATTTTGAAAAGCGCGCGTAAAAAAACGCGGCAAAATACGCAATGTGTGAACGCAGCCTACGGTTGCTTTCACATCGCGTTTTTCTGCAATCCGACACTGTCCATTGAAAATCGGACAGCATCGGATCCAATTTTGGCCCCATGTAACCCTATAGTGATGGATCGGATCGGATTTACCTTAATGGCATCCAATCCGATCCTGTCCGATGTGATCCGATTATAATTTTTTTTTTTTTTTTTATCATCAATATGTTTTTTATTTATTATAAATTCACAGCAAATCCAACAAACAAATATAAAGACAAAGGGTAAGACATTACAAAGGTAGTCAGCAAGTTTCTCAAATAAGTTTAGGAAACAATCTTTACAATTAAGTATGCGTTAAATTACCAGCAACTTTGTCTCTAGACAAACTTCAACATTCAGTATTCAATATTCAATATTAGTGGCTCCAAATCTGCCCAGTGTCCTGTGTTAAAGTGAATATCAGGGAATTATATGCCATTACTTGTTGCGTAGAAATGGAGCCACCTAGGGAACAAGCATTAGTAATCAAATGATTAAATATTCAAACAAAGTTCCGCTAATATTGCTGTACAAATCTTTTTAGGGAGTTTCCTGACTCTTCGCCATTACCTTAAAGCAAGCATGGTAGGCAAAAAGTGATCCGATTATAATATGGAAGTCTATGGGGATCGGATCGGATGGAAAATCGGATCCAATATCGGATCCGATTTCTGTATTGCGCATGCTCAAACTCCAAGACCTCCCACAGCCATCCCCCATTTAAATCAGATCCGTTAAAAAATCTGATCAAATCGGATGTCATTAGTCCGATTTTTATCGGATCTGATAAACGGATCCGATAAAAAATCGAACCGGTAGCATCCGATTTTGAGCATCTGATCCGATTTACAAACAACAGCGTCGGACTGCGGGAAAACGTGATGTGAAACCAGCCTTAGCAGGGAGGCGACAGAGGAGGAGGTTGCAGTAGTCGGGACGGGAGATGATGAGGGCATGCACTAGTAGTTTAGTAGATTGAGGGTTGAGGAAAGGACGGATTCTGGAAATATTATTGAGTTGGAGATGGCAGGAGGTGGCGAAAGCTTAAATGTATGGTCTGAAGGATAAGGCAGAGTCAAGGATCACTCCAAAGGCAGCAGACTTCAGGTACAGGGCAAAATGTGATATTATTTATTGTGATAGATAGATCAGGTAAGGGAGGTCGCGAGATGGGTTCAGTTTTGTCTACATTTAGTTTAAGGAAGCGAGAGGGGTAGAAGGAGGATATGGCTGATAGACACTCTGGGATTCTGGACAGCAGAGAGGTGACGTCTAGGCCAGAGAGCTAGATCTGAATGTCATTAGCGTACAGCTGGTACTGGAATCCATGAGACTTTATGAGTTGTGCTAGGCCAAGGGTATATATGGAAAAAAGAAGAGGTCCAAGGACAGAGCCCTGAGGGACCCCAATAGAGAGGGGATGGGGTGAGTAGGTAGTGTTGGAGTGGGAGACACAAAATGTGCGGTTGGAAAGGTAGGAGGAGATCCAGGAGAGGGCAAGAGAGGATCTGTAATAGGAGGCAGTGGCCGGCTGTGTGGAATGCAGAGGCAGGTGAAGAAGGAGGAGGACAGAGAAGTGTCCATTAGTTTTGGCGGTAAGTAGTCACATTGGTGGAGTTCTGTCCTTAGATATAGAGTAAGCCAAGTCCAGACCTTTATTCTTGGTCTGTCTTATGGCCGGTCAACACTATACTACTCAACTGAGACTGGATTAGGAAGAAAACCAAAGTAAAGCCTTGAATTTACAATCTCTATGCAGATTTCCTTTCTCTTGCTGAATATGAAGATTGAGACTCTGAATAGGGTCTTTATTTCAGCCAGTGTCGGCGGCTGATCACTATCTTAGTTTTGGTAAAAGCACTTTTGTTTCATCCTCACTAAAGTGGGAATTTCCTTTCACTTTTGTTTTTTAAGAGCAACCGGGCTTCCATAAATAAAGTAAGCTATCCAAGCGTAGAAAAAGTAATAATTCATGTCATGCTGACCCCGATATCTTTGGGGAATTCGGAAAATACAATTTTAAACAAAAGTCTCAAACCTGGAAGAGGTTCATGTATAATGCGAAGATGCCGCCACTTTCTTATGTTTCTATTATTCCTCTACAAAAATATTCATCTTATTGCCAGAAGGTAAAATGCACTGACGGACCAGCGGTCATAAGAGGATCTCTTCTCAAGAGCTCTCCAGTCAGTATCCTGTATATACAATAGTAAGTCGTACATGTGAGGAAAACTCATCCGAATTTGATATTTTTGGCAGGAACAGACAATCTTCTCGGGTGTTGAGGATCCTCCTTAAGGTGCTGTCACACAGCACGATCTGGCCAGCGATGTCAGAAGCGATGCGCGGGTGCCCAACTCGCTTCCGACATCGCTGGCCAGCTGTCACACAGCATCGCTGCGGCCGGCGGCACTGCAGCATGCGGCGTGACATCGCTCGCGGGCTGGCTCAGCCCAGCGAGCGATCCGCAGCAACACTGCGTATAGGCTGATCGCCGCCGACATCGCTCTGGCGATGTCAACGGCGCGATCCAGCTTATCGCAGGTCGCGGTTGACAGGTTTACGTTCTCCCGTAAACTGTCAACCTGCGACAAAACGCGGTCGCGCCGCTCATTTACACAGCGCGAGTCGCTAGCGACATCGCTGATACGTCACTTTTTCGACGATGTCGCTAGCGACGTCGCCAGTGTGACACACCTTTACTGTCCTGGAAAAGAAGGATTGGGAAAGGTAAATGTGAACATGCCCAATCTCTTGTCACATTGAACATGCAGTCTGATCTGTAGAAGAACGGTGTAGAGAAGAGAAGCTGAGCAGTTGATAAATAGGTTGTGACACAAAGCTCGGACTGGCCCATGGGAAAATGGAGAATCCTCCAGTGGCCACTCTATAGTAGAATGTCACTTACACCCAAAATGAATTTCAAAACAGTCAATATGTTATTGGATATACATTTAAGTGCAAAAACTCAAAATAAAAGCCAAAAATCACAATTAATAAAAGTTGGTACAGAAGAGGTTAAGGTGGGTAAGTACAATAGTAAGACTAGGGGATAGAAAATAGAAATGCGTTTATAGACTTTCCGTCAAAACATCATATAATGGCCCTACCTGGCTATGGGGGTTAGCACCCAAAAATGCCACGCAAATAACGGCACGCTCACTCTAAAGCCGGCGTCACACACGTCAATGTCGTCAGCGATCTGATCGCTGGCGACATTGACGGCTGATCGCTGGTGAGCTGTCACACAGGCAGACTCACCAGCGATCAGTGGACCAGCGACATCGTGGAACTGATTTAAATATCGTTTCCACGATGTCTTGCTCCCACTGACAGGCTGCAGTTAGCGGGAGCAAGCTGGTATCCAGGGTAAACAGCGGGTATCTAGGCAGCGCGCGCTGCCTAGATACCCAATGTACACCTTGGTTACCAGCCTTCTCCGCTCACTGGCTGGTATCCAAGGTACACAGCGGGTAACTAGAGACCCTAGTTACCCGCTGTGTACCTTGGATACCAGCCGGTGAGCGGAGAAGGCTGGTAACCAAGGTATACATCAGGTATCTAGGCAGCGCGCGCTGCATAGATACCAGCTTCCAGCACTTGCTGAGAGGCGCTGGGAGCTGGCTTATCGCGTCTCCCGGTGTCACACGCAGCGATGCTACGTGTACACCGGGCGACCATCACCAGGTTTTCAGTCCATTCCGAAAACCTGGCGACCATCAACCAGCGATTTATCACTGGTTGATGCGTCCTGTCACACGCGTCAATATCGCTGCAACGTCACGTGCAGCAGCGATATTGCACACGTCATTGACGCGTGTGACGGCCCCTAAGTGATCGAACTCTGGTGATCCCTTTATGACCCTAAATAATCAAAGCCAAAGATAATCCTGCAGCAAAAAAGTCAAATATACAGCAATAAGATAGCACAGTTTGATAATACAAAAATAGCCCAAAAAATGCATAAGAATACAAATATGGTAAGAATAAAAAGGGATCATTGCAAGCGGACACCCAACTATGCTGGTCACTAGATCAATACACATCAGTATAAGAAGATAAGGGACCGACACAAATTCACGTACATATAGAATGTACATCTCTATAGACTGCCAAAAAAAGGTTGTGCCTCCCTTTAAGGGGAATCTGTCAGCGGGTTTTTGCTATGTAGGCTGAGGACAGCATGTGGTAAGGGTTAAAAAACAAAAAGCAACTGTACTTCTCTAATTAATGTCTGTGCTATTGTTTACTTAAACTAAAGGCTTTATTACCCTGTGATTAACATTACAGGACTACTTGCTTATGTGTATGGTAGTCTGACACACCCCCTGCTGTGATTGACACCTCACTGTCAATGTTTTAACTCTACAGAGAGCCTGTTGTGGACAGGGGCAGCTCTACCAGCTCAGCTGTAAGGCCAGCTTCACACTGGCGTTTCTGAATGCACTGGACGATCCGCAAGCGGAGACGCATGTAAAAACGCATGCAAACTCATATGAGCGCACGTTAAATTATCTGCAAGCGCATTCGCAAGTAGTTAAAATAACCATGCACATGTATGCGTTTGCATGCATTTCGACATGCGCTCGCTTTTTTTTTACCACTTGCGTAAGCAAATCCTTTCCTATATTTCTTGCTTTTCTGCGCGTTTTTGGACAGCTTCCGCCACAGGGAGTTGTTTGTGGGCGGAAATATGGGAGGGTGATGGGCATTGCTGTGTTCCATTGTCCGAGCATGCGCCGTGGTGAGTACGCAAGCGTAAGGTACGCCGTGCATACGCAAATCCCGGCGTTCTCATAGGAAATAATGGTTAAATTTAACGCTGCCGTACGCTTGCGCACTACTGCGGCTTTTTACAGCGGCCAAAACTGCAACAAGATGCGTCCTGGGACCGCGGAAATTAGACCAGACCGTACGCATACGCAATCAGACGCACTCTAAATTAGGTACTGCGGATTATTGAGCACATCATTATAGAGATAGGAACGCAAATCGCTTGCAGATACAACACTTTTTGAAATGACACAATGCTGCGCTGAAAAACGCCAATGTGAAGCCGGCCTAATCCAGAAACTAAATTCTTTGATTGTGTGAGAACGGCTTTAGACAGTAGCCTATGTGATACATTGTTGGATTCAGGGTTTCTTTGCCTACATTATGTTGCTGTCAGAAGAGGTAGCAAAAACCTGCTGACAGATTCCCTTTAAATGATGCCTTTAATCACAGCCCATTTTCTTTCCCTTAGTCTTTCAAATTGAACTTACCTATTTTATCCTTTGTATCAATTGTTATTAATTTTGATCTTTAGGTTATATTTTGTGTTTTTGGTATTTTAATGTATATCCAATAACATCTATGTTTTTTTTTTATAGAGATATTGTTTTTAGCTTAATCTTTGTAAACCCAGAAAAACTAAAGTCAGAAAGAGCTTTATTATCTGGCCTTTCTGTGGACATCATCACTCATCGTATGACAACATCCTTCGTGGGTTCAGCCGTGGCAATGAGGACAAAAGGACGCCATGAAAGATCTATACAACCACTATGAGGCTTGGGTGGATCGGCGCCAGCCGAGAGTGAAATTAAATATGTATCCCTTATGTTTAAGGCACCATTAAAATAAAACCGTGAACTCATGAATGGGATTAATTTAATAGCGGTTATATTAGTTCATGTGTGTTAAAATATTATAATACAGAACATATGTACGGTATTTATTCTTTGTAATAACGATAGCAAGAGAGGACATAAAAGGGGCATTAGGCACAGATATATTCAAGCTGAGCCATAGTCACTAAAGATCTGGCCACAATCAAATGAATATACTACTATGCAATCATAATAAGAGAATTTGTCTAGGTGGGATAGTGGCAGTCATCTTCCCTAGGTAGAGTATAGTGATAGTATATTGTTTTTATACTGCATGACTGTATGGTATTGGTGCAGCACACTGTACCCTAGAGCAGAAAACAAGGTATAATGGCATATACAAAAGGGCATTCTTCTGGTCTAAGTTGGGTAAATGGGGGTCTATTGATATGTTTGACGTGTCGTGGCTGTTATTCACCTGTCTTGTTCCAGCACAGGGAGCTGCATTCTTCTCTCCTTTTAGCCAGTAATCTATGTTCAGTACATTTGTTAACCAAGAATATGCAAAAACACTAGTGCATGCCCTCATCATCTCCCACCTCAACTGCTGCAACCTTCTGGTCTGTGACCTCCATTCTAACACTCTCTCGTACCCTTTAATCTCTCCTAAACTCTGCTGCCCAACTAATCCACCTGTCCCCCTAATATTCCTTGGCCTCTCCTTTCTGCCAGTCCCCTCAATGGTTCTTCAGTGCCCTGAGACTCCAGTTCAAAACGTTAACTATGACATACACAGTTATCCATAACCATACATTTGTGACCTAGGCACAGGGTACTTACCTGAATGCAACTTGCGATCCTCACAAGATCTCCTTTCTTCTCATCTAATGTTCTGTTACCAAAATCACAAGCAAGATTTCTCCAGTGCATCCTCCATACTCTGGAACTCTCTACCCCAACATTAAGAGTGGCCTGGATGCCCTTCTTGAAAAATATAATATTACCAGTTATATATACTAGATTCTTTGATAGGGCGTTGATCCAGGGAACTAGTCTGATTGCCGTACCTGGAGTCAGGAAGGAATTTTTTCCTCCAATGTTGCCACATGGGGTTTTTTTGCCTTCCTCTGGATCAACATGTTAGGCTATGGGTTGAACTAGATAAACTTAAGGTCTTCGTTCTACCTTAAATACTATGTTACTATATCAGACTCTTGGAAACCTTAAGAGGAATATGAAGACCCACCTCTTTCAACAAATCTACAACCTGCAGTGAGCCTCAGTCCACTATACCGCTGCACGACCGGCTCTACCTTCACCTACTGTATCCTCACCCATGCCTTGTAGATGGCGAGCTCTCCTGGGCAGGGTCCTCTCTTCTCACCAACTGTATACTCACCCATCCCTTGTAAACTGTGAGCCCTCCAGGCAGGGTCCTCTACCTTCGCCTACTGTATTCTCATCCATCCTTTGTAGACTGAGCTGCCATGGGCAGAGTCCTCACTCCTCACCTACTATATCCTCACCAATCCCTTGTAGATTGTGAACCCTCCGCAGCCAGGGTCCTCTCTCCTCACCTACTGTATCCTCACTAATCCCTTGTAGACTATGTGCACTCGCGGGCAGGGTCCTCTCTCCTTTCCTCCTATAACCTCACTAATCCCTTGTAGACTGTGTGCACTCGCAGGCTCTCTCCTGCTGTACCAGTCGTTTTTGTCATGATTATTTTACTTGCCTTTATTACGTATACACCTTTTCACATGTAAAGTGCCATCGAGTGAATGGTGCTATAGTTATAAATAATGAGAATATGCAACTCAGCTCTGCTACCAGTTCATTATTGCCGAGTCTAGATGGCTTCCCTCTGGTTTACAATTCTGCTACATGGGTTTGTGTCAGTACAGTTGCCATCTTGCCATATCAACCATTGTTGTTTCAACTGGACCACCCAGTTGCACCAACACCATCATCCGTGCTGTATGACAACTGCTCCTCTGCACCAAGGGCTTTGCGAATCCATCTCTGAAAGTCAGATATCACAGAGGCACAAATGTCATCTGATGCTAAAAATAATATTATGATAGCAACCTAAGTCTGCAAAAACCTACCGCCGGTAAACTGCCCAGCACACTCAGCGCTTCCCCCAAAAAATGGCTGACTTTTGAGTTACCTATAGGATTGCTGCCCTTGGGGGAAGAATTAAGCGATATACAATATATATTTGTTTATATAGTATCAACATATTCAGCAGCCTTTTACAGTTACTTGTCTTTAGCCGTTCACATAATTTTCCATTCCAAATCATATTTTGCAGGGACATTAAATAATAACTATTTGGTGGAGATGCACATGTAGTGTACGAAGCTAGCCCAGGAGCAGAGTCCTGTCTACACACAGCAGAATGCAGGTTTGTATCATAGCTGATATTACCCTGCAAATGCTGCAACTGGAGTGACCAAGCATCTAAACGGTTAAGCAGAGAGACGTTATCCCACCCCCTCACTTCCCCTCCTCAATTTGATTTTGGCGATGGGATGCCATAATATGATTGCTGATAAGACAATACAATTCATGGTTGTATTATAGCAGCAATTAAACTAAACTATGATTAAAGAACACTAGTGGCAGATGTGGAGACTAACCTAAAAAATAAACAAAAAGTAATTAAAACAATAAAAAAAAAAACAACTACGGTACATTTAAAGGGAACTTATGCTGAAAATAGTGAAGACGGGATGTTAATCAAAATCCCTGTTTTTTTTGTATGTATAGGAGTCCAGTGGGCGGTCCTACTCAGTGATGGACAGTCCTCCCTGTATGACTGTGCATGCAAAGATATCTGTCAATCGTGGAGTAGGACTGCCCACTGGACTCATACAAACACCAGGGATTCACGAGTGAATAAAATACTAATTATACAGAATTTTTTCCCCAGTGTCAGATTGGGGCAGCGGGGGCTTACCCATGGGCCAGTCCGAGTCTATTTCCCACTAACCTATTTATCTTCTGCCCAGCTTCTTCTCTACTCCATGCTGTCCCCACATTGGATTGCATGTACAATATCACAGATTCCCTTTAAAAGTAGCTTTCTCTTCCCATTAGTTCCAAAAAAGATACGAAGATAATTAACATATTTGGAAAAAATTCAAACTAATTAATTTACACATTTGGTATCTTTCACTCCCACACGACCTCCTCGCCCCATCCCCTCTCTGTTGGGGTCCCTCAAGGCTCTGTCCTGGGGCCCCTCCTTTTATCCATCTATACCCTTGGTCTGGGACAACTCAAAGTCCAATAGCTTCCAGTATCACCTATAAGCTGACGACACTCAGATCTACCTCTCTGGTCCAAACGTCACCTCTCTCCTGTCCAGAATCCCGGAGTGTCTGTCAGCCATATCCTCCTTCTTCTCCTCTCACTTCCTAAAACTCAATGTAGACAAAACCGAACTGATCATCTTTCCTGCCTCGGAGAAACCCTTGACTCTGCCTTGTCCTTCAAACTGCACATCCAAGCCCTTGCCACCTCTTGCCGCCTCCAATCAAAAATATTTCCAGAATCCGTCCCTTCCTCAACCCTCAATCTACTAAACTACTAGTGCATGCCCTCATCATCTCCCGTCTCGACTACTGCAACCTCCTTCTCGGTGGACTCCCTGCTAACACTCTTGCACCTCTCCAATCTGTCCTTAACTCTGCTGTCTGACTAATTCACCTCTCTCCTCGCTATTCCTCCACTTCTCCCCTCTGCAAATCCCTCCACTGGCTCCCAATCGCCCTAGCGTATCCAAATCAAACTATTAATATTGACTTACAAAACCGTCCACAATCTGTCCCCCCCATATATCTATGAACTAATCTCCCAATATCATCCATGTCGTCGGGAGTGGGAGGTTCGGATTAGTGGGGATGTTAGTCGAATGTCGCTTGTATAATATAGAGAACAGGTGGGATGATAGACAGGGGGGAGATGTAGGCAGGCACCACATTGTGAAGAGCTTTGTGGTTAAAACAAGCAATTTGAATTGAATCCTATAATGTATGGGCAGCCAGTGCAATGACTGGCACTGAGCAGATCTTATAATATATGGGCAGCCAGAGCAATGACTGGCACAGAGCAGATCTATAATGTATGGGCAGCAAATGCAATGACTGCACAGAGCAGACTTATAATGTATGGGCAGCAAATGCAATGACTGGCACAGAGCAGCTCTTATAATGTATGGGCAGCAAATGCAATGATTGGAACAGAGCAGATCCTTTAATGTATGGGCAACCTGTGAGATGATTGGCACAGAACAGATCCTAAAATGTAGGGGCAGCCAGTGCAATAACTGACACAGAGCAGATCCTATAATGTATGGGCAGCCTTTGAGATGATTGGCACAGAGCAGATCCCATAATGTAGGGGCAGCCAGTGCAATGACTGGCACAGAGCAGATCCTATAGTGTATGGGCAGGCTGTGCAATGACTGGCACAGAGCAGATCTTATAATGTATGAGCAGCCAGTGCAATGACTGGCACAGAGCAGATACTATACTGTATGGCCAGCTAGTGCAATGACTGGTGCAGAGCAGATTCTATAATGTATGGGCAGCTTGTGCAATTACTGGCACAGAGCAGATCCTATAATGCATGGGTAGCCAGTGCAATGACTGGCACAGAGCAGATCTTATAATGTATGGGCAGCTTGTGCAATGACTGGCACAGAGCAGATCCTATAATGCATGGGCAGCCTGTGCAATGACTGGCACAGAGCAGATCCTATAATGCATGGGCAGCCTGTGCAATGACTGGCACAGGGAGGATTCTATAATGTATGTGCAGCCAGTGCAATGACTGGCACAGAGCAGATCTTATAATGTATGGGCAGCCAGTGCAATGACTGGTGCAGAGCACATCTTATAATGTATGGGCAGCCAGTGCAATAACTGGCACAGAGCAGATCTTATAATGTATGTGCAGCCATTGCAATGCCTGGCACATAGCAGATCTTATAATGTATGAGCAGCCAGTGCAATGACTGGTGCAGAGCAGATTCTATAATGCATGGGCAGCCAGTGCAATGACTGGCACAGAGAGGACCTATAATGCATGGCAGCCAGTGCAATACTGCACAAACGAAGTGTCAAGTATGGTTTGCTAGATAGGTGACCTTGGCTGCTGCATTAAGGCTGGCTTGGAGAGGGGACACTTCATGGTAATATATATTTGGGTTATATAGGATAATTTAAAGGAACGATGTAAATAATTATAGAATGAACTTCAGCACACTAAGGTTAGTGTGCCGAAGCTTATTCTATGATTATTTACATAGATTTTTACTTCTTAGCACCTAAGAGAACAGTGTAGCAGACCCATCACTATATACTTAAAGGACCGGTGGATTGGTCTACGACTTCTTGTCCGGAAGTGGAAAGAATACAGTTTTATCCAAATATTCATACTCATTTTCTTCTGACCACAAGATCACAGCTCCTTGAGAAAGGGAGGAGAAAACTGAGGCCAATACGGCGCCCCTCCTTTGCTTCACCTTCTGCAAACCCGCTGTATGAAAATAAGAGTGTATGGGACTCCCCCACCCTCTGGTGAGAGGAGTAACAGAGCGTAGGCAGGGTGCCAGTCAGCATGACCACAGTGTGCATTGACTCTGTTTAATGAAAGCCAGGAAAGAACACATTACACAGTGTTTCTTTAGAGAGCCAGCTAGCCTTCAGTGATTGCAATCAATAAAAACACTCTGCAAGGGGCCCACAGGGGGAGAGAAAGAGAGACACAGATTGAGAGAGAAAGAGAGAGAGAGGGAGAGATCTCTGCTGAGTTTGCCTGACACTCTCTCCCTTCCCCCTCCAACAAAAACAAGTGGAACTTTGGAAGTCAGAAGACAAGCTGGTCTCCTTTCAAAAGACAGAACAGCTCCTCGTTTCCCCTCGGATGGGTCCATGCAACTTATGGGTCTGACTTGTTTTTAAGCCGGGGATGTGAGACATCCAACAAGTGCAGCATCTTCAATACACGTCCCATTCCCCGAATCGGTGACGACGAGAGGAGGAGGAAGAAGAAGAAGAAGAAGAAGTCATGGGATGGGATCCAGTAAAACAATTACAGGATGGCTAATATCGGAGACCCCAGCTGCCCAAAAATACAAGGTGATCTATTGGTATTTACCGGAAGAGGCTGCATGTGCCAGGAGGCTGCCGATAAAGGTACGCATTTCCTATTAGTCACATTTTCTATATTCCTAGTTTACGTATAAATACATGTATGAATTGTATCACTACCCTGGACATCTCCTCGGTGGATGCCATATCGTAAATGTCACGACGTGCAGTATAATCAGGACACCGTCCTATTGATGCATGAAAACATTACGACTTTCCGTAATTATATTGTCATGCGATATAGAATATTTGTTCATAGCTCTTTACATACATTTGCAACACTGTCCCCATTGGAGCTCACAATCAGTATATCTTCATCGGATACATCCGACTAATCGAAACTATGGTAACTTGTTTAAAGTCCGGTTAAGGATTACATAGATGCATGGGCACACAGGATTCGATATGGACAAATCCACACATGGTGCACATTCCCTGTGCCAAGTCACAATGTAGGGCCAGCTAGGGTGGACGACCTGTCACAGTTTACACGCAGCATCAATGGGTGAATGAAGTACATCACCTGCGAATTACAAAGACCGTAACCAGATTTAGGAAAAATCTCTAGAATTTACTATGCAAATAACATCTTTAGAGAGGAAGAGGACTTGAACTCTAGCGCCATATTATTTAGATTTCCAGAGGAGCATTGCATGGCCAATAAGTCTCCTTACACAGACTTTGCATTCTCCATAAGAAATGTTCCCCTTAGAAATGACAGTGTCCTATATATAACACTTGTGTAAAATACCCCTTATACACTTGATGAAGACAGCTACCTGTCTGTCGTAACACGTGTGACATATATAAGGGACGTACAATAAAGGTTTGATCACCCTAAACCCTTCTATCTGCTCCATCCTTCAGCGCTCCTATAAGATCGTTCTTGCATGTATGTATATATACATTGGAAATTACTAGGGACGCAGTGAATGCCCTTTTATTATGTCACATGTGCAACCAAAACAAACATTCAATGACCACAGAGGGATGTAGTCAAAATTATGAAGTCTCTAGAATTTACTATGCAAATAACCTCTTTAGAGAGGAAGAGGACTTGAACTCCATTGCCATAGTATTTAGATTCCCAGAGGGGCTTTGCATGACCAATAAGTCTTACACAGCCTTTATATTCACTGCAAGGGGAATCGTCCACCCTTAGAATTTACTAGGGATATAGTGAACGCCCTTTTATTATGTCACATGTCCAACCAAAACAAACATTCAATGACCACAGAGGGATGTTGTCAAAATTATGAAGTCTCTAGTATTGACTATGCAAATAAACTCTTTAGAGAGGAAGAGGACTTGAACTCCAGTGCCATATTATTTAGATTCCCAGAAGAGAATTGCATGGCCAATAAGTCTCCTTACACCGACTTTTCATTCGCCACAAGAAGAATCGTTCCCCTCAGAATTTACTAGGGGTGCGGTGAATGCCCTTTAATTAAGTCACATGTGCAACGAAAACTAACATTCAATTAAAAGAGCATAAAGTTGTCAAAATTCAGCCATAATTAGGAAAATTTGCTACACTTTACTATGCAAATAACCTGTTCAGAGAGGACGAGGGCTTCAACTCTAATGTCATATTATTTAGATTTCCAGAGAGGCATTGCATGGCTAATAAGTCTCCTTACACCGACCTTACATTGTCCACAAGAAGAATCGTTCCCCCTTAGAATTTACTAGGGATGTGGTGAATGCCCTTTTATTATGTCACATGCGCAACCAAAACAAACATTCAATGAAAACAGCGGGATGTAGTCA
Organism: Allobates femoralis; assembly: GCA_033576535.1. NCBI lineage: Eukaryota > Metazoa > Chordata > Amphibia > Anura > Aromobatidae > Allobates > Allobates femoralis. The sequence goes on along the minus strand of JARQOC010000011.1, from coordinate 200,886,058 downwards.
AAATTCGGGAAACTTCCCGGACCCTGCAACTGCTGTGTAATCAGTACCACAACGCATGCCATGCTGAGACTTGCGGTACCATCCAGATATTTGTCCAGCCTTTACATTGAGGACTATTTTAACCCTTACATCATTTCAACAATGAGCTGGAAAGACGAGACTGCAAAGTTAAAGCACAAAAACTTTGTATGATTGCTGACAGGGGCGCGTACCTACAATAGGTGCAGGGGTTGCAATCACAGCCGGGCTCTGGAGGTTTGGGAGCCCCAAAAGCCCGTTTGGCCTATAGAAAAGGACTAATGTTATTAAAAATTTGCAATAATTGGGGGGCCTCGTTGGAGCGTTTGCATAGGCGCCACAGAGCACCACTATATTCTACTACTTCCATCATCAACAGAATAAAACAGATAAAGATAGCACCCATGGGGGTGGGAGATACATAGTAAACCCATTTGTAAGGGTCACCAAAACTTATTTTAAAAAAAACTTTATTTACTTTTCTACCCAGTTAAGAAGGCGCTGCTTGCTTCAAGAATGTGACCGGGCTGTTTGCACTGAGTTGTGTGTGTAAAGCTTCAGTTTCATGCTCCAGGGGGTGGTGAGGATGGCTGATGACATGAATACACATTGACTAAGTTTTCAATGTCACTAGCGTAGAGTTGTAAGTGCCCTCCCCTGAGTGGGAAGGAACAGCAAGACAAGTAGGTCCTCTCAGTGTTATTGTAAGACTGCGCTGAAGATAGAGGGGAGGGAAGACAAAAAAGGCCAAATTTCTCAGAGGCAGTACTCATTTTGAGAGTCTGCCAGGTTCTAATGTGTTACACATGCTTACACTAGAAATACTCTGGAGCTGTTCCTCCATTCTTAAATTACACGGCCTTGCATGCAAAACATACTGTACGGGAATGGTAACAGTCACTGAGCACACATATATATTTCTAAGTTCAGATGGAGAATTGTGGTTCTCCAACACTTTTAAAGTCTTTTACACATTTGATGAAATTTGGCCTAGGCAACCCAACTTTGGGGGGACCGGATGACCATCCAAGGAGCATGAGGGACCCTAACTCTCCCTTACACATAATGTTGTGGAGGAGATAAAAATGTGACATTTGGTATCTCAACGCCCAATCCTTTTATGTTCAAGGCTAACAGGAGACTATCAAGGTTTTTCTGGAACCACATGAATGCTTGACCAAGTTCATGCGCGAAAGGAAATCGGAAAAGATAGCTGTTTACCAAACTAATGTTCAGCCGACATCTGTGTGGAAAGATTATCATTGTTGGTTTATCTGCTGACCATTGGGGTTTCTCCTTTGTGATCCCTGATGATTAACACAACACTGTAGCTTATGAGTTGGTATACCAGGTCCGGCAGCCTGTCCAGATAACCAGCGCCATGGCCTCTACATAACACTGATCAAAAGTGGGTCTTCCACCTACAGAATATTGATGGTCTATTGTAAAGATAGACCATCTTTGTTCAAGTCCTTAAAAACCCTTTTGATTTGGCATCAATGTTCCAGGATAACAAATATTCGAAATTATCTTTAGAGTGTATAAAAAAAAGCATGAATTCAAATTCCTTTAATACAAAAAGGACAAGAATCCAACATAATAATGTGTCTATTGGGATGTTCAGGTCTCGCTTCCAACAAACAGTTGATTGTAGAAGAAGAAAGCCCAGCAAGCCAGGCACTTTCCCTACTGATGGTTCAATCACTACAGAGTGGCACTCCGTTATGGCTCCTAGAGGAGGGTCCCCAAGCTGGGATGCTCAGGTCTCGCTTCTAACAAACAGTTGATTGTTGAGGAAGAAACGTCAGCAAGCCAAGCACTTTCTCTACTGATGGTTTAATTCCTAAAGAGTGGCACTCTGTTATTGCTCCTAGAGAATGGTTCCAAGCAGGGATGATCAGGTCTCGCTTCCAACAAACAGTTAGTTGTTGAGGAAGAAACCTCAGCAACCAAGCAATTTCCCTACTTTGTTCAATTTCTAAAGAGTGGCGCTCTGTTATGGCTCCTAGAGGAGGGTTTCAAGCTGGGATGCTAAGATCTTCATTCTAAGTAACAATTAACTGTTAAGGAAGAAACCTTAGAGAGCCAAGCACTTTCCCTACTGATGGTTGAGAATTCCTTCAGGGCGGCACTCTCTTGTGGCTCCTGGAGGACAGTTCTAAGCTGGGGTGCTCAGGTCTCACTTTCAACAAACAGTTGGTTGTTCAGAAAAAAACATTGGCAAAGCAAACAATATCCAAACTGGGTTCAATTCCTACAGAGCGGCATTCCGTTTTGGCTCCTAGAGGAGGGTCACCAAGCTGGGATGCTCAGGTCTTGCTTCCAACAAACTGTTGATTGTTGTGGAAAAAACCTCGGCAAGCCAAGCACTTCCTAATGGTTAAATTTCTACAGATCAGCATTCCGTTATGGCTCCTAGAGGATGGTCCCAAGCTGGATGCTAAGGTCTTCATTCCTACTAACAGTTGACTGTTGAGGAAGAAACCTTAGCAAGCCAAGCACTTCTCTACTGTGGTTCAATTCCTACATAGCAGCATTCAATTGTGGCTCCTAGAGGGTCCAAAGCTGGAATGCCCAGGTCTTGCTTCTAAGTTGATTGTTGAAGAAGAAACCTCAGAATAACAAGTAATTCCCCTTCTGCGGTTCAATTCCTACAGAGTGGCGCTCACTCCGTTATGGCTCTTTGAGGATGTCCCAAGCTGGATGCTAAGGTCTTCATTCCTACTAACAGTTGACTGTTGAGGAAGAAACCTTAGCAAGCCAAGCACTTTCTTCTTACTGTGGTTCAATTCCTACATAGCAGCATTCAATTGTGGCTCCTAGAGGGTCCAAAGCTGGAATGCCCAGGTCTTGCTTCTAAGTTGATTGTTGAAGAAGAAACCTCAGAATAACAAGTAATTCCCTCCTGTGGTTCAATTCCTACAGAGTGGCGCTCACTCCGTTATGGCTCCTAGAGGACGGTCCCAAGCTGGGATGCTAAGGTCTTCATTCCTACTATCAGTTGACTGTTGAGGAAGAAACCTTAGCAAGCCAAGCACTTTTTCTACTGTGGTTCAATTCCTACATAGCAGCACTCAATTGTGGCTCCTAGAGGGTCCAAAGCTGGAATGCTCAGGTCTTGCTTCTAAGTTGATTGTTGAAGAAGAAACCTCAGAATAACAAGTAATTTCCCTCCTGCGGTTCAATTCCTACAGAGTGGCACTCACTCCGTTATGGCTCCTAGAGGTGGGTCCCAGGATGGAGACCTAGCTCTATGATGTCCCTACGATGGGCAGTTGTCTTCATGAGACAACTCCATTAAAGGAATTTTACTGTATCCATGCATATCCACATTGACAATTCCTTTCTCCCATCACTTTTACACATCAGACGTTTTGACCATTTGGTGCCCACCTCCCGCTATGGTGACTTTCAGCAGTGAAGTTTCTCATGGGTTTGGACAGTTGCTTGAATTCCTGCAGGTCACTTTACACTTGGAATCTGCTGTTTACTCAGTCACCACAAAGCAACATAATATGGATTCTTCAGCTGGTTTAGTGTGATGGTGCTGTACATGCAATCCTGCTGACAGTGCAGGGAAGTGACTGAATGAAAGATGGCGTGCTTAGCTCAGCTCCGACATAATGATCCGGTGGTGGGCCTGGGTCTTGTATCATGTAGTAACCTGTGAATGGAAACCTCATGTGCCTCATTCAAACACAACTCTTCCAAAAATATAATAGGGGAAATCAAATCTGTCGGAATTGTTCCCTGAAGTCTTTGCACGTCTTTCGTCTGCATAGCAACTCTTACTTCATCCTGTACACAAACTATATACTGGAGCAGTTACTGTACACCTGGGGCGTCCAGAATATGTTCTACTTTATGGTTTGACATCATTCTCTATTGCTTTTAATAGAATAAAGACCCTTCAGCATGTGAACGCATGTTTAACCTTGGGGCAGAACCAGATGCCATGGTGCATACCATGCTCTGCATTCTCACATGTCGTTCACGCAGTCGGCATATATTAGTGCCCATGCAGTATTATGATAATAATGGTAAGCGTGATGACTATTTTTGTATCATTAAATTATTGTGAATGATATCACACACCAGTGACCCGAATGTGACTAATTTTATTGCTTGTTTTTTTTTAGCCTAATTTATAACAAAGGAATACTAGAAATTAGAGAGTGTTGTGGATTGCAATCAAAAGTGCAAGGACTAATGTAAATCGAGTGATCAGTTGACCACTCATGGGTTTTTCTTCGGAAACCCAACCAGTGAACTTTCCTCAGTCCGTACCAAATTAACAATCCAAGGGTGCAATCAATAATTACTTCCTGGAGAGGTGCTGCTCCTTCGCACTCAGCATTCTGTCCCCCGCCGACATAGAATATTGTTGCAAAACTGATCTGCTGCAGTCGATCACACAACCTTGTGTATGATGGAAGGCTAGTGGGGGACTTGGGATTGATATGGGTGGTGCAGTGCTGGTCTGGGAGGTAAGTATAGATTTATTTTCTCAATTTTTGCAACACCCTGAGGCCATTAATAAAAGGTGTGTCCACATTTAAGGCAAAGGTAACCAGAGCTGTGGAGTCGGTAAGCCAAATATCTGACTCTTCAATTTCCCTGACTCCGACTCCAACTCCACCAAAATGGACACCGACTCAGACTCCACGACCAATGCTCTGAAGTCAGTAAGCCAAACATCCGACTCCTCAATTTTCCTGAATCCAACTATACCCAAAATGGACATCGACTCCGACACCACAGCCCTTAAGGGAACAATAACAAGGAACATCAAATAACATAATATAGCCAAATGATAAATGCAACGTGCAAAACAGCTTAAATGCAAAAAGTATACTAACGTAGCTGCAATATACACCAACTGTAAAATACAACTCAAGTTTTGAAGTAATTAGACAGAATTCAATAATAAAATTCAAGTGAAAATATATCAAAACGTGTGTGACATATAAGGGCTAAAACATTACCACCTGCATAGTTTGTGACATGGTAGAAATAGTTGGACCACCACCCCAAGTCTAACGTGTGTTTCGCCGTCAGCTTTGTCAAGAGGTTTTTCTTTATTAAGAAGTGATGACACATTGATAAGATATTTATGAGGCCAGGGTCTGATGACAAGGAACTTACCAATTTTAAGAAGGAAGGGGAAAAGAGTCAGTTTGGTATTTTTTCTATGTTTTTCCTGCAAAATGGAGCTTCTAGAAAAGCCCTAGATCGGTTGGGGTTCTCAGAGGTTGGACTTCCATTGAGCAGAAAATCTTGGCATTTAGGCGATTTGTCATCAGTCTATATCTATAGGATGGGGATACCTTAATGGGCTTACATTTTCAAAATTGCGATGAAATGGAACACAGACTAATGATTGTTAATACAGTAATTAGCTTTGGCTATTTTTAGGTGAAATATACAAAAAATAATAAAAGCGGGGAAAAGTTATCTAGAGCAAACAAACTCTTCACTGTAATAAAGCTTGAAATTTGATTTGTCAGCATCACTCTTTTACATAAGTTTTTAGAAACCTTCCCCACATCTTTCATATGTCTGTTGAAGTCTTGTATTAATTTAGAAGGAATTCTGAGTTTTACTCTACGTGATCTGTGCTTGCTCATGCATTTTGAATGGAAGCCAGGAGAAACTCAAATTTGAGAATCGTCCAAAGAAAACCATTTTTTTCTTCTTAAATATATAAAGTTCATAAAAATGTAGAGGAATTTACAGCGGGTTAATTGCAAAAGTAAACTGATTTGTGAAACACTAGGGATTACACCTCATAATCGCACCCCCAGAGAAAAAAATCTCCTCCAACCGCATTTGGAGAGGGACACATGGTTGGGCAAATGGAGGGGTGCATGGATTAATAGATGTGGAGGTGGGTGGTTAAATGGATGGATGGATGAATGGATGGATGGACTGGGTGGATAAGCTGATGAATAAGTGGCTGGATGGATCCATGGGTGGATGGATGAATAAGTGGATGAATAGTTGGGGGAGTGGATGGATGGGTGGATAGGTGGATGGATAACTGGAATGATGGTTGGTTTGGTTTGTAGATGGCTGGGTGGACAGATGGATGGGTGGGTAATTGGATGCATAGATGGATGGATGGGTGAGTGGACAGATAGTACTTGGATCAGTGGATGGATGGACGGTTGGATAAGTTAATGGACGGGTAAACTGATGGATAGGTGGGTAAGTGGACAGATAGTAATTGAATAAGTGGACAAGTGGATGGATAAGTGTATAGGTGAATGGACAACTGTAATGATGGTTGGGTGGTTAGATGGCTGGGTGGACAGATAGGTGGGTGAGTAATTTGATGGATAAGTGGATGGAGGTAGGTGGGTGAGTGGACAGATAGTAATTGGATCAGTGGATGGATGGGCGAGTGGATGGATCAATGGATGGGTGGATAAGTGGATGAATGGGTAAACTGATGGATATGTGGGTGAGTGGACAGAGTAACTGGATAAGTGGGTGGATGGATGGCGGAGTGGATGGATCAATGGATGGGTGGATAAGTGGATGCATGGGTAAACTGAAGGATAGGTTGGTGAGTGGATAGATAGTAATTGAATAAGTGGATAAGTGATGGATAGTGGTGTGAATGGACAACTGTAATGATGGTTGGGTGGTTAGATGGCTGGGTGGACAGATAGGTGGGTGAGTAATTTGATGGATAAGTGGATGGATGATAGGTGGGTGAGTGGACAGATAGTAATTGGATCAGTGGGATGGATAAGCGAGTGGATGGATGAAATGGATGGGTAGATATAAGTGGATGACGGATGGTAAATGATGGATTAGTGTGGGTGAGTGGACAGATAGTATAATTGGATCAGATGGATGGGATCGGCGAGTGGATGGATCAGATGGATGGTGGTGTTGGATTAAGTGGATGCATGGGTAAACTGATGGATAGGTGGGTGAGTGGACAGAGTAATTGGATAAGTGGACAAGTGGATGGATAGGTAAGTTGATGTGTGGCTGAGTGGATAGATGGGTGAGTGGACTGATGGTTAGGTGGGGGATTGGTGAGTAGTTGGATGGATGGGTGTTAATGATGGCGAATTATGATAAGTGGCTGGATAGGTCCGCATGATGAGAATTTTAGGAATGGCAATAGATATAACTGTGATTTCATAACTTAATGTATACTCTCTGGAGGTCATTGAACTGAGGAGTGGGAAGACCACTATAACCAAATGTAATATTCTTTTAAGGGCTTTTTTCATGTCCGATAGACAAGAAAAATACCAAGAATTTGCTCTTAATGTCTGATAGGTGCGTGTCCCAGAGATGGGACCTACAATCATTAGTAAGCTGGCCATGACTTGGCTTTGATCTTTTAGAGTAGATGCAAAAGCATCATAGCTCTGTCAGTAGCCCGTTCATTCAAGAAATCTGTTACGATCTAAGACAGATATTCGCAAGTAGACCTGAGACAGAAAAGCATGTGTAGTTAGATTAAGCAGTTAGCACTAAGAATAATGGTTTTTCAGCATATAAAACAATTGTAGATAACAGCCTTAGTTCTATGTCATATGTTGACTTGGTGTGATCAAAACTTTTATATAGCAAAAACTTCAAAAACAAACTCCAAAGTTACGTAACCCTATGCGTTCAGATATGGCCAATAAAGATTCCTCTAAGCAATTATCCGATTGCCACATCCAGTCGGAGTGGAGCGTCTGAGCCCATTAAGTTAATTTTTACAATTCATCAAAAGGTTAAAGCAGGAAACTACTGGACGTTCAATGACCTAAAGACGACAGAAAACCCATTATTTCCAATGTTTAGGTGACACAGCATAGTGGAAATATGGTGGGAATATGGAGAGGAACATGAGTAGATGCTTTCATTGGACTCAAACTGTGGAAAGACAGAAGCAGAGTCTTCAATGTAATCCTTTGATCACTTAAAACAACTTCTATCCACAAAACCCGTATATTTAAGTGAAGAACGAGCACTTGGTTTACAGTGAAGTCTTTTTGCTCTTTTGCTGAAGGCGTATTTTAATAAAAGAGGATGCGTGTGTTTGTGAAAAATAACATGGATACAAGAATAACTGTAAAATAAATGCCTTTTTCTTAGTTAAAGGACCATCATACTGAATGAACGTCTATATGAATAGCTGCTTACTATTAGACCTAGCAATTCTTTTTAGATGCCCCTAGGGTGTTGCTAATAAGCTAAAAATCCTCCTGAGCAATGTTTTCTCTCCATCATCAAATGCAATAGTATAACAGTTTGCACGAGAGACCCTGTTTTCTTCATTTGTGAAGAAGCTATTTGCAAATATTATTTCCCTGGGAGCATTGCATGGCTTATAAGTCTCCTAACACAAATGGTGGTTTCCTCAAGGAAAACCTCCCACTGAACGCCTCTCACTCAGGAAGGTAACTTGACATTCTCCTTAAAGGGAATCTGTCAGCAGGATTTTGCTACCTCATCTGACAGCAACATAGTGTAGTGTGATGAAGATGATATAGCGGACAAGGGGATTACAGGATTACAATGATGGGCAAAGCTAAACTGGCTAACTAGTCTGACCTGAGACTGGGGTCCCAAGCTGACCCTGCTCCGGACGTACCTTTGAAGGAGAGGATGTCTGGGCCACCACCCTAGCCCTGCTCCTCAAATAGTACTGGGCTAACACCCCCTTACCTCCAAATCAAAGCATTTAGTTTTAGATAGGCAGCAGAGCTGGGAAAGCTGGTCCCCACCCGCACCAGGCTCTGTATAGAGATTGTACATTGAGAGTGAGGTGTCCATTACAGAAGGGGGCTTCGCAGACTACCCTTTGCGTGACAAAGTAGTCCTTCACTGATAATCACTAGGTGATAAAACCTTTAGTTTAAGTAAACAATAGCACACACACTGATAAGATCAGCACAGTTGTTTTTTGCTTTTTAACCCTTACAGCAAGCTGTCCTCACATACATAGCAAAACACCTGCTGATAGATTCCCTTTAAGAAGAAACTTTACACTTTACATACCCTAATGTAGCCATTTAATGACTAAAAAAAGGTTTTAAAAAACCCAACTAAAAAATTATAAGGTGAATTTATGGCTTGCCTGGAGCGCATGTTTGACAATGATACCAAGCAACATCATTCTATAAAAAAGGTCATTTGGGTCACAGAACACAAAGATGATACACGAGGCTTCCATATTGATTAGTCTCCTGGCCGTACAGGTACTCCAGGCCCCGTATATGTGGTATATGGCCACTAAGGATTGGGGGAATTAAAAAAAAAAAATCACCACTATTCTTCAATGCAAAATTGAGTGAGCGGGCAGAGTGACGAGTGATGCCACAATCTTATCTTTCTGCACCATTTAAAGGGAACCAACCACCCCAAATGACCCCCCCGGACTGTTAATATGTGTCCCTACACCCAGCACACACATTTGGGGCACTAGTTTTTGCTAAAAAAACAGATTAGTAGAAGGGAAGATATAGCTTTATAAACTTTTAAAAATCTTGCCGACTGGGCGTTACCTAGCTGCCGGGGGGGGTGGAGCGCTGCGCAATATGTACAACCTGGTCCGGTGCCGTCCCTGCAGTCCTGTCCGGTGCTGTCTCCCCGCTGCTGTCTCCGGTGCTGTGCCCGCTGGTGTCATCCTGTCATGGTCTCCATGCTGTGCCCCAGGCCAGTAACATGATTATCGGTGCGGGCTCCGGGCAATGGGGACGCTTCCTGCTTCCTACTGCCAATCCCCGCCCAGGTCGGCCCTGCACCAATGAGAACGCAGGGCCAGTGATGTCATGTAACCGCCCCTGCGCTGTGATTGGTCACAGCGGCGATCACATGACACAATGGCCCTGCGTTCTCATTGGTGCAGGGCCGACCTGGGCGGGGATTGGCAGTAGGAAGCAGGAAGCGTCCCCATTGCCCGGAGCCCGCACCGATAATCATGCAGGGACGGCACCGGACCAGGTTGTACATATTGCGCAGCGCTCCACCCCCTCAGCAGCTAGGTAACGCCCAGTCGGCAAGATTTTTAAAAGTTTATAAAGCTATATCTTCCCTTCTACTAAGGTTCCCTTTAAGCTTCTAAGCTGAAATATAGTTTTAGACTTAAGAAGAGGACATCCAGTGGGGGAAAACCTCTATAATAGCCCATCAGAAAAATAAAAAAAGAACTTCCTTGCTTCCTGGACCAGCGCTTTTCCTCTGTTGTAAGTGCTTTCACGTGACCTTTGAGGAACCAAGTGCAGACGTTCAAAAAAAAACGCAACCGGTACAGGAGTTATGTGTATGTTTTTCTTATTACTATGATGGAAAATTAAGGTGTTGTCCCATTCTTAGACAACCCCTTCTCACTCCCCATGAGATTCCCCATTTAAAAATAAAAACCCTATACTCACCTCCAGTGTCAGCGTGATTCCAACGACATCAGAACTCTCATTCCCGGAGCCCATGTGACACTGTTATGACACACAAGCCCTGCGTACAATCACCGCTGGCTTTTTTCTCCTCACCTTTGAAGACAGGAGCCGCGGTTCTTGCTTCCTGTTAATTACTTAACAGTCCGAAGACGGCGCACAAGAAGCCATCCCTGATTCGTCATGGGGCTCACATATCATAATGTCCTACGGGAATGAGAGTTCTGATGTCACTGGAAGTGGTTATAGTGATATATATAGGTTTTTATATTTCTAAGGGAGTGTACATGGGGTATGAGAAGGGGTTGTCCAAGTGGTGGACAATCCCTTAAGAAGCGGCTATCCAGTGTTGGACAACTACTTTGAGATGGACACATATATGAAGTAGCTGATGAAAACACTAACTGCCCGATCCTCCTCTCCCCTGACGCCCTCTGTTGTGGCAGTCAGAAGATCCACATACCCATCAGAGGGTCGGTGGGTCAAATTACTTTCATCTAAAGTGGAAAAAGTGAAGGTAAAATCCATGACTACCATGGGCGTGGTAATAGTGGATGACTGCTACCATAATCCTAATGAAAAAAGATGTCAGAGCTGAATATAGACAGGTCTTGACATTGTGATTTGTCCTGATGAAGGAGAAGGAATCTCAGAAATGCGTTGAACAATAAAATCACTTGAGAAATCCTTTTATTGTTTCTTCTTCACGGCAGCGCGCTTGTAACCCTCTCTCTCAACGTCTTAAGTTTGTTTTTAACGTTTCATTGGCAATAGGTTATGGATATGAGAAGTCAAGATTTTTTTTTCTACAAACAGCGCCACTCTTTCCAATGGACTGAGTCAAGTATTACATGCGGCTCAGTGTCGTTCACTTGACACAAATCAAGTCATTAGGAAGCACTGGGGAGTTACAGGAGTTATATGGCGGCTCTTGCTTCCATATCAGGAGGCGAGAGCTGATACTAATCTGCGTCAGTGGCCACTTGACAGGTCTCGGCATCCTAAATAATAGAAGAGATGTATGATACCTGCAGGCTGTGCTTAACAGCTGCCAGTACCTGGCAGGTCTCAGTTGTCCCTCTCACTTCTCAAGTCAACCCATTTTAATTAGAAGAGAATTAAGAAAATTGAGACTCCTATTGTATTCTATGACCTGGAGAACCAGGTAGAAGTGTTCGCTGAGCTCCACGTGCCGCCTTTACCTTCGCTGTGACTACACGAAAGTGAGGAATAACATCATTTATTTCCCTACAAAGCAGATGTTTCAACCCAGCTGAACAAGCAATGAAACAATCTATTTTCTGACCCTATTACAATATACACACTCCAAGTCTTGTTTTTCCCTAAGGCTCCTCTTTCAACACTTGCCGGGGTTTATTTACAGAGACGATTCTCTATTGGTCTGCCAGTTCGTCGACTGTAATGAAACATGGGGACGCAAAAAGTCCGTAAATTTCAGACGATTTATTATGTCGTGAGTGGGAAATAACCTGGACTTTACTACTGTACACAGAGCAAGCATGCGGAGAATGCCAGCAGACTTCAGACCCGGTGACGAAGGCAGGACATGGAGTGACGTGCCAACATTCCTGTAGAGGATTGTTCCCGTAGAGAACGTGGTCAGACCCTTGAATACATTGAGGACTCAAACTCTTCTGTTGTACCCAATGGTCAAATGGCGATTATTGATTGCCAACGTGGTGGCGTTGCGGGACGCAACATAACACCATAGAGGAGAGCCTGCCAAACAACAAGCCAAACCAGGTTGCATGACACTTTGTTATCAAAGGAAGTAATGTAAATAACTTGAAATTGCAATTTGCTTTTTGCCTGTGACCTGTTAGATGTGTTTTTTTTTTTTTTTTTGAAAAATCATTTTTATTAAGTTTCAAATAATGAAATACAAAAACGTACAGCCAACATCTTTACACAGATCAATCCCCACTCTTCATTAAAACCCCTATACAAAAGGATGACCAAACAAAACCCGCCCCACACCTTCCCAACCAACCCTTTTCTTAGTACAAGTCTATACAGTGTCAACTGGTCGTCATGTAATAGGTTTGTATCTTTTTTTTCAACACGGAGGCATGTGCTATCACCCGCCCCCTCAGAACGGCCTTGGCTGTTTCCCAGAATAACGTCGAATTCATTGTCGAAGGTCGGTTGTGGTCTACATACTCTGTCCACCATTCTCCTAACAATCTTGTGAAGTCTTTGTCTTTCTTCAAGAAATGCGGGAACCTCCATATCGTATCAGAACCCCTCAGAAAGGACTCACCCAATGTCAGCACGATCGGACTGTGGTCTGAGATCACTAAATCCGCAATCTCTGTGTGTTTGGCTTTCAGTAACAGGTCAGAACTCGTAAACAATACATTGATCCGCGACCAAGAGCTGTGAGGATGAGAATAGTGTGTATCACTGGCGTGATGTTGGGTGATGTAGCGCCACACATCATTCAACCCCAGGTCATCAGCCAATAGAGAGGCGTCCGCCCTGGTTCTGCTGGATTGTCTCTCACAACTCTCAGCGATCGGGATGTATCCTCTAAATCCTCCAAGACCTCATTCATGTCTCCTCCCACAATCAAATTGTGTAACCCCCCTGCTGCTACATCCGTGCTTAAAGTCCTAAAGAATGGGGTTCTCTCCGAGTTAGGTGCATAGATATTATGGATGTCTAAATCGCCACTCGGCGTTTCGAGCACCACCCGGACATGTCTCCCCTGGTCATCATGTGTGCATTGTATCAACTTATTCGGTAAAGATTTATTCACCAACTTGATCACACTCTCGCTTGTCTCCCCCGTGCCCCCGATCCATAGATCTCACCCACCCACAGCCTATGTAACCGGAACAAGTCCTGTTGCAGTAAATGCGTCTCCTGAAGCAGGACTATATCTGTACGCAGTCTCTTGAGATGCCTGAGCACCATCAGCCTCTTTTCCGGGTCTTAAGCCCCTTTATGTTCCATGAAACAATTCTGACCATGATGTATGGTTGCATGATCTGTTTCCGCCAGGCATACAATAATTGCCATGGGAGAGGTACATCCCCAAACCTCCTAGTAATACTATGAGCCAAACGTGCGGACTCCCTGTATAGTCCAGACCCCGATGATTGCCAACATCATATAAAGCTCAGCATTATGTAACACCCAGAAACCCAACATTGCAATAAATTTCCCAACAATTAAACTACGCTACCTTCACTTACCCCCCAACTAGCCCTCCATTCCCCGCCAGCCCCCTTTTGTCGAAGCGCAAGTTCCACTTCCTTTTTTTCCGAATAGCCATCTCTTTTCCCTCCACCAGCCCAACCCAATGATATATGGCCATTCGCCTCCCAAGACATAGCTGAAGTCACAACTGGGCACTCAACTTCTCGCCTCACACTTAAGTTCCTCCCCGTGTCCTTACAACGAAGAAAAAGAAAAAAAAAAGGGGGGGAAAGAGAAGGAGGACAGTCTTATCCTGATTCAAACATTATATGAACCCCTGCGAACTTGTAAAGCAAAAGTAGCCCCGGTCTCAATGGCACAGTGGCCGGCTCCAGCAGCTGATGTAACTTGGCATCCCTCTCTAGAGTCTCAAGCCGGCCTTGGCTGTCCCTTGGTGAATCGGATTTCGACGCATCTGCAGCTTCCTTCCGTCTGGCCGGTGATTTATACGATGGGAGGTGAATGCTTTCAATGCCTCCTCTGAGTCCCGCCATATCTTGAACGATCCATCCTAATTCCGTGTCTTAAGGATAGCAGGGTACATAAGCTGGAACTGGATGCCCATCCGATACAGCATTCCACAAACCTCGCTAAAGGCACATCTTCTCCTTGCCACCCTGCTGAAAAATCCTCAAAGAGTACTACCTTTTGTCTTTGTAGTTCAAGGGGTGTCTCCTGGCCCTGAATAAGCGCAATATTTTGTCTTTGTCCTTAAAGTCTAAATACTTTGCTATCGCCTGTCTGTGTCTTTGAGCGGATTGGTCCCTGCGGTTATTGTTATCAAAGGCTTGACTCCTCATATACCCTCCGCCTGTCACAATCTATGTGCCCTCTCCACCCTGCAGGTGTCATGCATGCCCAGTGCCTCAGGCAGATCCCTCTCAAAGATGTCATTCAACTGCTGGTTGTTTATGGACTCAGGCAGCCCCATAATACGGAGGTTGTTCCTCCTTGGACCTATTCTCCAGGTCCTCTAGCTTGTCTGCCATCCAGGTGTTCTGTTTATGGGACTCCTCAATTCTTGCTCTGCTGTTATCAGTCTATCCTCCAGGTCTGAGACTCTCTGTTCTAGCTGGTCCAGTCTATTAGCATGTCGCGTTGTGATCTCTTGGACTTCCTCCAATGCTCCCCTCACAGCCTCTCTCACCGCCAAGGTGATGTCTGCTCTTAAATATTCTGCCACCTCTTTTGCTAGCAGTTTGCGATCGGTCAGCGTTATGGCCTCTGCAGCTTCTCCTCCCCCCGCACTGCCACCATTGAGACGCGGCCCACCTGGGCTCCCGCGGGTACCCTCCTGCTCCCTCCAGTCTGACGTTAGCGGTTGCGAGGCTTCCTGAGAGTCACGGTCCTTCCTCCTCGTCGCTGCTGCCTGCGACGCTGCCATCTTGGGTCGTCTTTCTGCCTGGATGCGAGCTATGGCATTCGTCCACTTTCCTTCTCCTGTGCTCCTAAGCCAGCGCTCCACGGTATTTCGAGATCCCGGTGAGTCTGTTATGGGTGTCGGCGGGGGGTCTGGGGTCTATTGTAGTGGTGTAGGGCTGGGCTAATGCACGGAGCTCCCTCACTCCGTTGCAGCCACGACGGAGCCAGATCCGGAAGTGTTAGATGTGTTTTATTTTTATAATAGCCGGAGTGACAGTAACATTTTTGGACAAAAGAATTGATGCCTTCATGTCACCCTGTAATCCTAGTGTTAGAATATACCCATGTCAGGAGCTGTAACTAGAGCTGGTGCAAAATGATTTGCACATCCCACAGTGCAGGAGCGTATAGACTGCCTTATCTGCCATCATTCCTGGCTCTTCTTTTGATTAGCTGGCCTAATAAGCTATCAACCATAACGTGGCTAATTAATGGGAATCTGTCACCATCTGAGAGTACCATGATGTAGGGACTGAGATCTTGATTCCAGTGATGTGTCACTTACCAAGATTCTTGCTGTCATTTTTATATATACACAGTTTTATCAGCCAAATTTGAATGGTGGATTCTGTTTTATCTACTGTATATAGAGGTGCTATCAGTCATTGTACAGGAGGAGGTGAGCTGTGATATCACCTATTGTGAATGGTGGATCCTGTGTTATCTACTGTATATAGAGGTGCTATCAGTCATTGTACAGGAGGAGGTGAGCTGTGATATCACCTATTGTGAATGGTGGATTCTGTGTTATCTACTGTATATAGAGGTGCTATCAGTCATTGTACAGGAGGAGGTGAGCTGTGATATCACCTATTGTGAATGGTGGATTCTGTGTTATCTACTGTATATAGAGGTGTTATCAGTCATTGTACAGGAGGAGGTGAGCTGTGATATCACCTATTGTGAATGGTGGATCCAGTGTTATCTACTGTATATAGAGGTGTTATCAGTCATTGTACAGGAGGAGGTGAGCTGTGATATCACCTATTGTGAATGGTGGATTCTGTGTTATCTACTGTATATAGAGGTGTTATCAGTCATTGTACAGGAGGAGGTGAGCTGTGATATCGCCTATTGTGAATGGTGGATTCTGTGTTATCTACTGTATATAGAGGTGTTATCAGTCATTGTACAGGAGGAGGTGAGCTGTGATATCACCTATTGTGAATGGTGGATCCAGTGTTATCTACTGTATATAGAGGTGTTATCAGTCATTGTACAGGAGGAGGTGAGCTGTGATATCACCTATTGTGAATGGTGGATTCTGTGTTATCTACTGTATATAGAGGTGTTATCAGTCATTGTACAGGAGGAGGTGAGCTGTGATATCACCTATTGTGAATGGTGGATTCTGTGTTATCTACTGTATATAGAGGTATTATCAGTCATTGTACAGGAGGAGGTGAGCTGTGATATCACCTATTGTGAATGGTGGATCCTGTGTTATCTCCTGTATATAGATGTGTTATCAGTCATTGTACAGGAGGAGGAGGTGAGCTGTGATATCACCTATTGTGAATGGTGGATTCTGTGTTATCTACTGTATATAGAGGTGTTATCAGTCCTTCATGTGTTTTTTTACAAACTCTATGCAGGCTTTCATATGTGTTGGACTGAGAAGAGGCTTCCATCGGGCTACTCTGCCATAAAGGCTCAACTGGTGGAGGTCTGCAGTGATGGTTGACTTTGTGGAACTTTCTCCAACCTCTCTACTGCATCTGTGGAGCTTAGCCACAGTGATCTTGGGGATCTTCTTTACCTTCTCACCAAGGCTCTTCTCCCATGATTGCTCAGTTTGGCTGGATGGCCAGGTCCAGGAAGACTTCTGGTGGTCCCAAAAGTCTTCCATTTTAGGATTATGGAGGCCACTTTGCGCTTAGGAACCTTGAGTACTGCAGAAATTCTTTTGTAAGCTTGGCCAGATCTGTGCCTTGCCACAATTCTGTCTCTGAGCTCCTTGGGCAGTTCCTTTGACCTCATGATTCTCATTTGGTCTGACATGCACTGTGAGGTCTTATATAGACAGGTGTGTGCCTTTCCAAATCAAGTCCCTACAGTTTAATTAAACACAGCTGGTCTCCAATGAAGGAGTAGAACCATCTCAAGGAGGATCACAAGGAAATGGACAGCATGTGACTAAATATGAGTGTCTGAGCAAAGGGTCTGAATACTTATGACCATGTGATATTTCAGTTTTTCTTTTTTAATAAATTTGCAAAAATGTCTACATTTCTGTTTTTTCAATCAAGATATAGGATGAAGAGTGTACATTAATAAGAAAAAATATGAACTTTTTTGAATTTACCAAATGGCTCTAATGAAACAAAGAGTAAAAAATTTAAAGTGGTCTGAATACTTACCATACCCACTGTATATAGAGGTGTTATCAGGAGGAGGTGAGCTGTGACATCACCTATGGTGTATCCTGTGTTATCTACTGTATTTAGAAGTGTTATCAGTCATTGTACAGGAGGAAGAGGTGAGTTGTGATATCACTTATTGTGAATGGTGGATCCTGTGTTATCTACTGTATATAGAGGTGTTATCAGTCATTGTACAGGAGGAAGAGGTGAGTTGTGATATCACTTATTGTGAATGGTGGATCCTGTGTTATCTACTGTATATAGAGGTGTTATCAGTCATTGTATAGGCTTACCATCCATGCCAAAAACAGAAACCAAATGCACTTACAGGGCGCAGTCAAAGCCCAATTGTAGAGCAAGCCCAGCTGCAGACTGATGACTCACCTCTACCAGCAAAATGTGGGAGGCGAGCTGCCATGCATACACTAGGCCTGCATAGAACACCATTCACACTGATACATATGATGCAGAGTGTCTGAAAGCTACCCAACCGCTCCGCTGCCTGAGCATTGGGCCGCACAGTACGATGCTGCTGCACCACTGGATGAATGGCGCCCCTATGGGCCCAACTGCACCCTGGATGGATAAAAAAGTGCAAAAGTTTTTTATATGATAAATAAAAAACCTTTATAGATGGGATTTTGGTTCATGTGTTGGCCCAAGACATTTAAGCTGATGACCCACGACAAGGGATCCCATGCTCATCAGTCCTAACTAAATTGTACAAAAACTACTAGAGAAAAAGCAGCATCAGAAAAAACTTACCATCCATGCCAAAAACAGAAACCAAATGCACTTACAGGGCGCAGTCAAAGCCCAATTGTAGAGCAAGCCCAGCTGCAGACTGATGACTCACCTCTACCAGCAAAATGTGGGAGGCGAGCTGCCATGCATACACTAGGCCTGCATAGAACACCATTCACACTGATACATATGATGCAGAGTGTCTGAAAGCTACCCAACCGCTCCGCTGCCTGAGCATTGGGCCGCACAGTACGATGCTGCTGCACCACTGGATGAATGGCGCCCCTATGGGCCCAACTGCACCCTGGATGGATAAAAAAGTGCAAAAGTTTTTTATATGATAAATAAAAAACCTTTATAGATGGGATTTTGGTTCATGTGTTGGCCCAAGACATTTAAGCTGATGACCCACGACAAGGGATCCCATGCTCATCAGTCCTAACTAAATTGTACAAAAACTACTAGAGAAAAAGCAGCATCAGAAAAAACTTACCATCCATGCCAAAAACAGAAACCAAATGCACTTACAGGGCGCAGTCAAAGCCCAATTGTAGAGCAAGCCCAGCTGCAGACTGATGACTCACCTCTACCAGCAAAATGTGGGAGGCGAGCTGCCATGCATACACTAGGCCTGCATAGAACACCATTCACACTGATACATATGATGCAGAGTGTCTGAAAGCTACCCAACCGCTCCGCTGCCTGAGCATTGGGCCGCACAGTACGATGCTGCTGCACCACTGGATGAATGGCGCCCCTATGGGCCCAACTGCACCCTGGATGGATAAAAAAGTGCAAAAGTTTTTTATATGATAAATAAAAAACCTTTATAGATGGGATTTTGGTTCATGTGTTGGCCCAAGACATTTAAGCTGATGACCCACGACAAGGGATCCCATGCTCATCAGTCCTAACTAAATTGTACAAAAACTACTAGAGAAAAAGCAGCATCAGAAAAAACTTACCATCCATGCCAAAAACAGAAACCAAATGCACTTACAGGGCGCAGTCAAAGCCCAATTGTAGAGCAAGCCCAGCTGCAGACTGATGACTCACCTCTACCAGCAAAATGTGGGAGGCGAGCTGCCATGCATACACTAGGCCTGCATAGAACACCATTCACACTGATACATATGATGCAGAGTGTCTGAAAGCTACCCAACCGCTCCGCTGCCTGAGCATTGGGCCGCACAGTACGATGCTGCTGCACCACTGGATGAATGGCGCCCCTATGGGCCCAACTGCACCCTGGATGGATAAAAAAGTGCAAAAGTTTTTTATATGATAAATAAAAAACCTTTATAGATGGGATTTTGGTTCATGTGTTGGCCCAAGACATTTAAGCTGATGACCCACGACAAGGGATCCCATGCTCATCAGTCCTAACTAAATTGTACAAAAACTACTAGAGTTGTGATATCACTTATTGTGAATGGTGGATCCTGTGTTATCTACTGTATATAGAGGTGTTATCAGTCATTGTACAGGAGGAAGAGGTGAGTTGTGATATCACTTATTGTGAATGGTGGATCCTGTGTTATCTACTGTATATAGAGGTGTTATCAGTCATTGTATAGGAGGAGATGAGCTGTGATATCACCTATTGTGAATGGTGGATCCTGTGTTATCTACTGTATATAGAGGTGTTATCAGTCATTGTATAGGAGGAGATGAGCTGTGATATCACCTATTGTGAATGGTGGATCCTGTGTTATCTACTGTATATAGAGGTGTTATCAGTCATTGTACAGGAGGAGGTGAGCTGTGACATCACCTATTGTGAATGGTGGATCCTGTGTTATTTACTGTATATAGAGGTGTTATCAGTCATTGTACAGGAGGAGGTGAGCGGTGATATTACCTATTGTGAATGGTGGATCCTGTGTTATCTACTGTATATAGAGGTGTTATCAGTCATTGTACAGGAGGAGGTGAGCTGTGATATCACCTATTGTGAATGGTGGATCCTGTGTTATTTACTGTATATAGAGGTGTTATCAGTCATTGTACAGGAGGAGGTGAGCTGTGATATTACCTATTGTGAATGGTGGATCCTGTGTTATCTACTGTATATAGAGTTGTTATCAGTCATTGTACAGGAGGAGGAGGTGAGCTGTGATATCCACCTATTGTGAATGGTGGATCCTGTGTTATCTACTGTATATAGAGATGTTATCAGTCATTGTTATCGGTGATTATAATGAGACTACTGAAAAGCCTTCAATAAAGAATAGGAATCTAATGTCAATGATCAATGTAAAAATTTCAAGATTTCTATATTTTTTTAATGCAAACTGTGATATGAAGCATACATTTAACATAAAAACTTGATTTATACACTAGGTCATTTTGTGATGACATAATACCTTTAAGGGCTTGGAAGGATCCAGGCCACAAGCTCAGATAGGTTAATGTACATTGCAGCCTTCCAACATGCATATAAACGAGTTTTATGGAACTGTATCTGGGAGAACAGACGCCAGCTTTTAATTTGTGCACATAAATAACATATTTCTTTAAGGAACATTGAGCGCTGTCTCATAAACCAGCACCTGTTGTAGGCTGGGAAGTGATGGTTCCAGATGCTGTCTAAGGCACTTCTCTCTGCTCCGCACACTTCTCGCATTTGTTAGGTGTTTCATGAAATAGGCACCTTGTAAACGGGAACGAGGCCTCCAGGTGCCTCCAGCTTAAATATCCATTCTTCTAAGCATAAGCGCCTGTTGATGAAGGAACCTCTTGAGATGTTTGCGGAGATGAGAATACATGTTCATGTCTGCAACAAGTGGCTTTTCAGCAGTTGCACATCTACACTTCACCCTGCAGCTGTCAGGATTGATGGTGGTTGTAGTTTTGCAGCCATTGAACAGTTGTGATATATAAACCCAATCAGATTTCACAAAGGACAAGTTCCTGATGATGACCATCTAGAGGTGGTCATCTAAAAGGATAGTTGAGTTACATGGTACAATTCTTGCTAACACTACACTATATTAGCCGATGTAGCTATAGGTCGGTGACGTCCTTTATGTGGCACGGCTGGAATAAGAAAAAACAGGATGTTGATATGCACAGCATGACACAGAGCAATGCAGCTGAGAACGGCTCCGGAGTGTATTTGCTGTTCTATCGAAACCATCATAAAACCAAAACCATATGCTTAGGATATGAGATAGTAAAAATTATCCCCCACTGTCAGAACTGGAAATGGTTTCCGCAATACTTAAACACTGATGGCCTACCCATACCCTTATTATCCCTGATAGGATTCTTTTTATAGTATAAGGCTTAAAACGCAGCTTTTTTTTATTAAAGATCCCACCAAAATTAAGTTTAGCTTGGAATGTCTTGCTACCAGGATCCACAGGAACCAGCTGCAGCTTGTGCAGATTATTCTTTAACAGCCTTCAGCTCGATCTCATGCCATGCTGACTTGATGTCTAAAGACTCTGCAGAAAGATCGATCTTGTGCAGGATAGATGGGCCCACCAGGGTCTTCTCCAAGTCTAGATAAGTCCAACAGGGTCTTAATCCAAGTCTAGATAAGTCCAACAGGGTCTTCTCCAAGCCTAGATGGGCCCACCAGGGTCTTTAGCCTTGGTAGATCAGGGTGTTCTCCGCCGTTATCTTGATCGTATCAAGTCATCGAGCTGCTGGTCTTCCTCTTCGCCTTGTACCTTCCATTCTTCTAACCATGACGTCCTTCTTCAGTGACTTCTCTCTTCAGTTGATGTGTCCAAAGTAGACAGTCATAGCTTGGTGATTCTTGCTTCGGGTTTTGATCCAAAACTGATTTGTTTGTTCTGTTTGCCTTCCATGGCATTGATAACATCTTTCTCCAGCACATTTTGAAGGAGTTGATTTTTCTCTCTTGTTTCTTTGTCATCCAGGTTTTGTATCATTGTACAGATACCTGGCAGCAAATGATTAAATTATCAGGAGTGCCTCCAATAGAGGTACTGCAAGAAGTCATTTAAAATCAGGGAACTGTATGTGTAATTTATGGACCACCGTATTGGAGCCCTAAGAATATACTATCCAACGCTGTTCCAAGCATTTTTTGATGTATTGTTCATAATGGTGAATGTTAAACCTGATTAGATGCAGGGCTAGGAGCCTTGGACTTTACCATTTATGGCATCCATTAAGTGTCTACTGAAGTTACCAGAACTTCAACTAGTGGTGTTCATCAAAATAGATTTTAGATTTCACATCACTCTCTTCACGGAATAAAGCTGATTTGCTAGTATCCTCTATTAATGCCACCCTATACGTCCAGGTTGACTTTAGAGTGAACCTTTTTACTTTAGTTAACATATTTAGCCACACCGGTGACTTCTCCAAAAAGAAAAGACCTTGTTCTTCAGACTGATGTTTTGGGGTCTCCCCTCTTGTCAGTGCAGAGTAGGATACTGGCCGGCTGGTTGAGAGTCCTTTGATGGAAATCTAGGGGGTAAAGTTTCCTAAAGAGACACTTTGGTGGAATTAAAGAACCATCTTTGTTCCTTTTGGAAGAGGCTCTTTGGCATACCTTTTATTTTTAATCTGGGAGCATTGCCTGGCCTATAAATCTCCCTACCCCTGCTTTCCTCTCTGTACATGGAGAAATTTTAACCCCTGGAGGTACACAGTACATTGATGTATGGATAACTCTCAGTAATCATGAGGTCTGTTTTGCTTGTCTATGGCAATGGTTGGTTTCCCGACTATTCCAAAACTACAACTCCCAGTGTATTCTGACAACTGCAAGCTGTCGGGGCATTTAGGAAATTGTAGTTTTGCAACAGTCGGAACTCCACAAATTGGTGACGCATGATAATTATTGCTGGGCCCATGTTAGTTCACTTTTGTAAGTCAGCACTTTTTTCCTTTGCTTTTGCCTTCCATATCTTCTTTGTATTGCATGATTTAATTTGTCATGTGTATGTTGTTCATTCCCATAAATTGATGGTGACTGGTATTTACTACATGTAGCACATGATACCGGTATTGCCATCAGCTGAGAGTCATGGGTTTATTAAGGAACTACTCTGCCAATACAAAGAAGCCCATTAACTGGTGTCTAAGTAAACTTTATGACTTCCACTTCCCAAATCCTCCACGGGCAAACCCGAAGGATCAATCAAATAACATTTCGTATTAATACCCTGATCAGATGGCATTGAGCATCCTAAAACCTCAAGACAAAAAACCCAGGTCTACGACAGACTGTGAGAGGAGGGTTGGCTGCTACTTCTGTTATTTCCTAAAGCAGGAGGACTGTACAGTACGTACGTAACCATTTCCTGCCCACACATATTGGAAAACACACTCAACCCGTCAGAACAGGATGTCTCATCAGTGCAGGCGAAGGACAGTGCTCCGGATCAAGGAATGTTCTCTGCATAACATTATGCAAGGGTTATGCTGTTCAACATGTTAAGGAGGTCCAATGTACTGTGCTACATTGCTGACATAGCTGCTAAAGTTCAACCTGCTGGTAATTATCCTGACTGCCAAAGCAGCAACCCTGCAGAAGGAGCAAGTGCAAAATTATTCATACAATAAATTATTCCTGCCCAAGTTGATCTTCTAATGTGCCCAAGTTGACGCTACTTCAGTGCTGATACGACCCTGGGGGTGCTAACTACAATATGTGCAAGGGTTGCGATCTCACCCAGGGGCCCCAAAAGTCCCTTTGTCCTGTAGAAAAAGACCAATGCTATTAAAGGTTTGCAATAATTGGGGACCCCATTGGAGCTTTTGCATCGGGGCCCATGAGCTTCAAGTTACACCACTGATCATTACTATTCTCTACTACTTCCATCATCAACAGAAGCACTCCGGAAAATGCCCCGGAGAGGTGTCGAAACATTGCATCATGTTGATGTCCGATCACATCTGTTAAAGAACAGTCTTCACTGTACAACTGAAACGTTCAGTGAACTCTCTTTACTGGACATGACAATGTCTACCTCTCAGGACGACTGCAACGTATGAAAGACTGGAAAAATCTGTCTTTCCTTAGCACAACTTCTATTCTCTGCTTCTCATTGAAACCAAAGCGTTCAACGGGAAAAAAAAAAACCTGTCAAAGGAATTGATTTGTGCAGTAAAAATCTACTTCATAACACAACTGTACTTTTTACTAGACCTTGCTGGAAATACTGGGTGTGATAAGGGTCTGCTGCTTCAAAGAGAGTCCTAACAAAAGCCCCTACTAGGGTTGTGTCTGTACAACCAAGCCTATATTTTTGGGAAACACTAATTTGGGTTCTAGTGAGTGAGCCCTTTTTTTTAAAACTATTTTTCCAGTATCCTCTGGATGACTAAGTAATACGTATTGCTTGTATAGCGCTATCATATTTTGCAGTGCTTTACAGACAGCATCATCACTGTCCCCATTGGGGCCCACAATCTACATTGTTTCAGTATGTCTTTGGAGTGTGGGAGGAAACCGGAGAACCCAGAGGAAACCCACACAAACATGGGGAGAAACACACACACTCCTTGCAGATGTTGTCCTTGGTGGGATTTGAATCCAGGACCCAGTGCTGCAGTGCGGACCAGTGAGCCATCGTGCTGTCCAAAATTGACAAAATAACAGCCGAATAAAGAACCAACATGGCTAACATTGATAACCATCAACCAACTACTAACTAATAATGACCTATCCTAATGTTTGTCAACTCTAGTCCTCAAGATCCCCCAACAGGTCATGCTCCCAAGATGATGTCCTCAGAACTGCCACAGGTGACCTTTCTATAAGACAGGGGTGACAATATGTGACTCAAAACTGTATTCCATCTCGATGCATAGCAAACAGCTATGAAGAGCAGGTCTTCAAAATGGTGTCTTTTGTGCATAGCCCCACACAGAAGAGCAGATCTGAATGGGGTAAAAAAAAACAATGGCCAAGCTAATCCTGCAATGCACAAGCTGGGTGCAAGGAACTTCCCCAATTAAGAGCCGGGGGCAGCGCTGGTGCATCATGCAGATGGACCAACCGCTCTCAACCTTTTAATAGAGGGGAGCAGCTGCTTAGATAATGCACTCTAATGAAGCTGCATATAGAGTTTGACATGCAGATAAGTGAGATACACAATTAGTGTGAACATGAGCCTGTTAGTAGCGCCAGGTGCAGTGGGTATGTTAACACTGCATAAATATATGCACCGTGTCTGAAAAATGGCCTATTAGTTACGCTGAGTATGGCAGACAGTTCAAACACTACATGAGTGTACCCCACATGACAGAGTCACCGTTTTACCAACCAAACTCGGAGAGCTTCAATACATCCTGCAAAAATGATAAAATGTGCATAATAAATGTGAGGTATTAGTTGGTATTTTGGCCAAAATACAGAAGCCTGCAACCCAATGCGTCAAGGGTCCTCACTGTCTACACTCGCAATAGTAAAACCAAGAAAAATTACCTTCTCTTTTTTTTCCAAAAAACTCTTATACATAAAAAACCAATGGCCAATCAAATCCTGCAAGGAACTTCCCCCAGTAGGAGCTGGGGCAGTGTGGGTGAATCATGCATATGGATCAACCGCTAACAACCTTAATGGGGGTAATGGATCTTGGTATATTGCCACGGTATGATTTCTGTGCACAAGCTTTGGCTGTCATTATACCGGTAATGGGAACTCTGGGCGTCAGTGTGAGGGGAGGGGGAGCTGGATGAGGCCCACGCTCCTCTCTCAGAGATGACTGTGAAAGGTTGGGGACCTCTGCTTTAGGATATCCTCAAATCATGACCTGTTGGTGGTACTTGAGGTCAGAGGATAAGAAACACTGACCAATCATATCGATAGGTCATCAATAAGTTAGTCTTGGATTAAGCCTAACCCTTTACCCTAAACATATTAATCATCAGTGTTTTAAATGATCAAACATGGAACAATCAGAGAGCTGGAATTGATGACCATCTGCTCCCAAGGGTACAAAACCCACACTTGTTGGCGTAGAGGTTACACCCTAATAATCTAACATTCTGCCACCAATTATATTTTTTTTAGAGCTGTAACCTCTTGTATTTTCACTCTCCGAAAGAAATCCGGTATTTCACAATTCTCCAGAAACATTTGGTAAGTCCATTACTGCAGGAAATGGTGTCCTAACAATATAGCGTATTCCACATAGAATTTACAACACTTTCTCTAATGCCGGGAAACATCACAAATCATTAGGAAACCGGGGAACGATAAACAGGAATAAGTCTCAGGGAAACCAGAGCCACGATCAGTCAGTGCTTGCTCTCAGCACTGGTGTAGGGTAACGGTTGGGATCCCAGAGTACAAATAGGAATTAGGTTAGGTGGCAGGGATACAGTGCGGCTTTTGTAGTTGTGCCAGAGGGGCAGTGCTGTTCTGCATTAAATCAGTACAAGGCTCCTTCCTTCTTAAATATCCACTTCAAATACAATCCGCACATTGAATCCTGGATGCAAACTACTGCTCGCTGACATGAAATAGATGTCTTCCTCTTATCCACAGTAAAAGGGAGCAGTGTTTCCCTGTCGGTCTCAATGAAAAAGTGCAGTTACTCAGGGAACAAAAGCGACCAATATTTAGTCTAATGGGGGCAGGGAGACTTAAAAAAAATAATGCATTTCACAAGTAGAGAAATTAACACAATTTCATGTTGCGTAGGAAAAGAGGGGCGCTACAATCATTTAGATGGTCTTTATTCGATCAATGCGTTTTGAAGCCAACGTACGTCTGCCTCAAGATCTCAGACATATCTCTTGAATGTGCCTGAGATCTTGAGGAAGAAGTCAGTGGACTTCAAAATGTGTAGATCCAATAAAAACCATCTTTCTTTCAATAATACCGTGCCTGAGACGTTGAGGAAGAAGTGAGTGGACTTGAAAATGTGTTGATCCAATAAAAACCATCTTTCAATAATACCGTGTCTGAGACGTTGGGGAAGAAGTCAGTTTGCTTCAAAACGCATCGATCAAATAAAACCCATCTTTCCTTCAATAATACTGTGAGATCTTGATGAAGAAGTAGACTTTGAAATGCGTCAATCGAATAAAGCTCATCTTTCAATAATACCATGTCTGAGATCTTGAGTAAGAAGTCAGCAGACTTTGGAACTCGTTAATTGAATAAAGGACAAAATACCGTGTCTGAGGTCTTGAGGAAGAAGTCCGTGGACTTCGAAACGCATCAACTGAATAAAACCCATCTTTCTCTAAATAATACCGTGTCTGAGATCTTGAGATAAAACGTCAGTGGACTTCGACATGCCTTGTTCAAATAAAAAACATCTTTATTTTAATAATACCATGTCTGAGACGTTGAGGAAGAAGTCAGTGGACTTCAAAATGTGTCGATCCAATAAAACCCATCTTTCTTTCAACAATACCGTGTCTGAGATGTTGAGTAAGAAGTCCGTGGGCTTCAAAATCCATTGATCAAATAAAACCCATCTTTCTTTCAATAATACTGTGAGATCTTGATGAAGAAGTAGACTTTGAAATGCGTCAATCGAATAAAGCTCATCTTTCAATAATACCATGTCTGAGATCTTCAGGAAGAAGACAGTAGACTTTGGATGTGTTAATCAAATTAAGACCATTTTTCCTTAAATACCGTGTCTGAAGTCTTGAGGAAGAAGTCAATGTACTTTGAAAAGACCATCTTTCTTTCAATAATATCGAGTCTGAGATATTGAGGAAGAAGTCAGTGGACTTCGAAACGCATCAACTGAATAACGCCCATCTTTCTCTAAATAACACAGTGTCTGAGATCTTGAAATAAAAGTCAGTGGACTTCGAAACGCGTTGATCAAATAAAAAACATCTTTATTTAAATATTACAGTGTCTGAGACGTTAAGGAAGAAGTCAGTGGACGTCGAAATGCGGTGATCGAAAAAAGACCATCTTTCTTTCAAAGATGTCTGAGACATGGAGGAAGAAGTCAGTGGACGTTGAAATCTCACGATCGAATAAAGACCATCTTCCTTCCATTACAGCACTAAAAAGTCACATGTGGGGCAGTCCAGCACGACCCCAGCTGTGATTGTCACCTCATTGTCAATGCACAATCTCTATTAAGAGCCTAGTTTGGGCAGGGGCAGCTTGGTCAGTTCTGCTGTGTCTCTAAAACTTAATGCTTTGATTGTGTCAGTACGGCTGCAGCCAGTAATCTACGTTAGACATCTTTGGATTCAGAATCTCTTTGCCTTCAACATGCTGCTCTCAGATAAGGTAGCCAAAACCTGCTGACAGATTCCCTTTAACTTTAAAGAGGTCTTCTGGGAACAATCAACACATCTACATCATCTACACTTGCAAGATAAAAGTTAGTTTTCAATTCACTTACACTAATGAAACTGTATGGATTTTTCAATTACGCCGCATGTCACTTGGTGCCACCCCTATAGGGTATTCTGGCTTCCACTGACTTTTTGTCTTCTGCCCATTCTCCCCTCTGAATTGATTGTTCAAATCTTCATTACTGGTATCTGGTATAGGAGTGGGCCAAAGATTTTTAAACATACAGTGAGCGTTTCAGTGTCCGCCATGCATGCTCAATGCAGTCTGGAAAATAAAATACGACTAAATGAATGTAAAAAAATGCTACTAATTAATAGTGGGGCATGTTAAGGCAAATTATGGTCTCTGCTCTGCAGGCAGGATGTTATAGAGTGGGAGGAGCAGCAGAACTTGTATTCTATGCATTGAAATAGAACTGTGTATGCAGAGATAGCTGTCAATCACTGAATAGAACCGCCCACTGGACTCCTTCTACAAAGAGATAAAGAGAGAGACAGAGAAAATCAGCATGCATTAGTATTTTTTTCAGGCAGCAAAATCGCAACACTGTGCGATTGGTGAGGAGGTCAAAACGTTGCAGTGGTGCAGATCCGCTGAAATACTGATACCAACGCATGTCCCTGCGGCCCCATGTTAAGTATAGGGACACATGCCTGATCAGGGGGCTTCAGGGTTTGGACGGATATCGACGCAAGATGAAAAAATGCAAGTGTGAAACCACCCTGCAATGCAGTCAGAGGGTAAGTCTTAACAAAGCGCTGAGGTGGGGTTCAATACATTAAGAGGTGCACGCCACTTCATGGATTTACCGCATCTTCTCAGCAGCATGTACCTTGTCCGAGATGCTACTGGCTGAAGTTATGTCACTCAAGTGGTGTAACTTTTGATGGTGTAACTTTTGTTGCCACCACGCTCCCACTTCACACTTTAATAAATTGGCGCAGGTTTCAAAATGTTGGTGCAACTTTGTGTTGTTAAAAAATGATGCGACTTTTCAAATCTGACGTAAAAGCTTATTTTTATTTTTCTAGCTTCCCAGTCCATGATTTTTGGGGTTACACATGGACTCTGTAAACAATGGGATTTTATGAAAGGCGCAGTCACAACTCTTTCCACAAAGAGATTCAAGCTCTAGATAACTTGGAAGAGAAAAGAGAGATCGCAATTTGGAAGCCGTTACAGATGAATTGTTGTGATGGAAAATTTCTGACATGCAATCACGCAAGAGCTATGGCAGAAATCCCACGTTCGGCACAGACGTGAAAAGAAAAGCCTACCAAGTACCAGTCAGTTATGCATGGTTTATATGTAAACTGTTCACTTCGTGCAAGAAGAAAGCTGTAGACACAAGATAATCCAATCTGTATACTTCTATACTTCCTCCCTTGCCCAGGAGCTGTGATATATCCGACCTATTTCTGCATGGTCAGACACATATATTACACAGGGGCACATTTATAAGAATGTCTCAGTACAGGAACATTTTTTTTTTTTTTTTAACACATCCAATTGTGGAACTTATTTTTATTCCAACATCTATTAGTTAAAAGGCACAATTGTTCATGGCACAACCCCTTTAAAGAGGACCTGACCCCTTCCCCACTGCATGGCAAACTAAATGCACCACTGAATGCAGCATGCCTGCTGCATTCAGGGAAGGGGTCCCCCGTGGCTCTAGCCCCCCTGTATCCATAGATATAAACTTTAGAAACCTTACAGATAGTGAGTCCGGAGGGCATTCCTTCTATGGAGTCGTCAGTGGCACGGGACTTCTCCGCCTCCGGCAGCTCTGTGCCGCCTCCTGCTGCTCTTGTTTCTCCTCCTGTGTGTGTGCGGCCCCCTCCTCACCTGTGACGGTGTGTAAGTGTCTGATCTCACGCAGGCACACAGCGAGGACTTGTCAGCAGTAGGAGTCGGCGGCTGACGTCATGGCCTCGCTGTGCGCCTGCGTGAAATCAGACACTTACACGCCGGTGCAGGTGAGGAGGGGGCCGCACACACACAGGAGGAGAAACAAGAGCAGCAGGAGGCGGCACAGAGTGGCCGGAGGCGGGAGAAGCTCCATGCCAGCTATGACTCCATAGCCAGGAATGCCCTCCGGACTCACTACATGTAAGGTATCTAAAGTTTATATCTATGGGTACAGGGGGGCTAGAGCCATGGGGGACCCCTTCCCTGAATGCTGCAGGCATGCTGTATTCAGAGGTGCATTTAGTTTGCCATGCACCGGGGGGCCGACAGGTCCTCTTTAAGCAATCCGTGGAGAGGTGAGAGGTTCTGTTGATGCTGCATAGACAGTGGCTCACTAGGTATCAGCAGGTATTGTGCTTTGCCCTATTAACTAAATTAGTAACCGTCCACAATACCAGCCGGTTGTGGACAGGATCTGTCAATGGGCCGCCAACACATCATCATCTTGGGTTTCCATCTTCCAATGTCTCGCTGAAAGCCCCCGAATATCTCCTTTTAGAATGCTAAACTGGCACAAGTGCAAATTGTTTATTTCCACCCATTTTATTCTCCCCACAAGCGTCAATGGGCAACCTCATCAACAGGTGGGAGGCTTTACCAGACTTCTGAGAGCCATCACCATCATGAAAGATTTTTCATGTCCCAAACTTCACCAACATTTAGATATCTCTAACTGCTTTGCACAACATGGAGCCCAAATACACTGCCAATAGAAGTCAATGGAGCTGAGCAGTATGGGCGTTTCATATTGTTGAGAGCACAACGCCCACCATGAGTTTTTTTGCAAGGCTTTTCTAGTCTCCAAGTTGCCAACGATGGCATCACTAATGTCCATATTCATGCTGCAGCCAATCACTAAACCACTAGATAAGAATACAAAAAAGGGCCCCTCTGCAAGAACAATGTGTGTGCCCTTTGCAGTCCAAGAGCTCATCAAAAGGCACAATTTCGCCTGGATTAGAGGTAATGAGACCCTGACTTCTTGGACCACAGATTGCACCAATGATATGTCCACCCGTACACTAACCTATAAAGGTCTTGAGCTGTACATGGAGGAATCATCACTAAATCCAGTGATTGGCTGCAGCAGTCATGTGGATCAATGCCGCAAAGGGAACAAAGAGCAGGAGGGACCACTGGAGCATCAGTGCTTAAGAAATGAGGGTTTAAAAAAGTAACTTATTGCTATTCTATCACATTTCCTATTAGGTTAATCTTAGATAAGCCCTACGAATACGGTAGTTAGATATGGGACTTATGCACTTGGGCACCCTGAAGTGTTGGGTTTCGTACCTATACGGAAGTCATGACATTGCGTTGTGGAGGTAATACGGCAATATTGCTTGTGAAAGGAATATCTGGTACGCGGTGCCAATCGAGGACACCAGGAGATGAATGTCTATTCTTCAAGTATGTGGATAAGACTGCAAAAAAGTTTCGATCATTGGTAAATAAGGAGGTTGCATGTGACATAGACCTGAAAGGTTTAACACACAGAGGCTGAAACTCCAGCAAGAATGTGCGGTCTGAGGATGTAGACAGCATCACTAATGAAGTGCAATGTCTGGAGCCTCCAATAAACCGGCAGGGCCTGCTTAGCAGGAACCACGACAAGATAACGTCCCATTGTGTTCGGCAAGAAAATCTCTGAGACCTGAGTGTGACACTTATCTACATAAGTCAGTGGTGGTTGTCATAAATGGAGAAAAAAATGACAGCCTGCATGTCGTATTGTCCACCCCCCACTCCCCATACTCGTACAGGGCGTGATGGGTGTCAGTAGGGTGTCAGCCAGAGGGAGATTAAAGATCAAAGTTACAAAACGGGTGAATGACCGCACTGAGGAATGAATGCTTATACTGTACATCACTCACAGTGTAGCGCTATGTGCATGCAGAAAGATCATCCGTGCCAAATATTCTTTATACATTATAGACTATGAACGCGCTGTATGATCCGAATGACGTCAGAAAGCTACTTCAAAGAGAAAATAGAATAAAACTAATCTTACAAAACCAATGAAGATCGGGTAACGAAGACCGTCAGGAACCCGTCTGCGCTGGAGCGGAAGGGAGATAGAAAAGTTGATTCATGAATATTTTTTTTAATATTATAACCTACTACTAGGATACTTATATTAAAATCACAAACAACCCCTTTAACGACTTAAAGGGAATCTGTCAGTCGGATCAACCTTCCTAAGCATCATGGGTGTCTCCTGTCCTTGGGAGATCTTTGATGAGTCTACGACTTGAGCGTCACATTCTCTGGTTTTTAATTGTAGGTTCTTTTTTTTTCTACTGCGGTGATTAAGGATTCTTTCCTTGCTTGTAGTTCTTCGTTAGTCCTATCTGAGGTGCAGCGTTTTTGTAACCATTCCCCTCCTCTTTAAATAGTCACGTCTCCATCATCTCATGCCGGTTACAGAATCCATTTCTATGCTGATCACCGTGGAAGCAGCAAGTCTGTTGAAGTTGCTGAAGTCGTGACGTGTGCAGCACTGGTGCTTCACTTCAACTGTGGAGTTTATCTATTTCTCTATGTCCTTCTGTCTGTCCTCATTATCCCGTGTGTCTTATTACAGCAGTGGTGAGATTAGTGCGGTTATCTGCCTTTGCACTACTCTGGGTGAGTAGAGAGATAGCTAGAAGGGTGTGGGGGGGGGGGGGGAGGATCCATATAGGGATGTTAGGGAGCTCAGGGTACAGACGTAGGTGAGTGTCAGCAGCTCAACCATTCCACCTCCCCCTACTGCTGTGGCCTTCCTCCGTCTCCACCCCCGTTGTTACCCTTGTGCATCACCGCACATTCCCTTGCTCAAGCATGACACTAAGCCATCTATATGGGCATGAAGGTCATAGAAAGTTGAACAAAATTATACCTTCATATCTGCAATCTGATATTTTATTCTAGAGAAATCAACATTTTTCATAATATGTAAAAGAGCTGTTAAGATCTATTGACCAGACATAGATCTTCCTAAGTAAAGATTATTGTAAATGAAAGCAGGCATTACCAGTCTGAGACATGTAATGACTGACATACTAGACACAGACTGAAAAGGGCCTCTGTGCAGGTAGAGTAAATGGACCATTTGCAGTCCATTAGCTCATCATAATGCATTTCCACCTATTTTGGAGATGGCATGGGCCTTACTTTTTGGGCCCCTGTGCAACTGCACAAATTGCAACACTGATATATCCACCCCTGGACTGACAGTCTGCTCTCCTGATATACATGTCTCACACTGGTAACACCTCATTTCATCTACTTGCATAAATGCAAAGTCCCATCTGTCATCCACTTCCATCTGGCTGACCTCTATCACGCGCTGGCGGCAGCTATATTTGCACACCCAAGTGATGAGTGTGCAGATATGGCACCCGCTGGTGGTACTGGCCCATTGCTCAGTACCACAAGTGGTGCCACCGATCCCTGAAAACGACACCTAAAACCAACACCAGGAACGCGCCACCGCAGACTGCCCGCAGCCTTTGCCGGACATCACCGCCGCACACACCGCCCGCAGCCTTCACCGATCGCAGCCTTCGCCGGACATCACTAGTAACTGCTTGTACCCGGTAAACGCAGGAGCAGTTACTCAGACTGCCACCATCTTTGATCATCCTACTGACAGATTCCTTGCATACTTACCATCGCAGTTCCAGTAACAGTTCTCACCCATGTTTTTAGATTCTTTATCAGCAAATTTTCTAGCTGCACAACAGTATACAGATTTTCAGCATTAACTGTATAAATTGCAGCACAACGAATATGGGAGAGGTTAGCACTATTGATTGTCTCAAATTTAAAAAGTCACAACAAAAGATGCTATACAGAACTTTTCACAATTTAAAGACTTCAAGGTTTCGTCTAATTCTTATTGACCTTTTGGTGGTAAAGGCTACAATGCAAACTGTATAGACTTTGAGAAAGCAAGAAGTGCTGGGACATGTGGGCTCTGTATTGAATTGTACATATGACTGGACCAGGTTGTAACTCAGAATCTGTTTAATAATTTAATTACCGTATATACTCGCGTATAAGCCGAGTTTTTCAGCCCAAAAATTGGGCTGAAAAGTCCCCCCCTCGGCTTATACGCGAGTCATACGGCCCCCCTCAAAGTTTGGCGCCCCCACCTCAGTTTCTGGGCCCCCCGCATGCAGCGCTGCACATATACATTACGTGTCTAGCAGCTGTTACCCTCCGGTGGCAGATCGCGGCTCCCGGCTCCGGGCTCCATCTTCCTCTCTGTCTTCCTGGTTGTCATGTGACCGGCGCGATGACGTCATCGCGCCGGTCACAAAGCAGGAAGACAGCGAGGAAGATGGAGCCCGGAGCCGGGAGCCGCGATCTGCCACCGGAGGGTAACAGCTGCTAGACACGTAATGTATATGTGCAGCGCTGCATGCGGGGGGGCCCAGAAACTGAGGTGGGGGCGCCAAATTATGAGGGGGGCCCTGCTGGGGCCCTGTATACTACCACTGGGGCTATATACTACCACTGGGGCTATATACTACCACTGGGGCTGTATATATACTACCACTGGGGCTATATACTACCACTGGGGCTGTATACTACTACTGGGGATATATACTACCACTGGGGCTATATACTACCACTGGGGCTATATACTACCACTGGGGCTGTATATATACTACCACTGGGGCTGTATATATACTACCACTGGGGCTATATACTACCACTGGGGCTGTATACTACTACTGGGGCTATATACTACCATTGGGGCTATATACTACCACTGGGGCTGTATGTATACTACCACTGGGGCTATATACTACCACTGGGGCTATATACTACCACTGGGGCTGTATACTACTACTGGGGCTATATACTACCATTGGGGCTATATACTACCACTGGGGCTGTATGTATACTACCACTGGGGCTATATACTACCACTGGGGCTGTATACTACCACTGGGGCTGTATATATACTACCACTGGGGCTATATACTACCACTGGGGCTGTATACTACTACTGGGGCTATATACTACCACTGGGGCTATATACTACCACTGGGGCTATATACTACCACTGGGGCTGTATATATACTACCACTGGGGCTATATACTACCACTGGGGCTGTATACTACTACTGGGGCTATATACTACCATTGGGGCTATATACTACCACTGGGGCTGTATGTATACTACCACTGGGGCTATATACTACCACTGGGGCTATATACTACCACTGGGGCTGTATACTACTACTGGGGCTATATACTACCATTGGGGCTATATACTACCACTGGGGCTGTATGTATACTACCACTGGGGCTATATACTACCACTGGGGCTGTATACTACCACTGGGGCTGTATATATACTACCACTGGGGCTATATACTACCACTGGGGCTGTATACTACTACTGGGGCTATATACTACCACTGGGGCTATATACTACCACTGGGGCTATATACTACCACTGGGGCTGTATATATACTACCACTGGGGCTATATACTACCACTGGGGCTGTATATACTACTGGGGCTGCGTGTATACTACCACTGGGGCTGCTGCTGTATACTACCACTGGGGCTGCTGCTGTATACTACCACTGGGGCTGCTGCTGTATACTACCACTGGGGCTGCTGCTGTATACTACCACTGGGGCTGCTGCTGTATACT
The DNA here is from genome assembly GCA_033576535.1 of Allobates femoralis. Taxonomy (NCBI): domain Eukaryota; kingdom Metazoa; phylum Chordata; class Amphibia; order Anura; family Aromobatidae; genus Allobates; species Allobates femoralis. The sequence continues at coordinate 200,849,980 of JARQOC010000011.1, read as the reverse complement.
ACCACTGGGGCTGCTGTATATACCTCTGGGGCTGCTGTATACTACCACTGGGGCTGCTGCTGTATATACCACTGGGGCTGCTGCTGTAACACTGCTGGGGCCTGTATATACCACTGGGGAGGCTGCTGTATACCACACTGCTGGGGGCTGTATACCTGTGCTGGGGTCCACCCTCGGCTTATACACGAGTCAATAAATTTTCCCAGGTTTTGGGGGCAAAAGTAGGGGGGTCGGCTTATACACGGGTCGGCTTATACACGAGTATATACGGTACGTTTTATATTTAGATTTTCACCCTTTTTTTATAAGGAGCTTTTATCAAGGGGGGGCAATTAACTTTCCCGAGGCCACATGAGAGACTGACAGTTGTGGAGGGTGAACCGATAGAATGAAATTCATTTTTCCCAATATAGATATTAAAATAGAAATTATGTTTTATTTATATTGATATTAATTGTATCAGTTAATATTGAGAAGGATTAATATGCTGACATCCCCAATATACAATATGAGCTCACACACAGCTCCTATATACAGTATCCACACACATACAGTATGAGCCCACAGTGGCCCCTTATATACAGCATCAGCCCCCTCTATACAGCATAAGTCCTCACACAGTTCCCATATATACAGCCTCAGCCCCACACAGCCCCCTATACACACTGGGCTCACACACAGATCTCCTATAAACAGCCTCCCCTATATACAATATGAGCCTACACACAGTCCCTATATTCAGTATGAGCCCACACACAACTCCTATACACAGTATACAATACGTGCCCACACACAGCCCCCTATATACAGTATAAGCCCACACACAGCTGCTATAGACAGTATGAGCCCACACATGGTCTTCTCCGCAAGGAGCCACCCCTTGGCTGGGTCCTCCCCTGGAGGGATATATGGCTAGTCCTGTGTTTGAGACTCCTAACCGAGGCTCCACAGACTATATTTGCATATTCATATTTCCCAGGGGGCAATGTGCCTAGGAATTCACTGTGTTTGAGCGCTTTAGCCAGCTGCCCGCAGTGTTTTCTTGGACTGGTCTCTCTGAGATCAGTGAGTACTTTGCAATCTTGGTCTACTAGGCCTTGCTCCCACCGAGCCAGAATCCTACTCCACACTGATGAGGGGCAACACCCCGAAACAGCTGTATGTGGATGGATACCTGGCCTTGGTATTCCCTTGTCATATCTGTAAACTTGTAAAAGAGTTGGATATTGACTTAAAGGGGCACGTAATATGGTGGTTATGGTGTTCTCCGCAAGGAGGCACCCCTTGGCTGGGTCCTCCCCTGGAGGGATATATGGCTAGTCCTGTGTTTGAGACTCCTAACCGAGGCGCCACAGACTATATTTGCATATTCATATTTCCCAGGGGGCAATGTGCCTAGGAATTCACTGTGTTTGAGCGCTTTAGCCAGCTGCCCGCAGTGTTTTCTTGGACTGGTCTCCCTGAGATCAGTGAATACTTTGCAATCTTGGTCTACTAGGCCTTGCTCCCACCTAGCCAGAATCCTACTCCACACTGATGAGGGGCAACACCCCGAAACAGCTGTATGTGGATGGATACCTGGCCTTGGTATTCCCTTGTCATATCTGTAAATTTGTAAAAGAGTTGGATATTGACTTAAAGGGCCACTTCATATGGTGGTTATGGTGTTCTCCGCAAGGAGCCACCCCTTGGCTGGGTCCTCCCCTGGAGGGATATATGGCTAGTCCTGTGTTTGAGACTCCTAACCGAGGCTCCACAGACTATATTTGCATATTCATATTTCCCAGGGGGCAATATGCCTAGGAATTCACTGTGTTTGAGCGCTTTAGCCAGCTGCCCGCAGTGTTTTCTTGGACTGGTCTCCCTGAGATCAGTGAATACTTTGCAATCTTGGTCTACTAGGCCTTGCTCCCACCTAGCCAGAATCCTACTCCACACTGATGAGGGGCAACACCCCGAAACAGCTGTATGTGGATGGATACCTGGCCTTGGTATTCCCTTGTCATATCTGTAAACTTGTAAAAGAGTTGGATATTGACTTAAAGGGCCACTTCATATGGTGGTTATGGTGTTCTCCGCAAGGAGCCACCCCTTGGCTGGGTCCTCCCCTGGAGGGATATATGGCTAGTCCTGTGTTTGAGACTCCTAACCGAGGCTCCACAGACTATATTTGCATATTCCTATATACAGTATGAGCCCACACACAGCTCCTATACATAGTATGAGCCCACACACAACCCCTATATATGGTATGAGCAAACACAGCCCCTTATATAAAGTATGAGTCTACAAAAGTCTATTTATGGCATCAGCACTACAAAGCCCCTCTATACATATTGGGCCCACACACAGTCCTCCTATATACAGTATTACCCCCCCCCTCCACATACAGTATGATTCCACACGGGCTCCCTATATACAGCCTCAGCCCCACACATCCCCCTATTCACATTGAGTTCACACACAGACCTCCTATAAACAGTATAATCCCCCATACAGTATGAGCCCACACAGGCCCCACACAGCCCCTATATACAGTAAAATCACACACACAGCCCCTTATGTACAATATGAGCCCACACAGGTCCTCTATATCCACCAGCAGGCTCCCTATACACACTGCGCTCACATACAGACCTCAAATAAACAGTATGACCCCCCACATATAGTATACGCGCACACAGTCCCCTACATACAGTATGAGCCTACACACAGGCTCTTTATATGGTATAAGCCCACACACAGCCCCCTATATACAGTATGAGTCCATACACAGCCCCTATATACAGTATGAGCCCACACACAGCCGCATACACAGTATGAGCCCACACACAGCCCCATATACAGTATGAGCCCACACACAGCCCCCTATTTACAGTATGAGCTCACACAAAGCCCCCATATACAGTATGAGACCCCACACAGTCACCTATATACAGTATGAGCCCCCACAGCCTTTCGGCTGTCTCAGTCTGCGGGCTGGACTGGAGCACCCAGAGGGCCAGATGTAGCCCGCAGGCTGCACTTTGCCCACCTCTGGGTTAAATGCTTCTTTGAAGTCACAGTGCATCTCTTGTACTACAAGTAACCCCTCAGCTGCTTATCAAATAACTTAGTAGTCAGCATTAACATTAATTATATACTTAGAGAGCCACAATAAACAGAGGAACATGCAATCCTGAGTCACACTAAGGTCTTTATGTATTTGAGCTGAGATATTGCACAATCTGATCAGCCCGACTGCTGGCATTCTTATGATGCTTCGCATGCTTTCCAAGTGTACAGGCAACTTCTTCATTACAAGCAAAACAAGAAAAATCTGAAACCTAATATCGTGCATTAATGTTCCAAATTCTGGGGTTTTTTTTCATCGATTTTAATGTAAAACAAAACATGAATATTGAGTGTTTTTAATTATATTTTTTGCAAATATATTTGGGGGGGGTTGTCTCATTTTTCATTTTGTAGTGGCGGTGCTTGACCTTTTTTGGTTAAAGAGGTTAACCAGGACTTCTTTATTTTTTACTGCTCCTGCCAACGATTCTTATGATTCTTGTGACGTCACATTGACTGAGCAGTTCCTTCTCTTCAACTCTACTCTGTCTACGGGGCGTCACAGACAATGACAGGTTGATTGAGAGTTGGCTCAGCCTAAGGCTGCCTTCACATTAGGGTATGTGAACGCAGCTTATGCTGCGTTCCCATACGCTGTCAAACGCATGCGCACTGCGTTCCTATGTTTAACATAGGAACGCATAGTGCCTGCGTTTGTCAGCGTTTGCTGCGTTCGGGTGCGGATGCGGACGATATCTGCTCCTTCCAGGGTCGCAGCATGTTGCATTTTTTGGGTGCTCGGGGACCTTGGAAAATCAGCAAGCGTCCCCAAGCACACAAAACTTGCATTGTAGTCAATGGGTCCGCAGTGTTCCGCGCTTGACAGCGCAAGAGAACGCTGAGGACCCATTAAAAAATCTCCCGGTGGCCGCCGGTGATGTCACAGGAGATCACCGACGGCCACCGGGAGATCAGCTCATCCTCTGATGATATCCTCTTCCCCGCCGGTGGTAATACCCTAGCGGTGTCGGCGGGCAGAAACAGCTGATGTGACAGCTGTTTGAATCTTCCCGCACCGACATCTCCTCTCGGTGTTGGCGCCGGAGATTCAAACAGCTGTCAAATCAGCTGTTTCTCCCCGCTGACATGTCCCGGAGCTTACCGGCGGCCGGGAGGAGGAGATCTCCGGCACTGATCTCCGCCCCCGGACACCGCCGATTGGCTGCCGGGCTGCACAGTGATGTGTACGCAGGCGGACATTCTCCGCTGCGGACACATCAAAATGACACCGCGTTTGGCTACGTTTGTGTCTGCATGCCATCAGCATGCAGACACAAACGCTAATGTGAAGGCAGCCAAATGCAGTGGGGAGACGGCTGGCAATGATGACCCATCAACTGAGCAATTTATTCCCTTCCATCACTGCCAACATCATGGGGCGTCGACATCATAGGAAATAGAGGAGAATAGCTGGCAAAATCCAAGAGAGCTTATCACAGTGCAGTAGGCACAGGTGGTTAGCAACTATCATTCGATAAGTGCTTAGCTCACAGGGAAGATTTTTAAAAAGTCCTAAGTAATCACTTTAATGATTGTCCCTAAGAATAATGCATATGAAAAACACAAAACTGTGCAGCACTCGCCTTCCTGGGGAACACCAGCAAGTCTCACTGCTGCTCCTAGTGTCTGGCATTGGGGCGGCACCAATTAGTGAGCTCAGGGGCTCTGCGAGTATAGGTCAACGGCCACTTCCAAGCCGATGAGATTACTGATAGGCGCTGTGGATGGGATATCAGCGCACAGCCAATGCCAGACACCGGGAGAAGCAGCGGAGAATCATTGTCGGACCCGGAAAGCTGAGTAATTGCTGCTGATTAAGTGCTGAACGCAAGTAAGGCTGCCTTCACACTGCATAATGTTCACATCCATGTGGATCCTTGAATTTCCAGGACCATACAGACAGGCACTGTATCTGTTCAAACTGATGGCATAACGGATCTGTACTCCGTTGACATCCATGTTATTTGACACGGACAGCTACAGATCAGTGTCGGTCCGTGGGTGTCGATGATTGTCAAGGCGGCCCAAAATTGGAGCAGTCTCCGGTTCTGGGTGCATGAAAAAAACTGACACAAACGCATCAGTGACCAAACTGATGCACACGGATGGCCATTTAGGACCAATCCATGTCCATAGGGATACAGGGGAGGCCAAAACTGATCCGTGGCTATCCGTTTTATAATAGATAGCCACGGATCAGAAATTATGCAGAGTGAAGGCAGCCTAAGGAACCACGTGTTGTTGCAGAAGATTCTGATACACACTTGCATTCACTCTGCCGTGTACCTATATGACAGGTCCAACCCCTGCAGCAGAAAACATTCCCCAAACCATGAAACGTCCTTTACCACCTTTCACTGAATTCTTAACACATTTTGGATTCAGTCTTTCCCAAGTTTGTCAATGAACATAATGTTTCCCATCAGACCCAAATAAATTTAACTTACTTTCATCACTAAAGTGAACTGTGAACCACTTCTCTATCCACACAACATGCTCCTCAAAGGTGAGTCTAGCCTTTTGATTAATTCTGCTAATGAGAGCTTTGGTGACTGCAGAGTGGGCTTTCAGTCCAAATGCTCTTAAACATTATGACACTGTATGATGAGACAAATCATTACCCTGTTCAGTGCTGAACTGGTGAGCTATTCCAGTTGCAGTGTTGAAACGATTACCCATGAGATTCTCCACATTATCCTGTCCTCTCTTGTATTGGTCTTTTAAGGGTGACCGGTCTTCTTGGGGCCTTTGAAAGAGTTTGTGATGTTGTAAAGATGCAATATTCCAACTTCTGTTGCTATGGCTGATAGGGTGACCCCTTTGGCCTTGATCTGGACAACCTGCTGCTGGAGGGTTTCAGTCACTATGGAATGGCACACCAGTAGGTGCAAATTGGAAAGTTAGGATGCCAGCTAAATAGGGTTTGTCAGCTAATTAAGGAAATTAGCACCAGGTGCCAGATTAACACCAATAACTTGCAGGTATCTGAACGTGTTCTCTAATCTTGATCATTATTCTTTTTCATTTATCTCATTTACATTTTTATTCTCTGCTTTAGAATATATTCAATTTATGAAATAAGCTTAAAAATACTGATCATTTACTCATGTTAGGATATTTTCACATAGGACAACACAATGACCTTAACATTCAGGAAACTGTGAGTTGTTCTCTAATTTTGATCGCTAGTATATATACCAAACTGCGCCCAGGAACAATCATTATCTTTATCGGGGGACACCCCTTGAAGTAAAGATCTGCTTTTATGAGGATGGGAGACTATGATTTTTTTAGTCCACTTAGACGATTAGGTGACAGATAATGGTTCGGCATTGCCGCCATGTTTACACAGGCCAATGATCGTGACCGTGTGTTTTAGAAGAACCTCTATAAGAGGCCTTGAGGCTTGGATGTCCATCATTTATGCTACCTATTAATTAAGTCCCATCCTTAGATCATTAAAGGGCCTTCACGATGTCCTAGTGCTTTGGTTTTTCAGGAAAGGTCACACAAAGGCCCCTCCTCTCTCCTTTCTAAAGAAAACAAAAAGCTTAAGGCTGGAGTAGCCCCGGGGCACTGATCAGGCACCATCATTAATGCCCCTTAACCCTGCTGTCACAATCACTTAGGGCCATGATTATGAGAGGCTGCTTTTTTGCAATAAAGCTTGGAGCCAATGGGAAAGGGGCGGCTAAAGCCCTGCGAGGATTTTGTGTGTACACCAGGTCACGTGTATACACAGCAAGTTTAGCACTGCCAGGAACAGGCTTCAGTCCCTGCCCGCCCGCCCTGTGTAAGCTGGATGACCGTGTGCCCTCCGTGCCTTTAAGAGCTGAAACCTTTTGCTCTCATGTCTAATCTGCGAAATGCTACCGTGGCCTCGGCTGCAGCATCCGAACAGGGAACGTCAGGTGAGTCTGCGCTACCGGCTCGTCTGTTCTTTGCAATGAATGACTTATGTAACAAGTGCAGAGGGTTTCCAGAGAGGATGGAGAGATCTCAGCTGACATTATTGCCTGTTCTCTACATATCGTGCAAACCTTTATAGTGGAATAGCTCTACTGATGCATATTCTCTATGCGGGATATCACAGCGGAGCTTGTCGTTTGGTACTTTTTATTACAATTCTTTCATGGCCTTCATCTTGATCTTTACGACTTGATGGATGAATGCTCTGTAGGAAGATTGATCTTGAGCAGCTTAGATAGGTCCACCAGGGTTTCTCCACTGTTATCTTGATAGTGTCCGACCATCGGGCTGCTGGTCATTTGGGGCTCCTCATTGTGAATTAGCATGTTACAACTTATTAAGTTTATGTGCAAAGATTCTGTAATTCTGGTAAACTTTTAGGGTTTGCATACGGGAGGAATCGACACTTAGGGACCAAAGATTGGAGCTGCCCTATGCCCTTTCTCATGGAGCACCCCCTGTTTTCATTCTCTGTGTCCTTCCCATATATAAGGAGAGTACAACGAGTACTCGGTATGGGGGTGACTGCATACATTCTCAAAAAAGTTGCAACTTTCTGTCGCACAATTATTTCACTGCTGTGATTTTCCGGGGGACACAGCTTAATAACAAACAATATACGATTTGTATTGAAGTCTATAGCAAGTGAATCACATGCAACTTGCAACCAAAGGCAGAAAATCGAACACATCTGAAAAAAATTGTGACCGATAGGAAATCATAAGATGTGATATTGCAACACCGTAATCTCGGATTAATGTATTATTATTAATCAGCCATCAACTCGATCTCGAGCCATAGGTTTTCTCCAAGCCTAGATGGTCCACAGGGTCGTCCAAGGCTAGATGGTCCACCCGGTCTTCCCAAGACTAGATGGGTCCACCCGGGTCTCCCCAAGGACTAGATGGGTCCACCAGGGTCTTCCCAAGACTAGATGGTCACAGGTCTTCCCAGACTAGATGGGTCCACCAGGGTCTTCCCAAGACTAGATGGTCCACCAGGTCTTCCAAGACTATGGTCCACCAGGGTCTTCCAAGACTAATGGTCCACCAGTCTTCCAAGACTAGATGGGTCCACAGGGTCTTCCAAGATAGATGGTCCACCAGGGTCTTCCCAGCTAGATGGTCCACAGGTCTTCCAAGACTAGATGGGTCCACCAGGTCTTCCCCAAGACTAGATGGGTCCCCAGGGTCTTCCCAAGACTAGATGGGTCCACCAGGTCTTCCCAAGACTAGATGGGTCACCAGGTCTTCCCCAAGACTAGATGGGTCCACCAGGTCTTCCCTAAGACTAGATGGGTCCACCAGTGTCTTCCCAGACTAGATGGTCCACAGGGTCTTCCCCAAGACTAGATGGGTCCACCAGGGTCTTCCCAGATAGATGGGTCCACCAGGGTCTTCCAAGACTAATGGTCCACCAGGGTCTTCCCAGAGTATGGGTCCACAGGTCTTCCCCAAGACTAGATAGGTCCACCAGAGTCTTCTCCAAGACTAGATAGGTCCACCAGGGTCTTCCCTAGACTGAAAGGTCCACTAGGGTCTTCCCCAAGACTAGATAGTCACAGAGTCTCCCAGACTAGATAGGTCACTAGGTCTTCCCCAAGACTAGATAGGTCCACCAGGGTCTTCCCCAAGACTAGATAGGTCCACCAGGGTCTTCCCCAAGACTAGATAGGTCCACCAGGGTCTTCACTATTCTCTTGATAGTATCAAGCCATCAGGTTTCTGGTTATACTCCTCTTCACCTTGTTCCTGGTATTCTTCCGACCATAATGTTCTTCTCCAGTCATTTGTCTCTTCGTTTGATGTGTCCAAAGTAGACAAGTCGTAGCCTGGTGATCCTTGAGTCCAGTGACTTGTCTGGCTTGATTTGTTTCAAACTTGATCTGTTTGTTCTTGTTGCCATCCATGGTATTGATAACATCCTTCTCCAGCTCCACATTTCGATGGCAATGATCCTTCATCTGTCTTGTCTCTTTATGGTCAAAGTTTCACTTCCATATGATACTACAGGACAGACCAGACTATTTACGAGCAGTGTCTTCGTCACCAGTGAAATATTCCTTGATTTGAACCCGATGCATATTAAACAAGCCTGAATATGATTTCCCAATTTTGTGAACAGTAGATGCATAAGATAATGTCACCAATTTACCCACAGCCTTATGTAAAAGCTTTCATGTCTCCAACGAGTTAAGCCACGTTGCCGAAATACCTGATCTCAGACTGCCGAATAGCAATCTCAGCTCTGCTCCATCAATACATTATACCGTTCTACCCTGACAGCATTATAAATTAACATTGGGTCCCTATTGGCATGGAATTCACTGCAGTATGGCGCCGGCCAAGCAGCGTTAATCAATTTGCCTAGCTGCGAGTTGTGAAACCGGCGACTATGCTTGTGCCAATAACGATTATGTTTTAGAGTTTCCCATATGAATGCAGTTCTGTCCTGGGCAGTTTACGGGTGTAATAAATCCCGGTGACAGGTTGGTCACCACTGACAGACACACTGGGATAAAGTGACTTTCTTAATGAGATGTGGAGCCGCAGGCCTGCACAGGGGCCTTTGCCCCAGCGGTCAGCCTGGACCCGTGTCTGTAAACAGATCCGGGGATTAAAGTCCTCACTGCCACACAGTAATCATTCAAGCATTTCTAATCGCAAAAGGCTTTACAGAGATTCAGGTTTGGAAACACAGTGATCAGCTGGATGCTTCCGCTTTGGTTTAACCCCTTAACAGTGGTTTAGAAAAAAAATATATATATGGTCGCACTTCCCCTATTTTACTTGCAGATGTGGAGGAACGGATATATCTGGAAAACGGGTCACTGCATCTCAGGGCGTCAATCGCTAACAAGGCCAAGTATATGAAGGTTTCGTCAAGGGTGTCCAATTGAGTAGTTGTCAAGTAGTTGTGCTTTCATATGGAAAGGAACATAAAGAAAAGGAGGACCACAAAAACCAGGGTCGTGTAGTCGGTTAGGCTAGGGCCACACTAGCGTTGTGGCCCCTGTACATGGGGGTCCGTCAAAAAGCAGAATTCCGGCAGCATTAACGCAGCGTTCACCAGAGTGTAATGCTGCCGATAGAGTCCTATGGGTGACGGACTCCCCCGAGCGCTTGCAAACGCCGACACATCAGTACCGGAGTTTGACATTTCGCGCTATTTCGTAGCGCATAGGAAAATGTGACTTTCCGCGTTTTCCCGTGGGCTACAAAATAGCGTGAGATTCGAAACCCTTGCAATTACATACCGGCGTTTGATGCGCTTTGGGTCCCGTCATCCATAGGACTCTATTGGCAGCGTTAGTGCAGCGTTACACTACAGTAATGCTGCCGGAATCCTGCATTTTGATGGAACCCCCAGGACGTAAGCCAAACATCCGACTCTGACACTTCAATTTCCCTGAATCCGACTCAGACCCCAACTCCATCCAAATGGACACCGACACAGACTCCATAGCCATGGCTTTGAAGCCAGTAAGCCACATATCCAACTCTGACTCCCAACTCCTCAATTTCCCTGAACCCAACTCTGACTCCACCCAAAATGAGCACAGACTCTGACTCCATAGCCATGGCTTTGAAGCCAGTAAGTCACATATCCAACTCTGACTCCCAACTCCTCAATTTCCCTGAACCCAACTCTGACTCCACCCAAAATGGGCACCGACTCCGACTCCACAGCCGTGACAAAAACAATTTTAAAAAAAAGTGCCCCTTCTGGTGGGGGTGGGTGTAGCCATCACAGCTTCCAATGTCCCATTCTGTGATTTTTGCAAATTTCCCACCTATCGTTCCATCTAAGGCCACCAGTTATGGCATCCAGGGCTGTAGAAAACCGCTTTTTCGAAGTGCTTTCTTCGACTATGTTGAAAGTAAGTACACCCATTGCCCGAGGATCAGCTTATACTTCTTTCACATACTTTCTGATAACATGAGAGGATTCAGTGAAGTGTAACATCACGATATAGAAATTTATGACATCTCATTTCCTCCTATCACTTTACTCGCTTCGAGGATAAACGAGCTGATGTGAAATTTCACCCCATATTAGAGTTATGATGAAAGAAAATCAATAAAAATGGTGATTCACCTGTTTATTTTTCCCAACCAGACATGGGACAAAGAATGCACTGTCGTCAGTGACGCCATTACAGGTGTGACAGGATCATAAATTAATTTAAAGGAAAACTCCAGTCGTTACGTAATTTTAGAATTATCACCGCACCCCCCCAAAAAGAAGGATGAAAATAAAATGCAAATATATAAATCCATAACTTTTTATTAGAAGGGTCACAGGATGCATAATTTCTCGGTATGTTCTCACTACCTCTGCTTCTGTCATTGGGTGGTGCAATGCCTTCATTTCAGCACTATCATCCCCCCTCCTACTGTATCCCCACCCGCCCCTCATAGACTGTGAGCCCCCGCGGACAGGATCTCCTCCCCTATTGTATCTGTACGCAGGGGCTGGCTGGCGACTCTAACTCCGGGTGGCAGTTTTGTTCTGCCAGCCCTTGGATGAGAACGGGGGGGGTTTGCGGTCAGACTTTTTTGGTGGACGTGCCCTCCTAAGAGCTGTCAGATTATCACAAAAAGAGTTCCTTGACAAGGTACTGTCATATATACTGGGCAGAGTGCCCTCATCTTTGAGAGAGAGAGAGAGAATCTAGAATGGAAAATGGGCTGGGAGGAGCAGTGGATTTCTTCTGAGCATGCTCAGTACCAACAACTGGATCCGGGAACCAATCCTGTTTTTTCCTGGATCCGGCTTCACAGATTCCCATGTTAACTGATACGGACTGGACCGGATTCATTTATGTCCAGTTTCGTCCGATGCGCCCAAAAACGGTGCAATCTCCGATTTTGGGACTGGTAAAAAAAAACTAATCCAGAATTGAATACACGGAACGGATGCCCATATATGACCAATACGGCACCATAGGGATGTATGGGAGGCAAAACAGGATCCTGCTCTGTTCTTTTCAAAATGGACAGAACAGGATTCCAAAAAACGTGGTGTGAAGCCGGCCTTATAGAGGTAACAGATTAAAGTTGCTACAGTAAACACCAGACTATAATAATGAATATTGGGGGCACAATGTCCATACAATAAACCGGCAATAAGCACTTGAGAAAAATATTTTATAGCCTTTTTTAGTGATATTTTAAAATAATTCAGAGGAATTAATCATGATGCTTTAAGGCAGAGGTCCCCAATGTCAGTCCTCGAGGGCCGAACCAGTGCAGGTTTTCAGGATTTCCTTACTATTGCACAGGGATTGGAATCATTGCCTGCTGTGCAATACTAAGGAGATCCTGAAAACCTGCACTGGTTCGGCCCTCGAGGACTGACATTGGGGACCTCTGCTTTAAGGACTTGGGGCATGCAGTCAGACTCATACCATAAGGGCAATCTCGGAGACAATCATATATTTCTGGAACTTGATGGTTTATGGGAATTACTCATAATTGCAGATATGGATGATAATGTCCTCACCTGATATAACCCAGCTTTAATTCACACTGAAACATCCTCAGCTAGTTAATAAGATAAATTAGTGGAGAAGACTGATATGAAAGGAGACAAATAGTTAGAATCCACCTCCCCTTTGTTTTACAGGACCTTAGTAGCTTTCATTAGTTCTCCCAATACTAGAGGTGAGCAATTCAATTCGCACTGTCCTGGTCCAGCGTCCAGTTGGGTTTTATATGGGTAGTGAGTCTTCATTTCTTTGTCGGAAAGCCTGATCATCTCATCTTAGAGTTCTTTGCGACTTTGTCATTGCGTCATGGGGCCAAGGGGTCACCTGGGGCGCTGAGGATGCCAGTATCAGAAGAAAAGCGGCTGCCATGGAGGACCAAACTGGGCGCTAGATTAGAACAGTGTGAATCAAATTGGACATGTCTACGACAGTAGTAAGAAAAGTAAAAATTTTACTGAACCAATCCTATACCCAGTGCAAATTATTTGTGGTTTCTTCCAGACGCGTTGCCATTATAGACTATTCATTCATTTCATTGAGACTATGTTACAATACCACACATTGGGGTAATGCAGTCATATTTTTCTATTCCTCTGAAACCCCTTTAATGAGTATATATTCATCACTAGGGCTTGGGTTCTGCATATGTATTAAGGGTCAAATACCAGCCATATCCCACCGTCAAGTACCGGCCATATACCACTAGTAGGACTCTGACCTCCTCAACTATGTTTAAGCAGCACAGGACCTTTCGGATCAGGCTACATGACAGTCATGGGTGTAACTCAAAAGTAGTTTAGCACTATGAACATTGATGGTTCTTGGGTTGCAGAAAATGATGTCAACTGATAGAAACCAAGATTGTTTTTTGGTAGTCATAAGCATTAAAAGTCTTATGGTGGGTTTACACACACCAACCTATCTGTCCAACTTCTGACCAACTTACTGGTTGCAGTGAAATCATGGACACATTGCTCCATTTGTACACAGCCACAAAATAGAGCAATGTGTCCATGATTTCACTGCAACCAGCAAGTTGGTCAGAAGTTGGACAGATAAGTTGGGGTGTGTAAACCCACCATTACATGAGGTACACTTGAGACTACCAGAGCATACAACCGTTCCCAGCAAAAAAAAACTGAATTTAGGGTTTCCGCCAAGACCTAAAAATGTTGTCAATATCTCGTAAAGAGTGCTGTGTAGTAGACATTAGTTTTACTGAGTTCCGTTTTGACTCTTGTAAATTGAAGAAGCGATCTCCTAAATGAAACCTTACACTTTGCCCCCAGGAGATCCTGAGCGACTCTTCCTCCAGCTTGATTTTCACGCTCTGTGATCCCAGTGGCCTCCACCTGCTCGGTTTCATTTTGGAGAACATAAATGGACGGCAGCTGATTATTACAGGGATTGTTTGAGTAGATGAGACAGAAGCTACAGGTAGCCTGGAGGTAACACAATTTGACTGCGAGAGCACATATTTGGCATACCCCAGAGATCAGCGTCTCTTTTCAGCTATGTGGAGCTCTGCTACAACAATATTGACTTGAACAGCGACAATGAATTTGTTGATTCTGAACTCTTTGGCAGAAGTAATCCTTCACCGCAGAGATTGTCTCCCATTCAGCTGATCAATGAATAATGTACCTGGAAGACTTTTCCATGTTTGCTTAACAGAGTTCTTACAAAAGCATCTTGTACAATTGAGAGGAATGAAGAATAGACATCACAAAAAAAATGTAGTTATATGTAACCATGTTCACTGGTTAATAGTGGCATCATACAGTCCTACATTGAAATGACCGGGTGGTCAAAGTGAGGCCAGGATGACGCAGAAAACCACAAGGTCATGCAAGTTTGCAAGGCTTTCAATAAAGGCCCCGTCACACACAACAATATCGGTAACGATATCGTTGCAACGTGACCGGTTTGGTGACGTTGCAGCGATGTATAAACAACATTGTTGCGTATGACACCTATCCACAATCAACGATGAGTCGTTGATCGTAGATTTATGAACCGATTCATAAATCTATCGTTGGTCGCCTGCTGAACGCGCAGCATCGCTGCGTGTGACAGTGGGAGACCAACGATCAGCAAGCACCCAGCGCCGCACAGCAATGCTGGGAGCTAAGCATTAAGCGCCGCGTTACCCGCTGTTTACCTTGGATACCAGCGTTTTCTCTAGTCCAGATCGCTAGCAAGTCTGCCTGTGTGATCCCGATCGTTGGTGGGATCGTTGGGACATTGAAGGGTGTAACGGGCCCTTAAACCTACAAAACCAGGCAACCATTGTCAATCAACAATGAATGTTTAAAGTCAATGTGAAAACCACAAAGACTTGCATGGACACAGTTGGTTGTCTACTGGCCCATCATCTCAGCCGACTGGTGGTGACTACATGGTGTTCCTGATTCATGACCATCACTTTGAGGGGGTATTTACACTGGATAATGTCTTGGAACACTTCTTTCCTGATAATTGGCCAGTATAAACAGGTTGCCGATCAACCAATGAACGAGCAAAATGCTCTTCAGTTGGGTAAAATGAGTATTAAGCTTGCTTAAAAATCATCGTTCTTGGCAGCACATTGGACTGTGTAAACGGGACGTGTGCTGCTGAGTACAATGCAGCCTATACGCACAAAGCGATCCATTCCCAATCATTCTGCACTCATCGGAAGCGCAGTTGGGCTATTTGAACAGACTATTAAAGATTAACAGCCACAAGTCGTGCAAGGTAAATTCACCTTAAGGCTCTGTTTAGACGCGGTGTAACTTCCGCGTATTCCTTCTTTTACCCGGCACATTTGAGCGCTCGCGTAAAAGCAGTGTCAAAGGTGGATACGTCTTCCAGCAAAAGCTATAGCCGCGTATTTTTGTGCGCACGCTTTCACTGCAAATGCGCGCGCGCAAAAAGAATTGCCATGGCAATTCTTTGCCCTTTTTTACAGCACACTTTTCCCATAGGCTACATATTGAAAAGCGTACTGGGAAAAGTGCGGCGTCTACATGCATAAAAGCGCCACTGCAAAATACGCGGCCAAATACGCCGCGTGTGACCGTAGCCTAATGCAGCCAGATGTATCTACCCCAATCAACACATACACATAAAAGTGTGATCCAATATCCAAGTTTATTTTTAATGTACAGAGGGTAATGAGTTTATTCCCTGGGAAACAATAATCTAGCATGTTGTCCCGATGCTCACACACACATTAGATTGTTGGTCAATCTCACCTGAACTGATTTTGGTCATTCTACAAATGGTTAGAAAAACAGAATGTCTCAAAAGAAAAAGACAAAAAGACAACAGAAAACAGTAACCAATTATTAAAATCCCCTCTGGTGGCCACCGCCTGTTAAAATTAGTTTTACAGGTTGACAACCATGACAAACTGCACCAGCATGGAGCTAATGATCTATTTCACTAATTTAGGGTGGTTTCACACTGCCGTTTTTTGCCATCAGTGTGAATCCGTCACAAACTGGGTGCACCCACATCCATTTTCGGCCACATTGACTTTCAAAGGGTCGGAGACACTTGCGAGTGCATCCAGTTGTGTATGGTCCCGCCCTGGATCCGAATAAATGGAGGTGTCCACAGATTTTTCATGCAGACAAAATCTACATCTTGTTGGGATTTTGTTTCTGTGAAAAAAAATGTGAATTCCTGAGACGTCTGTGATCTCTGAACTGCGCATGCGCACAACTAACCACCGGATGCCTGTCAAACATGAAACCGGATTCTCCCATGAGGGGTGCGGGTGCATCCAGTTTCATCATTGCGGGGGAATCTGGGCTTTTCCTGCATGCCTCTGGATTAAAAAAAATGACTGTGTGAAACCAGCCTTATACAGCATCAAAATATTCTGGATCACTTTACAGACATTGCTATCACTCAGTATCTCCAGTGGAGCTCCCAATCTAAATTCCCTATGAACATGTTTTGAAGTAAAGACCCCCCCCACACCCCAAACTCATTAGACTAATGTACGCCATACTCGCCGATATCGACTGGGTGATCCAACAATCTAATGTGTATGGGGCGCCACTCAACATATTGCCATGGTAAATGTTGGTTGGACTTGTCCAATTTAGTACTGGCCAGCAAATGGGGGCCTTAAAAGAGAAAGGAGAGGAACCTCATGCAAACACAAGAAGATCATACTAACTTAATGCTGTGGTTGCCGATGGTCTGAGTTGAAACCAGGGTCCCTTTGGTGCAAGTCGTGCTAATAACTGATGTACCATGTAACCGCTGCAGCCAATTACTAATATTAGTCACATGCCATACTTAATGTGTTTTTCTTATTTTAGGATGTTTGCTACTACTTTTTACCATTTTTCCCTCCCCAACTGGACAACTCCTTTAATGTCTATAGCAAAATTTTAGGAATCTATGTAAATTCATTGGCTTTGATGCCTATCAAGATTTAGATAAATAATATTAACCAGTTTTAAATAAGCGAAGCCTTCGCTTTGTATGCCTACATATGACTTGTTTAACATAAAGCGGTCACTACGGCTGGATAAACTTGTTTTTTTTAACTTTGTTCTACTCTTTTTTTGTGTGCTTAGCATAACAGGGGCGTGGAGCTAAAATAATGGCAACCACAGACAGGCTTTCCCACCGATTGGCTTTGATGATAATGGGTGGGAAATTAATCTCAGCCCTCCGGTAGGCATCACCCTTCCCTTTCTTGCAGAGGACAAGCTTGTGTTGATAGGTCAGATATTATTAATATACATATAGAAAATTACCATATATTGATAGAGTCTAAAGGGGTGGTTTATTAACACCCACATAACAATTGTTAGGTTTTTTCATTGTGATAGACAAATTACTCCATTACTGGTATTAACCATATACATTTCAGATTCAGTGAAGCATTTCCCCTACTTGCACTACCTGTAATATGGGATCTGTATAGCATGTTGGCTAATGACATCTTCTTGAAAACTCAATAGTCTTTTTCTGGGTCAAATATTTTAATAAATATAGACCACGGTCCTTTTTATTCCACAGTTGGCCTTTGATGCGTGTGATAATCACACAATCTCATGGGTAAATAATAAATCACAGATTGGTGAGTGTCCGGCTTCTACAGTCTCTACTGAACGCCAGATTGAGGTGATGGCTTGGTGGAGTAAGCGTCCCTTTAGCCACAAATAATATGGCTTGGAGGAGTATATATTGTGTGTTGGTCAAGAATGCACCTACCTCTTCATTCAATGCTGTCTGATGGACTGTTTTCATTACTGCTATAAACATAGATTGAGCCGATACCGCACTTGCTCCACCGCTGCCCCATTCAAATTCCTTCTAGCAAATATTTCAGGATTCCTCATTTTGGCAAAAATCCCCCAGTGAGGTTTCATTTATCATCTGTATTGAAAATGAATGCCTCTGTAACACAACTGACCGAGCTCCGGGCCCTTCTCCTATGGCTACCTGTCTTCGCTGTGGACCACACTGTATTTCATAGTTTTCCGTCTAACTCAAGTGGAGTCATCACCTAAGGCCTTTTAAGACCAACTCTCTCACCCGTGCACATTTGAGTAATGAGTAAGATAGTATACAATTACCTTGTGCTTCAGAGATAGCCTCATCAGTTTTTATTCCTTGCAAACCCCTATAGTTTCTAAAAATCCATTATCTTCTTTGCTCAGACCTGCTGGTTAACCCTTCGTCTGCTGTAAACAAACCCTTTTCTTGATTTGTTCATATTTCAAAGGCTGCTGCATTCAAGTTAATCTTCTCATTACATAAGTTTACTTCATCATCTCTGCTGCCAGTGGATATCCACTTCTTTACTGATTAACTCTTTGCCTATTGTAAGCATAACTCTCCTCTAGACTTTTTCACTTGACCCTGTATCAATTCCTGGACTAACTACACTTGTTCCATCCCATGTCTACTGCTGTGCCCTGCTCTGCTTGCCTGCCTCCGATCCAGCTTACTCCTTGGACCTGGTCCTCGCTGTTCCATAGGCCATCCAAAAAGTCCTTCTCATTGTCATTGCCTTTGGTTCATGTATTCACCTTGACCTGCAGCTTAATGAAGCAACCTCACCAAGTCAAAGCTAACAGTTTCTTATCATATATCTTCAGGAGTGCTCCTCAGGCTGATGTGGAGGGAACTCCTGATTGACTGACTGTTCAGGTCAGTAGTATCGGAAGTGAAGTGGGACTTAAACAGGCCATGATTAATCTCCAACAGTCCACTGCAGCAAGCCTGGCCTGTGTCCATTTAGCGCTTGAACACTCAGTAGTAAAGTGCTTATGTTCGGCAACATGTATAGTTATGGATATAGGGTTCTTTGGACTTTTCAAACGTATTTGACGCTATCCCACACAGATGCCTAATGGGTAAATTAAGGTCTATAGTAGTGATGAGTGAGAACTACCATGCTCGGGTGCTCGGTACTCATAGCAAGCAGATAGACACTCAGATGGGCGTCACTTGTATAATGGAAGTCAATGGGGAACTTGAGCATTTTTCAGGAAGATCTTCTAGAAAGATGATAGAGTTTCCCATGACTTCGGTTATATTCGGTACTTGAGTCATGCCCTTCGAAGTGTCTGACTGCTCATTACGAGTGCCGAGCACAGTAGTGCTCATTCATCTCTAGTCTATAGGCTTTAAATGTAAGGTTTGTAATTTATTTGAAAACTGGCTGAAAGACAGCACAGTGGTCGTGGTTGTACCTCAAAGTTCAATGCCAGATTGGTTATTATTAAACTTATTTATTAATGGCTATAGAAGACTGGATTATTAGTGTGCTTTCAATTTATGCAGATGACACCATACCACGTAGTATATAGTACAGTATAGGAAGAATAATAATAGATTACAGGCTGACTCGTACACTTGGCAGATGAGGTTCAAAGTGGATAAATGTTAAGTTATGCATATTGGCAACAATAACCTGTTTGTGCCATATGTTCTATGAAGTGTAAAACTAGGAGAGTCACTTGTAGAGAAAGATCCGGTTGTACTTGTAGATCCCAGACTGAGTAACAGAGGGCAATGTCAATCAGCGGATTCTAAACCCAGCAGGATATTGTCATGTATTTTTTTTTTTTACAATCTTTTTTTATTATTAATGACTTTTTCTCTCATAAAATACTATCAACCAAGATATCCAACGGATCACAATATCAAATGGCATCATACAATGGGAAACATCATGACACAATATATAGCCCCCCTCTACATCCTATGCCCTCACATTAGATATACTGACCTTCTCTTCACTGTCATCATGTCCAACTCAAGCCTTTTTGGACTCCCTACATCTCATTCAGTAGATACCATTTGGTATGTGTGAAGAATAACATTACTTGCTTTATCTCTACCCTTGAACACTTGTTATCAATGAGTTCCTTCCACTTTTTAAAGAGCCTTTCTGTTAAGCTACTTTTGCTCCTACATTGCCATGTATTAAAGGAGGAATGGCCTTGTGGGACAGAGACATAATATTACTACTTTACAAAGCATTCGTACTATTTCATTGAGTATATTAGTTCATAGGAAGGATACTTTAAAGCTGAAAAAGTAAAAAGAAGAGCCATAAAACTTAGAAGAGGCATGGGGGATCTTATCTATGAGGAACTATTACGAAGAGAAGTCGAAGGTTACCTTGTGCACGTACATAAATGACCCATACAAGAAGTATAGTAATAGCCATTTTATATAAAATTGCCTCAAAAGACAAGTGGGCACCTCCTCCATCTAGGAGGAAAAGAAAGGTGCCAATTTCACAGGAGTCGAGAGTTCTTTACCATGAGAACTAATTGGTGAAACCACCTACGTCAAGGGACACAGAAGGGACTGTTGATGGTAAAAAAAAAAAGGGAAAAAAATAAAATACTTGTGATGTAAATGTAAAAAATTCTTGCTCCGAGTGTCAATCCAGTTGATCAAAAGTAGAGTTTAGAAGTGAGGATTGAGATCTGTGCTGCTGTGGAATTAAGAATTTGCACAAGAATTCTTCAAATCGATTAGGATACGCGTTTCGTAGCATGCTGGCTGCTTTTTCAAAGTAAAGTCATCATGATTTTGCCCTGAAGTAGCGAGCATGCTATGAAAAGTGTAGGATAATCATTTTGAACATAATTTATGCAAATCCTTAATCCCACAGGAGAGCAGGATCTGAATCCACACTTCTCAATTCTAGTTTGATTCATAAACAGGTGGATCTTTGAGGCAGTCGATGATGCCTTCATGGTGGTTGTGACCGTTCACTATTAAAAGTGAGCCTAAAGGCCCCGTCACACACTACAATATCATTAACGATATTGTTGAAGTGTCACGGGTTTTGAGACGTTCAAACGACGTCGTTTCATATCATTGCATGTGACACGTCGATACGACCTGCGATAAGTCGACTGATTGTTGATCGCAAGTCTATGAACCGAACCATGAATGAGTCATTGATCATCTGTCCAACGTGCAGCATCGGGGTGTGTGACACCTTGATAACGATGTCGTTTACAACTTCGCCTATTCATAACTGAAGGACGTAAGCAACCAAACGACGCAAGTAAAGTTCACTTGTCGCAGAATCGTTCTCGATATCAGTACGTGTGACACCTCACTAGCGATCATTGAACGTCGTTCCTGCAATGTAGGGCAAGTCGGATCGTTGGCCGGTTCGCCGCGCATTGAAGCGTGTAACCCGGCCTTAACCTATTAGTCCTTGTGTTTATAACTATCATTATTATTGATAAAGGATCTCATACCCGAAACGCTGCCACACCATTGGGCTGTTTTGGACAATAAAAAGTTTTTGTGCTGTTCCTATTTTTATTATATCATTATTATTATTATTTATTTATAGAGCACCATTGATTCCATGGGGCTGTACATGAGAAAGGGTTACATACAAACAAGTTAAAAATACAACAAACAAGCTTACAGTGACAGGCCGATACAGAGGGGAGAGAGGACCCTGCCCTTGTGGGCTTACATTCTACAGGGCAATGGGAGGAAGACAGTAGGTTGGGTCTGCTTGGGTGGTGGTGGAGCGTCAGGTCTAGTGGTGGTGGAGCGCCGGGTCCACTGGTGGTGAGGTGGCACAGTGGTCATTGTAGGCTGTAGGCTGTTCTGAAGAGATGGGTTTTCAGGTTCCGCTTGAAGGTTCCGAGTGTAGGGGACAGTCGGACGTTTTGGGGTGCAGAATTCCAGAGGATGGGGGATGCTCGGGCTAAGTCTTGCAGGCAGTTAGATAAGGAATGTACAAGTGTGGAGGAAAGGGGGAGGTCTTGGGAGGATTATGAGTTGGATGATATCAGGAGATTAGTTCAGAGATATATGGGGGAGACAGATTGTGGACCGCTTTTTAGTCAATGTCAGTTTGAATTGGATACAATGTTGAATTGGGAGCCAATGGAGGGATTTGCAGAGGGGGAAGTAGAGGAATAGCGAGGAGAGAGGTGGATTAGTTGGGCAGCAGAGTTAAGGACAAATTGGAAAGTTGCAAAAGTGTTAGCAGGGAGGCCACAGAGGAGATTGCAGTAGTCGAGATGGGAGATTATGAGGGCATGCACTAGTACGGTAGTAGATAAGACCCTATTTTGCGCTTTGTCTTTACAGTTACTTTGAATGCAGGTGATCGACACTCGGGCTCAAGAATGAAAAAAACTTGCATTCTAAGGCAGATTTGATCATGCATTATGATTGCACCTATCTTTTTCCATCTCTTGGTTAGACTTGATGGACGTGTCTTTTTTTCGTTCAAAACAAGCAGATAGGTTCCCTTTAATGATGATTTAAACTAAACATGTTTCATCCTTTCCTTGCATTGTGGAGAGACTGGTACTAGAGACGTCTGCGTTACATATCTACTATGGCAGGAAATGGAAGAGAGCAGTTTGGAGAGCATCAGGCACCTGTGTGTCTGCCTCTTCTTCTAATCTCATCACTTTGTGAGCCATTCCCCATTCTTGTAAACAGTCGATAGGGAGTGGTTAATGTTCGCTGCCAAGTGAGGCTGAAACTTTGTGAGCAGCATATGGGCTGGAAAACAAGTGCAGCTCGCGTGGAGATGTTTTACCAGCAGCATGCAACAATCAGCTCCACACTGCTCAGAAACAAGAGAGGAGGACACAGTCCGCTCAGGAAACGTATCAATTTCCTTCCTATATGAAACTCAATTGCACAGCAGAGTCTTGGCCATGAGGCGCGCTCAGCACAAGGTAAGAGATCACCCATAGCGGTCTCGAAATCAATCATCCACTCTTTAAGGAATTATTTATCGTCTTTTTAAGACTTCCAGCAGAATTTAGGAAAGTTTCCAGTTGCACCCGAAGGGTCAATCACTGAATAAGCAACGATTCATTCCAGACTCTTGTTGTAAATATTATGTGCACTGTCAAGAATGGTCATCATAGCAAGTCACGTCAATGGGGCTAAGCTGCAATACCAGGCACAGCCATTGGAGTTCAGTGGTGCTGTTTCTCGTAAGGAAAAATCTAATTTTTTTCTATTCTCGTACATCTTTTGAGTAAAGTGTTAATGTAATTTACTAAAAGAAATGGCTGACGGACAATTATGCTGTAATGTAATATAGTCTTTGTGCAAATATGATTCTAGAAAAATAAACTTGCCTATACGTTTATGGACCACATACAAGGAAGGGACCTGCTTTACTGATCTTTGCCATACGGTGTTGACTGTGACAGCTATTACTCCTGACACTCCAAATGATTCCAGGGGAATGTAGCTTCCAGACACTTTTGGTGGCAGCTTATCTCATGAGCACAGGATTTAATGTGTTCATCTTCTGACATCATCTGTCTGGGGGGAAACATCAGGAGAACATAAGAGAGTTGGCCAGTGCTGCCGATATCTGAATTTAAAGAGAATTTCAATGGTTTCTCTGCAAAAAGGATTAGATTTCTCACTACTAGGATGTAAATGTAACACCAGTCCCCTTTGGTCGGGAATCCTAGAGACATCTACTGCTTTCAATTATGTCTTTTTGTTACACGTGGAATTACTTTACTACTAGTCATGAGCGAGCAGTAAGGTCTTCGGGTTTGGATATATAGTGATGAGCGAGCAGTAAGGTCTTCGGGTTTGGATATATAGTGATGAGCGAGCAGTAAGGTCTTCGGGTTTGGATAGCTCTAACTGAACACGTTGAACTGTTTCAGTATTCGGATCCGAGTGAGTTCCCCATTGACTTACACTGGATTCGTTACTCATTCCGAGTATTGAAACAGTTCAAAGTATTCAGTTAGATCTCCCTGAATCGGAAGATCCTACTACTCGCTCATCCCTATTTACTACCCGTCCCAACAAACCATACTCTGATGGGAAGAATACTGGGATGAATGTATGGAAGAATCTATGAGCAGATATTGAAGGTCTGAATGGGAAGAAGGGGATTTCAAGACATACCGTACATATTCGATTGACTTCGATTTGATAATAGTTACAGCAAAATAGATGACATTCTAATAAACCTCATCTAATGCCTTCATATGCGGCGCTGATTTTAACGTCAAGGCGTGTCAACCCTTCGTGCGGATTTCACCCTTTGCAACATGTACAATTGGCATCGAATCTATGACAAGATTTGCATTCAGATTTTGTTCTAGATGTGGATCGGAGAAATCCATGGTGGATTCTCGCTGCCTATAATGCAAAAGGTAAAACCCCCCAATGTATCCAAAACACAATCTGCTGTAAAATCTGCACATCACACATGCAGATTTTGTAACAGAACCGTCACGAGATCTGGCCTTCCCAAAATAGTTGTGCCAATTCCATTGGATGTTGTATTGTCTACTAACGCAATTGGGTAGCACCATACATTCATAGGGGCTCCAGATCCCACCCTATAGGTTCGGTGTATGAGACTTGGAGACTCCTATTCCAATTGTTCTATCGTTTTACCAATTTTCATTGGTATGTACAAAGTAACTCGGATGTGGATATGAATTTATTAAAACAGGCAGCCAAGTGAGGCTCCATGAACAGCGTAACCCGAGGTCAATGTTATTACTGAACATTTTTAGCGCTACATTAACTCTGTGACTTCATGTTCTTTCTTATTTGCAACTTGCATCATTAGCTTTGGCACCATAAAAGTGCACCGGCTGAACAGACGAGGACAGGAGTGGTATATGGGTCAGCTACGTTATAAAGTCCCTGTTCTTCCGAGAGATCGCATGGCACAGGTTTCCAAGTACGCATGAATTATTAAGTGTTAGTGTTGCATAATTAAATCCCTCATAGTTATATTTCTGCTGGATTTTATTGTCAAAACTGCCTTACAAGTTGGAAATACAAAGCGAAGATGAACTTTCCTTGTGTACTACATTGGTAATATTTGGGTAGGTTCTGCTGTGATGCTTCATCTCGAATGTGTAAATTCAGTGGCGGACCTTGACCCCAGGGGGCCCTGGTGCAGGCTTGGTGAGGACTGGGGGGATTGGTGCTGGCGGCCGTCAGTGAGGAGCGGGGGGGGTGTATGGGGTGCTGGCGGCCTTCAGTGAGGAGCGGGGGAAGGGGTGCTGGAGGCCGTCAGTGTGGAGCGGGGGGGGCTGCTGGGCCACGCATTCTTGGGAGCCGGGGCGGCAGAGGGGCAGAGGAGTGGAGGGGCGGGATCAGGCAAGGGAAGCAGGAAGCTTCCTGCTTCCCTTGCCTGACCCTCCTCCCCTCTGTCATCGGGTTACGGGGTTCGGCTGGAGGCCCCCCTGCAGGCCTGAGGGGCCCCCTAGCCGGTCGGGGCCCTGGTGCAGCTGAACCAGCTGCACCACGGTAGGTCCGCCCCTGTGTAATTTCCTAATACAAGATCTATAGAACATCCTTCTTGTCCATTGAATTCCATGGACCTGCTTATAGGAGTCATTGAGGAATTGAAAATAAATAACAAAGCTAATCATTTATTAAAGATGCTCAACTTTAAAGGAAACATGTCCCATAGAAAAACCCAGGAGATCTGCAGATTGATATTTAGGGGTAATTCATTCAATTGAGCTTTAACTCATTGTGGGTTTAGGAGTCCAGTGGGAGGTCCTACAGTGATTGGCTTGCATTTCTTATGTCTGTGGGCAGAGATACCTGTCAATCATTGATCAGGGCTGCCCATTTGACTCTTCGTGACACAATGAGCAAAGGTTCAAATGAATAAATGACGACAGTTTAATTTATCTCACCCACTCAAGTCTACATGAACCTGCTCATCTCATTTAGCACTAAAACAGAGGTCCCCAACCTTTCTGACCTTAAAAGCCAAGTTCACTTCTGAAAGAGAGTCGTGAGCCACATCCAGCTCCCGCCCGCCTCACAGTAGTGGCACACAGAGACCCCATTACCTGTATAAAGACAGTCAAAGCTGTTCCATAGAGATAACACTGAGGCAGTATACCAAGATCCAGGAGTTCCTACCTTACCTCCATTCAGATCTACTCTTCTGTATGGAGCTCCTCACAAAAGTCACCATAGCTGTTTGGTAGACCTGGTGCTAATGTACCAAGATGGAGGACAGTCATGATCCACATAACTGGACAGTATTTTCAGCTTCATGGGGTTTCTTAAATTTACTATTGTCAAAATGGATGAAGAAGATTTCTGATGTCAGACAAAAACACCTGACAAAGGGGACGGTCGTAACCAAAAGAGATTGTATGTTTATCACCTTATAATAAAGAGGTTTTCTCATGGTCGAACACCTGACATCATCTTTATTGGATAAGGCTCCAAGTGGGTGACACCCAGTGGCGTAACTTGGAGCTCATGGGCCCAGCTGCAAAAGCTCCAATGGGGCCCCCAATTATTGCAAATCCTTGATAGCATTAGTGTTTTTCTATAGCCAAAAGGGCCTTTTGGGGCCCCCTAGGCTCCAGGGCCCGGGTGTGATCGCAACCCCTGCACCTATTATAGTTACGCCCCTGGTGACACCTCTTTCTACATCTACTTCCTAACAAATCAAGACAGGCAACCGGAGAGGGGAGGTTTGGCAAGCTGTCCATCATCTGGCTTATGATAGATGCTAATTGGTGTGCGTCTTATCATAGACCTAGTAGTTACCATATTTTCTTCTAGGAGGTGTTTAACTATAAAGTGCATTTACATTAACTATTGAAACACCTACTGGTAATAACATCAGATTGGAGTCCGTCATTTTTACTGCCCTCAAGTAAGCGCCAGTTCGACTTTGAGCTAATGGCCTGGCAAATCGGAGACAGATTAGGGGATCTGGTGTCTGATAATTACTATAAAAATACTCTCGTTGTTATGCAGTGTCCCTAGCAGCCAGTCTGACTCAAGTTAGGCTGGTTTCACACTGCGGTTTTTCACTGATCAGGTTCGATCAGGTTTGTGTGCCAAAACCAGGAGAGGAACCAGGAGAGGAACTTGCAGAGAAAAACTATAATTGAAAGACTGACACCTGTTTTAGGTTTTGGAGTCACTCCTGGTTTTGAAACACAAAACCTGATCGAACCTGACCTGATCTGACCGCAGTGTGAAACCAGCCTT
Source organism: Allobates femoralis (assembly GCA_033576535.1). Taxonomy (NCBI): domain Eukaryota; kingdom Metazoa; phylum Chordata; class Amphibia; order Anura; family Aromobatidae; genus Allobates; species Allobates femoralis. Next base: position 200,822,913 of record JARQOC010000011.1, on the reverse strand, counting down.
AGACTGTCATTGTGCCAACTACCTAGTGGGAAGTGAAAGGAGGTGGGGGTTGCCACCAAACCCCACAAATGTTTTTTCTATTGATTGTAGAAGCAGGATAATAGAGACTTGAGATATGTACTTTATTAGTCATGTTAATGAAGGTAGCAAGATATGAAGATAAGAGAGTCTTCTTCTTCAGGCCCAATTCTTCCTCATCAACCAATAGGTCCTCTTCAAAGGGAACCTGTCATGTCATTTTGTGACATTAAAATGCCCCCTTTGTGCTTTAAATTCTGTAATGTGTACCACTAAGGGCCCTTTCACACTGGGGTTTTTTAGAAAATGTGGCAGTCGTGGTAAAAAAAACTGCATCTGGCGCATTTTCCGCCCAACGGCCGCACTTGCGGCAATCCCCATGCATTATCTATGGGGCTTGCGGTAAGTGTGCGGCAAGTGCGGTTCTGGCATTTGCGGCAGCGAAAAAAACGTGGTCAGCGGCGGTTTTTTCCCGGCCACAACTGCCGGAATCGCACTTGCCGCACACTTACCGCAAGCCCCATAGACAATGCATGAAGCTTGCCGCAAGTGAGCCGCAAGTGCGGCCGTTAGGCGGCAGATGCGGTATTTTTACCTCGACTGAAGCATTTTTCAAATAACTTCAGTGTGAAAGGGCTCTAACATGGTTTTCTGAAAACAAATTCCATGTATTTATCTTAAAAAAATACCTTATATGGGATGTGACTGCACACACATACCTGGCTTCAGTCATATGGGAGGTGACTGCACACACATACCTGGCTTCAGTCATATGGGAGGTGACTGCACACACATACCTGGCTTCAGTCATATGGGAGGTGACTGCACACACATACATGGTATCAGTCATAGGGGAGGTGACTGCACACACATACCTGGCTTCAGTCATATGGGAGGTGACTGCACACACATACCTGGCTTCAGTCATATGGGAGGTGACTGCACACACATACATGGTATCAGTCATAGGGGAGGTGACTGCACACACATACCTGGCTTCAGTCATATGGGAGGTGACTGCACACACACATACCTGGCTTCAGTCATATGGGAGGTGACTGCACACACATACCTGGATTCAGTCATAGGGGAGGTGACTGCACACACATACCTGGCTTCAGTCATATGGGAGGTGACTGCACACACATACCTGGCTTCAGTCATATGGGAGGTGACTGCACACATGCCTGGCTTCAGTCAAATGGGAGGTGACTGCACACATACCTGACTTCAGTCATAGGGAGGTGACTGCACACACATACATGGTATCAGTCATAGGGGAGGTGACTGCACACACACATACCTGGCTTCAGTCATATGGGAGGTGACTGCACACACATACCTGGATTCAGTCATAGGGGAGGTGACTGCACACACATACCTGGCTTCAGTCATATGGGGGGGTGACTGCACACACATACATGGTTTCAGTCATATGGGAGGTGACTGCACACATACCTGGCTTCAGTCAAATGGGAGGTGACTGCACACATACCTGACTTCAGTCATAGGGAGGTGACTGCACACACATACCTGGCTTCAGTCAAATGGGAGGTGACTGCACACACATACAGTACATACCAAGAGTGTGCAAAGCAGTAATCAAAGCAAAAGGTGGCTACACTGAAGAACCTAGAATATAAGACATATTTTCAGTTGTTTCACTGTTTTTTGTTAAGTATATAATTCCACATGTGTTAATTTATAGTTTTGATGCCTTCACTGTGAATCTACAATTTTCATAGTCATGGAAATAAAGAAAACTCTTTGAATGAGAAGGTGTGTCCAAATGTTTGGTCTGCACTGTACCTGGCTTCAGTCATATGGGAGGTGACTGCACACACATATCCGGCTTCAGTCATATGGGAGGTGACTGCAAACACATACCTGGCTTCAGTCATATGGGAGGTGACTGCACACACATACCCGGCTTCAGTCATATGGGAGGTGACTGCACACACATACCTGGCTTCAGTCATATGGGAGGTGACTGCACACACATACCCGGCTTCAGTCATATGGGAGGTGACTGCACACACATACCCGGCTTCAGTCATAGGGGAGGTGACTGCACACACATATACCTGGCTTCAGTCATATGGGAGGTGACTGCACACACATACCTGGCTTCAGTCATATGGGAGGTGACTGCACACACATACCTGGCTTCAGTCATATGGGAGGTGACTGCACACACATACCCAGCTTCAGTCATATGGGAGGTGACTGCACACACATACCTGGCTTCAGTCATATGGGAGGTGACTGCACACACATATACCTGGCTTCAGTCATATGGGAGGAGACTGCACACACATACCTGGCTTCAGTCATATGGGAGGTGACTGCACACACATACCTGGCTTCAGTCATATGGGAGGTGACTGCACACATATACCCGGCTTCAGTCATATGGGAGGTGACTGCACACACATACCTGGCTTCAGTCATATGGGAGGTGACTGCACACATATACCCGGCTTCAGTCATATGGGAGGTGACTGCACACACATAACTGGCTTCAGTCATATGGGAGGTGACTGCACACACATACCTGGCTTCAGTCATAGCGGAGGTGACTGCACACACATACTTGGCTTCAGTCATATGGGGAGGTGACTGCACACACATACCTGGCTTCAGTCATATGGGAGGTGACTGCACACACATACCTGGCTTCAGTCATATGGGAGGTGACTGCACACACATACTTGGCTTCAGTTATATGGGAGGCACTTTTACGTACTGTCACTTAAAGCGAACCTGTCACCCCCTCCAGGCATCTAAAGATACCATAGCCCCCTTCTGCAGCACTAAGGTTGCATTCTGACAAGGTGTCTATAGCATTTATGCTCCCTTGATTCACTGAAATAAAGACTTTTATAAAATCTGTTTCAAACCAGATCCAAGACCGGGAGGCGGGTTTTCAAGTGTCTATCTCCCTCCTCTGTGGTGTCAGTCATCCCTCTCTGCTCTCTGTGCACCTCCTCCAGGGCCACCTCCCTGCATTACAGAGCTTTGTCAGCTCTGCTGCAACATAGAGCTGCTGTTATAGGAGACCCCACAGTAGTAAATGTAGCAGGAGGATACTGCCTGCTACGTAGCAAGCCCTTGAGCTGAGCAGTTTTCACTTTCAGTTTCTTGTACCCAGCAGCATTGCTCCGTCCTCAGCCCCTGATCTAAAGCACAAACTCAACTCTGCTGCATTGCTGACAGCTCAGCTCAAGGGCTGCTATGTAGCAGGCAGTGCTTTGTCTGCTCAGGATCCTCCTGCAAGATTTACTACTGTGGGGTCTCCTATACCAGCAGCTCTATGTTGTAGCAGAGCTGACAAAGCTCTGTAGTGCAGGGAGATGGCCCTGGAGGAGGTGCACAGAGAGCAGAGAGGGATGACTGACACCACAGAGGAGGGAGATAGACACTTGAAAACCCGCCTCCCGGTCTTGGGTCTGGTTTGAAACAGATTTTATATAAGTCTTTATTTCAGTGAATCAAGGGAGCATAAATGCTATAGACACCTTGTTAGAATACAGCCTTAGTGCTGCAGAAGGTGGCTATGTTATCTTTAGATGCCTGGAGGGGGTGACAGGTTCGCTTTAAATTCATTTAAATATTTTGAATTTCGTCATTCCCCCTGCATTGTAATTGATTGACATCACTGCAGGACCTGTGGTGAGATCACGACCATGTGAATGTAATGGGCAGAGCTAAGCATGCCTGGAATGAAAGACCACAGGTCATGGAGTTGATGTCAATCAATTACAATGCAGGGGGCATGATGAAATTCAGAAAATATCATGAATGAATTGAGTGACTGTTAACCAAAGCTCCTCCCATATGACTGAAGCCAGGTATGTGTGTGCAATCATCTCAGCATCTAAAGTCTTTTTTTGAGACAAATACGTGGAATTTTGTTTGCAGAAAACCATGTTAGTGGTGCACATTGCATCATTTAAAGCACACTGGGGGCAGTTTAATATCACAAAATGACATGACAGGTTCCCATTAGAAAGAAAGATAAACACAGCTACAAAGGCCGTGTCTCTCTGGATGATCCACCACACCCATGAAACACACAGACAGATGAGGGATAAATATGGGCACTGTGTAATGTTTCATTTTTCCTGTGGTGGCGCTGCTGAGATAGTAAGAAACACTTTCCTCCTATGCTGCTGTTTTCTGGTTATTGTTACTAGCTGCAAATACATCAAGAAACTGCAGCTCTAACATCTAACACCATGTATCGAGCTGTTTTCCTCCTGTAATTAGAACTAATGACCAATAACGATGAATCAACTTCGCCAGCAGACAAATTTGCACAATTAAAGCTGACATTTTACGTGAACAACAGGAAAAGGCTGTAATGGGGTGAGGCGAGTTCACTGCTGGCGGAAACCTTGTTTGCATATCACATAGGATCAGTGTTAAGTTTTGGGTACCGTTCTGCTTGGATACAGAGTTGTGTTAACCTGTTGTCATTCTCTTTTCTTCTCCCCACAGCTCAGCTGGTGACCAGCTAAGAAGCCACGGACTTGTATCACTATGTGGAGTTGTGAAGATTTTAATTATACCGACAACAACCAGGAGCAGCGCTTTGTGCCATGATTTCCACCTCGTCCTCTTCATCTTCTCCATCCTCTACCTCATCATTTGTTCCCGACCAGTCTCTGCTACAACGTGCAGCTTGTGCTTGTTAATTTATACAATAAAGCAACTATGACCATGCCAGATGTGTACTTTGTGAACATGGCCATCGCTGGACTGATCATCAATGCGGTGGCCCCCGTATATCTTCTCGGACCCGAGTACACCAAGTGGTCACTGTGGACCTTCGGGAATGAAGTTTACATCACATTACTGATTCTGTTTAACGTGTCGTCTTTGGTGATCATGTATTCTACGACCTTGCTCAGCTTGGACTACTACATAGAGTGTGCTCTGCCAAGAACATACATGTCCAGTGTCTACAACACCAAGCATGTGTGTGGCTTTATCTGGGGTGGGCAGTGTTGACTAGCTTCTCCTCACTGCTCTTCTACATCTGCAATCATGTCTCCACTAAAATCATCGAGTGCTCCAAGATGCAAAACCGGGAGGCGGCCGATGCCATCATGGTGCTCATTGGATACGTAGTGCCGGTTCTTGCAGTACTTTACGCTTTGGTGCTCATTTTGCAGATACGTAAGGAGGCAACGCCTCTTGACCAGGACTCGGGTAGACTTGACCCATCAGTGCATCGGCTGTTAATTGCCACCGTCTGCACACAGTTTATTTTATGGACGCCGTACTACACCACTCTGATGGTGAACACTTTCACAGACATTCGCGTGAAGTCCACTGACCACCGTTTCATGAGGACATTTCACTTTATTGAAGGACTCGCCAGCTTCTTGGCCTTTTCAAGCAGCTTCGTCATACCTCTATTACACAGACACATTAACAAAAACTTTCATAGTAAATTACAGAGGTTGCTTAAAAAACTGCACTGTGGGAATCAAGGGTGCCCGCATGAGCATACGGTAGTCCAGCAGGTGATGACTTAAAAAACATAAGCTCCAAATGGTATTACATGTGGTCCTCCACTAATAGTGAGTGAATGAAGGGAGGTATTGTTTTAGCTTCAAACCTTAGCATGACCAGACATCAATTATCCTAGTTCATGTCATCGGATTATCTATACTTGTTTAATCCTAGTTATACAAACTGGTATATATTGACATGTTTAGAACTTGCTATGAGCCTATGGTGGAAAGAGGACCAGTATGGCAAGGGCTGTAAGCCTACGAGGTGCCAAACCAATGCGCTCAACACATTGTAGGCCAAATATCCGAAACGATGACTTTTCAATTGGTAAATTTGAAGTTGCCGCCAGACATTTCTTTGCAAAGTTTTATTGGCAAAGACGGGAAAAAAAGTCGAGAAGGACTTTCACGTGGCTGACCACTCTACACAATTAACTGCAAAGCACTTTGATACTGTAGAAAAAGTATTATATTCTCATTAACACAGTGTGAAGTTGTCTCATTCTAATGTATGCATCCAGCTTTCTATAGTTTGACTACTAAGTGAAGAAAACGAGCAGATGCCCAGTAGTTGTGTCAATAACCGGATGAAAGTTGTCTTTTATTTTCAGTATTTTTAACAAAACCAGGATAAATAATAAATCACGTTGATGAAGGACTGACGATTCAATTGTTATTCATGTACTGGGGAATCCAAAATGTGGCACGCGGATGTATCCCGATCACTCAGCGCAGTCTGCTATGTCTACATTTCATCTATATGAGCTGACATACAAATTACACATAATTCTCCAACCCAGTTATTGCCAGATAACGTTATTACAGTCCCAGGCCAAACGATTATTCTACATTCCTCGTAGAATTCTTGTCTAGCAGTAAATGCCACATGCTTGGCAGCTACAAAAATGTGCAAAAATACTTCAAAAGCTGAAAGGAACGTCTTACATGAAGGGGGCTGCTAACTAAATGTGAGACACAACTACTGGAATGCAAGACAAAAAGGATAGAGGTGCGCTCCTGGGTGTAAGTGGTAGTCCTAGTAGAGGAAGGTGGGGGAGAGGATGTTACTAACCTTCTACAGTTGTGCACCCCTGCACATCCGCAGTGTGGGCCTTCGATGTGTAGTGCACACCACGCGAATCACTGGCACTCTGAACCGGGTGGATCACGCCATCGAAGATCCTTGACTCCTAGATTCAGTGGTAGCCCACTCGCTGAAACCCTATAGCACAACCGTTTACCCAGAGAGGGGAATTCCAGATGCAGATTAGAGGGCAAGAAATTAGAGCTCACATGATAAAGGCGGTGACCCGACGAAATGCATTGTGAAGTCTCATTATTAATAAAGAAGATTGCTAAATAATCCCAACAGTGCTTGCTGTGTCCTGTGCCCAGGTAGACCGCACTTTCTCTTCTAATGTACAACTACTGGAATGGCATGATAAAACCTACAGCACCCCAAAAAACATAGGAGTGCAGATAACGGAGTGAGAAAGGTTAAACATCGTGCTGCCGTTGCAAGAAGACAGAAACAGAATCATGGAAAAGTGATTAATGAAACACGTTTCGGAGTGGCTACTCCTTTGGGACAATCACCTTGATATGAATATCCTGAAGAAGGAGTTTCCAATTCGAAACGAGTCAAATAAATCACTTTCCCAGGATCCAGCATCCATCTTCTGTAGTTGTCCTGAAGGAGTATCCACTCTGAAACGCCTTGAATAAATCACTTTCCCAGGATAGAAATCTGTGCCCATCTTCTTACAATGGCGGTGGTTTTTTAACCCTTCTCGCTCCAATGTCTGTATTACTGGCGAGAGAAATGGTATTCTATAACATGTCCCTGATGGGCCCCTCCTTGTCAGGACTGCCTGTCTCTGATGGCCAGTGCCCCCCACTCCAGCTGTTCAGGATCCCGGCACTTGCCCGGGTATGCCGGGTGCTGATGACGGCCCTGCATGTTACATTCTAAATGTTTGAGCCATATCTGATTACAAGTCACAAAAATATATGCATGTATTTTTCTATACCTCATGGAAATAAAACAACTATGAAAGTAAAGGCCCCAATATACATTAGATTAGCTGTTCGGCTGACAGCTAACTCCTCCGACTAACGTTTGCTGAGCACTCCTGTAATTCCTATGAGAGAGGAACTATCAGACTCCTCTGGCAGTGGCTTATCCCCCATTGAACGAAGGGATTGGCCACTGAAATTCAACAGTTGGGATCCTTCTCTTCCACTACTCCATCTGTTGGCAGATTCAGCCAACTTTAGTCTAATGCATATGGGGTCTTAAAGGGGTTTGGATTTGTTTAAAAAAAAAAAAAAAAGGTTCCTGTGCTGAGAAAATCTTATATATGTGTCCCTGCTATGTACTGTGTAATGGATGTCTCTAACCGTACAGGGACATCTGCCCAGGAGATATGGTATGATAAGACCATGTCCCTGTACGGTCAGACACATCCATTACACAGTACATAGCAGGGACACATATATAAGATTATCTCAGCACAGGAGATGTGGTATGATCAGACCATGTCCCTGTACGGTCAGACACATCCATTACACAGTACATAGCAGGGACACATATATAAGATTATCTCAGCACAGGAGATGTGGTATGATCAGACCATGTCCCTGTACGGTCAGACACATCCATTACACAGTACATAGCAGGGACACATATATAAGATTATCTCAGCACAGGAGACGTGTTATGATCAGACCATGTCCCTGTATGGTCAGACACATATATTACACAGTACATAGCAGGGACACATATATAAGATTATCTCAGCACAGGTGATGTGGTATGATCAGATCATGTCCCTGTACGGTCAGACACATCCATTACACAATACATAGTGGAGACACATAAATAAGAGCATCTCAGTTGAGCTGTAGTCCCTGAGCCCTGCAATCTCCCTGGTTAGAATGTTTTTAATTTGCTACAATAAAATCTAGCTCTTCAAGGATACAGAGTGAGGCTTTTGCTTGCTTTTTGAATTCCTGGAATCGTTTGGACTTTTTCAAGTGATCGCCTGAAGATCTCTTTGCTACATGAAGCCCCTGTTTGAAATCCCAGGAGGTTTTTCTCTGCAGTAGTCGTGAGTAGTGCCGACATTTTTTCAGTATTGGGATTCAAATTAGAGACAGAACCTGAACGGGGCAATTGCATTATACAAGCCACCAGATTGTGTTATTCCTCATGTACACACATAGGACAGCTTAATCTGAAAGCCCATCTGACAGCACAGTTAACCGTTAAGTTTATACCGCCTACAAGTTGTAGCCACTGCACACATTATGCACATAATGCTTGTAAGATGAGCATGACCCCAAATGAAAGTCATAACGCATTTGGAGGAACTTAAAGGAGATACATTAAGGTAACGTTACACGGCACGGTATCGCTGAAACGTCACGGGTTTGGAGTTGTTCAAACAACATCATTAGGACGTCGTTGCTTGTAACACCTAGATACGACTATGATAAATCGTAGTTTTCTCAAATCAGACTATCCTCGATCAGCCAACCTGCTGGATCGTTCTGTGTGACACCGCGATAAAGTCGTTAACGACTTGCCTATTCACAACCGTGAACAAGTATCGTTCGCTGGGTTGTGCGAATGATAGCTGCTTGCTACATCGTTGGTGCGTCGTTAACGATATCTAGACGTCTGACATCTCACCAAAGATCTCAAAAAGATGTCCCAACGACCACGCTCCCGTGAGAACATTGGTGAGATCTTAACGACATTGAAACGTGTAACGCTACCTTAACACAAGACAATCCAACTAAAGATCACAAGGGATGTCAAATGAACAGACAGAGGACCCAAGCGGCAGCACTTCTTCCCGTCACCTGTAACACAAACCTAGTCATGATAGCTCCTTGCAACCTTGTGTGGTTCAACGTCAATGCATTGACCAAGATTGGTCTGCAATGGTTCCTCCGGATGTCGTATAGCTCAGATCTTACATAACACTGTTCCTAAAGGCATAGTGACTTGCCCCTTTATACTGCACTGTGCTGCCATAAACATCTGATCTCGGGAGACTTTTGACCCCCAGCTAATAAAGTAAGAGAAGAAAATCACTTTACTACTCTACGCCTCTCTTGATGAAAAAAAACAGGGCCATTAAAATTTAAAAACAAATAACTATGCATTTCTTAAAAATTTATACAGGATAAATAATAAATTAAGAGGTATTATAAATATTTTAATTACCCGTTTAATTAGAGACATATTAGACTTTTATATTTTGTCTTCGCACTAGCACAAAGGTATCCTCCACCATCAGCACCTGATATCTCAATGATTATATTATATATCACATATGTACACTGCTCAAAAAATAAAGGGAACAAAACACAATGTGACTCCAAGTCAATCACACTTCTGTGAACTCAGCCTGTCCAGCTATGAAGCAACACTGACTGTGAATTAATGTCTCCTGCTGTTGTGCAAATGAACAGACAACAGGTAAAAATGATACGAAATGAGCAAGACACCCCTATAAAGGAGCGGTTCTGCAGGTGGTGACCACAGACCATTGCTCTGTTCTTATCCTTTTTGGCTGTTGTTTTGGTCACTTTGCATTTTCTCATTGCTCTTGCCCCTAGAGGTAGCATGAGGCGGTGTCTACAACGCACAGACGTTGCTCAGGTAGTCTAGCTCATCCAGGATAGTACATCAATATGAGTTGTGACGGGAGGTTAGCTGTGTCTGTCTGTAGTGTCCAGAGCAGTGGCGTGCTTACAGCCGGCCGCCGTGACCGCGATAGCCCGGGACGAGGAGAGGAGGGAGGACGGGAAGTAAGAGAAGCCTCACTTCCTGCAGCTGTGCCCGCCCCTCCACCTCCACCCCTCTTCATTGCAGACCGCGGGACGCTGGAGCCTTATGGCGCTCGCGGTAGGGGACAAATACAGCTCTAAAAACTCCACTAGCACCCTCCCCCCCCGCTCCTCACGAGGGGCCACGGAGCAGATCCTGCACCGGGGCCCGCAGCAAGGTAGTTACGCCCCTGGTCCAGAGAATGGAGCACATACCGGGAAATAGGCAAGTACACCAGGAGATGTGGAGTGAGAGCAACAGTCCAACAGCAAGACCGCTATCTCCTCCTTTGTTCAAGTAGGAACAAGAGGAGCAGTGCCAGAGCCCTGCAAAATGACCTCCAGCCGCCACTAATATCCATGTGTCTGCTCAAACTGTCAGAAACATGAGGGTGGTATGAGAACCCAACGTCCACAAGTGGGTTTTGTGCTTACAGACCAACACATTTCGCACCCAGGGCCCTGGCGCCTAGGGGTCCCCAAAATTCCCATTGGCCTATAGAAAAAGACTATTGATATTAAAGATTTGCAATAATTGGGGGCCCCGTTGGAGCTTTCGCATCAGGACCCATGAGGTTCAAGTTACCCCACTGAGCGCACACACATATACCGTATTTTTTCTTATCTTGCTAAACCATAACAGCTAAAGAAAAACTAAACAGTCTCTAATCTTCAGAGACCCTAATACACCTATATATAAACCAAGCACAGAATTGCTGTATTGTATTGAATTAATGTGTTTCCATGAGAAAATCGGTAAAAAAGCAAACAAAAATTGACGTATTTTATGTGAAAAACGGTGTACAAAACACGCCTTTGGCTCCAGAAATAATACAGTGTTATATTTTTTGCTCAACATGAAGTATTATGATGTCAACCCAATTAAAATGGAGTTTCTGTGCGCTCGAAGTTTCTGCATTAATTGCGTCCGATTGACTGCTCTCTGGTAGGATGGAAGATCGATACTGGCAACCGCATGGGGGAATCAATCAGAAGAAACCAGTTAAGAGGCGAGCATGTAACAAGATAGCGGCAATCACACAAGAACGGAAACTATTCTCCTGATACAGAGGAGCAGAAGAGGGTTCATCTGGATCGAAAAATTAATTTTCAAACACCTTAACGGTGTATTCAGAGATAATTGAAGGTTGTCTCTCATAAGGAAGAGCATCGACGAAAAGTTTTTTTTCCCGTAGAGGAAACATTATGTCTGTGTGTCACATGGAAAGACCAATGGTTTCTATAAAACAGTGTAATGCTTCCATTTCCCTGTAGAGGTGCTATACGAGAAACAAGCACTTTCTGCTTCTACAAAGTAAGACTATGTTCACACTGGACGTTTTTGATCAGTTTTTGATACTGTGTTTTGATTTTTTTTTTAAACTACACCAAATACGGATCAGTCGCTGCATCTGCAGCAAAGTGAAAAGGATTTTTCAACTTGCTGTGCAGACATCAGCGTTTTTGACTGCTGCATTAGGCCCCATTCACACACTGCTTTTTTTGCTGCGTATTTTTAAGCACAAGCTCATCACAAACCAGGAGTGGGTGACTAAACATATAAGTGGAGCACTTGTTTCTATTAGACCTTTCCTCTGAGTGTGCCACTCCCGGGTTTTGATTGTTTCACTCCTGGCTTTTTTTGAGCTTGTGCGTTAAAATACGCAGCAAAAAAAGCAGTGTGTGGATGGGGCCTTAGTGGTGCAGAAAGCACATCCAAAAAGTAATGAGCATGTCCATTTTTCTGGTTTGCTTTCTGCACCACTAACGCTCCATTACTTACCCTCCCCGTGATCCAACGGTGAGCCTTGGCGATGTCTTCCTTCTGGGCATCGGCAGAACCTGCAGGTACGGTGCTGTCAGGACCTGCTGATGTGACTCAGCCTGAGAGCTACATGGTGCAAGGTCTTGTAAGTACTCATACTACTCATAGGTCCTGCTGGTGCTTGGATGGAAGACATCACCGAGGTTCACCGTGAGATCACTCGGGAGGCGTCACGGGTGTGTCAGGAGGCAAGGATGAGACTGTAGAGGCCGCTCGCAGAAGGTCCCAGCGTGCGTTTGGCCAAACAGTCCAAATCCTAAAAAAATGTCTCTGCTGCTTTAAGAGGCATTTCCCTTTTAGTGAATGCTGGAGGTCACTAGGACCCAGCTGATCCCTTACCTTGAGCTGTCTATAATTCCCCTTGACTCCCAGGATGCACTGCTGGTGATAGCTTGTCAGGTGTTTGGAGGAAGCTTCTCAGCTCAGCAGTGTTTCCTGGAGTTTCTGTTGAATTGTAGTGTGGATCTTCTCAAGCTAAGTGTTTCTTCCCTTCCCTCTTTGTTTGTTTCCCTTGTGTTTATCTTTAGTTGGTAGCCGGGCTGACTAGTGTTCACCCGCTCTGATCCTTATTTAGTAGTAGTTCAGGGTCAGCCAGGGAATTGGTATCCTGGCGGCGACAGTTGGGGAAACTGTATAGGGAAGTTCGGGAAGCCAGGTGCCAGCACTAGTTTCTCTAGGGTTCACCATCTAACCCTTTTGCCCTTAGCATCAGGGTCTCCATCCCCCCCAACCCCCTTTGTCATACAGTGATGGGTGTCTCCCCACACCCAGCGTGACAGGAGGGTAAAAAAGTGTGCGTGTGTCTGTCTGTCCTTGTCCCCCGAAAAGGGAGCAAATAAGCAGCACAAATGGATGCTGCGCATGTGACACTTTTTTGCAAAAAGAGGATCCGTTTTTGGTGCAGAAACTGCATGAAAAAGCGGATCAACAAAAAACGGAGCACAAACGCTCTGTGAGGCCTAAATATCACTGTTCATTGCAAAAGTCGAACTTTCCGCCTCTAACTTATCACTCTGAAGCAGACAACCCTGTACCGGAGCAAAAACTAAACTCAAAATCTCACTGTATGAACAGCAATGTAGACTTTCCCCTGAAATCGATAAAAGGGGGATTCACATTTTTGATGCGGATTCTGAAGCAGAGTAACTTCAAAAATCCATGAAAAAAAACTAGTAGATTTGGTGCAAAATTTCTACACCGCTTCTGTGTCTCATGGCAAGTAAAACGTGTCTAAATGTTCAGAAACCCAAGTGTCTATATATTACAGGGGAAAAGCTGGGAAAGAAAGAGGAGGCTGCAGCTGCAGTCTGTGCGCTTCAGACTGGAAGTTGAAGGGCAGAGCAACAGGGGTAAATACCGGATTGTCTAAAAGCACACAGGACGGCGCTTACATCATACCAAGAAAAGCCTCCAACAGCAACCATGGAGAGAAGAAAGAAATAGACATTGCATGGGGCTTGCCGCAGGTGAACCGCAAGTGCGGCCGTTATGCAGTAATCGCGGCAGTTGCGTTTTTTTCACCGCAACTGTCGCGATCAGTGAGTAACGCTGATGTGAAAGCAGCCTAAGGGTCCTTTCACATTAGCGTTTTTCGCTGAATGCAGCAGATCCAGCAGATTTACCGCATCTGCCGCCTAATGGCAAGTTCATTCTATATGGGACTTGGGGCAAGTGCGGTTTTGCTGCGATCCGGCAGTTGCGGCCGGACAAAAACTGTGTTTTTTTTGCGCTGCCACAAGTGCCGGATCGTGGCAAAACCACACTTGCCGCATCTGCGGCAAGTCCCATAGAGAATGAATGGGGGCTTTCCACAGGTTAACGCAAGTCGGCCGTTAGGCGGCAGATCCGGCAGACGCAGTAAATCTGACGGATCCGCCACATTCAGTGAAAAACGCTGATGTGAAAGGACCCTAATTCAGTGTGCCTGCTACTGTTTACCTAAACTAAAGGATTTATTCACCTGTGATTGGCAATATATGACTGGAACATCACGCGCACAACAGTCTGACATGCCCCCTGCTGTGACTGGCACCTCTATTGAGAGCCTGGTGTGGATGGGGACAGCTCTCTCAGCTCTGTTACAAGCTTAAAACTCAATTATTTGAAAGTCTCAGAAGGCTGCGCCCAGTAATCTACGTGAATCATTGGATTCAGGGACATTTTGCATAAAATATGTAGCTGTAGGCTGAGGTAGCAATAAAACTGCCGACAGATTTCCTTTAAAGAGCTCGGTAAAAAAGTCTACAGTCACTCCTTGTGATTGCAGATTTTGAATCATGACGGCATGACGTGCGCATACTGCCACCATTTGCGGTGTTGTTAGACTAAGAATGTGGTCACGTGATTGAGTATGTGCATTTTGCATATTTGCCGTCATGTGCTGACTAGACGTGTTCGGCTTCTCTCAATAGACACGAAATGAGAGAAGCCGCATGAGATCAGCCGACACATCACCGCAGGTATGCAAATCACAAAGGTGGTCATGTGACCATTTGCTTACGCCAGCAATACCAGGAAAAGTCTATGTGACTGCAGACTTTTGTCCCAAGCCTGGACAACCCCTTTAAATAAAAATTCATCAAGACTGATATTTTATCTTTGATCTTACATGTCAGAAACATACGCCACGCTGCAATAATTTACACTTTTGGGGCACAAATTATAGTGAAACTGTCAGATCATGCTCGGCCATGCCCCCTTTGTATCAGCACCCCCTACTTTTCAAAAAGTTGCAACTTTTTGGCGCCCTTTTTTTATTGGCGTACAGGACTTGATGAGTTCTCATCACCTTAGAGTACAGCGTTTAGTTCTTTACAGGAATTTCAAAGGGCAAATTTTACCAAAATTCTGAATTTCCAGCTAAGGGGACAAAACATGGGATACAATGACTCATGGTAAGTGTGTCTAATGGTACCTTTACACGCCGCCACGGCAGGCTGGATACATCCCGCTACTTCACGTGCACGAGCACGCTCAAACGGCTACAAACGGTCAACGCACCCTCTTTACACGCCGCCACAAGGTTCGCTACGCCACGCTACATCTATAGCTAGCTACATCGCCGGGTGTCTCAAGTAGCCAGCTGTTGCTCATTTACACACCGCTACAACCAGCTACTATGGGCGGACCTGGTGCAGCAGGGACAGCACATAGGCGTCCTCCAATTGTGGATTACAAGACTTCCGTACGCTGATAGGACGAAGCAATAACATCCTGATTGGGCATGCATCGCAGGAGGCTGAGTAATACAGCACGCTCGAGCGATTGTGTAGTGTGACTCGTCAGCTCCTTAAATATGCCTCCCTATGCAGCGACTACCAATCGTCATGCAGCAGCTTCCACCAATGATCGCACATGGGGCGCGGTAACATGTAGCCGAGGTCACGCCTTAGCTACATTGCAGCTACAGCCCCGGGTGTCCAGAGTTCCCTTCCGTTGCTTCTTTACACACCGATACAGCTCGCTACCATCGGCGATATAGCCATCTGTTTTCGAGCAGAGCCCATAAACAGATGTATCTGTCGCCGGCTGTAGCGTCGCGTCTTCAGACGCCGCTACGACGGGCTACATTGGCGCTACAAGCTACATTTGTAGCCTGTAGCGGGATGTATCCAGCCTGCCGTGGCGGCGTGTAAAGGTACCATAAATGTTCAAATGTAAAGACCCCAGAAATGAATTTTTCATATCTCTGCTGTACATGATAGGGGTGGATCAGAAGGGGTTAAAATCTTTCAGAGGCCATGATTACCGAGTAACTAGAGTCAAGTGCTATGGTCAATTCAATTAAAGGTTTACAGTACAATGTACAGTATATATTTCATATCTTCCTAAACTTCTGCAGTAAGTTGGAGATTCCCCAGAGAATCCACCGCGGCTTATAGAAATTCTACTTCGAATTCCCCTTCTGGCTCTTCAAGCCATCTGTCATTAAATCCCCCGCAACACATTGCAAGTGAATGGCACCCGATTCACATACATATTTAATGTGTAATTTCCCTGGAAACATAGAAGGGAGAAAAAAAAAAAGAAAAAGGTCAATAGAAATTCTACTGCCATCTACAACGCGAGTCAATAATTTACTATCTGCGAGAACACTAAATGGGATGAGTGACATGTAAATAAACAGCGCAAAACGAGCCCCACTGTCCCGATAACCATGCCAGGAAAAGCAAATGATCTCCGCAAATAACACCGTGTTATAAACTATAATTAAAGTACACAAAGGGTTCCTAGCATGCAGGGAAATATCATATCCTTACTTTTCCTAAGACAAGAAGTATGAAATCTCACACGTAGTTCACAGACAGGCTTGTCGAATACTTGTATATTGAGGACTTACCCCTAAGAAAATCATCAATATAAGATCAGTGGGGGTCCGACATCCAGCAAGCCTACTGGTTGGCAGTTATTGACTTTGGCATGGCCGGAACTGAACAGTATAGTGAGTGGAAGAGTTGTAGAATTATATAAGACACCAAAGTTATAAGGTACTTACTGTTCCTTACTGTTCCTCTGCCACCACTTTCCAGTCCACTGTCAGTATCCCAACTCCTTCTCAACACTTTTGACCTCCGCCATAGCCACCACATAGGTCACCATCGCACCATATTTGTGTCAAAATGTCAAAACTTGGTTTCAGGACATAAAGTCACCGGGACAGGTAAAATGAGTATTACGGTACTTCATTAATAGTGATGAGCAAATAGTGAACTCAATCACAGACACTGGCACAGAAGGGTAATCGGGGGGAAAAAGGTGAATTCATTTTGCAATAATGGATGACCCAATCACTGACGCCAATCAAAATAGAAGACATCCTCTAAAAACAAGCCCCAACGCATCATTTGGACCCAAAATAATATAAGACCCTGTCTATTTTCAGGGAAACTGTCATGATTCCTTCACTCTACATTCAGGGCATGCTGGGCCGGATGACTGACAGCTTGGAGCTGGTATATGCTGGGCTGTTGGTGTTCTTATAGACAGATCAGTTTCCCAATCTCTACCTTGTGCTGAGATTCTGCACCTGCTCTTTGTCTCATTTAATTGCTCAGCCTTTTAGCTCTGCAGTGTTTTCCAGAGCACTGCCAGTCTTAGTTTCAGCTCTGAGGTGCTAAGTTGGTCTTTTGAATCTGTGCTCTGGGAATTGATCATTTGCTTCCTGACCTTGCCAATGTTTGACCATTCTTTTTGTCTTGTTCGTCTGTTCTGATCCACTCCTCATCAGGTAACGGACCTTGGACCGTGACTTAACTATGCCTCAGTTTTATACCCCCTGTCTTAATGTGCTCTTCTGGTATCTGACCTGAATGTCTGACTATTCTACTTCTTGTCTGTGCGGTGACTAATAATATAGAAATATGGTCGTTTGTCCACCACCCTGACATTCTGGTTACCAAAAGTTTTAGAATGTTGTAAAATGATTAATGATAGTGATGAGCGAGCAATTCGGTACTTGGATTCAGATAAATCTAACCAAATACTTTTTACTATTCCGAACACTCGACAAGTTTTGACATTTTGACACAAATATGGTGCAATGATGACCTATGTGATGGCTACGGCGGTGGTCAAAAGTGTCGAGAAGTGTCCAGAAAAGTGGCTCAGTTGTTAGCACTGCAGTCCTGGATCAATTCCCACCAAGGACAACATCTGCAAGGAGATTGTATGGTCTCCCTGTGTTTGCGTGGGTTTCCTCCCACACTACAAAGACATACTGATAGGATGTTCAGATTGTGAGCCCCAATGAGGACAATGTTGCAAATGTATGTAAAGTGCTATAGAATTAATGGTGCTATATAAGTGAATAAATATTATGATTATTATTATAAAAGTGAACATAATGCAAGTCAATGGGAAACTCGGATATTTGTGTGGGGAATCTTCCAAACAAATATCGAAGGTCCCCACTGACTTGCATCAGGACAAATATCCGAATAGTAAAAAGTATTCCTTTAGACTTAATCGTATCCGAGTACAGAGTCATAGGGGTAGCGCTTTTGCTTCCTTCACTCAAATTCAGTAGTGATTTTTTATTTTAACTTTGTCACACCCCTCCCTCCCCGCGTTGTAACTGACTGCCATCACTGTAGGTGTTGCAGAAATTCACTCATGCTTAGTTCCACCCATTACAGTTACATGGTCATGACATCACCACAGGTCCTTCACCACCACTTCTCCAATGCTGAGCTTCGCCCGTTATGGTCGCATTCTCACAGGACCTGTGGTGATGTCATGACCATGTGACTGTCATGGCCAGAGCTACAAAGACCTTAAGTGAAGGACTTGTGGTGATGTCATGACCATGTGACTGTAATGGGTGGTGCTCAGCATGGGAGAAATGTTAAAGGACCTGTGGTGATGTCACGACCATTTGACTGTAATGGATGGAGGATCAGCATAGCAGAAGTTTGTGAAGGGCCTGTGGTGATGTCACGACCATTTGCTGTAATGGACGGAGATCAGTATAGCAGAAGTTTGTGAATGACCTGTGGTGATGTCACGACCATTTGACTGCAATGAATGGAGGATCAGCATAGCAGACGTTTGTGAAGGACCTGTGGTGATGTCACGACCATTTGACTGCAATGAATGGAGGATCAGCATAGCAGACGTTTGTGAAGGACCTGTGGTGATGTCACGACCATTTGACTGTAAAGGGTGGAGATCAGCATAGTGGTGGCAATCAATTACAATGCAGGGGGCGTGACTAGGTTAAAAAAATCTCATGACTGTACTTCAGTGACAAGTGACTGCATCAAGCAAAAACACCTCCCCAAGACTGAAGCCAGGTGTGTGTGTAGTCACATCAGCAGAAAAAGTGTTTTTTTTAAAGATAAATACGTGAAATCTTTATTTTGTTAGAAAACCATGCTAGTGACGCACATTGCATCATATAAAGCACAATGAGAGCGGTTTAATATTACAAAACGACATGACAATGTCCCTTTAAAAATGAGACTAAAGCCTAAAAGTTGTGTCCATAAATCGAAATCTGACAAGTGCAAGAGAAAATAGGTAAGAAAAATTACCATGTGTAGAACATTGCGGAATTGGGTTTAAAGAAGCGTTATGATCTTTTTTTTTATTCAGTTATTGCTGCCACATAGGTAGGTGATCTGGCTCTCTTTTCATTGTTTTAGATTATTCATATCTGGCAATTTGTATACTTCTCCCGATCCATTAAGATGCCTTTATTTTACAGAAAAGTAAAAGCAATAAGAATTGCTTTTACATGATAAAATTCTGGCTGCCTACAGCGACCACTAGAGGGAGGACTACAGTTCCCATAGAGATCAATAACAAATCTGTCTTCAGCTGTTCTCTCAGCTCCCTCTAGTGGTGGCTCCAAGCAACAAGAATGTTATCATTGACCTCTATTGCAGGGGGGGGATTTGATCTGTATACTGATACTGTGAATCTACTGACACGGGTACATTGTAGTGCACGAAGGTCATTAGCATGAACACAAACTCATTTGTGCTACTACATCTCCGGAAGATCTGCTTCATCAAGAAGAAAACTTAACAGGGTAATTTGCTGAATCCTTGCATCTGGAATGAAAATTTACAGACCGTCTGAGAAACGCTCCGGGCCATTTAAAGCTGACACTATCCAGGATCAATCATCAAAGCAACCACTATATAAACACACTGCAAAATATAAGATGCAGGAGAGAATGAAGACCACCAGCCCAGTAGCTGTAATCCAGTGCAACACCAGCTTTGTGGAACTACAAGTCCAAGGCTGACATAGCATACATTACATCAGCCCAGTATACGTGACCTGGATTCCTTATCAGTGGTTTTACATAGGACTGCAGGTAAAGTTGCACACACAGGTTTAGCTCTGCTACACCTGTACACAATACTGTAGGCTGACACTACACTGCAGTTTGGTAGCACGTACTCTGGCTCCAGTCCTGTGTACTGTAGCGTAATATATGACAGCCTCACTATAGACTTTGGACAACACATGAAAGAGTTCAATCTAAAATAAAACTGCATTTTTTTTTAAATATTTGCATATAAATAAAAAAAAGAAAAATACTATAGTTAAAATACTGCAAAATTGCTGCATACTAACACTACATTTAGGAATCTGCCGAATTGCACAAAGCTAGAAGATGAAACAAAAAAGAGCGTTTAATAGCGCCATCAAGTGGATATCTCGGGAACTACAGTAAACCAAAATATCCAAATTGGGGACTAGTTCAAGGGTTAATGATTCTTGTACATCCTCAGAATGTGGGTTGTCAGCTTCCCAGACAAGGCTCGTATTTAGGTATTTTGCACCCTCTATCGTAGACTGTTAACCTCCCCGAGTTCCTTCCCCCAATTCGGTATTTGAGCCTTTATTCCCTAAGCACATATATTGTATTTTAATAAAATACTGATGTAACTCAAGTAAAGCGAAGGCCATATATTTTTATATATTCCGCTATTCCGCTCCCTTTAGAGGAACAAATAGAATTCATGTGCATGAGCATCCACTTGTATCAGTTATGCAGGTGGGAGCAGACGGGGCTCCAGCGATTACTGTGGGGGGTCCATTTGGATTTTCGCTTTGTGTCAGTTTTTAGAACGGGAGACGACTGATGCCAGACGGACTCCATAATAATTAGTGGGACCCCTCTTTATTTCTTTATTTCTCAAAATAGAACTAATAAATGGAATATTCCCCATATTGAGAAATAAAGGGAGAAAAGGGGGAATGGGAATTTTGTGTTGCAACCGGGACAATCACCCTCTATGTCACTGTAATTCCTTCATTATATCCTCGGTCAGGTATATAAAAGACCATACACAGGTAATTATTTGGTCATTTTAACACTCCCAGACACTAAAATACACTGAGCTGTGACTTCCATTTTCTTAGTGAACACGCCAAAGAAGTGATGAGTGTGAAAGGCAATCCTACAAAGAAAAGAGCAGCAAATGAAGACGACACGTGAAGGCGGAACACAAACTGCACAACTATAACCAAGAAACTCAGGAAGGAAAACATCAATTATTGATGTCACTTCAAGGAATCCCACAGCGAGGGATGTGCACCGAGATATTAGGTAAAGCAGTATAAAACTGGATAATTGAAGCGATCGTTCAGTTTAACCCTATATTAGTTAATGCTCCTCAATCACAATACCACTACCCAAGGAGAAGTGCGGCATTATGTGTAGAAGAAAGTAGGTTATACTTTATCTAAGCTTCCCAGGAAACTTTTTCTAGCCTAAAGTGTACACAGTTGAAACCAAAAGTACACCTACACTATACAAAGACTTCAGGGCTTTGTGAGGACCACTTTAAAACATTGACTTTGTTATCCTTTGTAACCTGTTTGGCAGTAGCTTCGGGTCATTGTCCATTTGGAAGACCCATTTCCGCCCAAGCGTTAATTCCTGGCTGATGTCTTGAGATGTTGCTTCAGTATTGCCACATAATCTTCTTTCCTCATGATGCCATCTATTTTGTGAAGTGCACCAGTCCCTCCTGCAGCAAAACAACTCCACAACATGATGCTGCCACCCCCCGTGTTTCACAGTTGGGATGGTGATCTTAGGCTTCCAAGCTTCTCCCTTTTTCCTCCAAACGTAACGATGGTCAATATGGCCAAACAGTTCAATTTTAGTTTCATCAGACCACAAGACATATCTCCAAAAATGTAGGTCTTTGTTTCTGTGTGCATTTGCAAAAATTAATCTGTTTTTTTTTTTGTGTTTCTTTTGGAGTAATGGCTTTTTCCTGGCAGAGTGGCCTTTCAGCCCATGTTAATACACTACTTGTTTTACTGTGGATAATGGCACAATTATCTTCATAAGGCCCTTTGCTTATGTTCTTGGGTTGATATGCACATCGGACCAAAGCACGTTCATCTCTGGGACACAGAACCTGTCTCCTTCCTGAGCAGTATGATGGCTGGACATTCCCATCTTGTTTGTACTTGCGTATAATTGTTTGTACAGATGAACGAGGCACCTTCAGGTATCTGGAAATTGCACCCAAGCATGAACCAGACTTGTGCAAATCCATAATTCTCTTCCTGATATCTTGGCTGATTTCTTTAGAGTTCCCCATGATGGTACACAAAGAAGAAGTGTGTTTCAGGTGTGCATTAAAATACATTCACAGGTGTCTCTAACACATGCCATCATATGGCCTGTCCCAAATTGTTTAAAGGCATGGTAATCTCAGTGTATGTAAACTTGTGGCTTTGCAGAAAGCAATAAGGGTGGCTTCACACTTGCGTTCCCCGTCGCTGCGTATTGCGGCGGGGGAGCGCAAGCCGAGCGCATACACCACGCGTCCCTATGTTTAACATGGGGACGCACTGTGTATGCGCTCGGGTGCCCATGGCTGTGCGCACCCATTGCCCGCCATGATTTGTACACATGCGGATGCTTGCGTACAAATCACACATTCTCGTCCGCACCATGAACGCGACATGTCTAGTCTATTTGCCATGAAACTCTTGATTGTTTGGTGATCACGATTAAAAAGTTTGGCAATTTCAAGACTGCTGCATCCCTCTGCAAGACATCTCACAATTTTGGACTTTTCAGAGCCCGTCACATCTCTCTCTGACCCATTTTGCCTAAGGAAAGGCATTTGCCTAAGAACACTTTACATAGGGTGTTGATGTCATTACACCACACCCCTCCTCATTACAGAGATGCACATCACCTGATTTACTTAATTGGTAGTTGCCTCTCAAGCCTATACAGCTTGGAGTAGGACAACATGTATAAAAGTATCGTGATTAAAATACTCATTTGCCTAATAATTCTGCACACAGTGTATTTTATCATATGACACACTCTCTCATATGGATCACTGGAAGCTCAACATGGCGCCTCTTGTCAAAGAATTCTCTGACTATCTGAAATAAAGATGACCTAGTGTATAAGAAGATTGCCAACACCCCGAAACTGAGGTGAAGCACGATGGCCAAGACAAGACAGGATCCACTCAGAACAGGCCTCAACTAAAAAAGATGAGTTAGCATGCCCGGCATCACACCCAGAGGCGAGTGTCGCCATCATTGCTGAGTAGGTTACAGGGGTGGGGGGTCGGCCTATCAGTGCTCAGACCATATGCCACCACACACTGCAGAGATTACAGGGGTGAGGGTCCATCTGTCAGTGCTCAGACCATAGACCACAGCACACTGCAGAGGCGAGTGTTGCCATCATTGCTGAGGAGCACATTACAGAGGTTACATGGGTGGGGGGTCGGCCTATCAGTGCTCAGACCATACGCCACAGCACAATGCAGAGATTACAGGGGTTTGGGGTCTGCTTGGCAGTGCTCAGACCATACACCACAGCACACTGCAGAGGCGAGTGTTGCCATCATTCCTTAGGAGGTTACAGAAGTGGGGGGGTCAGCCTATCGGTGCTCAGACTACATGCCACAGAACATTACAGAGGCTACATGGGTGGGGGGGTCCGCCTGTCAATGCTTAGACCACACGCCGCACACTGCAGCAAACTGGTCTGCATGAAAGTTGTCCCAGAAGGAAGCCTGTTCTAAAGATGATGAACAAGAAATTCTGTAAACAGTTTGCTGGAGTGGTGCTATAAAATGCAAGTCTCTTGCCCCTTGGTTTCACCCGCTATCGCCGTTGCTCCGTCGAAAAGTGACTCAGCAACAGCTTCAGTGTTTCATGGAGGTCACTTTTCAATACAAGTCTAAGGCAGCCTCATCCTGGCCCTCCTAGATTTGCATGGAGCACAAGTAATGTAATTTTTGACTTCTTGACAATTAGCCATTACGGGCACAAGATGACTCCGTGGGGCCAGAGCAGTGTCAGTAAGAGATAAAGCCATCAGAAGTTTACTAAATGACGGGGTGCAGGGTGCTTATATTTAAAGTGCCACTACAACATTGAAAAAAAAATGTGGCACCCCAGGGGTTAATGTGCCACAGTAACATCAACCAGGGTTAACTCCCCATACAACACTGGACACTGCGCTAGCACCTCTAGCGCAAAAAGGCGCTAGAAAAGGCCCAAAAGGGGGAGCTAAAGTAGCTCCCTTATATATTCTGGTGTCAAGAGGAAGCAGTTAGTTCAGTTCCTGGGAGAACTGAGGAAGAAAGACTGGTGGTGTAAAGGAGTTGCCTTATGCTCCTCCACAGTCTGCTACTCGGTCCCAGGCCTAGCCAGGGTCTGAGGAGAGGAGTTCAGGAAACAGGAGAACACATCTGGGAGACTGAGTTACCTCATAACTCGCCCCAGAGGAGCGCAGAGACCGGATACCGGATCTGAAACTGTGACTGACACAAGCAGCACAGTAACACCAGGATAGTGGAGGTTATATATCTACACCGTACCACAGTGAAGCAACACGGCGGGGTCAGAAATGCACAGAAAGACTCAAGTTGCCTAGCAAGTGGGTACCTGTGAGGAGAAACAGGGCCAGCAGCCTAGCTAAAGCGGTAGCAGGGCCACACACACAGAGCAGCAGTGGGATGCTGAGGACCCGGACAGGGTGGGAGCAACCCCGCCCCGGTACAGACTTTGTGGACAGAACTCTACTGAATACCATCACCAGTAAAGCCTTGGAAAACTTCAAAACCGTGAGTGTGTGTGATCCTTGTGCTCAAACCCTACATTCCCTCACAAGCAGCTATCATCTCTACTACTACTACTATCATGCAATATCCATAGCATTAATCATAGACTACTACTATCACTGCCCCGGGGAACCAAGCTCTACCCGCGGAGAGCTGTTACATCTCCAGCTGCCAAACATCATCCCCGGAGGTTCTGCAGCAGCGGTGGTCCCCTCACTGACCACAACTCGTGAGTGGCGTCACGACAAACTCCCCTGTAAATATACCCCCCATTTATTGCGGAACCAAGGACACAGTCTGGACCAAGACCGCCGTGATATCCCCAGCAGTACCCCGGTATGGTACCGAGTACCCTGTCCCAGTGGGCTCCATAAAAAAAAAAAATTGAAGTGGTGCTTTGTGGTCAGAAGTCAGGTGAGATGAACTCTGAAGAAGGCAGATAAGAGCTCCTGAAGGTGAAGAAGAAAGATACTCTCCATACAGACAAAGCTTACTGACAGATTCTCAACCAGCAGCAGATAACGGCAACACAGAGGTCATAAAAGGCAACGGTTGCAAAATGTTTAAAGGGGGCTTCTTCTCTTATTAAATTTTAATTCTGGTGTTGACTGGTCATTGCCAAAATTACTAGTTAGCAGTTTCCTAAGACAGTTTACACCAGTGGGTCAGCAATGCCACGAAACAGAACAGTCAATCATAAGGAGCATAATGACCCTGCGATAGCAGGAAATCCAGAGGTAGAGGAGCTGTGTGCTCCTGAAGATTTAAAGTGAGATAACTCCTTTATTGAAACCAAACTGTAAAAAGATGTTTTAGGCTCTTTTCACATGAGCGGTTTACGCTGTTGCGGCAGATCCGGCAGGTGGTGCTGTATCTGCCAGATCTGCCTAACGTCCGACTTGCGGCCCAGATCCAGCAAGCCCCAGGCATTGTCTATGGGGCTTGCGGTCCAGTGCGGCAAGTGCAGTTCTGTCGGATGCAGCAGATCCGGCACTAACGGCCGCGAAAAACAGACAGCCACGGATCCGATTTGACCCCCATGTAATCCTATGGGGATCGAATCGGATTTGGCCTAATTGCCATCCGATTTTGTGGGATCCGATTTGTGTTCGATTTTTTGCTGTGCCCAGAATCGGAGACTGCTTCGATTTTGGGCACAGCAAAAAATTGGACACAAATCGGATCCCACAAAATCAGATGGCGATTAGGCCAAATCCGATCCGATCCGCGGCCTTTAACATGGGGGCCTATGGAGCACAGGTCCAAGAAAAGACAGGATCTTTTCTCAGACCCGATTTTAGTTTACTGAGCATGCTCAGTGCACTAAAACTGCTCCTAACCATCTAATTTCACTTCCGCAATGTATATACATACATTGCGGAAGTGAAATTTGGTAAAAGAAAGGGTTAAAAATAAAAAAAAATATATAATATATATGCTCACCTGTCTAGCGAGTCCCCCAGCGCCTCCAGCAAGCTATGGACAGGACCTGCGGTTACGTAACAACCCCGCAGCGTCATTGGGTCACATGACAGCAGTTACCGTAACTGCAGTCATATGACCCGATCAGCTGATTGGGTTGTGACGTAACCGCAGGTCCTATAAGCATCCAGACCATGCTGGAGACGTCGGGGAACTCACTGGGAGGTGAGCATATATATA
Organism: Allobates femoralis; assembly: GCA_033576535.1. Lineage (NCBI taxonomy): Eukaryota > Metazoa > Chordata > Amphibia > Anura > Aromobatidae > Allobates > Allobates femoralis. Next base: position 200,796,475 of record JARQOC010000011.1, on the reverse strand, counting down.
TTTTTTATTTTTAACTCTTTCTTTTACAAAATATCAAGTGCCTCGCTACCTCCTCAGCTGTTTTTTCTGTGTCCGGATCCGTGATAATCACGGCCCCAGACACAGAAATAGGTCACCTCCTGCGGTGTCCGTTCCTGTCCGTGGGGTCCAGCAAAAAGTAGGATCCCACGAGCAGAAAAAGAAAAATGCTATGTGAAAGCACCCTAAGACGTTTAGACTAGCTTATCTTATTGGCCTGCAGCTGGGCATTTTCATGGAGGAAAGATCTCCTTACAGTTTACCCCTTGGGCATTTGCCTCCCATTCAGCAATTGGTACTGCACTCTGGTAACATCACAGTGACTCCTATCTAACTGGGTGGGTGACACAGATAGCCCATAAAATTCAAAGCTATGGCTAGGGTCAACCTTGGGAGCATGCATCCGTTTACTAGATGCATTACTGGATCCAGTTTTTTAAGTTGCCATCTTCAGGTCATTTTTGCCTCAGTTAACGTTTGTGTTAACGGTAGGTACATTTATGTACCTAACGTTAACGCTACCGTTAACCCATGCCCATTGCCCATAGAGTCTCATGTCCCATGTTAAAAAAACGCATGCGTTTTTGAATAAGTACCAAAAAACATTGCACTTTTGCATTGCGTTTTTTGCATTGGAGTCTATGGGTGCGTTAATTGATGCGTTTTTACACATTTCCGCATGTCAAAAACGGATCCGGTTAGCGGATGCATGATGCAAGTGTGATCCTAGCCTAAGTGAGCCGTTTTCCACTATGGATTGTCCTTTATTCTCCTAGTATATGCATGCATCATTGAATGGTTATCACAACACTAGTACTAGTACAAGACTATTTGGTCAAGGCCCTTCGGCTCAATTCAATGATATTGGTAGCTACATATGGGATATTTTGTTGGAGCTTGCAGCTCCGCGCCTCTTTACTTTACTTCTTGTTGTCTTCTATTGTTATTGTCACTAATGTTTCTAGACTAATATCTTGTATTTTGTCTTCTGGATATACTGTATGCTGCAATTACCATTGTTCAGCTGGGACCCCTCCCTTTTTAGGGTTACCTGTGGTTGTTGTGTGTATTTGTCATGTTTAAGTGATTTTAAATCAGTATGTCCTGTCTCCCCTTAATAAAGTTGATGTTTTTGATTTTTCTTAATTTGGTGGTGTGCCGCTATTTTGTCAACACTTTTCTCTTTTGCTCAAATGTTTAAGAAGTAACACGGCCATGATATGATCTAATTGACTGTAGAAACCACTGTGCTGTGTCCACTCCGGATCTAACCTGTGGGTTCCCGGCTGAGTTCAAGACAGTAATTGAATGCTACTTTGCATTAATAGTGACGCCACCACACAGGAAAAAAAATCATTGGGGCATGTTCATCAAAACGGTCTAAACTAATGAAAGTACATACTTAGAATAGAAAGTCATAAAATGAAGACAGTTATGCGGTTTGATAATTCTGTCTCATTTTAAGACTGTCTCATCTAAGCTTTCCAATTTTATTAGTTTACTTTGTGCTGGAAATGTGAGCCCCAATTTTGGCACATTATGTCACACACTGAACCCACGCCCTTTTCCCTCAAAAGCCAGTGTCTAGGTTGCATTCCAACAATGGTGCAAGGCATGAAAGAAAACTTCTTGGGCCCAAGTTACACTAGACGTTTGGTGCGTTTAGCTTGATAAATATGCCCAAATGTTCTGATTATAGGCAAGATCTAAGAGATGGATGAGCAAGACCAGGGCTGTGGTGATAAGCCAAACATCCCACTCCAACTCCACCAAAATGGACACCGACTACACAACCATGTCTCTGAAGACAGTAAGCTAAACATCCGACTCAAACCAAAATGGACACCGACTCCACAACTCTGACTCCACAACCCTGAACAAGAGTACACACACCTTAAAGAGGACCTCTCACCCCCTGGTGCTATGCTAACTGAATGCAGCACTGAATGCAGCGTGTCTGCTGCATTCAGGGAAGGCGTCTTCCATATCTCTAGCCCTCATGTAAGCTGTTAAAAAGACTTTATAAAGTGTATATGTGGAGCCCACATCACGGTGGTTATCACGGCGGTCCTTGCTCCGGACCGTGTCCCAAGCGCACAAGTAAAAGGGTTATTTACAGGGATTGTCGTGAGGCCACCCACAGGTTGTGGTCAGTGAGGGGACCACCGCTGCTGCTTATGTCTGCCAGGAGGATGGATGGATGGTGCTGCAGCTAGATGGATGAGCCCGCCGTGGGTCGGGCAGCTACTGACAGGATGTAAAAATGTATAGAACAGTTCAACGTGCAGGAAATCACACACAGGAGACTTTAGCAGGGTTCACCGGGTTTTACTTGCAAGTTCTTCAGTACGGTACACAGCACAGTTGCTTTTCACAGATAACTCCAAACAGTCACTTAACCCTCTGCAGCCAGGATTCCCTTCTGAGACCCTTCTCTCTCTCTGATACCTTTCAGGCTTTTCTCGAACTTCTCTTCTCCCCGTGTGCAGTAAGGTAGCAACCCGGTTCCTTGTTTGGCTTCCCCCTGGTGTGTGGGTAGCAAGCCTGGGTCCTATTTGTTGCTGAACCTCCCCCGCACCTGTGTTGGGAGATCAGACATGGAATCTGAACTCCCCGTCGGTGTGTCTGTGATCCGGCGTATAGCTTCGGTCACCTCAGTGCCGAATCTCTGGTCCCAGCCTAGCCTTGGGTGTTCCTATGTTGCAGGGGACCACCGGGCTCTCTCCTACCTGTGTAACTACCGTGTACGTCAGGGAATCCTTCCTGCCAGTCGTCCGCTGTCACCGCTGCCGGTTTCCTTGGACCCAGCTGCACTGGTCCAGTCTCTCCCCTTCCCTTTGTTCCCAGGCTGTGGAGCGGGCTTTTTCTCCAGGGGAATGTGCCTCGCAGGATTCTGTGCCTCTAGAGAGCCCAAAACCTGCAGGGAAGTTTCTCTCTTTATTCTGCTATTCTTTACTGCTCAGCTCACTCTGGCCTACTCGGTCTTTGCTGTTCGGCACCCTCTGGCCTACTGCCTAACTCCTCCTAGTTTTCCCCTTTTGTACCCGGTCCATCACCTTGACTACATCCCACCCACTGTGCCTGGCCCTACCACCCCTTGCCCGCCTAGAGTCCCGGGCTCCGGGTTGGGTCTTGTGTCGGTGGGTGTATGTATGAAGGTGGTTTGTGCAAAACCTGTCCCCACTTGCCTGCCTGCAGTTCCTACCTGTGGCCACCCTGTGCGCAGTGGCGCCACATATAGATAAGGAGTCCGGAGGGACTTACTCAGTAATGAGTCATCGCTGTTGCTGGTGTCATCCCCACCTCCAGCCCTCTCTGTGCCACCTCCAGCCCTCAGCGATGACACATACAAGAGGGAGGCTGAACAAGAGAAGGCTGGAGGTGGCACAGAGAGGGCTGGAGGCGGGGAGGAGGGCAGACACGTAAAGGAGGCTGAACAAGAGGTGGCACAGAGAGGGCTGGAGGCGGGGAGGAGGGCAGACACGTAAAGGAGGCTGAACAAGAGGTGGCACACAGAAGGCTGGAGGTGGGGAGGACACCAGCAACAGCGATGACTCATTACTGAGTAAGTCCCTACAGACTCCTTATCTATACAAAAATTATAAGTATTTTTAACGGGGGGCTAGAAACACGGGGGACCCCTTCCCTGAATGCAGCAGACACGCTCCATTCAGTGCTGCATTCAGTTAGCATAGCACCAGGGGGGTAACAGGTCCTCTTTAAGACATCTCTACGAACAGTGGGAATACCTGTTTCTATAAGTAACTTCCTTATTGTACAGTGATAACATCCAATAAAACCAGACTTTCCTGTAAATCATGACAAACGTTCCAGTACTGAGGGGACACAGTGTTAAGGGCGATATAATAACATGGTGAAGTAGCCATAAAAAAAAACATGATGGATGGAATATAAAAAATACAACACACAGCCTAAAGATCACAACGACTACGGGACAACCACTAGCATAGTCACCAACATCAGGGTTTACAATTTAGGGATGCTTTAGAATATAATAATCTCGCCCAAAACCAGACGTGTGGGCTGGGTTTTCTGTTATACCCTCCTCTTTCCATCCTGGGACACAGTGGATTCGGACAGTTTGCGTATCTATCATAATATTAATAACAGCCCTTCACTGACTCATAGTAAACCCCGCTCTTTGTTCTTCTGTACTGGTCTAATTTTATCAAGGAACAATTTATTTTTAACTAAAACTTTCATAAAATGACTGATGGGATCTTCTTAAAGGGAACCTGCCTCCATGAAAATGCATCCAATCTGCAGGCACCATGTTATAGACCAGGTGGAGCTGAGCAGATTGACATACTCGGGACTGGTCCCTGCTGTTTGGTCACAGGGGTATGTCACGGTAGTGGCCGTGGACCGGTTCCGTTGCCCTGGAGGGACTGCAATTAAAAGGGGAAAAATGTAAAAAGGGGTAAAAATAAGATTAAAGTTTGCCACTGTGACGCCACTCATGGTATGCAGCCAGGTGTGACCGCTGCTGCTTGTCTCAGCTCCGGGGATGGTGGTGTGGCGCAGCAAGGTGATGAGCCCTCCACAGGCAGGGCCGGTTTATCCCCTGGGCCGGTGGTAATAGTTTATTGTAAGGTGGTTGTGAGGTGACCGTGGGGGTGCAGCTTACTTCTCACAGCTGTGCTTTGGATCTCAGCTTTGCTCAGATGCTGGTATCTGTAATTATGGACGCTCAATAAAATGCTCACACACAAGTTTCAAGTTCAACCGGGCACTTTACTCACTGCTTTTACTCTTGTTTTGCACAGTCTCAGTTTTCCTGCAGTGAGCGGTACCGGTAGCCAATACAGCAGCTGAGATGGATCACACTAGCAGCCCCCTTCTTAAAGCCTTTCGGGTCTCTTGAGGACCGCTCACTACCTCAGGGCTAGCAATCACGGACTTTCCAGGGCATCCTCCCTTTGGATCCCTAGTCCTATTTGAGGTCTTTCCTTTGGTGTGAAAGTCAGTTCGGCTTCGGGCATAAAGACCCTTCACCTTACCAATTAATCTGTGGCCGGGGCGTAAAGCAGCCAACCACTTTTGCAGGGCCGTTACCCTGTCAGTCGACCCAGTCCCTCGGTGTCTCCATAAAGCCGGTCTTCCACCTTGGACTCCTTCTCCACTACACCTGGTCAGTCTCTTCAACTATGTCAGGGGTTTCAGCTAGGAGTCCGGTTCCTCCTCCTCCCTTTCCTCGCCAGGAACCCCGGACCTGTGCTCACCCTCGAGCCCTCCTAACGACTCTCTGAGGGTCAGTTGCCTCAGACCCAGTTAGCCATAAGATGACACCAGGTCCCGGTTTTCCTCTCTCGTTGTTACTCCCGTCCTCTGCACCAACTCCAACTCACGAACTGTCACTCTCCTTCTCTGTGGTCACTACTCAAGCTCCTCCCACTTTCACAGGTGTCTCCTCTAAGCTCCACCCACCACTCAGTTCTCCCCCACCTCTCCCCTGCCTGGCATAAAGTCCTAGGTATACGGATTCAGGAGCTGTTGGGTGTTTGGTTTGGGATACATGGTTCACCATCTCAGCTGTTGTTTTACTCTGCGTCCACCGGTCCGCAGGGGCGCTACAAAACTATACATCAATCTGTACATCTCCTCCTACTCAAAAAACAAGGCACCTATTGTTCCCTTTAAAATAGAACTTTGCAACTTGAAATATAAATACCCTTCGGAATATGTTAACTTATATTTATAATTATATCATGCACATAAGTTTTTTATTGTTCATTTGTATTCTAAATGCTAAGTTAAGCAACTTTCTAAATAGTCTTCAATAAACATTTTCTACCTTTTTCTCTGTTGCAGAATTTGTGTTATGTGCGATGTAAAAATATTACAAATTATTCAGGGCTCCTGCTCAGTTCTGATGGCTCTGCTTTTCCCTCCCTTCTCTCAGTATAATAAGAGAAGACAGTAGCAAAGGGAAGGAGGAGATTGTATACAAGTCTCCTTGGTGTGGAGAGGGAAGAAAGTATTTATAGTCTCAGGGAGGCCAGAGATAACCGACGACAGGAAAGAAAGCACATTAATGAGTACAGGTTAAAAGCTGTGCACATATATAAGCTAATTAAGACAAAAGCACCCTTGATGCACACAGAGCTCTCTTCCAGCCTATATTACTGTGAGAAACAGTCACACAATAGAAAAATCAGAAACATGGATCAAGCTGCAAACTGCTTATCAGTGGGTGTGAAAATGAATTAGGAGTGCGGACGGTAACTTGTAAGTTTTTGTAACTATAGGTAAACACTGACATATGTAAAAATCATGTTTTCCATGTCAAAAGGTGCCGATTAGTCTTTAAAGGGAATCTGCCAGTAGGTTTTTGCTATGTAATCTGAGGACAGTAGGAGATAGAGACCGATTCACTGATTTCAGAGATATGTCACATATCAAGCTATTGCTTTTATACAATAATTGTTTGATCAACAGGATATCATCACTGCTCATGTGACTGCTAGACCAATGACGGCTCCTCCTGCTAAACAGGTCACTGTCAATAGACAATGTACAAAGAGAGTCATAGTGTCAGCAGGAAAAGCTTTCTGAGCTTTCTGAAGGCCCCGTTACACGTAGCAATATCGTTAACGATATTGCCGCAACGTCACAGGTTTTCTGACGTAGGGGCGACCTCGCCAACGATATCGCTTTGTGTGATACGCACCAGCGATGGCCCCCGCTGGGAGATCGCTGATCGGTAATGAATGGCCTGGGCCATTTTTCAATCGGCGATCGCCCGCTGGCCAGGCTGCATCTCTGTGTGTGTCTGCGCCCGAGACCCTGAACGATCCCAACGACCGTCGGGTGTCGGCGCATCGCTGGGTGATCGCTGGTAAGTCTGCCTGTCTGGCATCTCACCAGCGATCACATAGCGATGTTCCAGAGATCACGGCCAGGTCGGATCGTTGGTGGGATCGCTGGAACATCGCTATGTGTAATGTGGCCCTTACATGCTAGATCTAAGAACTCTGATTGTTTCACAACTGCTGCACCCAGTAAACTATGTGATACATCATTGGAATCAGGGTCTCTTCACCCAGATTATGTTGCTCTTAGGTGAGGTAGGAAAAATCTAGGGACAGGTTCCCTTTAAGGAAAAAATTGACAGCTGGTATCCGATTAAATGTTTGAGCAACATCTTCTTTTTAGCATGTACTAGCTCTTATACAAAAAAACACAAGTGTCCCTCTGACAACACTAAACCAAACCTACACGGCGGAGGTCTATACATTCAACCACAGGCATGCGTGGAAACTTGCACCACAACTCGTACCACAATCTTGTGGGTGAACTCCTTTGAAGCTTAGGTTTAATTTTGCTAACTACATAACTATGCTATTATCAATTTCCTAACATGCATTTACCTACATTTGCTCTAATGCTGAATACGGAAAATTTATTTTGAAAAACGATGGCTGTTCTTTGGAGCAGCCTTAAAGGGGTTGGAAGATTGTGTCCAATTTCCCTACGGCAAAGTCTGCCTGTGAACCCTGCGACTGAAAGTGACGCGTCCCGGCGTCACACAGACTTCTGTGAGATGAAAGATGCTAGTGGTGTTTATAATGATGCCTAGCTCTACTGTACCCCCCCCCCCACACACACACAAAATGCTGTGAGATGAAAGATGCTAGTGGTGTTTATAATGATGGCTAGCTCTATTGTACCACCCCTCCCCCACACAGACTGCTGTGAGATGAAAGCTGCTAGTGGTGTTTATAATGATGGCTAGCTCTATTGTACCCCCCCCTCCACCACACAGACTGCTGTGAGATGAAAGCTGCTAGTGGTGTTTATAATGATGCCTAGCTCTACTATACTCCCCTACACCCACACAGACTAATGTGAGATGAAAGCGGCTAGTGGTGTTTATAATGATGGCTAGCTCTATTGTACCCCCCCTCCACTCACACAGACTGCTGTGAGATGAAAGCTGCTAGTGGTGTTTATAATGATGCCTAGCTCTACTATACTCCCCTACACCCACACAGACTAATGTGAGATGAAAGCTGCTAGTGGTGTTTATAATGATGCCTAGCTCTACTGTACTCCCCTCCACCCACACAGACTGCTGTGAGATGAAAGCTGCTAATGGTGTTTGTATTGATGGCTAGCTCTACTGTACTCCCCCCTCCCCCACACAGAATGCTGTGAGATGAAAGCTGCTAGTGGTGTTTGTAATGATACACAGCTCTTGTACAGGTGTTGCAGAGATCAGAGGAGAGCAGGGCTGTCAGGATTTACATATCTCACATGAAAAAGTCTGTTCTAAACTTTTATGGGGGCAGGGATCCCCCCACCCCCCTGCAAGATATTTCCTACTTAGGCTTGTTCATGCATGGGAAAAAATACATACATACCCCAAGAAGAATCTCTGGTAACATACCCTTTGACTTAATACAAATTAGAATCTAAATTTTACTAGCTAGTATGTCTGCAACTTAGATGAAAAGTTAAAATACATTTTATTCTGCTCTGCAATCACTATTCCAATGATGTGGCCTTTTTAGATTCTCTTAACAATGGGTCACTTTCTAATGACACTTTTCCCTTTAAAAGGAATCAGTCAGCAGGTTTTTGCTATGCAAGTAAGGATAGCATGCTGTAAGGGTACAAAAAAACAAAATGTAACTGTCAGGCTCTGTTCTATTGTTTACCTAAACAAATGGCTTTATTACCTTGTGCTCACCATTACAGGACTAGAAAGTCAGACACAAGGCAGTCTGACACTCCCCCTGCTGTGATTGACATCTCACTATGATTGCACATCCTCTGTAGAGACCCTGGTGTGGGCGGGGACAGTTCTCACAGCTCTGTTGTGTTTCTAAAACTAAATTCTTTGTGTCAGAATGGCTAAAGCCAATAATCTATGTGATACATTGTTGGATTCAGGGTTTCTTTGACTACATTATGTTGCTGTCAGATGAGGCAGCAAAAACCTTCCGACAGATTCCCTGTAACTGAACTTTCTTTACTATACAGGGTAAATCTGCAGCACGTGGGACTTTACCGCGCTGCTTTTGCAGCAGATCAGCAGCATAATCTGGTTCCTGTTCAGTGTGGATCACAATCCACGTGAAATGTAATAACAAATGCTGCAGATTTATGTCCGGAAAAGAACATTTGTCACTTCTGCATGTGAGCAATATCAGGATATTGTGAAGGGAGTCACATCAAACATAAAACGCAAGAAACTGCGGATTCAGTATTTTTCTATTACATAAGTATAGGATCTTTAAAGAAATCCCATCTATTTCACATTCTGAAAATGAAAGGACGTCCCGGCAGCACACCGCGTGTCAATAACACGTCACCACGGCTTGACAATAACAAGACACGTTTGCCTTTTGTGGTCTTCTGTATTCTGTCACATGGTATGGGAGGAAAGAAAAAAAGAGAAAAAAAAAAAACTAGCTAAAAATGTAACCTGAACTTCTCGAATTGCTTGTAACTTCCGTTACTGCCCCAGGACGGTTAAATCATAGCCCTGAACCTCTGGGATTCTGGGCAGAGCTACAGAGAAGGATGGCAGAGATCCCCAGACTGAACTAAACTCGGTCCTCGCTGAGAAGGGACACTATACAAGGTACGTGATTAATAACAGAACCTACAAGTTTTCTATTCTGCCTTAGTAGCTGCTGTAAGGTAACGTACAGGGAAGGGGAATGTAAGAAGAGAATGTTTATTCTGGCCTCGGCAGGAATTTAAGAAAACGATCGACAAATCAGTCCCACGTCAGCATTATCGGGCACAAACTACAGACTGACTACAGAAGTATCCAAAATGAAAAGGAAAAGTCTAAGACGCTGTACTAAATGTACAAAAGTCATCTCTTCAGGGGGATTTTTCTGAATGGTTCCCTGAAAAATGCCCACAGGCAACCCTAATGGCCCCTTTACACGCCGCTACCGAAAGGTAGAAACCGGCAGGTATCAGAGACAATTGTACCTGATACCTTGTAAACACCGTGCAGTAGCGGCGTGTAGTTCAGGTTGTTCCTCCCTGTCTCTTTGGATACCTGTCTTTCAACTTGAATTACACGCCGCTACTGCGCGGTGTTTACAAGGTATCAGGTACAATTGTCTCTGATACCTGCCGGTTTCTACCTTTCGGTAGCGGCGTGTAAAGGGGCCATAACACCTAGCCCTAACCCCAACCCTAAAACCTAACCCTAATATCTAACCCTAACATCAAACCCAAACGCTAAGACCAACCCTAAAACCTAACCCTAACACCTACCCTAACCCTAAGCCCAACCCTAAAACCTAACCCTAACCTCTAACCCAAACCTGACCCCAACCCTAAAACCTAACCCTAACCTCTAAACCTAACACCTAACCCAAACCCTAACCCCAACCCTAAAACCTAACCCTAACACCAACCCTAAAACCTAACCCTAACCACAACCCTAAAACCTAACCCTAAAACTAACCCCTAAACCTAACCCTAACCCCAACCCTGTGGGCATTTTTCTGGTCACCTGAATAGACATTGGAGGAAAATCTTTGGGGTATGCCATCAATGCACAGTGACAAAAGCCAGACGCCCATTACTCGTCACTATCAAATAATAGAAATATAACCAACCACAAAGACCAAGACTGACTATTTATATTATTTGTAAACAAAAGTATGCTGGAGTAAAATGTGTTAAAAGATGTAAGAGTCGCGTGCCTCTTTAGAAATACGAGTAGTACTATACTTAGAGTAGTGCTATACGTGTGCTACAAGTAGGCAAAAAAAATATTGATATTCTGGAAATTCCAGCACAGATCACTGAAAAATTTGTCAGTTTTCCATTTGAACATGAAGACTTGTGACATCACTTTGCAAATGTGGGGGGAGAAGTGAAAAATTTGAGAACAAATAGGACGAACAGCAAAATTTGCAACTTTCATAGCTTAGAAAACAGGCGTAAATAATTTAATTGCAGCTCATAAGAAGACAATAAAACTGGTCACTCCAAACATAAAATCCTTTCTTAGTTTATTGAATCTTCATTAAGAAGGCATAGCAGTAAAGTGTACCTGTTGATGCATTTCAACTACAGAAGATCCATCTTTCTATAGTTGAAACACGTCAACATGTACACTGAAGTCTTAATCTTTCTATATTCGAAACGCATCAACATGTACACTTAATGTCTTGATTTTTCTATAGTCAAAATGCTTCAACATGTACACTTAATGTCTTAATACTTCTATAGGTTTTTTCTTGATCAGGTTCGATCAGGTTTGTGTGTCAAAACCAGGAGTGTCTCCAAAACTCAGAACAGGGGTCAATCTTTCAATTATAGTTTTTCTCTACAAGTTCCTCTCCTGGTTCCTCTCCTGGTTTTGGCACACAAACCTGATCGAACCTGATCAGGGAAAAAACTGCAGTGAAACCAGCCTTAATGTTTTAATGTTTCCATAGTCGAAACACGTCAACATGTATGCAACGCCTATCAGGGCGGGGGTTACTCAGTAGCTGGGCTGGTCGATTTTTCTTGGGAAGGTTACGGTGGCTGTGACCTGGCTCCGTGGCCCTGGCTGTGCAGTTAAGGGGTATTTACAGGGGATGAATGTGGTATTCGGCCAGGAATGGCTGACGCTGCAGATTAGGACCGCTGGGGCAGTTGGTAGTGCAGCCGGGATGGTATCACTCCCCACAGGTTGAGCAGGTCCCCAGGGCAGATGGTAAAGTCAATAGCAGGGACAGGGCCCTGGCAGTGTAGATAGAGCAGACTGACACAGTTCGTGGAGTTCTTTACCTTTTTACTTGCTGATCAGGCAAGACTACCCAGCCGGGTGCTTTGCTTCTCTAGAGTGCAGCCAGGACAGCTCCCAGGAGATCAGGATCGCTCTGCCAAGACACCTTTCCTTGGGCCTTTCCAGGTTGCTATCTCCCTGCGCTGGATTCTCGCTTCATCTGCCCTGCGCCTACATGAACAGGATCCTAAGCCGGTGTTTGCAGGCCTTGTCGGGCGACGGGTAATACGTCCCCTGACCCTAGTTCTGGCCACTGTCCTGCAGATTTTCCAGGGATTGTAATCACTGCTCCTGCAGATGCAGGGACCTCCGGTTTTCCTGGTGGTACCTTGAAGTGTAAACACGAGATCAGGGCCAGTCCCCTCTGACAACCAGTCCCTCCGCTCAACTTGGGACCAGATTCGGGGCCCACGGGTGGATCCTCCACTCCCATGTCCCTTTGGACTCCTTCTCGCATCCATTCCGGATGCCCTCCCCCTCCTTCACTCTCCTCCAACATTCTCCTTCTTTCTCACTTTCTACACTCCTTACCCCCTCTACCTAACCCCTTCAGCAGCCTGAAGATGGGGCCCTCCCTGCTTTGGGTCTGCCCAAGATTCCCTGGCCTGGAGATGGAGTGGTGTTGGATGCAGGTTTTCGTGTCTCGGGTGTGCGACCCCTCTCACCTGAGGGTGGTGACAGCACCCCTGTGGAGTAGGTGCACCATCACTGTGGCGACCATTCCGCAGGGGCGCCACATGTACACTTAGTGTCTTTATCTTTCTACAGTCGAAACGTATCAACATGTACACCTAATGTCTTAATCTTTCCATAGATGAAATGTGTCAACATGTACACTTAACGTCTTAATCTTTCCATAGTTAAAACTCATCAACATGTACGATTAGTCTCTTACTATTTCTATAGACGAAACGCATCAACATGTACAATTAGTGTCTTAATATTTTTATAGATGAAACGCATCAACATGTACACTTGAGTCTTAAGCATTCCATATTCAAATGTGTCAACACATAGACTTAAAAGTCTTAATCTTTCTATCGGTGAAACGCTTCAACATGTACACTTGACTGATACGCTTTTTTAATGAAGATTCAATAAATTAGGAAAGAGTTTTATTTCTGTAGTGACCAGTTATTTTTTTCTTCTTATGGACTGCAATTATTCTGTAGCTGACAGGTTAACTGTAACTCCAGACATATATGCGGGGGTTAATTACATGGAATGGTGAGTATGCATATTTTTATTAATTTTTTGCTTACTATAAATAATTAAAAAAATTTCTTTTTTGTCTTCTATCCGTTCTGCTGGAATTTTTTGGGGTGGCAACCACACGATTGTCCATTCAGGGAAACAGAAACGCAGACACTTCCATTGATGCAAACTTCTGATGCATCTATGACTTTTAGAACTGGAGGTAAACCTTACAGGAGATTGAAACTTTTTAATTTTATCCTTTTTATACACTTTTTTTTTTTCATTATAACATTTTCCCCCAAAAGCTCAGCAGCAGGGTTATAGTCATTGCCATTGAAAAAGGAGCACTGGTGCCAAGAACCTTGCCCACCGGAGCTTTTTATAGAGGCATACATACACACTAAAGGAAAGGCGGCCATGTGCAATGTTTACTCCCCTGCAACAGATGAAAGTTTGTTGACTTTTAAGGTTGCTCTCCTGTGAAATAAGAAACAACTCTTACGTTAGTTTCCCTCTCAACCTCCTTGCCACTAACCTCAGCTCCTTATTACAGTGCCCACTTTGTACAGCGAATGGGTGGAGAAAATATAAATATAGTTGGAAAAGGAAAAAAAAATACTATGTTTAAAAAAACAGGAACACAACTAGAGACCTATTCATTATTCCTAAGCGTTGGAGATGAGCAAATATTTTGTCGGATCTAAGTTTGGGCATAAAGGCCCCATCACACCATCCAACATCGGCTGCGATGCCGCGGGTGCGCGCTCAATTCCGACATTGCAGCTTAGCTGTCACACGGCAAGTTGTTGCCGGTGACGGCGCTGCGATGTTGGCGGTGCGATCGCTCGCTGGGCTGGGATCAACGCAGCGAGCGATCCGCTGCAAAGCAGCGAACAGGCGGGATCGGCCGTGACATTGCTATTGCGGTATCACACCAAACGATCCCGCCAGTTGGTGAAGTTGACAGGTTTTCCTGCATGCAGGAAAACCTGTCAACTCTGACTTGAAAAACTATCGTTGTTGAATCGTGCGTGTACACGATGCGACGCAACAACTATGTCATTTCAACATCGTTCCTGACGTCACTTTTGAACGACGTCGGAAACGATGTTGAAAGGTGTGACGGTACCTTAAGAAACGTTTGCAAATGACTTCTGGTTGTTTGCAACGTCCAAAGGGCACTTTTGACACTTTGAGGATGAAATGCAGATTCCATTATAAGATTGATCAGAATTTTTGAATCATTTCAAAGATCGCAACGTTAAATATTTATTTCTAACTGCCCAACAATCTAAACTAAGGGGTTTGTTCACATGTGGTGCAAATGCTGCGGATGTTCAGTCTTGAATTTACAGTGAAAAATCAGCAGGATATTATGGTTTCAGCATAGTCATTTCCGGTAACGCGCAGTCGATACATATGCAGATGAGCTGATGTAAAGTGCTCCAGAGAGCATGCGCAATACGCAGCTTGAAGTGAGTGATACACCTAGGAGGTGTATCGACTGCGTGTTACTGGGAATGATGTGTTCAGTGTCATACCCGGCACACTACAGACGGCTGGGGGCACTCATTGGAAATTCAATATCACGCCCATCGGGGCGTGATAAAGACACCAGGAGGCAGGAAAAGGGACAAAAAGAGGATGACCAGGGGGGCTAGTAATGGTAGCCCCCTTTTTATTAACATACCAGCCAGTAAGGTGTAAAAATATTTAATAAAACATTCACAGCTCACATTTAGGACAGAGAGGGATAGTTATAGTAGTAATAGGAAGGTGCAAGGACAGGTAGCGATAGCCTGGGGGGCTTGTTCTAGGTGACAGGTTCACTTTAAAACAAATGGTAAGGGATAGTCAACCGCAGAGTACTACATTTTGGGCAAGGAAAAAAAAATGAAGAACATGCCCAAATAAAAAGGAAAAGAAAAAGAGATAGTGAGAGGTTCTCATCGTATATAGTGTGGAAAAGTATCTGGTAAGGTGCCAGACTTAACAATAGACAAGGTCTAGAATCATAAAGCTTAAGGATTGTCAGCAGGCAGTCCCACAAACAGTAAATTATATCAGGTTTGTATCTTCATCCAACACAAATGAAAGTCATCTCGGAATATGATCCAATAGCTCCAGGTTTTATCGAATTTGTCCATAGTATTGTGTAAGTTAGCGGTCATCTTTTCCATGAAGTAGACATCATTTATTCGTGCATAAAAATCGGAGAGGGTAGGAACTGCTGTTTTCTTCCAGAACAATGAAATCAGGCATTTGGCAGCTGTTAGAAGGTGCAGTAGCAGTTTAGTCCTCGGTTTATCCAACCCTGGTGGTAGTAAATTCAACAGGTACCCCAGGGAGTCCAGAGGGACAGCGACACCCATGACTCCTCCCACCAACCGCTCAACCTCCCTCCAAAAGCCTGTTATTCTCGGGCAAGTCCAGAAGATATGGTACAGGGATTCTTCAACTGCGTCACATTTTCAGCAAACATTAGGGAGGGACCGATTAATTGTATTAAGCAATTCAGGGGTGTGGTACCACGTCATTAAAACCATAAGCTGATTTTCCTTATAAAGTGTATTATCGTAATTGAAGATCTAAAGGCACGAGACCATATCACTTGCCATTTTTGGTGTGGTAGCGTACAACCCAACCATCCCTTCATCTCTTCATGTATGTGTGTTGAATGGGATTCAGAGGGTCTGTATCATGTAGGATGGAATACATGTCTGAGATAAGGCCTCTGATCAGAAACAAAAAAGGTCCCGCCTCTGCCCCGACACGAGTCACTCCTGCACTCATAAGATTTGAAGTATGAGGATTATAGAGAAAGGGAGTCAGAAAGGATGCACGCGAGGCTAAAGGTACCGTTACACGGCACAACACTGAAACGATGTCGCTAACAATTTCGCGGGCGCGCAGTTGTTAGGACATCGTTTTTACAACTTTGGTGAGATGTCACATGTCTAGATATCGTGGATGAATCACTAACGATGTAGTGAGCAGGTATGGTAAGTCATGAACGACATCGTTATTGCGGTGTCACACAGAACGATGCAGCAGGTTGACTGATCGTGGATCGTCTGATTTGAGAACATGTTCTCAAACCTGCGATCAGCGATCCAACGACTTATCATAGTTGAATCTCGGTGTTACAAGCAACAATGTCCTAACGATGGTTTCTGAACAACTCCAAATCAGTGACGTTTAAACGATATCATAAAAGATATCGTGCGATGTAACAGGGCCTTAAGTGGAACTTCATTCTAGCTGATCGCCAGATCTCTCTGGTAAAGGACATAGGGTCTAAAGGTACCGTCACACGCTACGATATAGTTAGCTATGTCACGTGACCGCGATCGTTTCAACATCTTTAGTGTGTTGTCACACGCATGGATATTGTTAACGATGTTAAATTTGGCAACGCGCCAGCTACTTCAAGAAGAACTTGTTGAACGATTTTACAAAGCGTCAGGAAAAGGAGAATTGTGAACGACATCGCTCAAAAAGATGTCACACTGAACGATGTTGCTGGTTCACAGAACGTTAATTGGACGACGAACGACAGATTTGAGGTCCGGATCTCAAATTTTTCATGAACGATCCAACGATTTTTCGTTTCAAGATCATTTTTTTACACGCAACGACGCACAAACAATATCGTATGAACGATCAAAAATCCGTGACGTTTCAACGATATCGTAGCGTGTGACAGTACCTTAAGAGAGAAGTGGAAGGTATTTCATTTGGAGGCATGTCTGCTGCATTCAGGGAAGGGGTCCCCCATGGCTCCAGCCCCCTGTACCCTGAGAAATAGAATTTACAAAAGCCGGCACTTGGACATCATCTTCAGTTTTCAAATTCTTTATTTAGTGTTCCAGAGTAATAAAACCATAGACAGGGAACGCAGTCCCGTGACGCTAAATGCGTTTCGAATGTTCAGTCCTTTGTCAAAAGCAAGAATAAAATGGCACCTTTGCAAACATTTATACAATAAAAAAAACCGTCCCCATAGAACACCTCACATCTAGAATCATTTCATTAATTATATTAATTAGTTCAGGCTGAAGATGCCTGTTAAAGCAAGGGTCACGTCACACGCATCAATTTACTGAACGATATCGTTTAGCGACCTGCTTTTTTGATCGCTTAAGCGATATCGTTTGTGCGACGCTGCGTGGAATCAAATGCTTTTTCTTTGAAAAATCGTTTGATTGTTTGATTGCAAATTTGTGAACATGTTCACAAACCTATCGGTGGTCGGCCGGTGGACACGCAGCATCGCTGCGTGTGACACCGGCAGACCAACAATGAACGAGCTCTCAGCGCCTCGCAGCCTATGCTGGGAGCTCGTATCCATGGTAAATATCGGGTTACTAAGCACCGCACGGCGACTAGTAACCTGATGTTTACCATGGTTACCAGCGTTCTCGCTGGTCCACATCGTTGGTGAGTCTGCCTGTGTGACAGCTCACCAACGATGTGAACGATATTGCTAGCGATCACGAGTGCATGTGATCACTAACAATATCGTTCTGCAAATTGAACCGTGTGACGTGGCCCCAAGACAAATAACCTTTCATATGACACAGCCAGGAAAGTGCAAATGTGCATGAATACATAGACACATAAATATCACCATATATGAATATACAATAAATAAATGAATAAATGAATATGTAAACATACACTCTCCCCATATACCATAAACAAACCCCAGTAAAAATCAGAATTCCCATATATGGCCGCATTTCATATATATTACTATATGATGATTTACAATATGGGCTACTCAATATAGTGGGAACTGAAAATAGGCAAGACATAATATCAAAATTTTCCATCAACATGAATTTATTATCCATATCAATAGAACTAGACCAAGTCTGACCTGTAAGTCAACCCATCAGGTGACCTTGTATTTAATTTCAATATCCACAGTAGTTCCTTACTCCTCACTAATTTCTCCCAATCTCCTCCTCTTTTACCATTGTGGACCCTATCGATTCCCCTTATACATAGGTGATGATGACGACATCGTCGATGTACCACACCCACCATTTGATCCTCTGCAAAAATGGATTGTCCTGACGATGTATGTAGAGTCTCTCCCAATACAACATATACAGGTTTGCGAGTGACGGGGAGAACCCCGCACCCATGGGACAGCCGCAGCACTGTATAAAATACTGCGAGTCAAATTGAAAATAGTTGCTTTTAAGAAGATGTTCCGTACACATTATTATAAACTGTTGTAAATCTGGCGAGTACATATTAGATTGCACTAAGATGTTAGTCAGTGCTTCCAAGCCATATTCGTGAGGGATACATGACTAAAGAGAGATTACATTGCACATTACCCATTGATAACCCCTCATCCACTCCATCGCTCTGAGCTCACTTAACAGATGTTTTGAATCTCTTATGGAGCCTATGGATTCCTCCAATAATGGCTGCAACATAGAATCAACCCACTGTGATAATCTCTCGTTTACCTCACCAGTGCCGGCCACAATGGGTCTTAGTGGGGGAGGGGAAACATTCTTTGTGCACCTTTGGTAAGGTGTGGAAGATGGAGCATACAGGGTATTCAACGTACATATATTCCCTCATTTTTGTTGTTAATATGCCTAACGACTCGCCTTCATCTAATAGTGCAAGTAGGTCACTCTGAATTTTGTGGCAATTGTCGACTCTACGTTCAAATTTCTCAATTCGAGCGCAGCAATCTTTTCTATCAAGGACATGGACAAAGGAATCGCCAATGAACTTTTACAATGATGTGAGTAGTGAATGTACTGTAATTAATTTATTGGCTTCTGTACTATCGCTATCTGAGATAGAAGTATTGAAAAAGGGATTAAAATTTGCACCATCATGTAGAGGTAATTTAATCAACACACTACGTGACATAAATAAGTTCATAAAATCATTAACGGTCAAAAGACATTTTTGCTGCTCTCGAATTGAGAAATTTGAAGGCAGAGTCGACAATTACCATACATAATGACACCATCAATGACAGAGTTCCAAATCCCTTTTTCTATCCTATCAATTCCAGAGTACCGGTAATGGATAATTTCCAACACACACTGGAGAGGGAGATTAAAAATGTTCTCAACTCCAGTGCTACTACACATGACAATTTGACACAAATAGATAGTGATGCATTGACCAGGTTGAAAAACAATCCCCATATAGTGGTAAGATCTGCGGATAATGGGGGATCAGTTGTGCTGATGGAGAAAGGTTTATATCATATTGAAGTAATGACGTTGTTGAAAGATACTAGCACCTATCGCCCTTTGTCTGCGGATCCATGCCGCAAGATTAAGGGTATGTGCAGACTGGCCGGCGGGTTGGTCGGCGGCGGCTGGGCGGACCCACCAGGAAGCTCCGGAGCCGTCCACCGGCTTCCTGGCGGGTATGTGCGGCGGGTGCTGGGCGGGTGCCAGGCGGGTGGCCAGCGGGTTAGCGCCGGCGGTTCTGCAGCGGCTGGAAGCAGCACATGATTCTGCTTGCAGCCGCTGCAGAACCGGCGGTTTATAGAACATGCTCATTCTTTGCTAACCCGATGGGAACCCAGCGGGTTAGCAACGGATGAGCATGTGTAAACCACCGGTGTCTGCACACCGGGTGTCGGTTTACATAGGTTTCTATGTTAATCCAAACGCCGGTTTGGATTAACATAAATTTACATGAAATTTATGTAAACCGACCGGCGGTTTACACATCTAAACCGACCATAACCCGGCCAGTGTGCACCTACCCTTAGAGTGACCTACTTTCACTGTTAAATGAAGGCGAGTCGTTAGGCATATTAACAACAAAAATGAGGGAATATATGTACGTTGAATACCCTGTATGCTCCATCTTCCACACCTTACCAAAGGTGCACAAAGAATGTTCCCCCCCCCCACTCAGACCCATTGTGGCCGGCACTGGTGAGGTAAATGAGAGATTATCACAGTGGGTTGATTCTATGTTGCAACCATTATTGGAGGAATCCATAGGCTCCATAAAAGATTCATAACATCTGTTAAGTGAGCTCAGAGCGATGGAGTGGATGAGGGGTTATCAATGGGTAATGTGCGATGTAATCTCTCTTTAGTCATGTATCCCTCACGAATATGGCTTGGAAGCACTGACTAACATCTTAGTGCAATCTAAAATGTACTCGCCAGATTTACAACAGTTTATAATAATGTTTACGGAACATCTTCTTAAAACCAACTATTTTCAATTTGACTCACAGTATTTTATACAGTGCTGCGGCTGTCCCACGGGTGGGGGGTTCTCCCCGTCACTTACAAACCTGTATATGTTGTATTGGGAGAGACTCTACATACATCGTCAGGACAATCCATTTTTGCAGAGGATCAAATGGTGGGTGTGGTACATCGACGATGTCGTCATCATTTGGGACGGCGTCACCGGTGTGCCCCCCAAAGTAACCTCTGACTTTGCCGATTTTATCAAATATATAAATAACAATCCATATAATATCTGCTTTGTTCACACGGTGTATGGCGATAGTGCTCCGTATTTGGATATCAATTTGCAGGGTGACAGTGTGACAGGTAGAATCAGCACCTCGTTGTACCGCCAACATGTTAGTGGCAATTCATTACTGCATGCGGGGAGCTGTCACCCCGGCATGTAGTTCGAAATTTGCCCATCGGGGAGTTGATTAGGGCAAAAAGAACATCCAGTAATGAGTAGGCATATCAGACTGAAGTTGGGCGCATAAAATATTGCTTGTCTAAACGTGGCTATACTAAAGACTGTGTAAATAGGGCTATATCGAAGGTACAATTACGATCTAGGGAATCCCTATTGGTAAATAGGGATAATACCTGAGATGTACAAACATCGAATGCCTTAATTCTCAGTAACAGCACGCACCTCCGCCGCTTAAAGGGACAGGCTCCTGATTTGGGTATTCCCACTTTTTCAACAAGTTATAGTCAGGATTATGATAAAATTGTCAAATTTATTCATAAGTATATGCCGATTCTTTCAAAAGATCCAATACTGCATAAAATACTACAGAGAGGATACAGATGCGTCCCTAAGAAACCCCGACTATAGGTAACATTGTTTCACCCTCTCTTTTCGCTAGCAATATACAATCTCCTACCTGGCTTTCTGTAAAAGGTAATTACAAATGTGGTGGTAACGATGTAACCTTTGTCGTTATATGCAAATGCAATTTACCAAGCAATTCCATGATAGGAAATCCGATAAAGTTTTCAACATCAATATAATAATAATAATAACAATAAAGCTTTATTTATATAGTGCCAACATATTCCGCAGCGCTTTACAATGTAGGGTTAGAGTACAGAAATATAATACAGTAAGTAATTACAGTAGAGAACAAATAAAGTACAATAATTGGATACAAAACAATAGGCATAGAATCAATGTAAAAAAGAAAATACAATAAATAAAGCAAGAAATGAAGGTGACCCTGCTCAAAAGAGCTTACAATCTACGACGGCATAGGAGTTGCACAAGGTACAGGGGCTTATTGCACTGATGGTCCAGGCATCTTGAGGAAATGGGGCATAGAGATAAGCTTACATGGATGGTCATTATAAAATCTGTGTAGACCTTTTTTGGTTTGGTGGAGTTTATAGAAGAGTAATGTCCAGAGGGATAGCCCATTCACTATCTACAGTACAAAGGACTTCTATTAGGGAGTATGATAGGCCGCCTTAAAAAGATGCGTTTTTAGGGATCGTCTGAAGCCATGCAAGTTGTGGATAGTCCTGATTTCTTGGGGTAAAGCATTCCAGAGGTTTGGTGCAGCTCTGGAGAAGTCTTGGAGCCGGGAGTGGGAGGATCGGATTAGTACAGATGTCAGTCAAAGGTCATTTGAGGAACGTAGCGAACGGGTGGGGTGATAGACAGAGATGAGGGAGGAGATGTAGGGGGTGCTGCACTGTGAAGAGCTTTGTGGGTGAGAAGAAGCAATTTGAATTTGATCCTGTAGTATACGGGCAGCCAGTGTAATGACTGGCACAGAGCAGAGGCATCTGAGTAACGATTGGCCAGATGGTGATCCTGGCTGCTGCATTAAGGATGGACTGGAGAGGAGAAAGACTGGTGAGGGGGAGGCCGCTTAATAGAGAATTGCAATAGTCAAGGCGGGAATGGATTAGGGCCACGGTGAGGGTTTTTGTTGTTTCCAGGGTGAGAAAGGGGCGGACTCTAGAGATATTCTTCAGGTGTAAGCGACAGGAGCGGACGAGACATTGTGTGTGGGAGGAGAAGAAGAGATCGGTGTCAAACATAACACCCAGACAGCGAGCCTGCTGCCTAGGCGTTATCGTGGTGGCACAAACTGAGAGAAGAGATGTCCGATTTAGGGAGGTTAGTGGATGGGGGGAGCAGAAGAAGTTCAGTTTTGGAAAGGTTTAGTTTCAAATAGAGAGTGGACATGATATTGGAAACTGCAGCTAGACAGTCATTGGTGTTCTTTAATACCGCAGGGGTAAGGTCAGGGGCTAAAGTGTATAATTGTGTGTCATCAGCATAAAGATGGTACTGAAAGCCAAATCTGTTGATGGTCTGTCCAATCGGGGCTGTGTAGAGAGAGAAGAGGAGAGGGCAAGGACTGAACCCTGAGGGACCCCAATAGTGAGGGGAAGAGGGGAAGAGGTGGAGCCAGCAAAAGATACACTGAAAGAGCGGTCAGAAAAATAGGAGGAGAGCCAGGAGAGAGCAGTGTCCTTTATGCCAATGGAGTGCAGCATAGAGAGTAGGAGCTGATGGTTGACAGTGTCAAAAGCTGCAGAGAGATCAAGGAGAATAAGCAGAGAGTGGTCACCATTACGTTTTGCTGTCAGAAGGTCATTGGTCACTTTGATGAGGGCGGTTTCTGTAGAGTGAAGGGGGCGGAAACCAGACTGTAATTGGTCTAGAAGAGAGTGAGTGGAGAGGTAACAGGTGAGGCGGGAATAGACCAGGCGCTCCAGGAGTTTAGAGATGAAGGGGAGATTGGAGACTGGTCTGTAGTTAT
Source organism: Allobates femoralis (assembly GCA_033576535.1). NCBI lineage: Eukaryota > Metazoa > Chordata > Amphibia > Anura > Aromobatidae > Allobates > Allobates femoralis. Next base: position 200,773,469 of record JARQOC010000011.1, on the reverse strand, counting down.
TTGTGCATGATGGGTCGAGAGTGGTTTTCTTTAATAATGGAGTAATGATCGAGTGTTTGAAGGAGGAGGGGAAGATGCCAGAAGAGAGGGAGAGATTGAAGATTGTGGTTAAGTGAGTGGTGACGACTGGAGAGAGGGACTGGAGCAGGTGTGAGGGAATGGGGTCAGAAGTGCATGTGGTGGGACGAGAGGAAGAAAGGAGCCTGGAGACTTCTTCTTCTGTGACTGGGTCAAATGTGGAGAGTGAGTCGGAGGAGATGTGGGGAAGAATGGGGGTGGCAGTGCTCGGAGGCTGAGAGCTGATTTCCTGGCGGATGTTGTCTATTTTCTCCATGAAGTAGGAAGCCAGGTCATCAGCACAGAGGTCAGTGATGGGGGCCTGCACTTTAGGACTGAGGAGAGAGTGAAAGGTGTCAAAGAGTTTTTTTTGGATTGTTGGATAGTGAGGAGACCAGGGTGGTGAAGTAGGTCTGTTTGGCAAGGTGAAGGGCAGAGTTGTAGGTTTTGAGCATGAATTTATAGTGGATAAAGTCTCCTGGTGAGCGAGTTTTCCTCCATAAACGTTCAGCACTCCTCGAGCATCGCTGGAGGAATCGAGTTTGTGGTGTGAGCCAGGGCTGTTTTGTTCTCTGTTTGGAGGTTCTGAGGGTGAGGGGCGCTACTTGGTCCAGGGAGCTTCTGAGAGAGTCATTGTAGTGATTTACTGCCTGATCTGGACAGGAGATTGAAGAGATTGGGGACAGAGATGAGATGAGGGAGTCTGTGAGTGCTTGAGGGTTAATGGCCTGTAGATTTTTGGATGTGTGATATGTAGGATTGGGCTGTGTTGGCCGAGGGTTAGTGAGTGAGAAGGAGAGAATGTTGTGGTCAGAGAGTAGAGGGGAGTTATCCAAGAGGGAGGATGAGCAGAGCCAGGTAAAGACCAGGTCAAGGGTGTTACCATTTTCATGCGTCTCAGAGGTTGAGAGCTGTGATAGGCCAAGAGAGGTAGTTAGAGATAGGAGCTGGGATGCAGATGGGGAGATGGGGCTGTTTATAGGAATGTTAAAGTCTCCCAGAATAAGGGTTGGTAAATCTGAGGACATGAAATGCGGGAGCCAAGCGGAGAAATGGTCGAGGAACTGGGTGGGTGACCCTGGGGGGCGGTATACCACTGCTACTTTGAGGTGGAGGGGATGGAATAGCCTAATGGTATGGACCTCAAAGAAGGGAATGAGAGTGATGGGGCTGGAGGAATGACCTGGAAAGTACATTGTGGGGACAGGAGGAGGCCAACTCCACCGCCATGTCTGTTCCCAGGTCTAGGGGAGTGAGAGAAGTGTAGGCCGTTGGATATATACACTGTAATATGACACAGCTGGTGTACCTGGCGACATGTACAAAATGCAATAAAGATTATGTGGGCTGAACAACTAGGACTCTGAAAAAAAGAATCAGCAAATATATTGTGGCGCCCCTGCGGCCAGGGTGGCCACAGGTAGGAACTGCAGCCAGGCAGATAGGAGACGGTTCTATAGGAACACCCTCAAAACACACACCCACAAGACATAGCACCCAACCTGGAGCCCGAAACTCTAGGCGGGCAAGGGGTGACAGGGTTTAGAGGGAAGTGGGTGGGAATGTAGGTCAGGTGATGTAGGGGGTACAAAAGGGGGGAACAAGGAGGAGTTAGGCAGTAGGCAGAGTGAGTAGGCCAGTGGGTGCTGACCAGTAAAGAAAAGACCAGTAAAGAAAGTGACTTTCCCGGAGGGATAGGGCTCCCTGGAAGCGCAGAATCCACAGAGACACCGTTCCATGGAGAGAAAGCCTGCTCCATAGCCTGCAGTCCAAGGGAAAGGGAGGACAGAGACCGGACCGATGCCACCGGGTCCGAGGAGTACGGCAACGTTGACAGATTACAGGTGGGACAGATTTCCCCTGACATACCCGGATAGTCACAGGGGTAGGAACGAGCCCGGTGGCCCCTTGCAAGACAGGCACACCCAAGGCTAGGCTGGGACCAGAGTGTCAGCTCTGGGTGACCATAGCTATATGCCAAGACACTACCACACCAACGGGGAGGCACAGATTCCAGGTCTGGTCACCCAACACACGGGCTGGAGGATCAGCAGCACATAGGACCCGGCTTGCCGCCCATACACCTAGGGGGAAGTCAGACAAGGGACCGAGCTGCTCCCCATACATCCCACAGGGAAGAACTGAGGAAAGGAAAGCCGGAAAGGTTATGGAGAGAGTGAGGGGTCTCATGAAGATAACCTGGCTGCAGAGGGTTCAGGAGTGTCCGGAGTTGCCTGTGTAAAGTGACTGTGTAAACTGTACCATAAAGAACTTGTCAGTAAAACCCGGTGAACCCTGCTTGAGTCTCCCATGCGTGATTCCCTGCAACAGAACTTTTATTTCACCTTTACACCCTGTCAGGAGCAGCCCTGACCCCGGCGGGCACTTCTATCTAGCTGCAGCTCCATCCATCCTCCTGGCAGAGCTACGCTGCAGCGGTGGTCCCCTCAACCCGTGGGTGGCGTCACGACAAATTCCCCAGTAAATATTACCTTTTTTACTTGTGGGGCTCGGGACACGGTCTGGACCAAGACCGCCGTGATTATTCCCCAGTGCTACCCCCGGTCCGGTACCGAGCACCCCGTCCCAGTGGGCCACACAATACCTCTGCATCAAACCCGGACAATAGTTCCTCACAAAGGAACCTGTCTGGATTATCTAGACACTTCAGAGATGAACACAAGGGGGATTAGAGTAGCCTATGTGTAAAAGGAATTGACAGGGTACACAAAAAAAAAGAGTGGGAGACTGGGAGAGATTAGTGAGGAGTAAGGAACTACTGTGGATATTGAAATTAAATGCAAGGTCACCTGATGGGTTGAATTACAGGTTGGACTTGGTCTAGTTCTATTGACATGGATAATAAATTCATGTTGATGGAAAATTTAGATATTACGTCTTGCCTGTTTTCAGTTCCCACTATATTGAGTAGCCCATATTGTAAATCATCATATAGTAATATATATGAAATGCGTCCATATATGGAAATTCATATTTTTACTGGGGTTTGTTTATGGTATATGGGGAGAGTGTATGTTCACATATTCATTTATTCATGTATATTTATATATGGTGATAGTTATGTGTCTATGTATTCATGCACATTTGCACTTTCCTGGCTGTGTCATATGAAAGGTTATTTGTCTTGCTTTAACACGCATCTTCAGCCTGAACTAATTAATACAATTAATGAAATGATTCTAGATGTGAGGTGTTCTTGGGGAGGGTTTTTTTCACTGTATAAATGTTTGCAAAGGTGCCATTTTATACTTGCTGATGACAAAGGACTAAACGTCCGAAACGCGTTCAGCGTCACGGGACTGCATTCCCTGTCTATGGTTTTATTACCCTGGAACACTAAATAAAGAATTTGAAAATTGAAGATGATGTCCAAGTGCCGGTTTTGTAAATTCTAACCTTTAAGTGATGGCTACAGAAGCCTTGCCGGGCACTAGCAGCTGCACGTGAGTTCGGTCGAGCCAATTCCTGTTCCCCTTTCCTGATTGCTTATACCCTGAGAAATAGACTTTATAAAATGTACATATAGTGAGTCCAGAGGGACTTACTGAGTGATGAGTCATCGCTGCTCCCTGGTGTCCTCCCCGCCCTCCAGCATTCTGTGTGCACCTCCAGCCCCCTAGGTGCAGCCTCCTTTATTTGTCTCCTCTCCTCGCCTGCCCCATGCTGCTCTGCTTTTGAACTCAAGACAGAGAAAGCAATGGGCGGGTACCGGGTCCCGGCAGCTGACACGCCTCCTGCCGGTAACGTCAGCGCTGGAGCCCGCCGTGCTCCAGCTTATGTAAGTATAGCAGGGCAGGCTCTGATGCTGGCTGACATGCCTCCTGCGATGACGTTCAGTGCCAGAGCCCGCCCTGCTCCAGCTCCACCCAGGGGGTGACAGGTCCTCTTTAAACATCTCCTTATATCTTGGGGTGATATTGATTCCTAAATTTTTATGGAAGACGTGTGCCAAGCAAACTTATATGGTTGTTTTAGATAAGTGAGCTTTAGTCCCGGTATGTTAATGGCAATACCTCCATTTTCCCAGAGTTGATTTTATAACTCGATAGGTTGGAATAAGCATCGAATATGGACTTCAAATTGGGAAGGGAGACTATAGGGTTTGTTAGGAAAAGCATGGCGTCATCAACAAAGCGGGTTATCTTAAAGTTATTGCTTCTGATCTGGATCGCAGTGACATCTGGACTATTAGGATCTGGGCTTTAGGGGTTCTATACTGAGGATGCATAGTAAAGGGACAATGGCATCCCTGTCGGGTGCCCATTCATATATCTAGATCTCCAGAATGTGCATGTAGCATCCGGACCACCGATGGGCGGAGAAGAGACCCTCCAGAGCTGTGACAAAAGGCCCCAACAGGCCAAAGTGGCGCAAAGTGGAGAATATAAACACCCAATTCAGCATGTCAAAGGCCTTCTTCTGCATTCATCTCTAGGAGAATCGCCTCCACGCCCTCTCTAGTTGCAACTTCAACCTGGTCTAGCATGCACCTGGTGTCACCTGCTTGGCAGAAGCATACAAATCCCTCTGGTCTTTATTAATTAACTGTTATTCAGTTTCTCGGTTAGTATTTTAGTGAAGATTTTTAGATCCGAATTCAAGAGACTTCTGGTTCGGTAGTTTGCACAGTCAACAAGCTCCCTGCCTTCTTTGTGAATTACTTTGATATAGGAGCGGAGCAATGAGGCGGGTATTTCTCTCCATTCCATGAAAAAATTAAACAGGGGAGCAATGTGCTGCGAAAGTAAGGGCCAAAAAGTCTTGTGATATGGATATGGGAGGACGTCTGGGCCAGGTGCTTTATGGCTTGGTAAATGTTTAATTATTTCCTCAATCTCCGTCGCTGTGACCTTCCGATTCAAGTCCTCCCTTGCGTCCAGGGGCAGTCTAGTGAGCTGACATGAGGTCAGGTATGCATCTAAGAAGGCATCTCTGTCAGTTGGGGTTGTTGGTAGGCCAGAGGAGAGGGAGTAGAGGTAGAGTAATACTCATAAAAAGCCTGCGCCATCCTTTCAGGATCATATCTGACAACACCATTTGAATCTCTAATGCCATATGGGGCAGAAGTGGATGTTTATCCTTCAGTTGTCTAGCCAGTATTGTATGTGCTCTATTGCCATATTCATAGTATCTCTGGCGGGAAAAGTGCAGAAGCGTCTCATCCCTTCCCAGTGAGATGTTCTTCAAATGAGCCCTGAGATCGATCACCTCCTTCAAGTCCCTCCTGTTGGGGTGCACAAGGAGTTTGGCTCCAACGAGCTTCAACTTCTTCTTGTAGTAGGAGTACTTTCATTTGGCATCTTTTTTTAATCGTGAGGAGATTGCAATACATTTACCTCTAAATACTGCCTTGTGTGCCTCCCAAAGAGTCAAAAGAGAGGGTGCCGATGAAGCATTTTCCGCAAAGTAATGAAAAAGGGAGGATCTTAGTGTCTCCCTCGTAACCATGTTCGTCAATAGGGGCTTGTTGAGCCGCCAGTGCGTCATTTTAGGCGGGGACAGGGAGGATCCCAAGGTCCAGCAGTAAGGGGGCATGATCTGACCAAGTTATATTCCCTATGCTGGCTCGATGCATGGATCACAATGTCACCACGTTTCCAAAGATGTAGCGAATTCTACTATGAGATTGGTGAGGATGGGAATAAAAAGTGTATTGTCGAGATGTAGGGTTGTCCACCCTCCATAAATCATAGAGGCCGTGTTTGCGAATTAATTTGCGAAATTGCATTGAGTCACTTAAACTTCTACAGGATATGGCAGGGGTAGGTTGTAAGAGGAGTCTGTCCATGCAGTCAAAAAATGCCAGGTTAAAGTTACCTCCGATGATTTGCGCACAGTCATGCCTGGGGTTAAGGTGCGTCAGGACAGATTTTAGAAACCTGATCTGTCCGACGTTTGGAGCATATGAGCATATGAGCACCGAGACCGAGATACCCTCTAAGGGTACCTTTACATGCGGCAACTTTTCTAGGAATTTCACTGGCAACTTACTGGTTGCAGTGAAATCATGGAGACATTGTTTTATATTGTTGCTGTGTACAAATGGAACAATGTCTCCATGATTTCACTGTAACCAGTAAGTTGCCAGTGAAATTCCTAGAAAGGTTGCCGCGTGTAAAGGTACCCTAAGAGTGCGTGCACACGATCAATATACACAGTGTTTTGGACGCAGAGTCTTGCCACTGCGTCAAAAACACTGCGTAGTACAGTACAAGCATAGTGGATGGGATTTCAAGAAATCCCATCCTCACTATGCTTAACCCTCCCGCAGCGTGTTTGGAGCTGCGGTGCGGGTTGCCGGCAGTCCGCTCCTCCACAGCATGTTCATTTCATGCTGCGGAGTCGGAAGCGACTGCCACAGAGAGACTGCAGGGAGAAGCCGCCTCGCACCGGCCGCACATGGTGAGTACATAGCGGCTGTGGTCTCCCTGCGACCACCCACGGCTTCACTCGGGGCCGGAGGAGCAGCGTCCAACACGCAGCTCCTTTGGACCGTGAGCACATACCCTAAGTCTCCCCAAAGTATGATGAATCGGCCCAATAGGTTTATCTCTGTGCTATCTACGTGAATTCGGCAAGAGCAGGATATCAGTGGTGAGTTTTTTTTACCTCAGTATTTGTAATCCAAAACCAGAAATGGGTAAAAAACACAGAAGTGGTGACATGTTTCTTCTATTCTTTTCCTCTGATTGTTCCACATTTGCTTTCAAATTCTGAGGTAAAAAACTCACCAAATACTCGTGTGCACGTAGTCTACTTAGGCGTTTGGTGTCACTCAAAGCCACGTGCACATGTTGAGTATTTGGTGAGGAATTTTCCTCAGGATTTGAAAGCAAAAACCAGGAGTGGAACAGAGGAAACGAATAGTAGAAACACGTCACCACTTAGGTATTTTTTACCCGCTCCTGGATTTGTCTTACCAATACTTATGAAATACATGTGCACATGGCCTTAAGGTACCGTCACATGAGGCGACGGCGCTGGAGATGTCGACAGCAACTGGCGGAAGCTCGCACGTTTTTGGCGCCCTGCCAACGTCGCTGTCCCCCATTTATATGGGGCGACACCTCCTGCGCCGCACCGGCGATCTGACAGGCGGCATCGCCGCTGGGGTGTCTCAAAACCCCAGCGGCGATGCAGTACAATGGGAGCCTATAGCTCCCATCACCTGTCAGGTTGCCGACGGTAGTTTACAGATCAGCCCCCAGGCGACCAGTAAATGGCGTCGCTCCCGCCAATTCACATTAGGCGATGCAGGGGCAATATCGGCGCCGATAGGCCGCGACCCTGCATCGCCTAATAAATCGGCGGTACCTTCGCCTCGTGTGACGTACCTTTAGAGTATGGTCACACGTTGCTTTTATTTTACCTGTATGAAAAGCACAAGTTAAGACCTGAAACTCACAGCAGAAATAACACCTATTTTTGTTTTTGGAGCGTTTTGATATATATTTTTAAATGCTAACACATTGCGGATCTCAATAGGGAAAAGCTGCAGTAAAAATGATTCAAAATATGACATGCTGCGCTTTAAAAAATACAACAAAAAAACACACAGGTTATAAAAACCTTTTACAAATCTCATTAATTTTCCTGTTACTGAGCTTTCAACACCAGAATCCCTTGTATTTTTATGATCATCACAAAATAACTGAGCAGAACCTATGACTAGACATCGTTTACATAATTAAGAAACTCCTTGCTTTGGCACAAGGAGGGGCCGGAGGGGCAATTCCCTTTTTAAGAGGAAAGAACTAAATTACATAATGGCAACAGATTTTTACAGAAATATTAGAAAACCCCTTCTCCTGAGCCTGCTGTTCATTAGGAATAAAAACTTCCCTCATACAGTCCGCACTAAAACAAAATGTGTCATTTATGTAGTGGCTTTCTGACTAAGTGGTTTTTATGGAGGAAAAACAAAAATGTAAAAAACCTAAACTTAAACCGGGTTCACACAATGTGTTTCTGAAATTTTAAACGAAAAATCTTTCACTATTTCTGAAAACAACATTAAAATCACCATGTATTTATCGAGCATTCAAATGCTGAAGGCAAAAAAAAAACACTTTTCACGGACACAACCTTGGAATGCATTAGTTTACTTTGCCTTAATTTTTCAAATCGAGGCAACAACTGTGACTTTTGAGCATTTGTGACAAAAAAAACCAAAACAAAATAAAAAAAGGACACGAACATGATCACAATGAAGTGAACGTAACATTCACAAATATTGGTCCGTTGTCAGCATGAGTTCCATTTTTTTTCAATTGCTATAAAACTCCCAACTAGGGATGAGCGAGTACCTTATTAATCGTGCTCGCTATACTCGCAACGAGTAGGTACCGGTACTCGTTACTCATGCGAGTTATAGCGAGTACGAATACGTGTATGTATGGATACACTGCGAAAGTAGCCTAAAGTGAGTAAAAGTTGTTAAAAAAAATAAACTTACATACTCCACCTGTCCGACGCCTGCACCGGGACCAGAAAACCTCCACCCCGCTTGCTGGACAAGGACCTTTCACTACCAGCCAATCAGATGGCGGTAGCAATCTGGCCAATCAGATGGCGCAATGTCACAACTACGTCATCGCTAGAGGCCATCTGATTGGCCAGTTTGCAAGTCCTGATAGTCCATTTGGACCTTGCAAATTGGCCAATCGGTGGCTGCTAGCGATCACATGGTGTGACGTGGCGCCATCTGATTGGCCAGATCGCTACCAGCCATCTGATTGGCTGGCAGTGGAAGGTCCTTGTCCAGCGAGCGGAGGTGAAGTTTTCCGGTCCCGGTGCAGGCGTCGGACAGGTGAGTATGTAAGTTTATTTTTTTAACACTTTTACTCACTGTTAGGCTACTTCTATGGATACACTGGAAAGTATTAGGACTACTCGCTACCTCCAGAGTACATATAAGTAGCGAGTAGCCCGAATACCGCTACTATTCAGCGAATACCGAATAGTAGCGAGTATACTCGCTCATCCCTACTCCCAACGTTTTTGGTGCTAATTTTCATAATCACATCAAAACGGTACATTTGTTGTTGTTGTGTATTTGTGGACAGCTAATCTCATGTAAATAGGGGATGTGCTGCAACAATACGTAAACTGTATGAAGACTAAAGGATCACACAACTGTTGGGCCTCAAAGACAATTATGGCACCCTTGAAATTGTTCTAGAAAAAGAAGTATTTCTCCCAGAAAATGATTGCAATTATACATGTTTATTTCCTTTGTATGTGTTGGGCGGCCGTCACACTCTTCAATATCGTGAGCGATATTGTTAGCGATCACGTGCACGCGCGATCGCTAACAATATCGCTCACATCGCTGGTGAGCTGTCACACAGTCAGACTCACCAGCGATGTGGAGCTGAGAGATCGCTGGTAACTATGGTACACATCGGGTTACTAGGCGCCGCGCGGCGCTTAGTGACCCGACGTTTACCATAGATACCATCTCCCAGCATAGGCTCTGCCGCTGGGAGATCGTTCATCGTGGTGTCACACACCAAGATGAAGCAGATTGAACAAGCGTTTATCGCTTGATATGAGCTCCGGCTCTCATATCTGCGATGTCATGATCAAGCGATTTTACATTGTAAAATCGCTTGATTACACGCAGCGATGCACAAACTATATCGCTTAAGCGATCAAAAAGCAGATCACTTAAACGATATCGTGCATTAAATTGAAGCGTGTGATGGCCGCCTTGGAATAACACAAAAAGAGAGAGGAAAAAAAGGCAAATTGCTCGTAATTTTAAACAAAACTCCAAAAATGGGCCTGGCAAAATTGTTGGCACTTTTCCTAAATTGCAGGTAAACTGTTTTTTCAAGCACCTGATGCTCGTTCAAACCCACCTATGGCAAGTAACAGTTATGGGCAATATGAAAATCACACCTGAAACCAGATAAAAGGGAGTTGACTCAACCTTTGCATTGTGTGTTTGTGTGTTCCACACTAAGCATGATAATATAAACTAGAAGGAATAAAAAGCGCAAATAAGGTCTCATCCACTTAATGATAAAAGAAAAACCATTAAGGTTTAGCTCATCTTATGTGGTTATGTGAGACACAACCATGTTAGGCTGGCTTCACACCACGATTTTTCAGGGTCTGGGCTTCCAGTGTGAACTAGACAGCCCCGGATCCGAATTTGCACCCCATGTATCCTTATGGCGCCAGATTGGCCTTATTGGCCTCCAGTTTGCAGGTTTTCCGGAGGATACGTTTTGTCTGATTTTTGCATCGGGCACAAAAACAGAGTCTGAATATTTTTTGTGTCCGATGCAAAATTCGGACAAAACAACCGGATCTCATTGATCCGGCGCCCATAGAAGGGAGTCATGGCCTGGACCAGAGCCGGATCTGGCAGAAAATCTTGCCAGTTCCTAGACGCCAGGTGCTGAAAGAGCAGTGGCTGTTAAAAGCAGCCGCTGCTGAATTTCAGCACCTGGAGAGCTCCACAGCTGAAATATCAGCACCGCGGCAAGCTCCCATGCAGCTGGGCGGTTGCATGGACCGCGCAGCAACGAAGTCCGGCAAAAAGCAGGATCCGTGTTCTACTCATCCGGGGCTGTCAGGTTCTGTCCGTGCAGCAAAACACCGGACATAACCTGACAGTCAAAAAAGTTGTGTAAAGCCAGCTTAATTGCATAAATTGGCAGCTGAAGACCCACACATATGAATAAACTTCAAGAGAAGAGAAAAGGTGCTTCATTGCACTGTCGACAATAAAAAGACATCAAATATTGTTAATTAAATGGATTTATTAGTCTACACGTTTCGTGGCTACCTCACCATTTCATGAGATTAGCCCTGAAGACGTGGAGGAGAACCATGAAATGCGTAGGCTAATAAATCGATTTAATTAATGTTATTTAGAGTCTTGTTTTTATTGTCAGCAACGCAAACAAGCACCCTTTCTCTCCTTCTTTTAAAGTTTACACTAAGCATAGAGAACAGAAAAAGGAGAAGACAACTGTCTGAGAACTTGAGAACCTAAATTGTTGAAAAATATCAACACTCTCCAGAGATGCTATGTTCCTTTGTCCACGCTGCACAACACAATCAAGAAGTTAACAATCCATGGCACTGTAGCTAATCTCCCTGGACGGCAGAGAAAAATTGATGAAAGATTGCAAGGCAGTTAAAAACACAGCCAAATAATTTTTGTTTTCCTGCGCATTTACAGGCTACTTATAGAAGCAAACACACCAAAAAAACGCACATACATCCATTTGCTTGGACAGGTAAACAGAGAAGATTTTCTGCAAAGAAAAAAAAGAAAAGCAGTAATTATGGTATATGAAAACATGCCTTAGGCCAGCGTCACGGGTCCGCATTGCACAGGGCTCATGATTTTCTGAAATGTAATAAGCCAGAACCTTCTCTCCCCACCGACAGATGATGAATGTCGGGAGGCTTCCATACACCATTAGACTGAAAAAAAATCGGGAGTATTTCTTTAACCGTTTATGGAAACATTAAAGGGGTTTCCCCATGAACAAAGTTAATTATAAGTTCATTTTAATCAATAGACTCAGAATAATAATAAGTTTCACGATTGAATGTGTTTAAAAAATGTGTCTTGTGCTAATATAATCTTATATATTTTCCCTGCTATGTACTGTAAAATGGGTGAATCTGACGTGTAATGGAGCATTGGTTTGATCCTAAACAGGGGAGGATGCACAAGAGTAAACGACATTACTGCACGGGATTGCAAATAATTCTCTCTTTGAAATAAAAGATTTTTTAATAACAGAGAGGGAAATGTTTTATGGAAAAAAAGAATCAGCTGTGATCCCTGTGCTGTAATGTCTGCATACTCTTTTGCGTCCTCCCCTATCCAGGATCAAACCAATGATCCAGCATGGTCAGATTCGGCCATTTTACAGTACATTAGCAGGGACACTATATAAGATTATCTCAGCACAGGGACATTTTTTTTTAAACACATCCAATTGTGGGAATTATTATTATTCCAAGATCTATTCATTAAAATGAAATATAAAATTAAATTATTTTGTGGAAAATACCCATTTAAGTGTTCGGGCGCTATACACATAAAAATTATTATTATTATTGCATAACTGACACGAAAACAACAAACCATTACGGGAATCTTCTACAGGCCTGAGGTTTCCACAGTTACCTTCAATAGCGCCAATTTGGTTCCACGTGGAGTCAGGACTTTAACCTCCTCCTCAGGTCAACACGTGTCTTATCTGGATGTGTTATCTGAAGTCGAATCATCCCCAATTCTGTCCATTATGGTCCCTCAGATGAGGATATTACACTGATTGGTAAACACAGCAGATGGCCAAATGTTCTATCACAATGACTGATGGCGAGATGATGAGCCATAAAAAACGTTTTAACCTCACGCAGAGGCCTGGAATATTTTTGTCTCTAAAATCTCCCTGAAGAGCGATTTGAGCGAGACGTGAAATGCGTCGGAAAGGCAGATGTTCCTGCATCCTGGGCTATGGTTATAGCCTACTCCTCTCAGTGTGGATGACATCTTGAAAAGCGTCAAACGCAAAACAATATTTATTGATAAAACAGGCGTTAATGGCTGATCAATCACTCTGTATTGTACATAGAGTAACATTCCATTTTTAAAGGGAAGGACCAAAACTAACCGCAAAAAAATAGAGACACAATATTCTTAAAGGGGTTGCCTCCTATGGCCACTGTATTACACTATCTCTGGCTGAAGAATGAGTTACCAGAGTTGGTCATATAATCCTTAATTTTTTCAGATGGATTAAGGACATGATTTTGTGGCATTTACTATTATATAGGTATGACAGGTTCTCCTTCTGCTCTTGTTATTGCGATTTCCTTACAGACTGCACAGTCTTAATTGCATAATATGGCTGCTGGCGGATGACCATGTGACCAGACCTGTCCATCATTCTTTCTAATAGAAAACCTCACATGAGAAAATGGCTTTACTATTGGGTTGGTTTACCCATCTAGGCTTAGAAGCAAATGTAAGGCCTCCATCTACTATAGCAACCAAGTGGCGCCCAAGATTATCTTGTGGAAGGAGACAAAGGGCTGATAAACTGCTTAGATTTCTGATCATTATTGACTGCGGCATCTAAGGGGTTAAATAGTTGGGATCACAGCTCCAACCATAACCACTGTAAGGTTGTCATCTACTGAGAAAACAATATCACTGACTACAGCATTTTTGCCTTAAAGTGAACCTGTCACATGGAAAAATGCTTTTAACCTGCAGACATGGGGTTAATCTGAACCTGCTCTGCACCAGCACATTAAACTCCACTGCTGGGACGAAATGTACTTTAATCCTCCCGACATTCAGGATTCAGTCAACGGAGGTGGTGCCGGAGGGGTTCAGTCACTGCTCTGTGTATAGAGAATGGCAGCCGTAACTGCGCCCGGCACTGACTGAAAGCCGCTTAGCATTAGACTTTGCTGTCAGTCAGTGTGGGGGGCAGTTACAGTCACCGTTCTCTAAACCCATAGCAGTGACTGAACCGCGCCGGCACTACCTCCATGACTAAAACTTGAATGCTACCGGGAGGATTAAAGTTCATTTCCTCCCTGCAGTGGGACTTAAAGTGCAGGTGCTGGGCAGGTTCAGAATGCTATTAACCTGCAGATTAACACCATATGTATAAGTTACTGGCATTTTTCCATGTGACAGGTTCACTTTAAGGACCTCCAGTTTGTGCTATCCTTTCCATTTATGCAAGACAGGTGATTACTTATGGATTGCTGTGGGTTTAACCGCTGGAAACTGTATTGACTGGCATAATAACAGGGAACTTTAATTGCTGTTATAATGGAGTGTCAAAGTTCATGCCTGACTATTGCTCCATTCATTGACTATATGGCTGCTAAACATTGAGCTCGGCTTTTACCAACAGTTCAGCCAGGAAAAAATAGAGCAGTGGTGCTGATTGTGATGTCACAGCATATTATCATCGGTTTTGTGGGTTAAACATTTTTAATTAGGCCAGACGTATTGTTCTTTTGTTTGTTAACACATGAGAAGTCATTGTTTCTTGCCAGTCTTCTTGGAGACCCCATTGTCTTAGTTTGTGGATTGCAAACTAAATGTAAATTACCTTACCCCCCCCCCCCCCCGTGTCTACATCATTCAAGGAAAATTATGCAGTCGGAATGAACTGCTGACCAATGAGAGAACAGCCTTATCCCACCAATACTGTAATAACACAAGACCCTGAGGTGAAGGCTTGGGGTATAAAAAGGACTTGCTTCTGTCATCAGTACATATATGCTACATGACTTCAGCCTAGGGGCTTTGGTCCCGGTTAGAAGATCATAACTTCAGTCTAGGGGCTTCAGTTCCAACTAGAGGATTATATCACATCTTCATTACCCCAGCCTAGGGGCTTCTGTTCTGACAGGATCACAACTGGATCATATTCTACAGGAGTTCAGCCTAGGAATCTAGGATTTGGCTGGAAGATACCCAGGTTCTGACAATTCAGTCATCTGACAACAGACTTTGCTGTGCTCGGTTAGCTCCCTAAGTTGCCACTACCCTTCTCGCTGGGTGCCCGCAAAAAGCGGGGTGCTGCTCGACTCGGGTAGTTGGCCCTAGAAGCATGAATATTCTAATCCTGGTGAGCCAGCGGAAGGGTGAGACTCAATTGCTTGTTACATCGTTTCCCTCGCCCTGTGTTGTCTGAGTAGCCTTCTGCCCACGGGTAAGGAGTTTGGGCGTTCAGTGTGATGAGCCCTGGTCCTTGTGGTCTTTCTAACGATGGATGAGCCAGTGGACGAGAGCACCCACTGACCCCCATGTCTCCACACTGATCACGTCAGGTCCCGGGGTCAGGCACCCACCAATCAGCAGCTTATCACCTTATAACTATTTTTTTACTGGACAATACATTTAATAGACAGAGAAACATCCTCGATTAATAGTCTCTGGGAAATTATGGAGTTCAACCTCCTTCCCAAGAAAGCGACAGGTAATCTGTACACAGAGTCTTATCTCTGTATAGTGACACTACCTCGTCTTATCTAGTTTTCCAGCAGCATAATAGAGCTGTCATTAAATCCTCCGCTTTCAATGATAATGAGATGACTCCGTTGACCCCGTCACGCCTTTATGACCAATCGGAAATAATGTAAAGGACGACATTACAGACAAATTCTTTATCAATCATATTATTTTCACAAATCCATTTGCATCTGTACCTTTTTCTTATTTTCAGTACTTTGATTTTTAATCATTTAGATCAAAATGGGCATTAGAAAATCTGGAAATCACAAATGGTTAGAGAAAAATAACGAGGCTCATGTTTAAAGCTGAAGTTTTCCTATTTGAAAAATAAGAATATTTGCAGCCACTGAACTTTATGCCTGGGAAAGGAATATTGATCCGGTGTAATGAACTACATACATCTATACAGAGAGTACAGCTGAGCCCGGACAGGATATTATGTCCATCATAGACAATTGTGCATCCATACGAGAGTGAATATGTAACATGGCGGTTCACCATTCACGCAATGTACTATAGAAAGCAATTCCAAGAAAACACCGGCACCCCGACCACGAGTGTGAATATATAACAGGCGGTATACCATTCACGCCTTGTATATAGAAAGCAATTCTAGAAAACACGGCACCCGACCACGAGAGTGAATGTACATGGCGTTCACCATTCACGCAATGTACTTAGAAAGCAATTCCAAGAAAACACCGGCACCCCGACCACGAGAGTGAATATGTAACAGGGCGGTTCACCATTCACGCAATGTACTATAGAAAGCAATTCCAAGAAAACACCGGCACCCCGACCACGAGAGTGAATATGTAACAGAGGCGGTATACCATTCACGCAATGTACTATAGAAAGCAATTCCAAGAAAACACCAGCACCCCGACCACTTGAAGACATCATGCAGTTCTTAGAGTTTGGTGATGTCCATATGAGACAGTTTTGCCGCTAATTTTCTGCACAGACCTGTGGGTGGTAAATCAACTGAAAATTATACTACAGCAGCAACAAAGTGGATGTGGTTTTACTAAATCTTATTAAGAAGCGGAAAATATCTGCAGCAGAACGCAAGATTATAATTTGGCCAATTGTCACCGTGGATCTCACATTTTGCCATGCGTAGGGTGAAATCTGCAACAAATCTGGACACCCGATTAGACAATGAAGAACATGTTAATTAGTTATTGATGTTAAGCTAATAAGTTAATTAGGGTCCATGGAGAGGTGTGTAAAACGTGGTCCGAGCACGGACCGCAGTACATAACCTGTCTGCGTGTCCCCTTGTTAAAGTGCCAGCTGTACGGGGCCTTGGATATCATAGGCCATGCAAGGCCTCAGGTGCGGAGTAGTCCTGGTTTTGCAAAACGTGCCCCGGTTGCTAGCAGTGGAAACGTCAAGTTCAGAGTCGACCTCAAATCAAACACAGAGTTAATCTAAGTTCTTATTGAAGTCTTACTTAAACAGTGTCACGAAACACGGGCACTCATCTTAAATGTTACTCCTGTTCGGGTATTCACATTGATACAATTTGCCGCAGACTGCTGCCGTCATCCTGGCACCTCCAGACTCAAATCCCTCGACATCACTGTAGCTACTGTAAACCCATAAGGTCTCTCTTGGCTCCAGGCATATCCCATCCTCTGGGATCTGTCGAAAGGAACAATCAGGGCCACCCCTAGACAAAAGTTCCTTCACAGCTTGCACTGTGGCGACCTGTTCACCCAAGTCTATGCCGAGGTCCAAAGAACCGGTACTTGAGTTAACAGCCACAGTCTGGGATCTGCCTAAGGCAGAAAGTGAGCACCAACACTGGGAGGAGCACACTCACAGTATATTCAGCTCACAAATCCTGGATCCAAGGCCCTGAATCCCAAGGTGACCAGAGGGTCTGCACAATCGAAATAGGATTGTGGTTCCTGTTCTCCCTTACTGGCTCTTCTTTTCATGGAGACTCTCTTGCTGAGACCATACTGGAAACCCTTTTTGTTAACTAGGCCCTGCCCCTTAGTGACATCACTAATTACTATTAAAAAGTTACGTAACTTTAAGGGGACCGGGGAGCAGCCTTTACCTTGGCCGCTAGATTATCATTCACATACAATTAGACTTACCGACTCTAGACATAGATGCATCATACACATACACCGTATTCTCCCAAGGGGGGTAACAAAGCAACCCTTGACCCCTTACATCCTGACCCAAACTCAACAGCTTTATATATGGAGTGCTCAGGTTGAGAACCATGAACAGTTTGTGTATTGTGGTTGACATGAGCCTATATAAGATTATTCCCAAAATAAATGATTACTCAGAGACCCTGGCTTTTACAGTACTTAAGAAGGACCTTACTAAAAATATGTATTTTTTTCATCTGGTGTAAATGCTCGTTTTCCTGATGTTTTTCTTTGGTTCCTGCGCCCCTCCATTTCTTAGATAAGGCCCTCTCTTTTCATGTATGTAAATCTTGTTTTTGAAGGTGTGGGCATCTTCAGAAGGATCATGCCCCCTTGGCTAACTAGGCTAGATTTCCATACAATGAAGAGGGGGTCCTATCTAAGGAAGGGAGAGATGCAGAAAAGAAAGTAAAGCAATGCCGGATTCAGGAGAACACCTGCGATTTGACATCCTTCTTGAGTATGCCTGGTGCCAACGCCGGATCTGCCTACGGTAAGGCTTTACTTTGACTGTAAACTTCAGAAAGTCTCAATTTAACCAGTTAATTGGAAGCAAAGAACAGTCTCTACCACGTGCACTGTTTGAAGAGGTGACAGAAAGGTCGGTCTATAGATTTTTCGATTTCTAACAGTTTCTGGCAGAGGGAATTAAACTAAAATGTCAGGTGAAATGCACACTAATAACGAGAAATGATTTTTAAAATGTCAACCAAGAAGTGGTATACGCCATCCTCACGTAGGCCAAAGAAGACAATAAAAAGAGTCCCGGATTTAAAGGAATCCACCATCCAAACTTACTGTGCAGGAATGGAAACATAACTGTAAATAACCAGAAACAGCTCCACATATGTCCATGGGTTGCATCTGGAATTGAAGCTCAGCTAAAGGGGTTGTGCAACAAATAACGGAACATTTTAATTACCATCATAGATTAAAAATATATTCTGTGTTTAAAACATTTTTTTCTGTGCCTAGATAATCTTATTAATGTGCCCCTGTGTAATGTATGTGTCCAACCATGCAGGAACAGGTTGGATATACTACAGCTACTGGGCAGGGGAGGAAGTAAGAGAGTATATAGACATTTCAGCCAGGGATCACAGAATATAAGAGTATACAGACATTACAGCCGGGGATCGCAGAATATAAGAGTATACAGACATTACAGCTGGGATCACAGAATATAAGAGTATACAGACATTACAGCCAGGGATCACAGAATATAAGAATATACAGACATTACAGCCGGGGATCACAGAATATAAGAGTATACAGACATTACAGCCAGGGATCACAGAATATAAGAGTATATAGACATTATAGCCAGGGATCACAGATATAAGAATATACAGACATTACAGCCAAGGATCATAGAATATAAGCGTATACAGACATTACAGCTGGGGATCACAAAATATAAGAGTATACAGACATTACAGTCGGGGATCACAGAATGTAAGAGTATACAAACATTACAGTCGGGGATCACAGAATATAAGACTATACAGACATTACAGTCGGGGATCACAGAATATAAGAGCATACAGACATTACAGCTGGGGATCACAGAATATAGGAGTATACAGGGATTACAGCCAGGGATGACAGAATATAAGAGTATATAAACATTATAGCCAGGGATCACAGAATATAAGAATATACAGACATTACAGCCAGGGATCATAGAATATAAGCGTATACAGACATTACAGCTGGGGATCAGAAAATATAAACGTATACAGACATTACAGCTAGGGATCACAGAATATAAGATCATACAGACATTACAGACTGGGATCACAGCTAATTCTGTCAGAGGTTGGACCACCAATTATCCTCGCCCCATCCTATACCCCTTTAATGGCGTTGTCCGCTACTTGAACAACCCCTTCTCATTCCCCAAGTAATTAAAAAGCCTATACTCACC
Organism: Allobates femoralis; assembly: GCA_033576535.1. Classification (NCBI taxonomy): domain Eukaryota; kingdom Metazoa; phylum Chordata; class Amphibia; order Anura; family Aromobatidae; genus Allobates; species Allobates femoralis. Next base: position 200,754,271 of record JARQOC010000011.1, on the reverse strand, counting down.
TCAGATACTAGCGCGGTTCCAATGATGCTGGAACTCACGTTATCCGGGTCCTCATGACATTGATATAACACATGAGCTCCCACTCCCAATCACGGCCGCCCTCTGACGGTTTAGTAATTAACAGGCAGTGAGTATCAGTCACAGGGCTCACTTCCTGTTACTTACTTAACCTTCCTAGCGTTATTCCCGAGCCTGACTCGGGGTTAACATTCACTACCAGAAGCGTTAACCCGAGTCAGGCTCGGGCTTACCCGCGTTCGCGGCAGATGCGGTGAGAAAACCGCATCTGCCGCATCTGCCGCACTTGCCGCACTTGCGGCGCGGTTGCGGTAATCTGCATAGGAACCAACCACCTCGGATGACCCTCATACATTGTTAATATGTGCCCCTGCAGCCTAGTAAACCATTAGCAGCACTGTTGTTGTGTGAAAAGTGGCTGCAGTAGAAGTGAGATAATGATTTTATACACTTACATGCCTGCGTACTTGAGGGCGTCTCCCTGTGTGTGCTGGCACTTGTGTGCTGTGCTCATCATGTCTGCTCTCCCCCTCCCTTATGCACGCCCCCTCTCAGCCTGCTATAGTGATGTGAGGCTGATTGCGTCATAAAGGGGCGGGGCTACCGTGATGCGGCAAGTGCGGCAGATGCGTTTTTTTTTTACCGCATCTGCCGCGAACGCGGGTAGCCCGCTTTTAGCAAAAAATTCTAGACCTAAACAGAACGCCAGGGAGGTTAAAGGGGGAGAAGGAAGCCATCGGTGATTGATTGTGGGTGTGGGGGAAACCGCGCTGGCACCGGAGACGAGTATAGGCTTCTGTTATTTTTATGTGGAATGAGAACAGATTGCCCATACAACCCCTTTAAATTATTGGGCTTCACACAGCAATAAGTATTATTAATGATGACAAGGTATGACTAAATTTAGCAACTTTATCCAACACAGATAATGGCCATTTACAATATATGATAAAATAAATATTCTTGCTTTTCATATATTTATATTTCATGCCAAGAGATTACCGTAATCTGCTCAAACAGAGCACAGCAACAGGTTATAACTCATGGCATGCTATTATCCAAGACTTTTTTTTATTACATGAGGACCATTGATTAGAAATGTCAATTTTTCTTATAAAGTGCAAATGATGGCGTCTAAAAGGTTTTTTTCATTATTCTTAATTAAATGCATGTATTTTGGGCCAAAAAATATAATGTTTGCAATTGGGTTTAAAGGGAACCTGTCACCTTGATCTACCTAGGGGGGTAGATCGAGGTGACAGGTTCCCTTTAAACCCAATTGTAAACATTATATTTTTTGGCCCAAAATACATGCATTTAATTAAGAATAATGAAAAAACCTATCACTAGCCGTCCCTGCACCTTCTTAGATGATCCCTAACCATCCCAGTCTCACCTAAAAGGGCCCTATAAAGATTAAGAAACAGAGTTATATACTTACATGTAGTCTGGGGTCCATAGTGGGCGGGCACCGGGGCTCCATTCCTCCTCCTCACTTGCTTGCAGCACACCCCACTGGGCACAATTGTTCCATCCCTTGATCTTCTCATTTGAAAAATACCGCCTCTTCTGATGTATATGCATCGGCCGGAACGTCATATCCGGCCCGATGCATTGTGGGGGCAGATTACGTGGTAAGGCCCGGCTCTGGCACATGCGCTTTGCGCATATTGAAGCCAAGGTGTACCACGTGATTAGCCCCCACAATGCATCGGGCCGGATATGACGTTCCGGCCGATGCATATACATCAGAAGAGGTGGGATTTTTCAAATGAGTAGGAGATCAAGGGATGGATTGATGACGCCCAGCTGGGTGTGCTGCAAGCAAGCGAGGAGGAGGAATGGAGGCCAGGAAAATTAAAAACTGCTGTTATATAAATAGTTATATGTATAAACTGCTGAGAAGGATGACCGATTCTTAAAGGGGGTGTCCAGCGATTACAACATATTTGTCAAAAAGCTAAGGCTAGTGAAAAAAAAGTTAAGTAGATATTCACACTCTTGCTAATCCATAAAGATCTCATTACGATTACCATCTTGAGATCTCAGTTTTACTTAGTCACCGGCTTGTTTTTACATCCTGGTTCAGTCTCAACCAATGAGAAGTGGCAGGAAATGCCTGCTTAGCCAATCAGTAGCCACATGGGTCACCTGCCTCAGCCAGTGATTGGTTGAGTGGTTTTTTACTGCATATCAAATCAGGACCAGGAAACCAGGGTGTACTGGGTAAATATTGGTACGGGAGTTGTGAAGGCTAAGTGATGGGAAGTCTAACTTCTTTTATTCTTTTCAAACTAATCTGGACCTTCTTAAATAACACTGATCCACTGGACAATTCCTTCAATAAAATTTCACAAAACTGAAAAAAATATTACTACTTTAGTCCAAAAACACTTCCTATTCTGTCTTCTCAACTACACTGCTTGCGTTAGGTGCTTGAGCTTTCATTTCTCCTGATGTCCAATGGACCGTTTACTCACGTGTAAAAGTGTCGGCAGATAGCTTAAACTCGGCTGCATGGGAATGTATGAAGACTCCAAAAGAAGTAGTTTATTTTATCAACTGAAATATTGAGTTTATGCTAAGTAAAGCAGGTAAAAAAGATGATTCTATCAGATCTATAGGGAAATGCTGCAAATAAGATGGCAGCCAGACTTACAATGGAGAAGAAAGGAGTGGTTACAGACATCAGAGTAGCTACAGGCAGAGAAAGGAAACAAAATTCTAAAAAAAGGCAAACCTATTGCATAGCAATACAGTGAAAACAATACAATGGAAATACAAATGTGTGATTCCCAGGATGTGGGACATGACACTGCCACTCCTGTTTACAGGTTGTGTCTCAATAATTTTAACACAACCTATGGACAGGTATGGTGTTGTTTTTTATATAAAGCAGGCATGTTTTTCCAATCTTGGACAACCACTTTAATCGATCCGTAGACAAGACCATATAGAACTTCACAAGCACAGTTTTTACGGAGGGCTGAATGGTGCCAAATTTTTCACCCAAACTTTCAAATGGTTGAGTATAAAGAATAGTGGTGTACTAGCTGAAAAAGGAAAATCTTACCGGAGGCTTTTCTGCTTTAACTTCTTCAGAAACCTGTAGAAGAAATAACATGTAGGAAGTCAATATCCTATAAAATCAGGATGCAGGAGTGTCAATAGTCTTACAAATGTTAAAGTCATAGAGGGCCCAAGCAGGGGTGTAACTACAACAGGCGCAGGGTTGCAATCACACTTGGCCATTGCAGCCCAGGAGTCCCCAAAAGTCCCTTTAGTCTATAAAAAAAAAGACTAATGCTATTAAAAATGTGCAATAATTGGGGGCCTTGTTGGAACTTTCACATCGGGGCCATAAGGTTCAAGTTAGGCCACTGCGCCCAAGTCCCTAAAATAGACCATCATTTACATTTCTGTATATTAGGAGATTTTTATAGGTTATAATAATGATTATCTAGGTGTATTATAGCCATTTCTATATTCTACAACACAATAGTTCGAATGAAATTATTAAAATCCAACTTTGGTATCCCATCAGCGCTATACCCAGTGAAAAACAACACTCTTCATTCAAAGTGATTCTCGATATTTAGCCCCTTCCTGGTCAGGTGATTTTCCATTTTTGCATTTTCATTTTTTCCTTCCCTTCTTCCAAGAGACATAACTTTTTTTCCATGAACATACACTACTGTTCAAAAATTTGGGGTCAGTTAGAAATTTCCTTTTTTTCAATGAAGCTAACATTAAATGAACCAGAAATACACTCTATACATTGTTAATGTAGTAAATGACTATTCTAGCTGCAAATGTCTGGTTTTTAATGTAATATCTACATATGTGTATAGAGTCCCATTTCCAACAACCACCACTCCAGTGTTTTAATGGTACATTGTGTTTGCTAACTGTGTAAGAAGGCTAATAGATGTGTAGAAAACCTTAGGCAATTCTTGTCCAAGTATGTTAGCACAGCTGAAAACGCGTTGGCTGATTAGAGGAGCTATAAAATTGACCTTCCTTTGAGCTAGTTGAGAATCTGGAGCATTACATTTGTTTGTTCTATGAAACTCTCAAAATGGACATAAAAAGAGAACTTTCATGGGAAACTCGACAGTCTATTCTTTTTCTTAGAAATGAAGGCTATTCTATGCGAGAATTTGCCAAGCAACTGAAGATTTCCTACAACAGTGTGTACTACTTCCTTTAAAGGAGAGCACAAACAGGCTCTAACCAGAGTAGAAAGAGAAGTGTGAGGCCCCGCTGCACAACTGAGCAACAAGACAAGTACATCAGAGTCTCTAGTTTGAGAAGTCGATGCTTCACAGCTCCTCAACTGGCAGCTTCATTAAATAGTACTCGCAAAACACCAGTGTCAACGTCTACAGTGAAGAGACGACTCTGAGATGCTGACTTTAAGGGTAGAGTGGCAAAGAAAAAGCCATATCTGAGACTGGCTAATAAAAGGAAAAGATTAATATTGGCAAAAGAACACAGACATTGGACCGATGAAGATTGGAACAAAGTTTTATGGACAGACGATTCAAAGTTTGAGGTGTTTGGATCATACAGAAGAACATTTGTGAGACGCAGAAAAACTGAAAAGATGCTGGAAGAGGCCTGATGCCATCTGTCAAGCATGGTGGAGGTAATGTGATGGTCTGGGGTTGCTTTGGTGCTGGTAAAGTGGGAGATTAGTACAAGGTAAAAGGGATTTTGAATAAGGAAGACTATCACTCCATTTTGCAATGCCATGCTGCAATTGCTGCAAAGGGAGCATTCTTTGACGAAAGCAAAGTTTGAAGGAGTAAATTATTAATTCAAATACAAATAATTTTTACTAACCTTGTCAATGTCTGGACTATATTTTATATTAAATTTGCAACTCATTTGATAAATAAAAGTATGTGTTTTAATGGAAAACACAAAGTTGTCTGGGTGACCCCAAACTTTTGAACGTTAGTGTAAGTCATAAGGCCCTTTTACACCTTACAACATCGGCTGCGATGTCAAAAGCAATGTCGCGGATGCGCGCTCGCTTCCAACATCGTAGCCTACCTGTCACACGGCAAGATGTTGCCGGTGTCGGCGCTGTGATATTGCCGCAGAGATCACTCACTGGACTGGGCTCAACCCAGCGAGCGATCCGCTGCAATGCAGCAAATAGGCGGGATTGGCCATGACATCGCTATTGCAGTGTCACATTGAATGATGCCACAGATTGCCTAAGTTGAAAGGTTTTCCTGCATGCAGGAATACCTGTCAACTCCTACTTGAACAACTATCGTTGTTGAATCGTGCGTTTACACGCAACAACGATGTCGTTTCAACATCGTTCCTGACGTCACTTTTGAACGATGTCTGGAACGATGTTGAAAAGTGTAACGGGGCCTATAGTGATGAGCGAGCTCTACCATGCTCAGATGCTAAGTACTAGTAAGGAGCAGCTGGCTCCATGGTTGGATAGGATTTATTAGAGTAACACCTCTATATACTATTGTAGTGTAAAACTTGCAGTAAACTGTATGGCAGAGTGTAGATTTTATGACCTAAGGCAATAGCTAAATTTTGGATATTGTTAATAACGGACCAAGTGTTGATTGCATTAGGAAAGGTCTCAAAGGGGGTGGGGGGTAAGGGGAGGGATTTACTTTAATATTGTAAAATGAGCATTGTCATGTAATATCTGTTCTATGTTTTGCTATGTTTAATAAAAATGTATCCGATTAAAAAAAAAAGGAGCAGTTGGCTGCTCGGATGGGTGCCGAGTACCGAGTATAATGGAAGTCAATGGAAAATTTCCCAGAAAAATATTTAGAGTTCCCCATTGACATCCATTATTCTTGGGTCTGGATGCTTTACTGAGACTGAGGAGACAGTGACAATCCACAGAAAGTTTCAGTGGACAGGATCCTAGTGTGACCATGTGGCTGGCAGCCACGTCCCCTGCCCATACAGAAGTGTGAGGTGGCAGGAATTGTAAGATGATCCTGGAGCCCCAAGGGTCCACGCCTCATCACACCTCCTGCTCTGTGCTGCAACATCACTGAATTTCTCTGTCCCCAAAGGGAGGGGTGAGAGCTGAGGAGAAGATATGATTTTATTGATTTGTAAGTGATCTATAAATACTAGTCCTGCAGTGCCCAGCTTTGCTTCATCATGTAGGATTGAAGGGACAGTACCAAAAAGTTGTATACCCCCCGAGCTCCCCTTTAAGTACAGTGGTCAGAGGTTGACATCAGAAGGTGGAGTTCAGATTTACTTGCTGACGTTAGGAGCTGATGCCGGCTGTGTAGCACAGCCATTATCTGCCGGGAATGATGCAGGCTCTGCTCTTGAGCACGCATAAAAGATAGGGACCGGACATAGAACATAGAGGTGGGTCATATGTCAGGTAGGGGGGAAATGTTTTATACGATGGATCAGACTCTTTCTTCTGTGCTGTGAAATACGGTCAAAGTTTGATGAAGTAGAAGCCAGATATGAGTCACTAAGCCAATGGAGCCGACAGCTACTCATCTGAGAAATGCTGGATAAAAGCCATTCTTACAAACCATATCCGCTCCTGTCACAACTCATCTCTTTTTTTATTGAAGTAAAACTGTCCACAATGTCAGCCTTAAAATTGTGAATGATCATGAAGACAAAAAATAACACAAGTGATTGTTGCTCTGCTTGTAGGTCTTTTAGGCCTGACATGACCCCGTTATCACTTTCTGAGGATGGACCCTACATGAAGAAAATTATATAGTACACAAATCTTAAAGCGAATGAGTCACCAGAAAATAACCTTCTAGAATCCAGGTTTCTGTGTTACATTTATTTTATTTTGGCCATGTTTTTTTCTTTCCCATACCACAATCTTTATTTAAAAGTAAAAATTAGAAATCTTTCTATGTTCACCCTAACCACTGGGGCAGTTTTAGACTCCAACTGCTTATTGTTTCAAGAAATTAACATGTAAATTAGCAGCAATCAGTCTCTGACCCTATCTTTTGTAATGAAGCATCTAATGAGCGTGTGCATATAGTGATTGGTGGATCCTGTATTCATGGTGGTTGTTACCTGTCTCTGTAAAGAGGAGCCTGATGAAAACACCTTTCATTGTCATCACTCCCATATGCAAATTATCCAGAAATATTCCTGTGAGGCGTTGTATTCAGTATAGTCTGGTTTTATAGTCTCTAATCCCTAACCCCAGGACAACAATTGACTTTGTCTAACCTGTAATCGCCTAAGACCCCCATACACATTAGGATAATGTCTGCTGAACATGACAATATTAACAGTTTCAGTGTCGCGATGTAGTGGAAATGCTGGTGAGCTAATGGCAGTTACGGGCAGGGTAACCAGAGAAAATTAGTCTGACCCTACACTGGGAACCTTGAATAGTCCTGACCCCGAAGGTATCTCTGGTGGTGAGAAGGTTCAGGTCTCCACTCTAAGCCCTAACTCCTCCACCAGCCCTGCGCTATTTCCCCTTACACCCCTCCACCATACTAGGGTACAACAACTCTAAAGGGAAAGTTCTCAGCAGCACAAACAGGTCTGCACAGCATGGCTTCCAGGCATAGAATGAAACTCTATCAGCAGCTCCACCTGGAGGAAGGAGAGGGTACTTAAAGGCCAGAGGGAGAAGACTCACACATTAACCTCACATCCGCCAGGACAACTGGCATTAACTCATGCAGTACTAGAGGGAATTTCACAGTTTAAGTTGCAGCGGCATCAAGAATAGATCATAGATACTCAGCACTAGACGACTAATAATCGAGAGAGAATCTATTTTTGCATGACTGATTTAGGAGCAATGATCACATTGTTCTGGCAGCTACAATAAAATCATTCTTCATTTTATTTTATATTTCATTAAAAAGTAATTGCATCAGAGTGAACAAGTTAACGGGTTTCAATGTTAGACGTCTTTATCGAAACACGTTTGTTACTATCAAACCTTGTAAAGTCGAAACGCTTCAATGTGTTTACTCTGATGGAGTAGAAAAAAGGGTAGAGTCTGGCTCAAACCACCTGTTAGGTGCTCAAGGGAAAGCCGTTTCAACAGAAGTAAAATATATCCCTGGCACACTCTCAAGAAAAAACTGAAAAAGGAATGTCTTTTGAGGTTTTTATTTGCAATTTCATCAGTGAAGACAGTTTTCAATGTTTCGACCCAACAACGGGTCTTCATCAAGAAGGGGTCTATACAGAAATATATACAAAACCAAATCAAAATCCAAAACAATGTTTGCAATCCATGTAGTCTAATAACGTGGTGAGTGAGTTCTACGCGGGTGTCCTATAGTGAGAAGCCGATTTGTGACACTGGGTATTTAAAGTGATAGTTACAAGTGACATGGTAGAGGTGTATTGATGAGGGTCGAGGAAGGGAGCAAAAAGGGGAGGCTGAGAGAAGTAATGGTGATAGTGGAAAGGAAAAAAGAAAAAAGGAAGAAAAAAAAGAAGAGAAGAGAAGAAAAAAAAAAAAAAAAAAGAGTTGGATAACGAAAAGATGAAGGCCCCATCATTTCGGGCATACACGGGACTTAACTCTTCCCCGTATGGATGCGGTCAACCTGGGTGTTCTCTCCCAATCTTCATGGATGCATGCTCAGGTAGGCGTGAGGTTGTGTAAATACATATTGAGACTCAACTCCCAGTAGACCCCGATTACTGTCTGTGAAGACAATTTAGTCACTGAAAACAATCTCTCACAGAGTTGATGTAGATAGGCTCAACTTCCTTCTTCCCAGGGCATGTGTTCTTATTAAGATGGTGGGAGATCACCCAGCTTCACTGTAACTGTCCATGGAGGAGAGAAGTCGTGAGAAGGCTCCAAACTGTCTATATCATCGTCTTAGCCGATTACAGGCTGGAGCACGTCAAGCCCATCATCAGGGGCATGACTAGACCATGAAGCATCAATAAAGTCAAAATACATGCCCGTCAGACTCGTTTAGGATCATCTGCATATATGAGTCATCACAATAAACATTATTTTTGAGGACTTACATCTGCAGCATCAAGGGCGTGATATTATCACAAGATCATGGCTTTATGTCATTATGTCGGTGGTTTGTTAGGCCAGGGGGACCTGAGAATTTCCCATTAACATAAAATATTGTTCAGTGTTTTTAACCTTCTAAGGCTGGGTGCACAATATATTGTGTATAAAAGTGCACCCATAGACATACATTGGTGAGTCTCATCTGAGATATGCAAAAGATTAGTGCACGTTGCGATTTTCTCACGTGGTTCATGTAAAGAAAAAGCTCATCTGAACAGCCCAATTGAATAAAATTGGCTCTTGATCCAAAAAGATGCTTGTGCGAATCTAGCCTGATACTGCTGAATGCTGGACAGATCTAAGTTATATTGGCGTTTTCTTTACCTACTACCAACATGGAGTTTTGCACCCATCGATTCATATAGGAGCGAAATATTAAAGGCATACTGGGTGAGCTGATCAGCTATAGCTATAGCATATTTGTAGCAAATCAATGTGCACCCAGCTCTAATTATCCACTTGAATTAAAAGCATTTTTTACTACGTTGTTAATAAGCACAAATATAAATATAAGCATATATATATATATATACATATATAAATACAGTATATTTGTGTGTGTGTATATACATATATATACACTAGTGCATCTCAATGAATTAGAAAAACATCAATAATCAATATGATATTGCCATGTCTCAGGGTGTCTCTACTGATAAATCAATGTTATATTCACCCTTTGATGTCTCGTGGACACCTTTGGGTTTTTATTGGCTGTAAGCCATAATCATCAACATTAACATATATAAACACTTGAAATAGATCACTCTGTTTGTAATGACTCTATATAATATGTGTTTCACTTTATGTATTCAATTCCTGAAATAAATTAACTTTTTGATGACATTTTAATTAATGGGGATGTACCTGTGTATGTATATATATATATATATATATATATATATATATATATATATATATATATATACACAATATATATATATATATATATATATATATATATATATATTATTGTTCTTGGTGTTACAATAAGTTTAATTTGGATATTTATTATTTTTTCACAGGTATATCGTTACAAGAGGCAAAGTGAAGTTGGAAGACCATGGGCCATCAAAATATATCGGGCCTCTTTTACCCCAGTCAAACTCTGGGGGCCCTCACATGGACATAGAAGATATAATTACTTCTCAGAATGTCATCTCAAGGGTCATGCACAGCTACCTTGGTATATTGGTACCACTTGGGTTACTGGCTGGTGTCTTCTGTGTGGCCATATTAATCAGGAACAAGGTGAAGCATCAAACACTGGATAATCTGGATATACATCTGTTAGCGTTTGTGGCTACAGACATTACAATAGTCTTCTATTCTTTCACATCAAAGACAAGGCCGGACTATCTGGAAATTTCCAATTTGAGTTGTGGGGTCTTGGCATGGTTTTTCAACACAAGTTATTTCTTCTCTCAGTATCTGCTAGTTTTAATGATCCTCATCTTGCTCATCCTAGATGACTCTTCAACTTCTCAAAGTCATCTGAGATATGTCTTCCTCACGTTGACATTGTCGATAGTGATGTCTGTAGTCAACGTGTCACTGTTGGGTACCTATGATATTCTTCAGAATATAACACACTGCCAGCTGGACCCATTAAACGCTAGGCCTGAATATGACTTTACAAAGTTCATTGCTGGATTTTGTGTTCCATCTTTGGTTCTTCTAATTTTCGCCATTCTAATCATTATTCGGGCTCGAGAAGTGGAAATGTCTGAGAAGATTTGGGCTCATGGGGCTGTTTTATGTCACATTCCAATTATGTTTATATGTCGACTATTCTACAACATCATGCTCATCAGGAGGACGGGTCTAAAGATTCATGAATCCTACATGTCACCGAGAGAGGAGCTCGTCCTGAACATAGCGGAGCTGGCAGTATTCAGCGGGAGCTGCATAAGACTTATAATCACACTTGCCCTACATAAACCATGTCGGCAAGGTCTCAAGGAATCGTTGCAATTCCTAATCAATAAGTGCAGTAGAAAGGAAACGCCCAACAGTGTAATCTAGCCATAATTGGTACCCAACAGGATTCCCAACAGATGAAGAACTTAAATGTAAAATGTCTACCTTATAAGACAAAATTTCCTTTACAAAGGAGTTCTGAATAAGCTCGGCATTATATTTTTCTGGTAGGGTGGCAACAAAAATTATACAGCTATCTTTAAAGGTACCGTCACACAGGGACATATCGCCGACGATATTGCCGGGGATCGCGGGAGCGCGCATCCCTGACAACATCGCCGGTGAGATGTCACACTGAGCAACTTACCGGCGATGTCGCCGGCTAGTTGCCGCGGCTATTGCTCGCTGAGTTGTCCAGCAACCCAGCGAGCGATAACCCGCAATGTTGTAGATAGGCGGAATCGCCCATAACATTGCGGGTTGCCGCGTTACATAGGGCGATCAGGCAGAATCGCCTGAGCAACATCGCCAGGTTTCCCAACATCGTTGGGAAACCTGGCGATGTGACTCAGGCGATTCATCGCCTGATTATCGCCCTGTCACACGCGGCAATTCGCCGGCGATGTCGCCGCAACCTGGCCACGCCCCTCGGTTGCCGGCAACATCGCCGGCGATATCTCCCCGTGTGATGGTACCTTAAGGTTGTACAAATTACTAAGTCAGCTGATAAGGATGCTATGTGGTTCCTAGTGGTGACTGGCCCAGCCTTGTTTGGCCTCACTCGTAATTTTAATTGCTTGCTAGGCCAACTTCACAAATCTAAGTTTCAAGGTTAATGCACAAAACACAGTTTTCATACTGGATGCGGGTCTTCAGACCTGAAGTAACAATGCTATGTATGCATTTGAGGCAGTTTAATACAGTCAGAAGACTTAAAGTCAGTCCTCACATTGAGTTTTGAACCAGACTGCAAACATGTAAAGCTGGCCTTTCAAGCCAACAAAACAAGGAATGACGCCAACCTAGGCTGGTTCCCATCAAGGAGCCATATAGCATCCTCATGGGCTGCATCAATAATTTGTACACCCACTAAAACAAGAGATTTGGTCAACCTCGGTGGGTCCCCCACTAGAAGCCCCACAGCAATGTCATGGGCTGCCTTAATAATATATATACCCATTACAACAACCTGGACTGTGTACCCACGGAAAGCCCCACAGCTTTTTACGGAGCTGCATCAATAATTTATACACCCATTACAACAAAGGAATTGGACAACTTGGATTAAGTCTCTGGTAGGAGCCCTAGAGAGTCCTCAGGGGCTGGCTCACAAGACCTACAATCTTAGCAAAAAAAAAGGTTTGTGGAATTAATCAACAGATCATAAGAAAAGACAGAGGGGCAAGCGTTATGACTTCTAGTCTCTTCAGAAAGGACATGCTGGCACTAACCAACTCAAGAAAGGTATCTCATACTTTAGGCATACTTAATCACAAGGTTACTGGAAAAAGTAAGTAATTCAGCTAATGTCCTAGACATTACAGAAAACTCCTGTTTTACATCAAAGTGGTGTTAACTCTAAATTGGCTTGACACCAAGCTCCAGTATCCATAGGGTCATAGGCAAGTGTCCTGTCAGAAAGGGGTGTCGCTAGGTAAATATAAATGAGTGCACGGTTTTAAGTCTTGGCCATTCAGGTTATGGGAGAACTTAACATACCCTGTCATGTCATGGTGCTATGAAGTGCACTGAAATTACCTAAACGTTTTCACCACTTTTTACATAGGAAAATCAAAGTGGAATCAAAATATTCCTTTAAGTGATTTAAAAAGGGGATGATACAGTGGGAATATTTAATTATGGCACAGAACAAGCTGACAACTGACCATGGGTGCTGCTAATACAGAAAATATATTGTCTAATTGATACAGTATTATGACTTTTTTCCATAGCTATGTAATGTGTATTCTTTTCAATATTGTGATATAAGAGACTTGCTCTTATAGACTGTGTGTGTCTTATTTAGCAATTTGCAAAGCTAAATACATCTAAAATGCTAATGAGCGAATATAAAGCTACTTTCATAATCCTGGAGTATTTTACTACATCAAATAATGGCATATTGATTTACAGTCTAATGGAAATGTCGCCGGTTCGTCCACAGTCTTGAGAAAACACAACAGAAGGCCCTGATCTCCCATCTCTGATATAGGTGCGCCTTACCCAACGATCCTGTTACTCAATGCCAGAACGAGTGCCAATCAAGCACCAGTATGGTAACTCTGTCAGTGCTACATCAATACTACAGGGTGGGCCATCTATATGGATGTACCTAAATAAAATGGGAATGGTTGGTGATATCAACTTGAAATAACTCATCAAAGAATAAAGTTACGCTAAAACCAAGCACACATTGAGAATTTCATAAGAAAGACAACGAAGTTTGATGTGTCACATGACCCCCTTCCCACTGAAAAAGATAAAGTTGGATCCAAAATGTCCGACTTCAAAATGGCCGCCATGGTCAACACCCATCTGGAAAAGTTTTACCCCTCCCATATACTAATGTGACACAAAGGAAGTTGATATCACCAACCATTCCCATTTTATTTAGGTGCATTCATATAGGTGGCCCACCCCGTATATGGAGAAGAAGAATAACGAGGCGCACAGCTCACAAATGCCACCTAGCAAGACATGTCAACAAGCATAATTAACACAAAACCTTCAATATTCATACAAGGACTTTTGGGGTCTTCAATATTTAAAATAGTTTTTTACATAGATTCACACAGTCGTTAATGTGCCCATTGATGTTATATTGGAGAACCCACCAATTTCTTTGGGACCAACCAGCCATCTCACATGTATTGGGGTATCCCTACTCTCCAGTCCTTTCTGATCACAATAGAGAAGCCACTGGATGTGACTCTCAAGGTCAGAGAGGTTGAGGAACTCTGGTCTAATGTGTAGGAGGGCACCGGCCAACTGATTGTTGGGGGAGATGTCAATTGTGCATGTACGATATCAGACTGGCGATCACTATGTTCTCCCAGAGATAAGTCACCGGCAGATGTGTCCGACAGTAGCTCTATCTATGGCAAAACACATAGATGCTTGGTTGAGTTGAAAATACATTTGTATTGGCGCCAGGAGAAATAGCTGCTGACAACCCAAGTGTTCAACTGGCAACTATTAAAAGGTACATAGCCAGCCCTAAAGGTCCCCAATGATATTAAATGGCCAACAGCCATCTTCCCCATACAGGGGTGGGTGTATAATTCCTATGTTCTCTATGACAGAGCCACTGCCAGATATACCTGCCAGCAGCTTATCTCTGGAAGACCAAAGTGATGGGTAGTGTGAATTGGACATGTATGATCAACATCTCCCTCGACAATCAGTTGACCTGTGCCCTTCGGCACAGACCAGAGGCCCTCAAGCTCTCTGACCTTGAGAGCCACCCAGATAGTGGTGACACCCAAAGCCCCCATTACCAGTATAGCAGCCAATGCTTTTCCAACGAAATCACACTGAGGCAGTATACCAAGACCTGGGGGTTCCTTCCTTACCCCCATTCAGGTCTGCTCCACTATGAGGGGCGCCTCAGAAATGTCACTATCTGTAGACCTGATCTTCATTGATTGCTAGATCTGATGCTAATATATCAAGCTGGAAGACAGCCATGAGCCACACATCATAGGCCTGCGAGCCACATGTTGGGGACCCCCGCATTACACTGTTGGATGAACCCATCTAGTCTAATGTTTATGGAGAGCTCTCGAAAATAAAGAATAAATCCAAACTGCTAGAATGTAGAAACCATACTGTAACGTCAAATACACAGATACATTCACACTGTGTGGCTAGGAATAACATGTATTTTAGGGTATACTTCTATAAAGCACAGCATGTCTTCTCCTTCTTGTCTTTTTAAAGGGTATTCTGAAGTTTGGAAGATATTCCTGATTGTTGGGGATCTGAGTGCTGGGACACCCACCGATCCCAAGAACTGGGACTCTTCCTGTGTCCATGGAGTGGTGGTTGGTCAAACACACTGCCGCTCCATTCATTCCTAATGGAGCCGCTGGAGATAGGAAAGCACTACACTTGGCTGGTCTTCAGCACTCCCATAAGAATGAATGGAGCAGCAGCGCGTATGATTGACTAAGGCTCCATTCACACAGAGCACTTCAGAACCCCGTGCGGATCCCAGAGATTGGACCTACAGCGATTGGGGACTTATCCCTTATTGCACAAATAAGGAAAACTTCCAAACTTTCGAAAATCCCTTAAAGCCCAGCAATTACTGAAAGAACGGCAACACGATGCAAAAACTGGCAAAAAATGAAACGGTTGTGATTTACGATAGAACAAGAACTATTTATTTATGAAGGAAAACACAATGTTTTACTTCTGGCGGAGAAAATAAGAGAATGCTGGAGCCGTTCATCACAAGATATGGTAACTTTTTTTGTGTGTTGTGTTTCTTTTCGGTTTTTATATAAACGTATCATAATCGGAAGATAACATGGCAAACAATTCTAGTATGTGCGATGTAAGACACATCGGCGTAGAAGACTTCATCACTTATGAGATGTGACGGTCGCATAACTGAATTTTTTTTTCCATTTTATTGTTCTTTCATCAGCCTGACCAAGGTAGTCTGAGGAGTAAAAATTAGGACTATGGGGTCAGTAAGCCAAACATCTGACTCCGACTACTCGATGTTCCTGAATCCGACTCCACCCAAAATGGACACTGACTCCACGACTCTGACTCCACAGCCCTGCTATAAAGTTTTTACCAAAAACTTAAAAATAATATTAATATTGGTTTAAAAAGGAAAAACAAACAAACAAAAAAAAAAACTATCTCCTCACCTAGGACACAACTGAGCCTGGATTTCACCATCTTCATGGTCGTAGGTCAAGAGAACATATCAGCAATCAGATCAATTATTAAATCAATATGTTTATAATCTAATTTTACCTCATTATCCTGCTTATACATCTTTGATAATTGCACAAGGAGAGGGCACAGAGCCAAAAAATAAAAAAAGTCCCCGGTGGATAATACAATTAGAATAATTAGCAGAAATGTTGATGAAGGAGGTTGCCAAGATAATGTGTTGATGGCACTTAGTGCTTTATAACAAGTCCCTGATGATACTGGCCACAGATTGCGTCTTGCAGCTCAGTCCCAATCATCAGCACTAAACACTCTCCGTCATGAGTAGTGATGAGCGGGCACTCACATACTCGGATGCTCAGTACTCGCAATGAGCAGTTGATGCTCGGATGGGCGCAACTTAAGTACCCGAGCATAATGGAAGTCAATGGGGAACTTCAGCATTTTTCCAGATGAGTTCCCAGTAAAATGCCCAAGTTCCCCGTTGACTTCTATTATAATAGATATTATATTAATTGTATATTATATTATACTTATATATTTTATATTATTTATATTTTACTTATATCATTTATATATTATAATTATATATTATAATCTACTATATAATTGCCGTAGGCATTTTCGTGTCGGACCCCGAAAACGTGCCGTGGATATGTCACTATTGTGACGTCATGACGGCGAAGCATTGGCCGTGTAGCGGCCAATGCGAGGCGTCAGCTGCGCGAGCAATGGCCGCGAGGCCATTGCGAGTCGCTAGCTTTAGTGCGAGCAATGGCCGCGAAGCGGCCATTGCGAGTCGCTGGCCGAAAATAGAACCAGAGGCTCGGCCAGAAAGCTAGCGATTTCCCGGTCGGGTAGCGACTCGCTAGCCTCAGCGGGAACTCGCTAGCTTTGTGGCCGAGCCTCGCGAGTCGCTACCACAGTATATCTCCCTATACCTTCTAAGGGGATGATGAAATCAATCATCATCATCATCAATCATCATCAAATCATCATCATATCATCATCATCATCATCATCATCATCATCATCCCGCACAGAACCCCCCCAATGGCCGCACAGACCCCCCCCCCCCCCCAATGGTCGCACAGACCCCCCCCCCCCCTCCCCCCCCCCCCCAATGGCCGCACAGACCCCCCCCCCCTCAATGGCCGCACAGACCCCCCCCCCCTCAATGGCCGCACAGACCCCCCTCAATGGCCGCACAGACACCCCCCCCCAATGGCCGCACACAGACCCCCCCCCCTCAATGGCCGCACAGACAACCCCCCCCCAATGGCCGCACAAACCCCCCCCCCCTCAATGGCCGCACAGACCCCCCCCCCCCCTCAATGGCCGCACAGACCCCCCCTCCCCCCTCAATGGCCGCAAACCCCCCCCCCCCCCTCAATGTCCCAAAGGCAGCTGTGACCACCTGGCCCTTGGACACTGGCTCCCATCACTTACCCACTGAGGACGGATCACTTCCAGCACCTCTTCACATGGCAGTGCTCTGAACTTCTGAATCGTCCTCTCCTCACTCAGACACCTGGCAGGTTCCTATCCAGCCTACTCACTCCCAGCTGCAACCCAGTGAGTCAATCAGCACATCTTCACTCACACACAGACCTGACATGTGATTAACCCCCTGTGCACCATTCAGGTTTAGCCCAGCAAAGCACTCCAAAAAGTATAGAACACACCCCAATAAGTATTGAACGCGCCCCAAAAAGTATTGAACGCACCCCAATAAGTATTGAACGCGCCCCAAAAAGTATTGAACGCGCCCCAAAAAGTATTGAACACACCCCAATAAGTATTGAACGCGTCACAATAAGTATTGAACGCGCCCCAAAAAGTATTGAACGCGTCCCAATAAGTATTGAATACACCCCAAAAAGTATTGAACACACCCCAATAAGTATTGAACGCGCCCCAAAAATTATTGAACGCACCCCAATAAGTATTGAACGCGCCCCAAAAAGTATTGAACGCGCCCCAAAAAGTATTGAACACACCCCAATAAGTATTGAACACACCCCAATAAGTATTGAACGCGCCCCAAAAAGTATTGAACGCACCCCAATAAGTATTGAACGCGCCCCAAAAAGTATTGAACGCGCCACAAAAATTATTGAACGCGTCCCAATAAGTATTGAACACACCCCAATAAGTATTGAACGCGCCCAAAAAAGTATTGAACGCACCCCAATAAGTATTGAACGCGCCCCAAAAAGTATTGAACGCGCCCCAAAAAGTATTGAACACACCCCAATAAGTATTGAACGCCCCCCAAAAAGTATTGAACACGCCCCAAAAAGCATTGAACGCGCCCCAAAAAGCATTGAACGCGCCCCAATAAGTATTGAACGCACCCCAAAAAGCATTGAACGCGCCCCAATAAGTATTGCACCCCCCCCAAAAAGTATTGGACCCCCCAAAAAAAGTATTGGACTCCCTCAAAAAGTAGCTATAACTACTATAATCAAATTAATGCACGTTCTAGAATCCCGATGCATTTGCATCGGGCTCACAGCTAGTAATATTATAATTACCGTATATACTCGCGTATAAGCCGAGCTTTTCAGCCCAAAAATTGGGCTGAAAAGTCCCCCCCTCGGCTTATACGCGAGTCACTCGGTATGCTGTGGGGGGGGCTGTGACCGGTGGCTGGAGGAGGCAGGAGGGGGCTGCAGTGACCGCGGGCGGTCACGTGGGGCCGCCTCATTAGTGTAATGAATATGCACGGCATCCCCCCATCCATCAGCGGCGGGGGGATGCCGTGCATATTGCAATACACTGGCCCCCAGCAGTAATACACAGCCCCCCCCTCCTTATTATGTCTCCCCCAGGCTGCGGCACTTGTCAAAATAACAAACACTTTATACATCACCTCTCCGGTGCAGCTCCTCCGGTCCCGGCTTCTTCTTCCTGTTTGTGCCGGTGTCATGTGACCGGGCGCAGCCGATGACGTCATCTCCTGCGCCCAGTCACAGCACTAGAAGCCGGAACAAGCAGGAAGAAGAAGCCGGGACCGGAGGAGCTGCGCCGGAGAGGTGATGTATAAAGTGTTTGTTATTTTGACAAGTGCCGCAGCCTGGGGGAGACATAATAATAAAGGGGGCTGTGTATTACTGCTGGGGGCCAGTATACCTGCAGAGGGGCCTGTATACCACTGCACAGGGGCCGGTATACACTGCACAGGGGCCTGTATACACTGCACAGGGGCCTGTATACCACTGCACAGGGGCCTGTATACCACTGCACAGGGGCCTGTATACCACTGCACAGGGGCCTGTATACCATGCACAGGGGCCTGTATACCACTGCTGAGGGGCCTGTATACCACTGCTGAGGGGCCTGTATACCACTGCTGAGGGGCCTGTATACCACTGCTGAGGGGCCTGTATAATACCACTGCTGAGGGGCCTGTATACCACTGCTGAGGGGCCTGTATACCACTGCTGAGGGGCCTGTATAATACCACTGCTGAAGGGCCTGTATACCATTACTGAGGGGTGCTATATACCAGTGACGGGGGGCTATATAATAGGATGAGGGTCTGCTGCATTTCATACCCTAGGCTTATACGCGAGTCAATAACTTTTACCAACTTTTGGGGGCAAAAGTAGGGGGGTCGGCTTATACACGGGTCGGCTTATACACGAGTATATACGGTATACTCGGATACTTGAGTTGCACTGATCCAATTATCCAACTACTGTAATAGACTTCATCCATGCATGATAGGAAGAAATCTGCCTGTGTAATCTTTCTATCAAGGTAATGTGTCACCATAAAATTATATTTAAAGAAAATTATATGTATTGTTATTTTGCATGTCACTATCTATATTTTTAAAAAAATTAAAATCTTGCAATTTTCATAAAGAACTAGACCCATGATTAGATTCCTACTTCCTGTTTGACATATGTTCATAATCAGCAATATACTGACTCAGACTCTAGTCTATTGAGTTCTATTGAAGTATTTATTAACCCAGCTTACCAATGTGAAGGTCATTGTGAAGAAAAGGTGGGGAGGTGAGCTGTGACATTACCTATTGTGAATGGTGGATCCTGTGTTATCTACTGTATATAGAGATGTTATCAGTCATTGTACAGGAGGAGGTGAGCTGTGATATCACCTATTGTGAATGGTGGATCCTGTGTTATCTACTGTATATAGAGGTGTTATCAGTCATTGTACAGGAGGAGGTGAGCTGTGATATCACCTATTGTGAATGGTGGATCCTGTGTTATCTACTGTATATAGAGATGTTATCAGTCATTGTACAGGAGGAGGTGAGCTGTGATATCACCTATTGTGAATGGTGGATCCTGTGTTATCTACTGTATATAGAGATGTTATCAGTCATTGTACAGGAGGAGGTGGTGAGCTGTGACATCATCTATTGTGAATGGTGGATCCTGTGTTATCTACTGTATATAAAAGTGTTATCAGTCATTGTACAGGAGGAGGTGAGCTGTGATATCACCTATGGTGAGATGCCTGGACCATGATTGCAATAAGCCCCTGTACCTTGTGCAACCCCTATCCTGCTGTAGACTGTAAGCTCTTTTGACCAGGGTCACCTTCATTTCTTGCTTTATTTCTTGTATTTTCTTTTTTACATTGATTCTATGCCTATTGTTTTGTATCCAATTATTGTACTGTATTTGTTCTCTACTGTAATTACTTACTGTATTATATTTTCTGTATTGTATACCACTGTATTATAAAGCGCTGCGCAATATGTTGGCGCTATATAAATAGAGAGTTATTATTATTATTATATACATACATTGTGGAAGTGAAGCAAGGGTTAAAAAAAAAAAAAAAAAAAAAAGATCCTCACCTCTCACATGACCGCATCAGCTGAGTGGTTTACATCTCCCGCCGATCGGTATTGGCGGGCAGGAGATTTAAACCGCTCAGCTGATGCGGTCATGTGACTGATCAGCTGATCGGGTAGCCCCATCCTGCCAGGTCAGCTGATACACAGGTCCTTAAGCTCGGAGATGGCGCACATTGCAGGACACATGCTGGAGAGGTGAGGGTATTTGTTTTTTATTTTTATCACTTGCTTTAGTTAATTTTCCTCCGCAATATATGTACCGTATATACATTGCAGAAGTGAAATTAAACAGGAACAGAGCAGTTTTAGTGTACTGAGCATGCTCAGTACACTAAGATCAGGTCCGGGAAACGATCCTATGTTAATTGCCGAGGACCGGGTCAGATCAGTTTCTGTCCAATTTGGTCTGCTGTGCCCAAAATTGGAGCAGTCCCTGATTCTGGGTACAGCAAAAAATCGGACAGAATCGGATCAGTGACAAATCGGACGGCAATAGAGCACCAATCAGTGCTCATAGGGATACATGGGGGCCAAATCGGATCCGTAGCTGTCTGTTTTACAACAGACAGCCATAGATGGCCAAAAAAATGCACTGTGAATTTAGCCTAATCTGTTCATTTAGTCCTTTCTTTGCAGATAAAGAGACTGCTACTGCAAGATTTCTGACATTTTTATACAGATCATGATCTACAGAAATAAAAAAAAAAGCATCAAACATTTATAAATAAAAAAATCATTTAATACAGAAACCTAATTTAAACAATAGGTCATTGTTTGTCTTTAACGTTATCCTACTGGGCAAACCTAGATAGATATGACATGATATACGTAGACAGGCAAGACGACAGATAAGCCAATACTTTTCATTAGCTCCATTAGACAGAGGAGGATTTGGCACTCTATATTATTATTCATTACCAGGCTCCATTGCTTATTATGTAATCTATTACAAACCCTGCAGATAAATGCTGGCACCACTCATGGGCGCCAATGTGGTCCAAAAAAAGAGGAAGCAGGATACAAACAAAGTGCGACACAGGAACATGTAATTAAGAAGCCTCCCCAATAAAATGTCACGAGAAGCCAAGAGGAGAGAACACGAGGACAGGGGACAGAGAAGAGCCATGAGTCTGGAATGTACGAAACACAGAGAGATAATGATAGTCTACCAGTTACCCCCTGGGGATATACGCCTGGGGTAGTTCACTCCTGATTTGGCGCGTAGCACTGAACCTGCCCAGATGCACTTACAAGGACTAAAGAAAAGATCTTGTAGGATCTATGCTCCTTGCCTAGGAGATCGGCCACTGAGAATGAAATGCAGAGATGGCTAGTATCCTAAACAAGGAGTAAGAAACAATAACATTAAAAATCCTTCCAGTTTTGAGAAAAAAAGATTTCTTTTTAATGACAAGTGATTTGCAGTGTTACTTGTTTTTACAATTATACCCATTTATCATATTGAGATAACTCAATTAAAAGGGAATCTGTCAGCAGGTTTTTTCTACCTCATCTGACAACATAATGTAGGCAAAGAAACAATGGATCCAATGATGTATCACATAGATTACTGGCTGAAGCTGTTAACACACAATCTAAGGCTACCTTCACATTATGATTTTTGAGGGAGCCGATTTAGTCCGATAAAATTGGACAGCATCGGCTCCCTCTGATGCCTGGAATCGGATGCCAAGTAGGCATCCTGATTCTGGCAAAAAATCGCCCCCTCCGGGCTGATAAAACAAAAAAAAACAGACAAAAAAAACTGTATGCTCACCTGTCCCCGAGGCCCCCGTCGGCTCCCGCAGGCTCCCGGTGTCCTCGCGGTGTCTGCAGAGGTCGTCTTCTTCATAACAGGACCTGTCATGATGTCACAATCACGTGACCGCAGGTTAACATGGTGTAACCGACGGTCACGTGATTGTAACATCACGGCAGGTCCTGTTATGAAGAAGAAGACCTCTGCAGACACCGCGAGGACACCGGGAGTCTGCGGGAGACGACGGGGGCCTCGGGGACAGGTGAGCATACAGTTTGTTTGTTTTTTTAACCCCTGTTGCTGTTAGGAGCATGCTCAGTACAGTAAAATCGGGTCCGAGGACACATCAGATGTTTCCTCGGACCCTGCTCCACAGGGCCCCATGTTAAATTGATCGGACCAAATCGGATGTGCACTAAATAGCATCCAATTTGGTCCGATCCGAGTTTGTCCAATTTATTTTCGGTGCAAAAATCGGAGCATGCTCCGATTTTTGCACCGATAAAAAAAATCGGACAGAATCAGATCGGACCAAATCGGATGCCATTTAGTGCACATCCGATTCTGTCCGATGCCCATAGGGCTGCATGGAGGCCAAAATCGTTCCGATGCTGTCCGATTTTTATCGGACAGCATCGGACTTAAAAATCCGTAGTGTGAAACCAGCCTAAGAATTTAGTTTTAGTAACACAGCAGAGCTGAGATAGCTGCCCCTACCCACACCAGGCTCTCTGTCACATCCCCAGAGTCTGCTGCTGTCACCAGGTGTCACTGTGTTCACTCGGAAGGTGGGGCCGGTGATAGAGTAGCCTGACTGTGTGATGTGTTTATATGGCTGCCCAGCTGGGGTCATTAACTCCTGCCTTCATCCAATTAGGAAATGCTACACCCTATTTGTATCTTCAGTCTGTTGCTGCTAGCTGCCAGAAATATTCCCTGATTCACTTGTTGTATCCTGCTTAGTATTGACTTCTGCCTGATTTTGTACTATTCTCCAGCCTGATGATTTTGTACTTTTCTGACCTCTCCGCTTTGACCCTGCTTGGCGACCTTTCTAAGCCCAGAATGCAACCCATCTATTGGCAGCAACCGCCTGGACATTGCATTAAAAGCCAGATCTCTGTATAGGGGCTAAAGAGTGTTGGAGTATCTCATGGTTCTGTCTGATGGTGCGGTTTGCATTTAGTCTGTCCAGGATTCCCATTTTTACCTGTAACTCTGATGGACGTTACACTCTCTCTGTGAGGTGTCTATCACAGCAGGAGGCGTGCTGGACTGCTGTGGGAATGGCCAAGTGGCCAAGTAATGGTAAATACGGGTGATAAAGATTTTAGTTTACATAAACAATAGCACACAGCCTAATAACAAAAATACAGCTGCTTTTTCTTTTTATCCCTTACAGCATGCTGTCCTCAGCTTACATATCAAAAACCTGCTAACGGATTCCCTTCAACGGCTGCAGAAAAATCTGCGTGACTTCAGACACAGAGCAGCATTGAACGGGAGAGGAGGGGAGACACATAAAGGAGGTGTTACTGAGGGGGCTGGAGGTGGCACAGAGAGGGCTGGAGGCGGGGAGGACACTAGGGAGCAGCAATGACTCATTACTGAGTAAGTCACTCCGGACTCATTAACTGTACACTTTATTAAGCGTTTTGAACAACTTACAGGCGGCTAGAGGCATTAGGGACCCCTTCCGTGAATGCAGCAGACACGCTGCATTCAGTGCTGCATTCAGGGGTGTTTTCAGTTTGGAAAGCATCAGGAGGATGACAGGTCCTCTTTAAAGAGTAACCATGATTTTAATTATTTATCTCATAAATCAATAGCACACATGAAATTAAGTAGCTTTGTATTATATCTTATCAGAGGAATTTGCTTCTTTCTCTTCCTGGACTGAGCTTTAATGCTTGTAAAATCTGTATTCAGAAAAAAAACACATTTTCACATTACTGGGATAGGAGATGACAGTTAGTGCTTATATGATTCAATGGAGAGGTATGGGCTATGGGCCGACACAGACATTCTGCTGCAAGTTCTCCTGAGAGGGAGGAGCTAGAGGCAGACACACACATTCTGCTGCAAGTTCCCTTGAGGGGGAGGAGCTAGAGGCAGACAGACATTCTGCAGCAAGTTCTCCTCAATCGAAACAGTAGTTTCAATTGTTTATAGAACCTTATAAGGCACCAACTGTCATCTCGTATCTTAGAAATGGGAGTCTGTATTCTATGAAAACAAATTAAAGAGGACCTGTCACCCCCCTGCTGCATGGCAATCTAAATGCAGCACTGAATGCAGCATGTCTGCTGCATTCAGGGAAGGGGTTCCTCATGTGCCTGTGTGCTGTGTACCCAGAGATATAGCCTTTGTAAAACTTACAGTTAGAAGCAATGGAGGCAGTCATATTGCTGGAGGGAGCTTGATTGACTGTGGCCGTGCCCTCCCCCTCTGCCTCTCTGTGTTGCTTCTGCTGGGATATTTATGCTTTGTCAAGGCAGGACTCAGGAGCTGACGTCAGGACAAATGATTTGCATGCTGTGAGTGACAGAGAGGAGGAGGGCAGAGCCAGCACAGCAGAAGCAGCACAGAGAGGCTGGGCCAGAGATAAATCTTATTACAATATCATGCCCATCGGGGCGTGATAAAGGAGCATGGAGGCTGCAAAACAACACAGCCAGAAGGGCTATTGTATATAGCCCCCACTTCATTATCATCCTAATGAGTAAGTATAAAAAACGTTTTTTACAACATTGAAAGCAAACATTTAGCAGAGAGAGGGATAGTTATAAAGGTAATAGGAAGGTGCAGGGATAGGTGTTGATAGGTTAGGTGGCTTTTAGGGGGTGACAGGTTCCCTTTAAAACCTAAGATAGAGAATTCTGAAAATGATTGATCAGCCCAGGAGGAAAAAGGAGCAGATTCCTCCGATAAACTATATTATAAAGTTGCTTATTTTCATGTGAGATACTGATTTATTAAAAAAAACAGTTAATGATGGTTACGCTTTAAAGTGAACCTGTCACACCCTTTGGACATTCTAAACTGTGCCCACCATCTGTAACATGATGTAATTGGGTTTCTTGTAACCCCTCTATATGCCCTCTAGGCCTGCACTTCCTGGTGTATGACGTGATGCTGGGCGCCGCATCACGCCGTATCATACCCGGGCATGTGCAGTGCGCCGGGTGTAGAACGCCCGGGCCGCCTTCAACATGTGATCTGCGAATGCGCTGAAGGCGGCCTTGTGTCGGCGCAAGGTCGCCAGGCAACGATCCCCAAGCTTTGCACACCCGGCGCATTGCGCATGCCTGGGTATGATGCGGCGTGACGTGGCGGCCGGCATCTGCGTCATACACCAGAAAGTGTGGGAGATTTAAATCAGGAAATTGGTCCTGAAGGAATGATGCCGCCCATCAGGGTGTAATTAGAACAGTGATGCGGGGGGAGCGCGGCCCTGGAGACAACGCCTACCCGTCAGGAACGCCCCATCGTCAGAGATTTTGTAAGTTTAAAAAGTGTGCTATACCAATGTTTTAAATGCAAGATTGGTCAGAGAGGGATGGTTAGAACAGTAGTATTTGGCTGTAGGGACGGGTACGGATAAGTTAGAAGGTCTAAAACAACTGACAGATTGCCTTTAATTTCTGAGGTGCAGGGGGGCATATAGATGGGTTACAGGAACCCCAATTACATCCTGTTACAGTTGGTGGGCATAATTTAGAACACCCAAAGGGAGTGACCGGTTTCCTTTAAATTCCAGAAGTCCAGCAGATTTCTTATGTGGTTGTGAGTTTAAAGGAAACCTGTCAGGTCGTTTTACCCCCCTCTGCCATCATTACCTGTCCCTGCACCTTGTGAGCTCATCCCTAACCATCCCTGTCTGACCTAAAGAATCCCTAACCATCCCTGTCTGACCTAAAGGGGTCCTATAATGTTTAAGAAAAATTACTTATAACTTTCATAGTCTCCATCTAGGAGACTGGAAAGGTGTGCTCCGGGCTCCATTCTCCCCTCCTCGCCGGCATTCAGCACGCCCCGCTGGGCGTCCTCACTCCTTGTGTTGCGCCGCCTCATTTTTGAAATCCCCGCCAAGTTGCTGATGTACAACGCCGGGTTGAGACGTCATATCCGGCCCGATGCATTACGGGTCTAATCACGTGATCGGCCTGATGCATTGTGGAGCTAATCACGTGATGGGCCTGGCTTCGGCACATGCACATATTGAAGCCGGGCCAATCACGTGATTAGCCCCACAATGCACCGGGCTGATCACGTGATTAGGCCCAAAATGCACCGGGCCGATCACATGGTTAGACCTGCAATGCACAGGGTCGAATATGATGTC
The DNA here is from genome assembly GCA_033576535.1 of Allobates femoralis. NCBI lineage: Eukaryota > Metazoa > Chordata > Amphibia > Anura > Aromobatidae > Allobates > Allobates femoralis. Next base: position 200,727,414 of record JARQOC010000011.1, on the reverse strand, counting down.
CCGGCCTGGCGTTTTACATCAGCAACTGGGCGGGAATTTCAAAAATGAGGCGGCCCAACACAAGGAGTGAAAACTCCCAGGGGGCGTGCTGAATGCCGGCAAGGAGCGGAGAATGGAGTCCGCCTTTCCAGTCTCCTAGATGGAGACTGTATGTAAGATTCAAGTCATTTTTCTTAAACATTATAGGGCCCCTTTAGGTCAGACAGGGATGGTTAGGGATGAGCACACAAGGTGCAGGGACAGGTAGTGATAGCAGAGGGGGAAGGGGGGGGGTAAAACGATCTGACATGTTCCTTTTAAGCTACTACCACTGTGTCACCACCTCTGAATTGTGAATATGGTCATTTTTTCCAGACTTTCAAGTGGCAAATTTACCCCTCTAGGTGGCGCAATTGTAGCCATAATGTTAGGAGTCACTCAACTTTCTATGATTAAGAAATAACCAAGTGAGATTATTAATGACTGGACTGACAGGACAACTTGAGGACTCCTGCTTTCCGTAGATCAAGAAGGGTATTTTAAATCATTGGCAATGATCATCGTATGATCATTGTAAATGGTACATTCTCTAAATGGGCTATAGTCAGCGGTGGGACTGCAGGAATCTGTGACAGGACCAATTCTTTTTACCGTATATACTTGTGTATAAGCCGACCCGTGTATAAGCCGACCCCCCTACTTTTGCCCCCAAAACCTGGGAAAACTTATTGACTCGTGTATAAGCCGAGGGTGGACCCCAGCACAGGTATACAGCCCCCAGCAGCGTGGCATACAGGAACCTCCAGTGGTAGTATACAGCAGCCTCCCCAGTGGTAGTATACAGCAGCCTTCCCAGTGGTATATACAGGCCACAGCAGTATATACAGCAGCCCCAGTGGTATACAGCAGCCTCCCCAGTGGTAGTATACAGCAGCCTCCCCAGTGGTAGTATACAGCAGCCTCCCCAGTGGTATATACAGGCCCCAGCAGTATATACAGCAGCCCCAGTGGTATACAGCAGCCTCCCCAGTGGTATATACAGGCCCCAGCAGTATATACAGCAGCCCCAGTGGTATATACAGGCCCCAGTGGTATATACAGGCCCCAGTTGTATATACAGGCCCCAGTGGTATACAGGCACCCCCCCTTGCTGCCGCACACCTGTAAAGTAATAGATCATTATACTTATCCCTGTCGCTGTCGCCACTCCTCCGGGTCTTCATGCTTCTTCCTGCTTCCTCCTCCGGCGGGCGCAGGCAATGACGTCACTGCCTGTGCGCCGGAGGAAGCAGGAAGAAGCATGAAGACCCGGAGGAGTGGCGACAGTGACAGGGATAAGTATAATGATCTATTACTTTACAGGTGTGCGGCAGCAAGTGGGGTGCCTGTATACCACTGGGGCCTGTATATACCACTGGGGCCTGTATATGACTCGTGTATAAGCCGAGGGGGGGACTTTTAAGCCCATTTTTTGTGCTGAACAACTCGGCTTATACACGAGTATATACGGTAATCTCTTTAATAAAGACCTTTATTATTACCTTATGGATGGGATTGTGAGTACAGACTCAGTCGTTGCGGATGACACCAAACTATGTAGGATATTAAAAACTGACCTTGATAGCACAAAATTACAAAATAATCTGGATAACATGTCTGAATGGGCAAACACTTGGCAAATGAGGTTTATAAATGCATCTAAAACAGAGTACAGTAATCCTATTACTGTATATACATTCAAATGAAGTAAACTATAGAATACAGAACAGGAGAAGGACTTGGGTATTCTGGTTACATAAATGCTGATCAGCGATATTTAATGTCAAGCAGCTGTAAAAGCAAACAAGATTTTAGGGTGTATAAAAAGAGATAACATCCTGTGATGCCATTGCATTGTATCCCCTCCATACATCACTTGTAAGGCCACATCTAGAATATGGGATCCAGTTTTTGGCTCCACATTATATAAAGGATATTCAGAAGTTAGAGTCAGTTCAAAGGCAGCAACTAAATTATTACAAGGGATGGAAGGTCCAATATGATGAGAGGTGGGGAAAGTTGGGTTTGTTTAGCTTAGAAAAAAGATCTCAGAGGAGATCTCATATATACGGTATATATGTATAAATACAAGTAAGGTCAATACAAAAGGAGGCACGTGACTTATACCTCTCAAAGACAATATTAAGGATCGGGGGCTCTCACTTCAAGTGGAGGAAAGGTGATTTCAGAAGGTAAATAGGAAAGGATTCTTTACAGTCAGAGCAGTCAGGCAGTGGAATACCGACCACAAGAGGTAGTAATGGCAGTCACTATAAGAGCTTAGTGCAGTTGTGCACCCCTGCGGACCGGTCACCACAAAGTGGAATAGCAGCTGGGATTGGTAAGTTGGTCACCCCGCACAAACACCCAACACAACCCCCGATCCCTAGTCCTAGTTACTACATGTCAGGCAAGGGATAGTGGGGGGACCAAGTGGAGGGTGGAGAGCTAGAGAAGGAGCCCGGTAAGGGTGGAGGAACAGGAACAAAACAAAGGAACACCAAGTTAGTAGAGCTTTTTGAGTTGGGAGGAGGAAAAAACACCTTGTGAGAGACACCCGGCACCCTGGCTAACAGACACCAGACGGGAAGAACCGGACCTTGCGGGCTGTGCCACCGTATGGCTAGCCCGGGTCATAGGCTGCGTACCGAGGGAAGCAAGAAGTGGTCCCCGGTGTGTCCGAGTCAATGGGGACACCGAGAGACCGGGCCGGCTCTGTTGAAGAGGCAGGAAAGCTACAAGCCCCAACCACGAATACCGGCGGGGTGCAGGGTCTTTATGTCCCAGACCAAACTCCCAGCACGACGAAGGGAAGGCCATCGGACGAGGGCTAGGAGGCCTGGAAGGGTACCCCATGAAAAGCCTGTGACCGCTGGACCAAAGTCTGTGTGTGGGACTGAGAGCAGAGGCCCGTGACGAACCAGAAAGGGGGTGCTTCTGAAGAGCCGTCCCAGCTGCTAATCCAGGACCAGAGCCACTAGTGAATAGAACGTGAGCTGTACTTTAAGAACTGCAGGGTGACAGTAAAAGACAGTAAAGCTCAGAACTATGTGTGACTGTTAATTGCGCGCCAGAAACGGGGCTGATAGCTACGATGAGCTGGCAGCTGTAGGCTGCCCGCGAATATTGACAATTTCCTTCCTTTTCATCCGCACCACCTACACAGAGGCCCTGGGGAACAGCTCTACCCGTGGAGGGTGCATCATCCTGGCTGCAACCCCCATCATCCCCAAAGGACCCGACTGCAGCGGTGGCTGCAGCTGGCCACAAACCACATGTGGTGTCATGATCTCTTAATAAAAACTTTAGTTCAGCTTTTTATTGACTCGCCCTGGACCACGGAGTCGGGTCACGTCACAATGACACCCCGAAGCCCCCAGACGACGTTGAGAGGGCCCGGTTCCAAGTACCCCATGGCTCCGGTGGGCAACTCACAGTCAGACTGTGGAATGTCCTACTAGAAGAGGTAGAAATGGCAGACACTATAACAGCTTAGTGCAGTCAGACTAGAGAAGGTCCTACTACAAGAGGTAGTAATGGCAAACACTAAAACAGCTTAGTGCAGTCAGAATAGGGAATGTCCTACTACAAGAGGTAGTAATGGCAAACACTAAAACAGCTTAGTGCAGTCAGACTAGGGAAGGTCCTACTACAAGAGGTAGTAATGGCAAACACTAAAACAGCTTAGTGCAGTCAGACTAGGGAATGTCCTACTACAAGAGGTAGTAATGGCAGACACTATAACAGCTTAGTGCAGTCAGACTAGGGAAGGTCCTACTACAAGAGGTAGTAATGGCAGACACTAGAACAGCTTTAAAAAAAAGGCTGGGTGACTTCCTCACTACACATAATATTGTCAGTTATAGATTAGTGACAAAAATATATAAATGGAGGAAGGTTTAGCTTGACGGGCTGAGTTCTTTTTTTCAACCTATGTAACTATGATCACATGGATAACACCATGTATACCTGTAATCTGTACTGACTTGGCACAGATTATTGCCATGCACACCGGGCAGAGAGCTGCAAACAAGTGGAGTTAGTGCTTCTTTCATGACATAGGAATATTAGCTTTCCCATTTACTCCCGATCTATCTAATTACCGAAGACTTCATAAAAGCTCGTTCTCCAGATGGTGCCTGCTCCCTCCATCTGTGCGCCATGATCTGCAGGGTCTGCATGTGCTGGTAATGGGAACCAGAGCGCTATTGATGCTAATCAAGTTCAGCCACTATAAATGAAGCTGAGACACATAGTTTTCTATCGTGAACCCAGTAACCACAAGTGAATGTTATTGTTAGATATAATACTGCTGATCTGGATCCCTCCATGCTCACATAATTACTCTCTGGAGGATTGTTACGGCTACCAACGTGGGTTTTTAGACTGAGAAGCAGCCTGAAAAGCACGAAGCCGTAACTGAGAAACATGGACGGTTCAGGACAAAACTCGGCCAACATTTCAATCACAATCATTTTTAAATGGGTAGTCCTAGACCAGCAACTTATTTTGTAACTTTCTATCTAATTTATCCCTCTTATCTAAGCGATTTTCTAATATTCTTCCTTTATAATTCCCTACAATTCCCTCTCTATACTAAGAGATGTTTTCTTTCTATTTCCTCTTTGATAACGTACAGTGTGAGTGCTCCAGTGCACGCTGGGATCCACACACGGCCATCAGACAGGCCCAGACACTTCCTCATCTCCCCCCTGAGACAAAGCGTCACTGTGACGCTAGTTCCAGGGGCGGGGCTGTCCAAATGTTTACAAGGATCTCCAGCCCCCCAACCCCTTCCTTCCCCCACAGAGTGACTTCTCAGCCCCACTCCTTCCCCACTCCCTGTAGTGCGGTGTGACAACTTCCCTGACTGCTGGGTTTCTCCCTCTGTCCGATTGCCCCAGTCCGGCCGTGCAGAGCATAAGCACCGCCCACAAGTGACATCATTGGGTATCCCGGCTCATCAATATGCATAAGCCCCGGGATACCCACTGATGTCACTTGTGGGCGATGCTTATGCTGTCTGCATGGCCGGACTGAGGCAATCGCACAGAGGGAGAAACACAACAGTCAGGGAAGTTGTCACATCGCACCGCGGGTTAGGACGGGGTGTGGGGTGAAGAAGGTGGGGGTTGAGAAACCGGAATGCAGGGAGGGGAGAAGGGGGTAGGGCTAATAAGTCACTCTGCGAGGAGGGGAGGATGGGGAGGGAGCTGGAAACCTTAGTAAACATTTGGACAACCCCGCCCCTGGAACTAACATCACAGTGACGCTTTGTTTCAGTGAGGGGATGATGAAGTTGTGGCACCCCTGCAGGGGATTGCCACAGGATCCACCGATGCAAGGAGGGATTTACACCTTGGTACACACAGAACACAACACCTTCCACCCCAGACCTGTAGGGGGAGCTCTACTGGCTGCCTTAAGTCAGATCCCCTTTAAAAGATCCAGGCCTGAGGGGAGGAGTCAGTTAGTCCCAGTTAGTTAGTTCCAGAGAGAGGAGAGAGCAGGTGTGAAGGAGCTGGTCGCTGGGATAAAGCCAGGCCTAGGACCAGGGAACACTGACCCAGCTGTGCTGCACCCTAGGGAGAGGGTCGGAGGCCAGTGAAGGAAGCAGGGAATTAAAGAAGGGAACAAATCAAGCTTCCCTTTAGCTCACCCGGACACTGGAGTCCGATACTGCTAAGCATCTAGTGCAGCAGGAAAAGCCTGAAAGGACCAGGAGGAACTAATCCCCTGAGGTAACAACAAAGAGACACTCTAACCTGACCATGCACAGGACCAGGGGCCAAGAGGAGAAAAGGGACCCCACAGAAGGACCTCATTGTCAGTTATAGAGTAAAGCCCTGGGAGGGAAGAAGGAGCGGCGAGTTCAGTTATAGGCAGAACTTACCCCAAACCACCGTACACAGTGACAGAGGAGGCCTCACAACTCTCCAAGGTGTAAGTCCCAAATTGCACCGAGGACCTGGTTACTTCTCTGGACTGTACCTGTTACTGGTCATCAGTAAAAGGTACCGAAACAAAGACTACTCTGTGTGTGTGTGCCTGCTTAACTGCCGCCATCCACAGCGTTGACCGCAGAGACACTACTATGACTCCCCTCATCCATCCCCACTGCCCTGAGGTAAAGCTCCACCTGTGGGGAGCTGTACTACACTGAGCTGCACCTCCATCACCTCAGCGACCGGCCGCAGCTTGTATACACGTTACCAGGTACCACAGGGGACGTGTGCCAGCGCCATGGGGGACGAGTGCCAGCACCGTGGGGGACGTGTGCCAGCCGTGGGGGACGTGTGCCAGCCGTGGGGGACGTGTGCCAGCCATGGGGGACATGTGCAAGCCACAGGGGATGTGTGCCAACCACGGGGGATGTGTGCCAACCATGGGGGACGTGTGCAAGCCACAGGGGACGTGTGCCAGCCACAGGAGACGTGTGCCAGCCACAGGAGACATGTGTCAGCCACGGGGGACATGTGCCAGCCACGGGGAACGTGTGCCAGCCACGGGAAACGTGTGCCAGCCATGGGAAACGTGTGCCAGCCACAGGAGACATGTGCAAGCCACAGGGGACATGTGCAAGCCACAGGGGACATGTGCAAGCCACAGGGGCCGTGTACCAGCAAAAGGGGACGTGTGCCAGCAAAAGGGGATGTGTGCCAGCCATAGGGGGCGTGTGCCAGCCATAGGGGGCGTGTGCCAGCTATAGGGGACGTGTGCCAGCCATAGGGAATATGTGCCAGCCATAGGGAACATGTGCCAGCCACGGAGGACGTGTGCCAGCCATGGGGGATGTGTGCAAGCCATGGGGGACGTGTACCAGCCATGGGGAATGTGTGCCAGCACAGAGGGACGTGTGCCAGCAATAGAGGACATGTGTGTGTGTCAGAGTGTGTTTGTGTCCGAGTGTGTGTGAGTGTCAGATAGCGTGAGTGCCAGAAAGCGTGAGTGCCAGAAAGTGTGAGTGCCAGAGAGCGTGAGTGCCAGAAAGCGTGTGTGTGTGTGTGTGTGTCAGTGAGCGTGTGTGTGTGCGTGTCAGAAAGCGTGTGTGTGTCTGAGGGCGTGTGTGTGTGTGTGTGTGTAAAAAGAAGGTAGACCAGGTTGGGGAGATCAGTATAAAAGGGGTCCAGCATGGGGGACATTACTACACTATGGGGGCCAGGATGGGGTCATCACTGCAAGAGGGGATCATGATGTGGACATTACTACAGAAGGGGATCAGGATGGGGATATTAGTACAAGAGGGGGGACCAGGATGGGGACATTACTACAAAAAGGGGATCAGGATTTGAACAGTACTACATTGAGCAAAAAATTCTGGTATTACTAAAAATGTCACTTAATCCTACAAGCAATGCGGCCCCCGATAAAAAAAATTTTCTATGTGCGGCCCACCAACCCAACCAAGTTTGAGACCCCTGGTCTAGCCTAATTGAATGCTCCTCAGTGTCCCTCCTCCCTGCTGCATCTATAGTGACCTAGACTGATTAAAGCTCCTCAGTGTCCCTCTTTCCCGCTGATGAATCTTTCCTCACATAGCCTGATCGTCAGCTCTTCAGTGTACCTCCTCCCTGCTGCTGGATTTATATCCAGCTAGCCTTTCTGACAGGTTTTAAGTACCCCTGCAACATGCTGCTGAATCTCAGTAAAACTAGCCAGATTTACAGCTCCTCAGTGTCCCTCCTTCCTGCTGATGAATCTTTTCAGTCCCAGCCTGAATGACAGCTCCTCAGTGTCACTTCTTCACTGCTGCATCTAAGGCAACCTAGACTGACTGACAGCTCCTTCCGGCTGATGAATCTTTACATAGCTTGATTGTCAGCTCTTCAGTGTACCTCCTCCCTGCTGCTAGATTTCTACCCAACTAGCCTTATTGACAGCTCCTTGGTACCCCTGCTACATGCTGCTGATTATCCACCAAGCTAGCCAGATTAACAGCACCTCAGTGTCCCTTTTCCCTACTGATGAATCTCTGCTGACCCTCATTAAATGACAGCTTCTCAGTGTCCCTTCTGCGGCTGAGATTTCACACTCCTCAGTACAAGTTTCAGCTGTCAGTCAGGATTTGAGCAATCTGATAGAGAGTGACTGGTTTTAGGAGGTGAAAAATTGGGAAACTGACCAAGACCTAAATTTCCTAAAGGTACCGTCACACGGGGCGACATCGCCGGCGATGTTGCCGGGAACACAGGGGCGTGGCCTAATTGTGGCGACATCGCCGGCGAATTGCCGCGTGTGACAGGGCGATAATCAGGCGATAAATCGCCTGAGCAACATCGCCAGGTTTCCCAACATGTTGGGAAACCTGGCGATGTTGCTGAGGCGATCACACCTGATCGCCCTGTGTAACGCGGCAACCTGCAATGTTGCGGGCAACGCCACCTATCTCCAACATTGCGAGTTACCGCTCGCTGGGTTGCTGGGCCGCGGCAACTAGCCAGGGATGCGCGCTCCCGCGCATCGCCGGCAACATCGCCGCAACCGTCGCCCCTTAAAGGTACCATCACACGGGGCGATGGCTGCGGCGATGTTGCCGGCGATGCGCGGGAGCGCGCATCCCTGGCAACATCGCCGGGGAGATGTCACACGGAGCAACTTACCGGCGATGTTGCCGGCTAGTTGCCGTGGCTATCGCTCGCTGGGTTGCCCAGCAACCCAGCGAGTGGTAACTCGCAATGTTGGAGATAGGCGGCGTCGCCCGCAACATTGCAGGTTGCCGTGTTACACAGGGCGATCAGGCATGATCGCCTCAGCAACACCGCCAGGTTTCCCAACATGTTGGGAAACCTGGCGATGTTGCTCAGGCGATTTATCGCCTGATTATCGCCCTGTCACACGCGGCAATTCGCCTTTAAGGTACCGTCACACAGAGCGACGGTTGCGGGGATGTTGCCGGCAATCGCGGGAGCGCGCATCCCTGGCAACATCGCCGGGGAGATGTCACACGGAGCAACTTACCGGCGATGTCACCGGCTAGTTGCCGCGGCTATCGCTCGCTGGGTTGCCCAGCAACCCAGCGAGCGGTAACCCGCAATCTTGGAGATAGGCGGAATCGCCCGCAACATTGCAGGTTGCCGCGTTACACAGGGCGATCAGGCATGATCGCCTCAGCAACATCGCCAGGTTTCCCAACATGTTGGGAAACCTAGCGATGTTGCTCAGGCGATTTATCGCCTGATTATCGCCCTGTCACACGCGGCAATTCGCCAGCGATGTCGCCACAATTAGGCCACGCCCCTGTGTTCCCGGCAACATCGCCGGCGATGTCGCCCCGTGTGACGGTACCTTAAGAGACCATGAAAGACAATGCAGAGGAACAGTTTGGGAGAGCAGCATGTTCATGTATTTTCAATTGAAGGTGAAGTATATAGTGGTCTAGGTCAATGAAAATGGAGATATAATTAGGCACAGTATGGCAGTATTATTTACTATTCAATGAATGAGTTCTTTAAAATTGTATGGGAGGATGTTAAACACCGATGTTTGATTGGTTGGGATCCAATTTCCAGATTTGCAATGATCAAGTAAATGGAACGTTGAATTGTTTACACAGAAATAGCGCCATACATATGTTTGTGGTTGTGGCTGGTACTGCAGCTCAATTTCATTCTCTTGAATGAAGCGATCTGAATAATCAGGTTTAGCCGCCCATAAATATGAGCCATTGTGCAAAAAATCATTAAAATGATGTTGTACCTGCATTCTGCTGATCTGAAGAGATCCTGGATGTCAAACCAAATTAAAAATTGATGAATAACCCACCCTGAGGCCATTATTGGTTCAGTCCCAGAAGAAGGATATAGCAGAAGTAACACAATGTATTGATTTATATTCACTTCAGTCTGACAATAGATCATATCATGAAGTAAATGTTCACCATGTTAGTTAATCACATCACGACTTTCACTTAACCAGAGCTGGAGAGATCCTAAAGTCGCCCATTAATATTGAGATTTCTTTTGAAATATGCAGCCGGACAATAATAATCTGTGGACATTTTTCTTGAATTCAGGGATTTAAGGGGAGAAATTGTCAGCTATTCTTTATTTTTTTTTTTAAATATGGTTTACTTTTTTACACCACAATATGTCTTAATAAAGAAACAAAAATAGAAATCTTGAAATTTTCACAATGGCCACTGGAACATTTTTAAACTCCAATTTCCTGTTGTTTCAGGAAACAACACATGTATAATGCCACAAGGGTCACACCCCCATTTTTTATTTTGTATATATGTATCTAATAAACCTCATAATGAAGGGAGGGGGAGTTGTGACGTCATCTATTGTAATTGGCAAAATCTTTTTTATCAGCCGTGTGAGGAAACAACACATGTACTAGCCACAATGGTCACTCCCCATCTCTTTCTTTGGTATAGATGTGTCTAATGAACGTTATTATGAAGGGAGGGGGAGTTGTAACACCACCTATTGTGATTCGTGGATTCTGTGTTATGAGCCGTGTGAGGAAACAACACATGTACATAGCTAAAATGGTCACAGCCCTATTTCTATCCTTTATATAGATGTATCTAATGAACATCATTATGAAGGGAGGGGGAGCGGTTACCTTGTCTCTTGTGATTGGTGGATTCTGTGTTATCAGCTGTGTGAGAAAACAACACATGTAAATAGCCAAAATGGTCACACCTCCATCTGTATCTTTGGTACAAATGTATCTAATATACGTCATTATGAAGGAAGGGGGACTTTTTGACATTGCCTATTGTGATCGGTGGATTCAGTGTCATCAGCCGTGTGAAGAAACAACACATGGAGATAGCCACAATGGTCACACCCCTGTCTTTGGTAAAGATGTATCTAATGAAGGGAGGGGGACTTTTTGACATCGCCTATTGTGATTGGTGGATTCTGTGTGACCAACCATGTGAGGAAACAACACATGCACATAGTCATAATGGTCACCCCCATCTTTGGTACAAATGTATCTAATGAACGGCATTATGAAGGGAGGGGGAGTTTTGGCAACGCCTATTGCGATTAGTGGATTCTGTGTTATCAGCTGTGTGAGTTAACAACATATGTACATAGCCACAATGGTCATACTTCCATCTCTGGTATATTTGGACGAAGCGCCACAGGATCCGCGCTGCTGGGTGAAAAACCAGACACTGGAAACCTGGTTACACAGATGTTCTGTAAACAAACGCGTTTCGGAGCGAGCCTTGCTCCTTCTTCAGGGACAAACAAAACCATTTCTACCACGTTAATCGTGGAAGTGTGGGTCCTGCAGCAGCTGGTTACAGGCGTGCATACTTGTTGTGTGTCACCAACTTTTCCAGGTGACCAGCTTTATTATACTACACCTTCAGCTTTTAAGGAGATAAGACCATATTGCTCATTGTCTTGCCCCCCTTTTTATATTATACTTCCATCTCTATCTTTGGTGAAAATTATCTAATGAATGACATTATGAAGTGAAGGGGAGTTGTGGTAACGCCTATTGTGATTGGTGAATTCTGTGTTATCAGCTGTGTGAAGAAACAACACATGTACATAGCCACAATGGTCATACCTCCATCTCTATCTTTGGTACAAATGTATGTAATATACGTCATTATGAAGGAAGGGGGACTTTTTGACATTGCCTATTGTGATCGATAGATTCAGCTGTGTGAAGAAACAACCCATGTAGATAGCCACAATGGTCACACCCCTATCTTTGGTAAAGATGTGTCTAATGAAGGGAGGTGAGTAGTGACAACACTTACTGTGATTAGTGGATTCTGTGTCATCAGCTGTGTGAGGAAACAACAAATGTACATAGCCACAATGGTCAAACTCCCATCTCTATCTTGGTGGATTCAGTGTAATCCGCCATGTATAGATATTAACGGTCATTGTAATCCAGTGTCTGATCAGGAGCCTTTTGAAAACCCTTCCAAAAAGGACAAAATATCAATCTAAAAAAAATCCTCATTGAGAAGTATGAATAATGCAAGATTAAAGGGGAACTCCAGTGAGAGAAAACAAATATTTTAGTACAATTCCTGCCCTGCTACATGATGAAGCAGAGCTGTACACTACAGTTCTAGGATCTGTAGATCTCTTATAATTCAATAAAATCATACCTGCTCCTCTGCTCTGGCCCCATCTCAGGGAACTGAGAATCTACAGCCTGGCAGCTTCATGTAAGAGCAAAGAGAGGAGGTGTGTCGGGGGCGTAGATGCTGGGAGCTGCAGGATCAGCCTACATTCTAGCCCACTCACATTTCTGTTTAGTGAAGGGGTGCGGCAGGGGTCGTGCAGAGATTTCGGTTCCATGAGGTGGGGGCCAGAGCAGAGGAGCAGGTATGATTTTATTGAATGATAAGAGATCTATAGATCCTAGAACTGCAGTGTACAGCTCTGCTTCATCATGTAACAGGCCAGGAACTGTACTCAAAAGTTTTCTCTCTCTGGAGTTCCCCTTTAACAATTATGCTTTTAGTAAAGATTGTGAAATAGAGGATTAGAAAAAAAATGATTTTTGTAGGTTTTCATTATTACATAATTTGTCCAATAATAATCGCCGCATATAAGTGACCCAAAAAGCTTGTTTACAAAAGGCGATAATTATCATCATCTTGATTGTCATTAATCTGACAGACTCCAATCTCCAGTGTCAGTCAGACCCTATTATGAAAATCAACGGAGACATCTTTAATCATCAGTCTGGTATTGTCTGGCGGGCCCATGTCAGAAGGCACATAAAAAAAATAAAATGATATGATAATTGGATGACGACACAGGTCTTAACATACTGCTCCAACCAGTCTACATTTATGAAAATCTAGTCAATATGTCATTAAAGTCCTTTGTGGGTGGCGGGACCCCATTAACCCTGAAAAGTTGTATATGGACTTTATAGCAGGTTACATGCCCTACATTAGTCTTGAATCACTGTACTTGTACTAACCTAAAAATCATACTGCCTTATAAAAAAATTTCCGCACAATTCGGTTAAAACAAAACCCAAAAACCAATGGTGGAACGGTTTTTTTTTCACCATTTCAACACACCAGGAATTTTTTTTCCTATCTTCCAGTAAAGCAATACCTTGACTTAAAAGTTTAATTCATTCTGTGACCGAGCTCTTAACTCAATTTGCCCTTATCTCAAATTTAATTTCCCTATTAAAATTAATTGAAATGCTATTAATGCATTCCAGCCCCTACTTATAGCCCCCAACCTGGTGCATGGCCCACAACCTGGTATATTTGATCCCCATCCTGGTATATATGATCCTCCATCTGGTATATGTGATCCCCCATCCTGGTATGTATGTCCCCCATCCTGATAAATATGATCCTCATCCATGTACATATGATCCCTCATCCTGGTACATGTCCCCCATTCTTGTATAAATGATCCCCATCCTGGATAATATGATACCTCATCCTGGTATATGTGATCCCCATCCTGGTAAATGTCTCCCATCCTAGTATGTATAATTCCCCCATTCTGTAATATATGATCTCCCATCCTTGTATATATGGTCCTCCATTCCATAATATATGATATCCAACCTGGCACATGACCCACATCCTAGTATGAATGGTCTCCCATCCTAGTACATATGACCCCCCCATCCTTGTACACGTTGCGCATCCTGGTATTTATATGATCCCCCATCTTGGTACATGGCCCACATTCTGGCATACATCCCCCATTCTGGTATATATGATCCCCCTATCCTGGTACGTGACTCCCTCTGTCCCGGTAGGTGCCCCCTGTAACTCCACACACTTAAAAAAACTTATTATACTCACTCTCCCTCTGGTCCCCCACAGCGCAATCCTCATCTCATGCAGGCAGCTGACGGAGTGTGGGTGGGAGGGCAGTGTTTACACACAGATCAGCGACGAGCGGTCATATGCTGATCAGCTGTTGCACTCCCACATGTCATCAGCTGCTAGCATGAGATGAGGATGCCACACTGTGGGGAGAGTTAGTATAAGTTTTTTTTGTTTTTTTTTTTAAAGTGTGCAGCGAGATGCAGATGTGGCGCCCCTATGGGAAGGTGCCACAGGGAGGTACTGCACCCCAAGCAGAAGGTGCAGTGTCTCCGTAGTCAGGGATATGGGGTTTCTCACATAGTCTGTCATAAGCGCACATACAATAGGCCACCTTAGGACAGGGGACCGTATATTCAGTAGGTCCCAGGGGGTGGAGCCTAGAGTAGAGCAGGAGACTTGGAGTGACAGTTAGTGAGTCAGAAGGAGGACGGTGCGGAGGAGACTGTGTTCGTGTCAGGAGGGCACCCCTTTGAAGAGGGGTGACCCAGACACCGAAAGGGACAATCCAGGACCGGTTGGAGCCGGCTGGGGAGTCTGGGGTCGTCACCGGCATACCGGGGCCGAGGCAGTCAGTTGGTCTATCCCTGATTGCAAATCGATAAGCTGTGGGAATGACATAAGGAAGCCATAGCGCCACGGACTGAATCTCTACCTCTGTCCCAAATTAGGTCCAGGACACTTTAGGGAAAGGACGAATTCCGGTGGAGGGAGAATTAGCTTGTTGTCGCTCTCGTCCGTACCAGCAAGGAACTGACTGTACCTAACAGTAATAGATCAGGGGACTGGCGAAAGGGCTCTTCAGTGTGGTTAAAGAGAGTTAAAGAGGAACCCAGACCCAGAAAGCTATTAAAAGGGACCACCGACAGACTCTGCAAAGTTACCTCAAAATCTGTGGCTACGTCCTCGTTAAACCAGACTGTACTAAGTACTTCATCATCTGCCTGGTACCAGTAAAGAAACGTTTGAGTTTAAGCGGTGTCTGTGCTCCTTTCCTCCGTTGCCCCGAGGGCTCCCACAGCATCAAAGAGGTGAGGACTACGACTCCTCTCATCCACCCTGCTGCCCTGAGGTAAAGCTCCACCTGTTGGGAGCTGTACTACTCTGAGCTGCACCTCCATTACCTCAGCGGCCGGCCACAGCGCTGGTATGCACATTACCAGGTACCACAGGTGGTGTCACGTTACCATTCCCCCATCCATCATCATCATCACCCCCACCATCCCCTACATTGAGGGTCCAGGGCACGGAACCGGAAAACGACCAGCCATGATTCCCCATCAAAGTGACCATCTGCCCCGGTATCCGAGTACCCCGCCCCCCTACCCTGTCGACCGACTCAGAGACAGGTGATCAGTGTGTGTGTGCCGCACTCCCACACACCATCACCTACCAGGATACTGTATTCACTGCTCTCCACGCCCAAGATGATGGAAGGGGGGAGAGGGAACATTCAGTTTCTTAATGATCAAGCACATATAAGTTTGTGCACTCGGTAGTCAAGGTATTACTCTATAATGTACGATAAAATGGATTGTGTCTTTAAAAGCTATAACTTGTTCCGTTAATCATCGAAATTAAAAAAGTCTGGCTCTTGGCTGAAGGGAAGAGAAAGCATAAAAACAATTAAAAAAATGGACTGGGACAAATAGGGGTTAAATTGATCATAAAATGAATTAAAAGTTTCTGTAAACAAGTAGAAGTGAGCGCGGCACCGCAATACGATGTGTGTTCTACTGTACATTACACTGATCGGCTTTATCGTTAGGAGACATCTGGTGTGCGAAAGAAGAATTTCACATACTTAGATGGGGAAAGTGCAGCTCTAATTCGGGATTTGTCTGAAAGGAGCACGACATGCACAGATGTTTATAACACCCTGGGAATTATCAGTACAATTACCCTTTAATGTTCATATAGAGTCTTATGGCTAAATGCAATCAATAACTTTTATGGAAATTGATTTTTTTTTTTTAAATATTTGCGTTGCAGGCAGTGTAATAGGTAAGATACGCCGAAGGCAAGAGAGGATATGAAGAACGGAGGATAGACCTGAACCCAACGACAACCATCTGCCTCTTCCTGCATTCACCCAAGGATCGTATAGAAAAAAATACTAAAAGAGTTCAGTAACTTTGTACATACAGTAAATTGCATTATAAACCTTGTATTTCATCATGTATTATAATTAACGTGTATCTATCCATTACTCTTATATAAAAAGTAAAAGTTGTGGCCAATCCCTTTAAGTAGCATTTGACGACTTTGTATGACAAAGGGTGACCTGCCATCACCGAGCTTATTGGGACATTGTGTGATTGCAACTATGAAAAAGTTATTCTTAATATTCTAGTTCCAGCAGAAGGAGTGGTTAAATCTAAGTCATCTACCCTTCCGCCAAAGACTATACTTTGCACTGAAGAGGGGCAATACCCGAAATACTGCGTCAGCAAATGGAGATTCTGATTTGGCTTTTATCCTAAGTCAAATGGCAAGGCTCGTTAAAGGGTTGATAACGACTTCGAGATTTCTGCTTGCGATAATTGGCCCTAGAGTTCAAGTCCTCTTCATCTCTGAAGAGGTCATTTACTTAAAAAGGGTAAATTGCAAAATTGTTGTGTTAGGCTGGACACACACTGGCGAGAGGAATCTTAGAGACTTGTGAGAGTCTCTCATCGTATCACACAGCAACAGAAGCGTGTAGCTGCATTGAAACACATGCAGCTGCACACTCCTGTCCGGAAAGCCGGCGGCCGTACCAGGTGATGTGATGCGAGTCTCTCGCATTATTCTCGCCAGCCTGTCTCTGGCCTTAAGAGGACACTCATGTCACGAGTGTGTGATGGCCTAATTAGTGATGGGTGTACCATTCGTTTTTGGCAGGGTTCGTGACCGCGGTTGCTTTGTTAAAGCATGCCAACAGTTAATACACCTAATATACTTACCGGGTAGGCGTTCTCCCTTCCTGCTGTGCTGCATCAATGAGTCACTTCCGGGCCATGCCTTATCTTCTGAGCGTATGTGATTGTAGCCAGTCATGTGAATAATACCAGAAGATAATGAGTGGATCGGAAGTGACGCAGCACTGCGGCACAGCAGGAAGGGTGAACGCCAACCCAGTAAGTATTTTAGGCACATTAACTGTTGGCGTGCTTTAACAGAGCAACCGCAGTCAAGAACCCTGCCAAAAACGAACAGTTCGCCCATCACTAGGCCTAATGAAACCTCGGGAGGATATGAGTTCAGAAGATCACAACATTTAGCCATTTGTAGATCATCTTTAGTGCCAGATCGTCATTTATCCTGAATAGGAGCTAATTTAATTCCTTCAGGTGCTGAAGCAGTTAAAGTTCCTTTCAATCCTGCTGTGATTAAACAGATAGTTGTAATCTCAACCCCAGCCACTCCCTTCTGCTACATAAACCTACTCCTTACTCCTCCCTATGCCAGCTATAGTTCATTCTATGCTGACCAGTGAAGAAGTCGTCTTGGAGAAAGCAGTGGCGATCTTTCCATCCTATGCAGTTGAGTATCTCTCTGGAGAAGAATTGGAGTTCTATGTTGAATCTGTTTCCCTTGTTTGTCCTCCTTCCTCATGTGGTCTTTTTTTTAGTAGTAAGATTAGAGTCTTGGTGGCTGTGCGTTAGGCAGGACAAGTTCAGGGTCAGCTAGGGCCTAGGCACATGATCGAACACAAAAGAAGTACCAGTCTGGGGACATTAGGGAGATCAGGAATCAGCCACAGGCGAGTTCAGGAGAGGGGAGACGGGTTCCACCTATCGTCAGGACCTTCTTTTACACCTTTCCTGGTTTCCCCCTCTGTTGTGTCCCTCGCTCCAGCATGACAACTCACCAGAAAAACAAACAAATTGTGAAGGTAAAGAATTGTGACTGCATCGCAGGACTAAAAGCCACAATCTCCGAAGTCTGCTTTAGGTCTGACTTTCATCCAGAAAAGTAGGTCGATTATTTTCTCACTTGTCATCTGTGTAATATCCGTATACTATCCATATGCAATCAGTTGTTTTTGTCTCGGCAATTATTGTTCATTTACCATCATTTACCGTTTTCTATGCTAGACTTGAATAGACGAATCCTGTCCACTTGTAGCATGCTGTGATTTTTTTCCTCGGGCCAAGTACAGCTAAGGAAAAAAATGCAGATCTCCTCTGCCTCATAGAATAACATAAAAAAACAAAATATATTGTTGCGCCACATGGAATAACATGGATCTGTGTGCAATCCCTTTTTTTCACGCATTGCAGTGGTCCAAGTTATACGCTAGTGTGACTGAGCCCTCAGGCTATGTTCCCACTGGACATTTTTGATCCATTTATGGTGTACGTTTTTTTTTTTTTTAAAACTGCACCAAAATGGATCAGTCGCTGCGTCTACCAGCAAAGTGAATGGGATGTTCAATTTACTGTGCAGGGTTTTTGACTGCTGCGTTAGTGATGCCGAAAGCTCATCCAAAAAATAATGAGTGTCAATTATTGCTCTATTTTTCTGCTGCGCTTTCCACACCATGAATCCTCCGTTACTTACCCTGCCAGGTTATCCCATGGTGAACCCGGTGATGTCTTCCTTCCGGGCATCGTCAGGACCTGTGGGTACAGTACTGACAGGACCTGCCCATGTGACTCAGTCTGAGAGTCACATGTCCAAGGTCCTGTAAGTGTTCGTACTACCTGCAGGTCCTGCCAATGCCTGGAAGGAAGCCATCACCAGGGTTCACCATGGGATCACCGGGGAGGGTAAAAAAGTGTGTGTGTGTCTGTCTGTGTCCCCCGAAAACGGAGCAAAAAAGCAGCACAAATTATTGATGTGTTTGTGATGGTTTTGTTGCAAAAAAGGATCCATTTTTGGTGCACCAAAAATACCAGCAAAAACGGAGCACAAACGCTCCATGTGAATGAGGCCTTATACAAATACAACGTGACACCACACAGAACAGATCTCACTGTGAAAATAGCAATCCATGGTCATCCACTGCAGGAGGAGGAGAGGAAAAATAAGCAAAGAAATACAGGTGAAGACCTCATTTGCATTAGGTTTTAGCAGAGGGCCAGCAGTTTCCCAGGTAACCTAAAAGCCATGTACCAACTTAAGGTCTAAAATGTTGTAGCTACAGCGAGGACTGAACACACATCAGCCGCCTACGGGCTCTGCTATTTTAGTGCAGCACTTTAGTAAGTACAAAATACTGTCAGACATTTAATACCATCATCATGAGACGAGAGGGGACCTGAGGCTAGCATGTAGGAGAAAAGCTGCAAGTGGGCATGCGAGGACATACCTGGCACGTATATATTTACATTGCTCCTTACAAACTACAGTATTTTCAACATACATTGGTCATTCCTGCGCCATTGTTACTTGGGGGGGGGGAAAGGGGGTTTAATGAACCGCTGGATTGGTGTTTTACATCTAAGTCACCTGACCTCTGTCTTATACTCACCATCTTGCGGCTTCTCCTGTCATAGCCACCCCTACAGTCAGTCTCTAGCGGTTTGTGTCTTGCCAGCAGCCACAGTGTTTCATGAAATGCGCCGGAGGCCACAACTCAATACATCTCTATGAGAGCCTTGTTCTGGCTCCTGAGAACGGGTCTCTGGAGTGTTGTATTAAAATTAACAATGGCCCCTAATGTGCTCCACTGCTCCATCCACTGTCTATGAGAGATATCCCTGGTGTTGGTAATATATAGCTTTTAAAGGCCAAATCTCTTTAAAATCACAATGATTATGAAATGAGCTTAAGTTTCTGTGTGTCCTCCACTGCACAGACGTGCACTGATCAATGAATCATGAGATAACCCCTTTATATACCCGATCCAGGAATTTAATATTATTCTTATATCCCTCTCGGTAGTTGACTTTTGAGCATAGGCTGTCACTTGTGAACATGAAGAATAACACTAGTTATGGTCATTATATGAATTGTATCCTGCACTTTCACCAATGTTACCCTCTGCAGGCTCTCTCTCTAGCTTTCAGTCGTCTCTTAGCTAGTGAGTGTAGACTAACTGCTATTTCCTCTTCCATACACTACACAGAGTAAGGGATTTCTGCTCTCCTTTCTGTATGAAGCACATGAGACAAAAGGTTTTTTAACCAAGAGAGAGGCATTACTTTAGGTAATGATTCAATAAAGAGATGGACCTTGACGTTGGCTACTGGGCTCACGTAAAACTGGCCTTTTTTGTTTGTGAAGTATCTCAAATTTGTTATATGTATTTCCTTAGCAGTAATGCACATTCATTTTCGTATATTTATTGTTTGCATACCTTAGCATTTCAGAGTGCAATTCTATCTTTATTGTAGTATACTTTATGCTCAGTATTCAACTGTTTGCACTTGTATATTAGGAAGTGCTGACTTATTTAGATTATGAGGTCCTGTGCCTTCTGAATTTGCACCCCTTCCCATTATCCTTCTGCGATTTTAATTCTTTATTAGCAGGTTTCTATTCGCCCATAAATTGGAGGTTTTTAACCCAGAGAGAGGCATTAGCTTAGGTAGGGACTTGGTGAAGAGATACACCTTGATGTTGGCTACTGGGTTCAAATAAAACTGGCCTTGCTTATGTGCTAAGTATCTCACTTTTTTGTACGTACCATATTTCCTTAACAGTAACGCATGTCCGTATTCCTATATTCTTTGTTTGCATCCCTTAGCATTTCAAAATTCAACAATCTCTACATTATAGAACCGGCAACACCATGAAAAACATAATACAGCTGTGTAGATATGGATGCAGCCCGCAAGTGGAAATTTTATAAATTGATGCGACTGGTCTCTCTCTGTGCCTAGAATCCCTCACTGCTGGGCGTCATTAATAGGCTGCTTTCTGACAGTATGTTCCACTTTTTGAGTGGCTGCCGCCCTGTGGTGATCTCATGTCCAGTGATACCACCTGTCTCCTCCTTGTGGCACGGCTGGTCGCAGATGCCACAATCGCCCCAGTTGTCAGGGTTGTAGGGGATGAAGCATCGGTGTTGAGAGATATGGGTTGCCTCTGAGGTGGCTGATAGTATCCTACTAAATGCAATGTCTATTTGTAAGAGGCCATTTGGTGAGTTTTTTTTTCTCTTTTCTATATTATGTACCAATTCGGTGATTTTTGTGTAAAACTAAATTATACATGTGCTATACATGTGGCTAGGTACTCGTAGGTGTGAGGGCCCGTGATGGGGGCTACGAGCTTACGCTATTTTGGTCCAAAATATCAAACTAACTCCTCACTGTCATCTATAGTGTTATATTGCATTTTTTAATCTATCTGCAGTCTACAGCTGTGTCCTCTAGGGGGCGACAGTCACTTGTGTTGCATGTTTTGTTGCAGAGCGGCCCGCCTTGTCTAACAGCTGGGCGTCATTAATAGGCTGCTTTCTGACACTATGTTTCACTTTTTGAGTGGCTGCCGCCCTGTGGTGATCTCATGTCCAGTGAGCAAACCTGTCTCCTCCTAGCCTAGAGAAAGGGACAGGATCCCGAAATGTTGTCACACCCCACCTGATGGCCGAATAAAGGCGGTTGTTTCACAAAGAAGAGTGCTGCAGTTCTTTATCTTGTATACTTATACAGCAAGGAGGAGAGGAGCTGTGACTGCTGAGCACTAAGGGGAGCTGTGCTGCACCAATATACTAAGATAGATAGATAGATAGATAGATAGATAGATAGATAGATAGATAGATAGATAGATAGATAGATAGATAGATATAGCATCGCTATGGAATATGGTGGTACATTACATTACATGTATAGCAGCACTATAGTATATGGCAGTACATTACAGCACATATATAGCAGCACTATAGTATATGGCAGTACATTACAGTACATGTATAGCAGCGCTATGGTATATAGCGGTACATTACAGAACATGTATAGCAGCGCTATGGTATATGGCGGTACATTATAGAACATGTGTAGCAGCTCTATGGTATATGGCGGTACATTACAGTACATGTACATGTATAGCAGCACTATAGTATATGGCGGTACATTACAGTACATGTATAGCAGCACTATGGTATATGGCGGTACATTACAGCAAATGTATAGCAGCGCTATGGTATATGGCGGTACATTACAGTACATGTATAGCAGCACTATAGTATTTGGCGGTACATTACAGTACATGTATAGCAGTACATCACAGTACATGTATAGCATGCATTGGCGGCAACCAATGAGCGCTGGCGTGCGATTTCCATGACAGACAGAGAACATTAGACGATTATATAGTAGATTATATATAAATCCAAAAAACAGACAGCATTTAGCAAATGAGGTTCATACTTCTGTTTATTGGCCCATACTGGCCACAACATTTTGGCAGCAAGTGTCACTGCTTGAGAAAGGCAGACGGTTGCTGCCGAAACGTTGTGGTCGGTATGGGCCAATAAACAGGAGGAGTGTGGACCTTATTTGCTGAGTGCTGTCCAACGTTTTTTGGGATTTGTATATACAACAGCAGTTGAACACTGCATAGGACTTTGCACCAAAATCATCAATTGTTAGCTAAGTGCTGCTCTAGGATTTTTTGTTTCACACACACGCACACACATACATATACCGTATATACTCGTGTATAAGCCGACCCGTGTATAAGCCGACCCCCCTACTTTTGCCCCCAAAACCTGGGAAAACCTATTGACTCGTGTATAAGCCGAGCGTGGACCCCAGCACAGGTAAACAGCCCCCAGCAGTGTGGTATACAGCAGCCCCAGAGGTATATACAGCAGCCCCAGTGGTACTATACAGCAGCAGCCCCAGTGGTATATACAGCAGCAGCCCCAGTAGTTAGTATACAGCAGCCCCAGAGGTATATACAGCAGACCCAGTGGTAGTATACAGCAGCCCCGAGGTGTATACAGCAGCCCCAATGGTAGTATACAGCAGCCCCAGTGGTATATACAGCCCCAGTGGTAGTATACAGCAGCCCCAGAGGTATATACAGCCCCAGTGGTAGTATACAGCAGCCCCAGTGGTATATACAGCCCCAGTGGTAGTATACAGCAGCCCCAGTGGTATATACAGCCCCAGTGGTAGTATACAGCAGCCCCAGAGGTATATACAGCCCCAGAGGTATATACAGCCCCCAGGGGGTATATAGCAGCCCCCAAATGCTGGCACTCGCCCCCCTTGTAAGGCCCCCCCCCCCCCCGCTGCTTATCTTACCATCCTGGTCTTCTGCTCAGCGCCGCTCCTCGGTGCTCCGTTCTTCATGCTCCGTCCTCGCTGCATCCGGGATCCCCGGCCGTTGCGCGATGACGTCATATGCCTGCGACGGCCGGAGATCCCGGATGTAGCAGGACGGGAGCAGCGAGGATGGAGCAGCGAGGATGGAGCACCGAGGAGCGGCGCTGTGCAGAAGACCGGGATGGTAAGATACGCAGCGGGGGGGGGCCCTTACAAGGGGGGAGAGTGCCAGCATTTGGGGGCATATATGCACTGCTTCCCCCTGCCGCTGATTGACAGGGGGAAGCAGTGCATATATAATGAGCGCCAGGCCCCGACTACCGTATTGACCCGTGTATAAGCCGAGGGGGAGACTTTTCAGCCCAAATTTTGGGCTGAAAAACTCGGCTTATACACGAGTATATACGGTACATACATATATATATATATATATATATATATATATATATATATATATATACAGAAGGGTTGGACAAAATAATGCAAAAACCTAATGTTTTGGCATCATAATCTTCGAACATGTTATAAACATGCAAACCGTGACATATGTTAATGTTTTGTAGTTGATTATTTGTGTTAAGTGATATGCAGTAGTGGAATAAGTGGATCATGGGCCCGGGGCAGTTCATAAAACCTGCCCCCGCCAAAAATATTTTCTGCAAAAATTTTGTAGCTCTTCTCAGAAAAACAGTTTCACAATATAAGTTAGTTCTAATAAGGAAATCTATACAATTTAAGCTATATAACAGATAAAAGTGTCACACATTATAATAAAGTGCCAATGCAATGGTGTAAGCAAGGAAAATCAAAGCAGAATGATAGATGCTAAGCACGTCACCTTAACCCAGTCCACACCTGATCAAAATTCCTAAGCCACAATCTAATAGTGAGCAGTACTAAAATGTACCTCCTAGCAATGTAATGGCTTGAAGAAGCAGAATAAGACCTGGGGCAAAACAAACCTGCTGTTAAATCACATCAATATCCATCCATCACACCTGGCATCTAAGTCACAAGTAGCAAGTAAGGGGTCCCAGCAGAGCCCTACGCGTTTCGTCGCCACTAAGGGCGACTTCGTCAGGGGTACAGAGTGTAAGCAGTTTCCCTGCTATATATCTCAAATACACTACCTCATTATCATGATGAACAGGTGTAAGTAGGCAGCATTGCGGCCCGCTGTAGCAGTTCCAGCGTCCGATAGCCGGATGTGCGTCACCGGAAATGATCTTCCGGGAGCATTAGTTCCGGGTCAGACCACGGCGCACGAGTGCGCACGCGCGGAAGAGGCAATAGGTTGTTATGGGTGCACAATCATGGCGGCGGGAGCATGCGCAGTGCTGCCCCAGCCGAAAGTATTCAGGCGCCGCAATAGGGATTTGGCAGGGAATAGTAAGATTGTCCATAGGAACAAAGGATAAGAAAGATAAAGTACAAATCCATGGCAGTAAATGGATACAGAATGGGTACCAAAGGAAGGCAGGAACGGTATGAATTACAGCATAGGATATCAGAACAGTTTCCAATTGTCAATATAGATATCAGAAAGCATAAGTAAATAATAACATGCTGCTGGGTGCGTCTCAGCGTCTGCCGTGTGTGTTGCCGCTGCCGCGCGTGCAGCGGCTGTGGGAGCCGCGCATGTAGCGGAGCCGGAGCCACGCCAGCAGCAGCCGTGTGCTCCGGGACAGCAATGGCCGTGTGCGCCGGCCTGCGGGAAAGTGAAGAATTAAGAAGGCGAACAGGCGGCCGGTCCCCTGGGCCCCCAAGAAGCCTTGAGCCGGGGGCAACCGCCCCAATCGCTCCAATGTAGATCCGCCATTGGTGATATGTGTATGTAAATTAACTGTTTGTTTTGCCCAATTGTAAGAACATTGATGAGAAACTGATACCAATGTCGGACCTTTCGGATTTTCAAAAAGGCCAAATTGATGGCAGGCGCTAGTGTAACAGAAAGTGCCCGAATGCTCGGTGTGTCAAGAGGTCCTGTCTCCAAAGTAATGACTGCGTTTGAAAGAGAAGGAAAAACG
The DNA here is from genome assembly GCA_033576535.1 of Allobates femoralis. Taxonomy (NCBI): domain Eukaryota; kingdom Metazoa; phylum Chordata; class Amphibia; order Anura; family Aromobatidae; genus Allobates; species Allobates femoralis. Next base: position 200,702,368 of record JARQOC010000011.1, on the reverse strand, counting down.
TCCACAGCAAAGCACAGGTCCGGCCGAAAGTCGAAGTTGACAGAGTCTAAAGTGAATTGTGAGAGGATCGCAAGACCACGGCTCCGAAAATCACTGCTGAGCTCAATGACACCTACACAACCCAGTGTCCACGAAAACTGTTCATCAGGAGCTGCACAAATCTGGATTCCACGGAAGATAGAGATTAGAAAACAGCTGCTCTCAATGACAAATGTTTCCAAGCGTTTAAAGCGGTGTAGAAACCTCCAGAATTGGTCCCTCGAGCAGTGGAAACATGGGATATTCTCAGACCAATCATCGTTTACCCCATTTTCCCACTTCCGGCCAAGTGTACGTCTGGAGACAGCCAAAAGAAGCATTCCATCCAGACTGCCTTCTCCCAACCGTAAAACATGGCGGAGGTTCTCTGATGATCTGGGGTGCTATTTCGTGGAGATCCGCCAGGCCAATGATATCATCTTGTATGAATCCATACCTTGGAGAATTGAGGCTGTAATCGACCTACACTATATTAAACTTTTGTTGATTTTTCCAGGTGTTTCCATTATTTTGTCCAACCCCTGTCTATAGATATATAAATCAAAGTTATTTTCCTATTGATTTAAGCAAGAGTTATAGAAATGACAGTGATCATTTTTATAGTTTCCTATATTACTTTTATCCTAGTAAACGGCTGACAAAGCATATCCTTCTGTTGATGTGTGTTATCGCTCTATTTCATCTATGTATGTTATAATTAAACTTAAATTACGCTATTCCCAAAACTGAAAGTATGGCTATGTAGGGGATCTATCAGAATCAGTGATCAGGGACGCCTAGCGTAACTTGCTAGAGTTTGGAGTGTCAACCATCTTGGAATTTTAAAGATGTTCTAATAAATCAGAAGTTTTTGTGTTTCTGATTCCCTGTTTTTTTCCTCGTTATGAGATCTATCAGAATAATGGCGCGCCAATCGCCAGAAAGATAAATTAGACAAATAATTAGCAAAATATGGTATTTGTACTGTAAAACGTGAAGATACATAGTATGCTATTCTTCCCTACATAGAAGCTGGTAACAATTACTTACCAGAATCTAGTCGTGAATACTACCCGTGCCAATAGTTACCGGAATCTCAATGCAGGAGGATCTAAAAAACCCTTATTTTAGTCTACCATACAACAAAGAGGATTTCTGCCCTGTGCACACTATGGCAGCATTAATAATTTGAAAGCAGCTGAGCACAGGAGACAATGGAGAGAAGAACCTCTGACCCGCTACACTGGGTAGAATAATATATGCTGACCGCCAGTGAATACTTTACCATCATAGTGTAGAGCTAGAAACAAAGGTTTTTGCACGTAAGAAACATACAAGAAAGCATTGAAGAGGCAATCAGCCACAATTAACAGCTCCCAACTGTTATGCAATTATATTTTTAAGAGTTTTGCTGTGCACCCAACCTCCGTAAGAGCAGCGTCTCGTGGAGGCATCACAAATGACAGTTCCGATCCTCCAAGGGTGCTCATTAATCTGCTGAGCGGGTTCTCGTGGCGAGACGCTCTGCGCCTTCTAATTCATTCTCAGTATAGCAGTAAACAACAGGATGCACGGAAGAAAGCAAACCGTGAGTTTTACGGTATATATTTAATAAATGATTCAGATCGTGTCACTGGTGGTGCGACATCCACTACAGTAAAGGAACACGGGGCGCATCAGGTCCTCTTCTGCTTTATCAGATGATCAGGGACGTAACTACAATAGGTGCAGGGGTTGCGATCGCACCCAGGCCCCGAAAGTCCCATTTTCCTATAGAAAAAGACTAATACTATTAAAGATTTGCAATAATTGGGGCCGTTGAGCTTTCGCATCGTGGCCACTGGGCCTGAAGTTACGCCACTGCAGAAGATCCATTGTCAGAACTTAGAGATATGAGGACCTCAAGCATAAAGCCATGAGGATGCCTTCAATACAGTCCTAACTCGCGGGAGGCAGTCCTAACCCATTAGAAGCAACCCTACCCCCATATGGGTAAGTTTTCTCCTTGTGGAGAGTGATATGTCAGTATGAGGACACTTGAGGCCTACAGTGGTCCTCTGGTAAATTAAATATGCAAATCATCAATTCAGAGAGCAAGGGGGCTTAACCTCTGGTGCCACCTATTAGACGTAGCAATCCTAAAAGTCAATATTGACCCTTTAACGAGCCTTGAAAACGTACCCCTTAGATACCCGTTTTAGCCTTTCACCTAGCCAAATGAGGTCTCAAACGTTGCAGTCATGAGGGCAATTACTCCGAAACACCGTGTCTGTAAATTGAGATTTTGGTTTGGTTATTATTACTTAATACATAAAGTGAATTTACTGTGTATGATGAAGTAGTAATTTAAGTAAGAGAAAATAACCCAAAATTGTAGATAAATTATTAAACTTTATTTAGACAGTAATACAAACACACCCAACCAAGGTGACAATCCCATAACCAATAATTTAAGAATTAAAAGATCAAATAGTATGCCGACTTAGAACTTCATAATATCAAGTGGGGCTCTATAACACTTTCTTTACCTGTCTACCAGTGGAGTTTGATTGCACCCTAATTTTTACTGGTGTCCCCACTTTGGTTATTATTATCCTAAGTCATATGGCAAGGCTTGTTAAAGGGTCGATATTGACTTTTAGGATTGCTACTTCCAATAGCTGGTATTGGGGTCGTACCCCCCATAGAAGCAGCCCTACCCAATAAAGGCAGCCTTATTCCCATAAAAGCAGCCTACCCCCATAGAGGTGGACATACACCCATAGAGGCAGCCCTACTCCCAGAGGAAGTCCTACCCCAATAGACATCCCTATCCCCATATAGCCAGCCTTACACCTACAGAGGCAACCCTACCCCCAGAAGAAGCCAAACCCTATAGAGGCAGCCCTACCCCTAGAGGCAGTTCTACCCCCATAGGCAGCCTTACCTCATAGAGGCAGCCCTACCCATAGAGGCTGCCCTACCCCCATAGAGGTGGACATACACTCATAGAGGCAGCACTACTCCCAGAGGGAGTCCTACCTCAATAGACAGCCCTACCCCAGAGGCAGCCTTACACCTACAGAGGCAGCCCTACCCCCAGAAGAAGCCCAAATCCTATAGAGGCAGCCCTACCCCTAGAGGCAGTTCTACCCCCATAGGCAGCCTTACCTCATAGAGGCAGCCCTACCCCATAGAGGCTGCCCTACCCCCATAGAGGTGGACATACACCCATAGAGGCAGCACTACTTCCAGAGGAAGTCCTACTTCAATAGACAGCCCTACCCCAGAGGCAGCCCTACACCTACAGAGGCAGTCCTACCCCCAGAAGAAGCCAAAACCCTATAGAGGCAGCCCTACCCCATAGGCAGCTTTACCCCATAGAGGCAGCCCTAACCCATAGAGGCATCCCTGCCCCAAAGAGGCATCCCTGCCCCTATAGAGGTAGCCCTACCCATATAGGCTGACCTAAAAACATTAAGGCAGTCCTACCCTCATAGAGACAGCCCTACTCCTGCAATACCAAGAAAGATTATTAAACTTGGGGTTATAAAAGATTTACGGGCAATCTTTTTACAATGTACAAATATATGAGGGGACAGTACAGAGAACTTTCTAATGATCTTTTTACACCTAGGCCTGCGACGGGGACAAGGGGGCATCCTCTACGTCTGGAGGAAAGAAGGTTTAATCATAATCACAGACGCGGATTCTTTACTGTAAGAGCAGTGAGACTATGGGGCTCCCTGCCACATGATGTTGTAATGAATGACTCACTACTAACAGTTAAGAAGGGGCAAGATGATTTACTAGAAAAATATATTACGGTTATGTGCACTAGATTCTTTGATAGGGCGTTGATCCAAGGATCTAGTCCGATTGTTGGATGTGGAGTCGGGAAGGAATTTTTTTCCCCAATGTGGAGCTTAGTGTTGCCACATGGGGTTTTTGCCTTCCCCTGGGTGAACACGTTAGTCTATGGGTTGAACTAGATCGACTTAAAGTCGACCTTCAACCTTAATAACTATGAAACGCAAACCACCCCTGCCATGTCACAATTTTGCGTAGAGGATGGACAATCCCTTTAGTGCAGAGTCCCTGGAAAGGACAAAAATAGCAAAAAAGATTGATCAAATAAGAAACAAAAACTATTTGGCACATGTATTATTAATGGATAAAAGAGGCGTTGATACACGGCATCCAGCCGACATATTCACTGCTGGGAAAGGGTAATTATTGGGTCCAATAGCCACATTATATATATCATCTTGACTCAAGCCCTTTCCTGCTTTCTGCCATTAGGGGTCATCAAAATTAATTAGGGACATTATACAAAACAGAAATCAGTCTGAATTATGGCCTTTAACGATGGCAAATACAAAATCAATAAGAATATCCTCAGCTCCTCATTGTGTGATCAAACGTGAGACACATAGAAATGGACAGAACGAGGGAGGCACAACAGAAAAATGAAAAAGAATAAAAGCATCAAAAGAAGATAAAATCGCATAAGAGAGGAGAAAGGTACGCGGCACTAATACATTTGGCACATGTTTTTTACACAGTCCTAAAATTCTTGTTGACATCATGATGGGGGCAGGTTCTGTGGTGCAGCGGGCAGGCTCGTGCGGCAGTGGCGTAGTTGTATGTGGGGGTGATGACATGATGGGAGCAAGCTCTTCGGTGCTGAGGGTCATGCGGCGGTGGCATCCTTGGTGACGTCACGATGGGGGCAGGCTCTGTGGTGCTGAAGGTGGGCTCGTGCAGAGGTGGCGTCAATTATGTTGAGATCAGTGAGGTTGGGGGCAGGCTTGTGACTGATGCCGCGACCATGTTTGTTCACTCTGTCATGCACAGTAGCAGACCAGGTATATAAACATGGCAGGTGCATACGCATTTAGAAGAGGTCTGACGTTGTGTTGGGGGCGGGCTCTGTGGTTCTGGGGGCAGGCTCGTGTGGCAGAGGCGTCAATTATTTTCAGGTCGGTGAGGTTGGGGGCAGGCTGTAGGTTGGGCTCATGACTGACGCTGCGACCATGTTTGTTAACTCTGTGATGCGCAGTAGGTGTATAAACATGGCAGGTGCATGCGCATTTAGAAGAGGTCTGACGTTGTGTTGGGGCGGGCTCTGTGATTCTGGGGGAAGGCTTGTGTGGCGGTGGCGTCAACTATTTTGAGGTCGGTGAGGTTGGGGGCAGGCTGTAAGTTGGGCTCATGACTGACGCTGCGACCATGTTTGTTAACTCTGTGATGCGCAGTAGGTGTATAAACATGGCAGGTGCATGCGCATTTAGAAGAGGTCTGATGTTGCGATGGCGGTGGGCTCTGAGGCAGAAACACTGAAGACGGCGCAGAAGGCCCCGGAGTAGAGAAACAGCATGTGACACCTCTGGCGGTACTGCGCAGTGTGCCCCATCCACTGCACAGTCCCTCCTGCGGCCACCATCTTGCCACAACCATCACTTGGGTGTGCCAATATGGCGGCCAAAAGGTTTTTGTTCCATTTCAGGTGGCGGTCAGCCGGACAATCAAGTGACGTTTTATTGGGGACATCAAGGCAATTATGTAAGGAGATGTTCTGCAGCAGTTCATGGCAGTATCTGACTGAGAGCATTAATGAAGAGGATCTGCAGCAGCTCTCTTGGTCTGCATACGGTTGGGCAGCAGCTCCAGTATGTATATAAGTAACAGTCTTATGTGAGTCTCTGCAGCAGCTCTGGCCTGTATATGAATGCCAGCGTAATTGAAGAGGTTAGGCAGTAGCTGCAGCGTGTCTGACAGTGACAGTGATGGACAGTGTTATTTCACAGAGGGGGCCTATAAGAGTATAGGCAGCGGCCCGGGGCTGTTTATAACTGACAGCTCAGGTGCCAGTCAACTGGCCACAGCTGGCTAATGAGGTGGCATTTATCGAAGACATCCACCGCAATTATGACCATAATTACAGTAGATATATATATGTTTTTAGTCTGCAGGTGTCAATCACTTCAGGATTTTTGCAGCATTTTTCACACATTGAAATAAGTGGGAAAAAAATACTAAGTAGAAATTTGCAAAAACAAGGCCATAAAAAAAAAAAAAAAGGATCACAACATTTGTGCTGCATTTTTGCAGCGCTGTTGGTGATTAGACCTAACTTTATTAACATGAACTGTACACAAAACACACAATTAGGGATGAGCAAACCGGACTTTAAAGTTCATAGTTCGTAACGAACGAAACAAAAATTTTCAGGTTTCGGAGTTCGGGTGCATTATGGATACAAACTGCTGGAACGAGTATCACTGTGCTCGGGTACACTCTGTGCTCGGCCCATTGTGAGCCGCTTATAGTATATGAATGGCTGCATTGGAAGTAAAATCAGAGTTAACGGATGTAGTGTGTACAAAAAAGAAAATGACAAAACACCACCCTCCCTCGGAAGTGCTTTGTTTATTGCTGTGTCAAGGGGTGGCACAGTGAGGACTGGGAACCCGGTTTGTAGAGGGCCAAAGTGGGTTCCATGGGGATGCATATGTCCTGGACTCTTGGGACATTCTGGGGCAATCCTGGCTTCAGCCTGCATCACCACATGATGTCCTCGGGAAGAGCAGAGGATTATCTGGGTTGCACTGCATATACTCCTGATAAGCTAGGGTAAATCTACTACCCAGGGGCGTAAACAGCAATAGCTGCAGGGTTAGCGATCGCAGCCAGGGCTGCAGCCTAGGGGCACCCAAAACTCCTACGCCTATAGCAAAACGATCAAACCTAAGATTTGCAATTATCTGGGGACACCGTTGGAAGGTGATGGATCCCCTGGCTGAGAGTTAGAGAACATAATGCTCTGACACACCCCTCCACTTCCATCTGTAGGCCCTCACAGCAATACAGCAGCATCTGCAGATTAACACTCAAGGTTTCAAAGGTAAATTAACATAGATGCAAACCACAGCAACAATACACATGGACAGCAAAGCAGTCAATGTGTGACATGCTGGCTGTGTGTGGGCGGAGAGCAGAAATGGCCAATCAGTGACTTCCAATGAGGTTTAGGTCAAGAATAGAACTTTAAAAAAAAAAAAAACTCTGGCTGAACCCATAGAACTCGAACTTCCACGTGTCCACTCATCTTTATACACAAGTAATCCACCTGATAAATGCAGCGAATAACGGCCATATAGACCTGCGTGCGGAAGGAAGGAAGGAAGGAAGGAGGAAGGAAAGAAAGGTATAGAAGGAAGGAAAGGAAGGAGGGAAAGTAAGGAATGAAAAGAAGGAAAGAAGGAAAAGAAGGGAGGAAGGAAGGAAAAGAAGGGAGGAAGGAAGGAAAAGAAGGGAGGAAGGAAGGAAAAGAAGGGAGGAAGGAAGGAAAGAAGGGAAGGAGAAGGAAGAAGGAAGAGGAAGGGAAGGAAGGAAGGAAGGAAGGAAGGAAGGAAAGGTATAGAAGGAAGGGAAGGAAGGAGGGAAAGTAAGGAAGGAAAAGAAGGGAGGAAGGAAGGAAAGGAAAGAAAAGGAAAGGAAGAAAAAAGGAAAGAAGGAAAGGGAGGAAACAGAAGGAAAGAAATGAAGGGAGGAAAGGTAATGAAGAAACAGAAGGAAAGAAAGGAAAAAGGAAGGGAAGGGTAGGATGGAAGGAAAGGTAAAGAAGGAGGGAAGGAAGGAAGGAAGAGGAAGGAAGAAAAAGAAAGAAAGAAAGAAAGAAAGAAAGAAAGAAAGAAAAGAAAGAAAGAAAGAAAGAAAGAAAGAAAGAAAGAAAGAAGAAAGAAAGAAAGAAAAAGAAAGAAAAAATGCAAAGAAAGAAACAGCTATGCACAGACTGAATATATGATAAAATGAAGAAAACAACAGGCAAAAGAATAAATAGAAATCAGAAAACAAATTGAGGGAAAACTAAGAAAAATGTGGGGGTTAAAGGCAAATGAGAATAAGAGGGATAGATAGAAGTCAGAAGATGAGCAGGAAAAGAGGCGATGGACCATGGAAGAGAGGGAATGAGCAGACAAGATAAGGAATGAGTTTAGGGAAAGAGGAATGAGCTTGTGAAAGAGAAGTACATAAAAATGAGGGAATAGACAGAGAACACAAAGACATCGGGAACAGAAAACGAATAGAAATCATGAATGGGAGGAGAATGATTTAAAAAAATAAATAGTAAACATAAAATATGATTGGAACGAGTAATAAAAGGAAATTTACAAAAACATACAGTGTTCATCGTGAGCCAATACCTGGATATCAAAGAGTAAAGTAAGGATACGTGAGGGATAAAATGATTGCTGTCAGTCCATTTAATAATGTATGTACAAAGATATTCATTACTGGCAAATAATAGAACACAAAAGTGACAAAAAACACAACGGCAGCTTAATATGCAAAAAACAACAACAAGTGCACAATGTCACTAATGATGCAAAACCTCAGCCATAAAGGACATATTACAGACAAGGAATCTGAGGGATGGCTGAACCCTGGGCTGTCTCCAGGCAGCAGAGGAAGGGTTAACCATCGCCTTTAAAGGAAGCCCGTTCAGCAGCACTTCCACCAAACACAAATTAGAACAACCCTGGGAATCTATGAAGCACCAGTCTGTTGCCAAGGACATAAGGAATGAACTCCTCCACACTGCTCCTAAAATCACAGTCATCGAGGAGGAGATGTCTCGCTTCCAGCCGAATGTCCCACCAAGTTTTTTTCACATCTTCTGAATCATACAAATAGGTGACACCTCACCAACCTGCGGTATAAGGCAGCGAGGAGACGAGAGGGAGAAAGCTGGACATCTATGCTCTGGGAGTCTTAAGGATCTTCTGGACTCTTGACAAGGAACCTAAGGAGATACAAAGCTGAAAGGTAATCTACCTATCTATCTATTTATCTATCTATCTATCTACCTGATTATCCGGATATGAGGTCTTTTATTAAGAAGGTAGCCCATCACCTTTACCAGCCTCACTATTTGTTCCCTACCTGCTTCTTATCCATCAGATCTTCTAGCACAGGGTGCTCCGGACAACTCATCGAAAAGAAAGCCTGTAGGGCAATTGACCTTATCTATGATCTGTGCAACAAGCTGAGGATGAGCAGATTTAACATATAATAGAGGAAAGTCCAAGAATGGGATAATACAGACTGAGTGCAGTCTATATTGCCCGAGAAGGTATACATTCTGGGAAATCCGACTTATCACTCATTAGATGTTGCCGTAACCAATTATTGTTCTGCTTACAGCCTGGCTAATCATACAGCTGGGACAAGGTCTTGGGAGGAAAGGGTGCACCTCCAATTAAGCATACGATCCAATAACGTAGAGAAAATGATTGCCCTTGGCCACCTTAGAGACATTATTTGTGATATATATTTCTGGGGGTAAGATCTCTCCCTAGACTCAAGACTCAAACTGACCTGCAAACGAAATATAACCAAGGGTTGGATAGATGCATCATAATCAAGTCATCAATGGCAATTCATTTATCCCTTCCTAATGCTTCCTTCCTAAGACAACACCCAAAGCTTATTGATAACTTGTGGCTTAATATGATCAGTCCCCAACAGGAGCAAAACCTAGGAAATCTTGCTTATGATCCTAGTTTTCAGAAGGCGCACATTAACCAATAGAAGAAAACCACTCAACGAGTCGAAGGGTAGAGGCTGCATTAGTAATCTGATCATCAATAGTATCGGTATTGATCAAACTGTCTCAACCAATAGAAATCTAAACAAATCATCCAATTGTTTCAGACTAATACAAATTGGATTTTGAAGGTCGTGAAATTTATCAGGGTGGACCATATAATTACCAAAGTTTCCATTTATTTAGGACCAAGAATATTTCTGATAATGATTTGTCTAATAGTTCCATCATCAAGAATTGGTAATTGTGGTACCCGTACACCCCGAACAACCAAGTAGGATAGTGGTCCCCAACCTTCCTGACCTTGAGAGCCACATTCATCTCTGAGAGAGGGTCATGAGCCTCATCCAGCTCCCGCCACCCGCTTTGTAGTGCCACCAAGCGCCCCATTACCGGTATAATGACAGTCAAAAGCTTTTTTTATACAAAAGAAGTATACCAAGATCCAGGGGTTCCCATACATATTCTCATATCAAGCACTCTGACCACACTGTCACATCCAGTTTCATGAACCTGTTGACAGGTAGTATCATCCTGTCACAGCCTACCTTACTTAAATGATCTCTAAATCCCAAGGCCAATATATGGGCATTCAGATATGCTCTTCTGTTTGTGGCTCCTCTTATAATTCATCATCTGGAAACCTGCTCTTCATAGCTGATTGCTAAACCTTGTGCTACTACACCAAGCTGGCAGACAGTCGCGAGCCACATGTGGCTCCTGAGCCACAGATTGGGACATCCTCAGATAGAACGTGTGGGGATGTATGTTTCCAAAGCTGCTGCTGTGCCACATACTACTAGAGGTTGATGGGGCTACTCACTTAGTTCATGATCTGGAGACCTGCTAAACCAGGTGTTAATGCAACAAGCTGGCAGATAGCCTTGAGCCACATATCATGGACTTGCGAGACACTTGTGGCTCCTGTCACAAGTTGGGAACCATTTGGGATGTATGTTTACAAAGCTGCTGCTGTGCCACCTACTACTACAGATTAAACAACTGAAAACTCATAATGCAGAAACAAACAAACTCCACTTGTAAAGCTTTTCGTGATACAAATATCTTAAAATATCGAGTCAGGAGAATGGCATTTAACTCAATATCTGCTTGATTGTGCCAACGGTATGCCAGACTTTACCACTTGTGTGAAGTGATGCATCTTACTTAGGCAGGGACTGTGAGGCGACTTTGGCCATGACACCCGTGACCTGCCACAAGATTAAAGTAGGCTTGGAACAACTGCTACAATGCAGACCAGTACATGTAAATGGGGGCGCATTGCAACTCTCGAGGGCACTGTGACAAGCAATTTGCAAAACATCCTACAAGCTTGGTTGTTGCAGTGCTGCATGAAAGGTGTCGTGGCCAAAGTTGCTGTGTAGTCCCGACTTTAACAGTATATATACTGTACATTCATTGGAGCTGGAAGTCTGAATGTTGGGACCTACAATGATTGTGACAACAGGGGTTTCCATTCCCATGAAGGAATGAAGCGGTAGTGCACCTGAATGACTACTCCATCCTCCGTCAGTGATAACTGTTACGTCATTCCCATAGAAGTGAATGGAGTAGTGTTTGCATCTCACAGTCACCCATTGGACTTTTAGACCCCATTCTTGGGATTGGTGGAAACCCCAGTGATTACACATACACAAACTAATGGGTAGGTGAAAACTGTACAGATCTTTTCCATCCATACACTTATTACTTACTTATAGCATGGCTATTCTATTTTAGGAGAATTTTTTAAGTGCCAAAAAATGTTTGGAATATCTCTCCTAATTAATTCAATTCTTGATATTATGATATTATTATGTGACTGTTATAGGGGATATTTATGCTGTCTATGATGAATCATAGACTTCGCTTGTTGGTGTAGATTACATTGAACCATCATGTTAACCTTATGATTGATGGAATGTTTATAATTCTTTTTGCACTTTCTCGTTTTGATTTGTGATACTTTCATATGGATACTTTTTATATAGAGATGAGCGTTGCAATTTTATATGAGGCTTTTTATTTTCCTATTTATATTCATGAATGTTTTTTGGAAAATTAGTGCCACTCCACCTACTTATCTAGTTGTGTCCATGTTGTTTAGTATGTAGGAAGACAACTATTAATTATCAATTCCCGTAAAAGATGGGTGACAACCAATATGTCCGCCATGCAGTTTTACCCAACTTCCCATGCTCTTCGCTGGCAAATGTGTAGTGATTCCAAATATAGGCAGCCGCCAGAGCCTATCAAGTTTGCAGAAGTATGATAATCTGGGTAAATATAAATTACTAGCTGTAGTACCCGGCTACACCCGGGTTAATAAATAACTGCTGTTAGCTATAACAAAATAGAATTTGAATATGTCATATTAATGACCTGTAGGAAAATAGAAGCTGAGCTGTGATTGGTTGCTATAGGCAGCCTAATAAATCTCCAGCCAATAGTAAACCCTCCCCCCAGCCGGGCAGTATATGTTACCTCACACATACACATAATAGACAGCTCATGTGACTGACATCTGCCTTAATTCCCTATATGGCACATGTGTTGCACATTGGCTGTTTTTAATCAGATGTTTATGTTTGGAAAATAAAGTAAGCTTACGTATGAGGCGAGTTGTGTGAGGTGATTTGTGCACATCTGTGTCTGTCTGTGTGGTGTGTGTGTCCCTGGGGTGTGTATGTGTGTGTCCCTGTGGGATGGGGTCTGTGAGGTGTGTGTCTCTGTTGTGTGTGTTTCTTTGTGGTGTGTGTGTGTGTCCCTGTGGGGTGAGTGCATGTGCCCCTATAGGGTGTGTATGTGTGTGTCCCTGTGGGGGGGGGTCTGTGTGGTGTGTGTCTCTGTTGTGTGTGTCTCTTTGTGGTGTGTGTGTGTGTCCCTGTGGGGTGATTGCATGTGTCCCTATAGGGTGTGTATGTGTGTGTGCCCCTGTGTGGGGGTCTGTGGTGTGTGTATCTGTGTTGTGTGTGTCTCTTTGTGGTGTGTGTGTGTCCTTGTGGGGTGAGTGCATGTGTCCCTAAAGGGTGTGTATGTGTGTGTGTCCCTGTGGGGGGGTGTTTGTGTGAGGTGTGTGTGTCTCTGTGTTGTGTGTGTCCCTTTGTGGTGTGTGTGTGTCCCTGAGGGGTGAGTGCATGTTTCCCTATAGGGTGTGTATGTCCCTGTGGGGGGGGTCTGTGTGGTGTGTGTGTGTCTCTTTGTGGTGTGTGTGTCCCTGTGGGGTGAGTGCATGTGTCCCTATAGGGTGGCTATGTGTGTGTGTCCCTGTGGGGGGGGTCTGTGTGGTGTGTGTCTGTGTTATGTGTGTCTCTTTGTGGCGTGTGTGTCCCTGTGGGGTGAGTGCATGTGTCGCTATAGAGTGTGTGTGCGTCCCCTTGGGGGTGTCTCTGTGTTGTGTGTGTCTCTTTGTGGTGTGTGTTTGTTCGGGTGCGTGGTGAGTATCCAATGTTGGGGCTGCACCTTAGCGACTATACACTTAGGGTACCTTTACACACGGCTACATTTGTAGCTTGTCACCAGGTAACTTACTGGTTGCAGTGAAATCATGGATACATGGTTCTATCTTGTTGCTGTGTACAAATGGAATCATGTATCCATGATTTCACTGCAACCAGTAAGTTACCTGGTGACAAGCTACAAATGTAGCCGTGTGTAAAGGTACCCTTACTGTTACTCTTTGTGTGCGTGTGGTGTGTATACATGTCCCATGTGTGTGGTGAATATCTCATGTTAGGGCCCCACCTTAGTGACTATATGCTGGTATATGCTGTTAGTCTTTGGTGCTATCATTAAGCCCCTCTCATTCACAACTGTCAACTGGTAACTGTCACTTTTTCCCTCATTATGTAGATAGGGGCAAAATTGTTTGGTGAATTGGAATGCGCGGGGTTAAAATTTCGCCTAACAACAAAGCCTATGACGCTCCCGGGGTCCAGACGTGTGACTGTGCAAAATTTTGTCTCTATAGCTGATAGCTGTCGATTTTCCTCCCACATGTTTCCTTTCCCTTTTTTCCCATTATGTAGATAGGGGCAAAATTGTTTGGTGAACTGGAACGCGCAGGGTTACAATTTCACCTCACAACATAGCCTATGACGCTCCCGGGTCCAGACGTGTGACTCTGCAAAATTTTGCGGCTGTAGCTGCGACGGTGTAGATGCCAATCCCGGATATACACACATACACACACACATACACACATACACACATTCAGCTTTATATATTAGATGAGCGTTAACACTAATCTGTCAGCAGGATTTTGCTACCTCGTCTGACATCAATAAAACATAGGCAAAGAAACCCTGAATCCAACGATGTATTACCAAGGTTAGTGGCTGCAGCTGTTCTGATATGATCAAAGAATTTAGTTTCAGGAACACAGCAGAGCTGGGAGAGCAGCCCGTGCCCACACCAGGCTCTCTATAGAGATTATGTATTCACTGTGTCAATCTCAGCAGGGGGAGTGTCAGACTGCCTTGCATGTGACTTTCTAGTCCTGCAATGTTAATCACAGCGTAATAAAGCCTTTAGATTACATAAACAATTGAACAGAGCCTGATAAGAGAAGCACAGTTTCTTTTTATCCCTTGTATCATGCTATCCTCAGCTTACATAGCAAAAACTTGCCGACAGATTCCGTGGTAGAAAGGGAACCCGCTGTGCAGACTAAATTGGAGAACTCACTACGTGTAAATGAAACAACTAGGGAATGAAATGGCATAAACAGGGTCTTATCTGATGTACAAAAGGCAGATCGTGATAGTAGTGTGCTCACCTGCAGAAGTTGTGTTACGCACAACAATGTGAGCGTTTTAAAAGAAGAGAAAGGACAAGCTGTACTGGGTCAATGCTGCGGTGGAGGTCTTCTATAAGGGCAATCCAGGATACACCAGAAGATACAATGCAGAATAAATTTTGATGCGTTTCGAAGCTGACTAGCTTCTTCAGGAGAATAATTGTGGTTCTTTTCCCTAAGAAGAAGCTAGACAGCTTCGAAATGCATCAAAATAAAACTGCCTTGTATGTACTGGTGTATTCTTGATCCTCCTTATAGAAGTCCTCCACAGCGGCGCAGACCCAGCACGGTTTGAACGCTCTTCTTCACTAGATGTAATTGCGCTCTATGGTGCTGTGTACATGAGATCTCCATTCAAATAGGTTGACATACATAGGCTTCCCGACACTCCTATGTAATAATACACACAGATCATCAATATTACATGACTTTTTAATGGCCAGGCAATAAGACGTGAACAAAAATAAAATTAAGTGCCAGCAGCAAATTTATAAGCAAGTGGTGACCGGGCTCCTGGGATTTGTCCAGATATGTTTTATATAGATATGTCTATGGAAAAAGTCTAAAGATGGAAACGGATATATGGAGATAACGTGAACATCTTGCCCTTTTAAAATCGCATTTTATCATTCCTAGTATTGAACTCTGCTGCTAATCTACTAATTATATCTGATGGTGGAAAGAGAATGTCTGGTAAATGTATGGACCATGGCTTATATCCATGATCCTCAGCCAGATATCCGTATACACATCTGATTGTGATCACAGCAATTATGTCATGTATATCTCAGCCTGGAAATATTACCGTAGATATTCACTTGCATTGCGAAGGATGAATTTCACCGAGATTATTAGGAGCATAACTTCAAAAACTGCAGATGTCAAATCTACAGCCGCGGTCAATTTTGTAAAATCTCACACACAGCTTTTCTGTCCAGAAAAAGAATCCTATCATTCCCATGTGTCTCCATGGTAACAGACTACGAACAAAGAGATTCTGTAGTCATACTGTCTTTGATTCATCCTCCACTTGCTACGAATACACATTCCATACATGTTAGATTGAATGAAAGGTTATTGGTGTTCCTAACGCAAAAGTCTCAAATTTAAGACCCAAATATTGAGGTTATCCACTATTGAGACAATCTTTTCTCTATCAGAATGTGTTCCCCAAATAAATAATAACCCAAATACTCACCTAAGGTGCTGGCCCAGTGTCCAATTACATCCAAAAGAGGGTACAGGGAAGTGGGTGTTGATTAGCGGCAGGGATTGCGTGACATAATAATGTCACGTGAGCCCTAGGATAGCCGATTCCTAAATTGTTGGAATGGTGCAATCACCATGAGGGAGTATAAGAGTTTATTTTACTTAGGGGACTCATAGGGTAGGAATTGAGAATGGGTTGTCCAAGTAGTGGACAACCCTTTTAAAAGTTCAGGAAAAACAAATGATGTGCAGCACCTTATCAGGATGAAATCAGGTAAACACACACAGAGGCACGCACGTCATTTTTCGAGGGGTCCACCCGGAGCAAAAACACATAGAAAACAGAAAATCCAGACAGCGCCTAAATGCAGTGAAGAAGGTCACCAAAGCCTTAGTTTATTCTGCCATATAAAGCGACGTTTCGACCCTAAAAAGGGTCATTATCAAGTGCTTGATAAAGACTCATTCAGGGTCGAAGCAGAATAAACTAAGGCTTTGGTGACTTCTTCACTGCATTTGGGTGCTGTCTGGATGTTCTTTCTTCAATCCGTTCAAAGGTGTCAGATGTAAGATACATGAACAGGTGTCAAGCGTTCGGCCAACAGACATCTAAGACGGGCACCTATAGATGATCCAGAAGATATACATTGCGTGAAAGTTGTCAGAGCCCACGACCAAACAACCGCCTAATGTGTATGTGGGTCTCCTGAGTTTCCCAGATATGATGTTGGTGGAGAGAAGAATCGGGCTGCTGGAATTTTAAGGACCAATTGTTTCGTTTTCAGGAGCGACCAGGTCTGCCAGGGGAGTATGTTTGCAACTTACTCCTCACTCACCATTGAAAACATATGATGTTTTGGTTAGGTACTTACAGGGAGAGACCTTTCAGCCAATCTGGTCTTCCCAAAAGGTACAGGCGGTTAAATATAAAACTATCCGATTTGACTTTTCTCGAACATCAGTAGGGAATCTCCGATACAGGCTAGATGCTCGGTAAGTCCTGCAAAAACTGCAAATTATGCGCATCATGGTCAAATGTGTATAATGCCTCAACAACAATGTGTGATAAGAGAATCACTTTTTGAGCCCATTTGATTTTCCACCTTCGTTGTAATAATAGGCTATGTCACAGCTGACCCTGATCCCCCTCAAAATGACCTTAGCACAAGCTCATTAGGGTCCCGTCACACTTGGCGACGTTCCAGCGATCCCAACAACAATACGACCTGGTAAAGAACGTCGCTTGGTGGACGCTGTTGAGATGTCAAACAGTCAGATCTACTGAACGACGCAGCAAATGATACGGCGACCCGTATAACGACCTCGGCGGTCGTTGGGACCCTGTCACACAACAGCTAGTCTGATGACTCAGACCTACGTGGCTGAGTTCTGAGTCGCCAACGAGGTCGTTAAGGCGTCAAACACACCGATGCACGCTGCCCAGCGGGAACCCGACAATCAAAAAATGGTCCAGGCCATTCCGACACGATCGGCGATGTCACAGCGGGCGCCCGCTCGCTGCTACGTGTCAAACATAGCGAGATCGCTGGTGAGGTCGCTGTTGGTTCACAAAACCTGTGACGTATCAGCGCTCTCGCAATGTGTGACGGGAGCTTTAGATGCTTGAATACAATAGATAGGAACAGAGTCTGTTCATTGTGGTTAGTGTACATGTGAGTTTCCTAAAACAATAGGAAATTGGAGTCATTTCTCCAGTGATAATGAGGCTGATGAAGTCTCTGAACAGAACAAGAAGTGAGTGTGTTTTATATTAGACCTAGTAGAAAACGGCAAGATTTCTGGGTTTCTTTTTTATGTTTATTTCTATGTAAGTGCTATGGTAAACTGAAGACAAAACATTGTCAATTTTTATTTAAATACATTTAAAAAAAATCTAATTTAAACAATGTATTGATGACACATTCCCTTTTAATGTCTGATTTTGTCCCAGTTATCACCTACAGGAGGGAGGATTGTAATTTTACATAACCTCATCCATAAAGAAGATATACGGTATATGGTTACCCCTGTGCAACGATCACGTAAAAGCAAACACGACTAATCCTGCAACAACAATCCAAAAGACTCCAAGAGAAAGCACTGCACGTTCTCTGTGTATAACACCGATATTGATCTATTGTTCAAGAACCCCTTTAATATGCACCAATGGCCAATGGCTATGCACTAATCAACATTGTTCTTCCTAAGCCAATATTTGGTTTATGATTTTCCTTTGAAATCCACAGAAGAAACCTTTGAGGCATGAAATGAAAAGGAGTACTTGAAAAAGATGCAATGAATTAAAATAAAAGAGGTAATTCCAAGGAATAAAAAAAGAAAATATTCAGACGATCTATGAGCAGGATCGATACAACAGCACTGAAAAATACAATAAAAGAAGGGACTCACTCTCCATTTGAGTACTTTCCAGAATACATTATCTTATATCACTAATAAAATGTATCGGACTGGCCCACGGGTTAGCAGGGCAATTCCCCGGTGGGCCTATGTGCAGTTGGATGTCAGTTACTCCTCACATAATCAGTAGTTGGCACAATACACTTGTATCACTATGTAGAGATAAAGGAATCATCTCATCATTCATTTTACAAAATACCCAGTATATTATTATATAGAAGCATAGGTACATTTCTGAATGTAATATTTGCATGTAATTGAGTCAATATTAATGGTGGGCCCGTCGCCCCAGTCTGATGCTGCCGACGGATGACTACTAATTGCGGCAGACAGCAGTCTCTAATATGCTGGTAACACATGTGCCAACCATAAGGTATCACTATTGATTGTTTAAAGGGTTTTTCCAAAACAAAAAAAAAATAATAATGCTGTGCTGCGCAGATTGGGACGTTTTGCAGGTGTCATGTCAGTCTGTTGGCTCAGATGTAATGTGACTGCAATTCCAGACAAAGTCATAATTAAGAAATGTGTATACCATGTTAGCCAGTAGATAGAAAAATATTAGACACTCCTCAGTGGTTGATACCTTTTAATGGCTAACTGAAAAGATGGTAAGAAAAAGCAAACCAAGCTTTCGAGACACTATGGCCTCTTCATCAGGCTGATAATGACACTAATTGTGAAGACAGTCATAAACAGATGTGGTGTTGTTACTTGGAAGTAAAAAATCAAGATCTTATGTTCTTATCCGGGAAACCTGTCCCAGCACATACGGCTTACAGCTATCAATCCTTCACCTCTCACTGATTGCCTGCAGCGCTCACAAGAAAGAACAATATCACTCCAGCGTCAGGATAAGTGGCGCAGACATCACTGGAATGCCGTCAATGAGGACAAGCTTCTCTAATATTACTCAGGTACCTTGGCCATTTAAGAAGATTTTGTCCAAGTAGAGGAAACCCTTTTTTTAAAAAAAATTAAACATTTGGTTATTTTTTTCCCATAAAATAATCTGTTTTGAAAAACAAAATTAGAAATATTGTAATTTTCCAATTGGCCACTAAGACAATTCCAGACTAACTTAAAGGGATCCTGTCACCCCCAAAACGCCTCCTAAGCTATCAAAACATGTCCCTGCAGCATATTATCACTAATTCCACACTCCTTTTTGCTCAGAAAAACATCCTGTAAAAGTGTAGAAAAACATTTTATAACTTACTCATTAGCGATGTTAATTAGCTGGGGCTATATTCTTTAGTCCCTAGGGCGGGCCATTCTTGTCCTAATATCACGCCTTAATAGGCGTGATCTTCAATGCATATTGTAATCAGCGCCTCCCTGCTCTTCTCGGCGCTGCCTGGGCTGTAATGACGCGAATCACGTCATTTACGGCATCGGGTGACGTCAGTACAACCGCACCGCTCTGCAGGCTTCAAGCACTGCGCATGCGGCGTGGGTGTACTGACGTCACCCGATGCCGGAAATGACGCGATGCGCTTCCTTACAGCCCCATTACAGCCCAGGCAGCGCCCAGGAGAGCAGGGAGGCGCTGATTACACTATGCATAGAAGATCACGCCTATTGAGGCGTGATATTAGGACGAAGATGGCCCGCCTTAGTGACTAAAGAATATAGCCCCAGCTAATTATCATCACTAATGAGTAAGTTATAAAATGTTTTTCTACACTTTCACAGAATGCTTTTCTGAGCCAAAAGGAGTGTGGAATTAGTGATAGGATGCTGCAGGGACATGTTTTGATAGCTTAGGAGGCGTTTTGGGGGTGACAAGATCCCTTTAATATTGTTTTAGCAAATTCACATGTATATTAACCACAATGAACAGACTCTGAACCTATCTGTAGTGAAGCATGCATTGAGCTTGTGCAAAGGTGAGGGGGATCAGGGTCAGCTGTGACATCACCTATTGTGAATACTGGATCCTGTGTTATCTATTGTATATAGAGGTGTTATCAGTCATTGTACAGGAGGAGGTGAGCTGTGATATCACCTATTATGAATGGTGGATCCTGTGTTATCTACTGTATATAGAGGTGTTACCAGTCATTGTACAGGAGGAGGAGGTGAGCTGTGACATCACCTATTGTGAATGGTGGATCCTGTGTTATCTACTGTATATAGAGGTTTTATCAGTCATTGTACAGGAGGAGGAGGTGAGCTGTGATATCACCTATTGTGAAAGGTGGATCCTGTTTATCTACTGTATATAGAGGTGTTATCAGTCATTGTACAGGAAAAGGTGAGCTGTGATATCGCCTATTGTGAATGGTGGATCCAGTGTTATCTACTATATATAGAGGTGTTATCAGTCATTGTACAGGGAGGGGGAGGTGAGCTGTGATATCATCTATTGTGAATGGTGAATCCAGTGTTATCTACTATATATAGAGGTGTTATCGGTCATTGTACAGGAGGGAGGAGGTGAGCTGTGATATAATCTATTGTGAATGGTGGATCCTGTGTTATCTACTGTATATAGAGGTGTTATCAGTCATTGTATAGGAGGGGGTGAGCTGTGACATCACCTATTGTGAATGGTGGATCCTGTGTTATCTACTATATATAGATGTGTTATCAGTCATTGTACAGGAGGAGGAGGTGAGCTGTGATATCACCTATTGTGAATGGTGGATCCTGTGTTATCTACTGTATATAGTAGTGTTATCAGTCATTGTACAGGAGGAGGAGGTGAGCTGTGATATCATCTATTGTGAATGGTGGATCCTGTGTTATCTACTATGTATAGAGGTGTTATCAGTCATTGTACAGGAGGAGGTGAGCTGTGATATCACCTATTGTGAATGGTGGATCCTGTGTTATTAGATGTATATGGAGGTCTTATTAGTCATTGTACAGGAGGAGGTGGTGATATCACCTATTGTGAATGGTGAGTTATACAAGAGAAAAAAAAAGGTTTGGTACTGTATTACCCAGTTGAAAAAAGATTGATTGCTCTCAGTGGGAGAAACAAAATAATAATTTTGTAGTTGTGATACCATTTAATGGCTTTGGCCCCCTTCACACTGCATGTTTGGGATTCTGTGTCTATCCGTTTTGAAAGGATAGCCAGGGATCCATTTTGGCCTCCCATGCATCCCTATGAGCACAGATTGGTCCCATATGTGGCCATCCATTTGTGTCATTTTTGTCAAGAATCCGTTTGTGTACGCTTTTTTTCATGTACCAAAATCGGAGACTCATCCGATTTTGGGTTGCCTTCCAAAAAGCGGACAGAAACGGATCCGTCATGGTCTGTGTCAAATACCATGAGGGTCTATGGAGACAGATTCATGAAAAAGATGGATCAGTTTGGCTATACTGAGCATGTTCAGAAGCAAGGTATAGCTCTTACCAGCCCTATGTCTGCTAACTGATGACGGATCAGTTAAAGAAACGGTGCGTGGGCATCTGCTGGCACAGATCAGTGCCTGCTCGTGTGGTCCTTAAAATTAAAGGATCTACACGGATGTGCAAAAAACGCAGTGTGAAGGGGCCTAGCAAAAATAAAATAAAAGGTGTGTGAGGTAGCGACCCGGGGAACCCGCTTGCATCATAATGAAATGACATCACCAAATACATTTTTTAACGTATAACATAATACCATAGTTTATTACACGCCATAAACTATAGGTAACACCCACCATACGCTTTACATTTCACATAACATAACATTACACCATATCTACATGTGACATTACATCTTATATACATTATACATTTTACACTTTAGAATAACTTTATTCATCAGAACTTGAAGGCGTCACCCACCAACTCTTGCAGACCTCAGCCTGGTTCTAATGACGGCTACTACAGTCTATCATCCGGACAGGAATCTTTCGCCATCCTACTGTAGGGATCCTCAACCAACCCCTAGGGCAGAGGTCCCAAAATCCAGGCCTCAAGGGCCGCCAACAGTGCAGGTTTTCAGGATTTCCTTAGTTTTGCACAGGGCTTGTAATCATCACCTGTGCAGATGATCACATTAGCACCTGTGCAATACTAAGGAAATCCTAAGAGGCCTGGAGTTGGGGACCTCTGCCCTAAGGAGTCTCAACCCACACCACCAGTAACGCTTATCAAGGGGACCCTGCTCGACATACTAGTCAGTCCTACGCTACATCACACATCATGTATGGCACTTTTACATAAGCCATCAGCACATCATGCACGGAGCATCTCTACTTATTCCAGGAAGCTCCACCCGTCACACATCCATCACGTATCTATTGTATCACCCAGGGTAGTTTTCCACCCTTATGACACACATTTATCACTGGTACCATATCAAGACTATCACAGTCATCCCAAAGTCGGTTGTGACCGTCTGGCCCTTGAGCCGTCCTCGGTCTCTCATATCGCACATATGACCGCCTGGCCCTTGAGCCGTACTTGGTCCTGGACACCAGCTGGCATGCACGCATCAGGTGCCACCGGCTTGGAGATGGCAGTCTCCCTTCACATCCCCCACCTGGGACAGATCAGCTCCATCATGTCCTCACATGTCAGTGGTCTGGACAACACTGATTCCCATCGTCTCCAGTCTGACTCACACACAGACAGCTGGCAGATTCTTAACGTGGCTGCCACACCCACCTGGGCTGTTTGCAATCAACACACCTTGCACTCTCTTGGCCACTCATTCGGCTCATCAACCTCTCTGTTAAAACCACTGTGTACTGGACAGGTTTCACACAGCACACACACACACACACACACACAGCAAAACAGGCCGATGTGAACAGGATCCTGCTCCGATAACCTGTGTGATGCATCCGGCCCTGGGTCCATCACCACAGATGTTACAAAGCAGCAAGCTTTCCAGACTGCTTACGTCTCTTCATCAGGCATGGAAAGACAAAATATTTAAAGAAATACAAATATGAACACGCACAACTAGAACAGAGGTATGATATAATAAAGGGACAATCAAATAAACTAACACTGATCTTAGAAAGAAAACCCTTAATTAGCTAAAATTAGTGATGTGAAAGTTCTATGGACCCAATATCCATGTAGGATCAGAGGTCCGGTGCCCTCACTGTCCTCTGGAGCAGAATGCTCAGATTTTGTAGTGCGTCATGTCCATTTACTATCTGGAAACAGGACGAAGTGCCGGTGATCTGCGCTGCTGGATGGAAAAACCAAGACCCAAGAGGTCTGGTGCAATGGTGTAACTTTATTCCGATGCGTTTCAAAGCAGCCTCTGCTCCTTCCTCAGGGATTATCAGGAATGACCATTTACTATACCACTAGATAGGGGACCAAGTCTATTACATCGTGCGATTCTAGAACGTGTGCGATTACATATTAGTTTAACTATGTTGTTCATGTTTTAGGGTCTGAAAGTAAATAAAAAATAGGTGTGTTTAAAATTCAGCGATAGCAGTAGAAAGGAATAACATGCAAACAACAAAGTAGGTATGTATATGTTAAATATTCCCCCCTCCTGACATCACAACGATCAGGAGGAGAAGAGGAGGCGGCGGCAGACACATAGAGGGGGCGGAACACATAAGGAGGAGGCAGGGAGGACTGTGCCAGTGGCGAGGACCTCTTAATCAGATCCGACCCAGGGGACCTCTTAACTGTAAAGTTTGTTTTTTGGGGGGTACAAAGGGGCTAATGCCTTAGTACACAGCTTCCCTGGTGCAGCAGACACGCTGCATTCAGTGGTGCTGTCACTTTTGAAAGCACCAGAGGGATGACAGGTCCTCTTTAAGGCGGCACCTGTGTGATGCTGCATCCTGTGACAGTCTCATTGATCTGGATTAAAGAGATTCGTTGTCACGTGCCTGTGATGCAATGATGCATGCTGTAACAGTGTCATAGATCTGGACAAAGGAGAATCTTCTTACGTTGTGAAACTGCATTATTTGTCAACCTCCTAGACCTTGATGTTGGAGACTCGCTTGCAGCGATGCAGCATTTTGCGAGCATATCTTTGATCTCGACACCGGAAAATCGTGTTGTTGGCATGGTCGCTGCAAAATGGCATCACATGACAATTGAATGGGTCTGGATTGAGGGAGTCGTGTGCAACATGCACACACTTCTGTGTAGTGGTTTGGTAAAGGCATTGCTCTCTTTGTTCAGTAGTCTTGTTTGCCTTTTCTGTTGTGCTGCTGCTGCTTTCCTTTCCATATCATCTGCGTACTTTTTGGGATGACCCATCATGATTTTGGGTGATCAACCAAACTTACCGTAGTTTAAATTCTCACGTTCCAGTTTAACTGCCTTTTGTAATGTCCACGATGTCCTATAGGTGGCGCTGTTTTTGGGACAAACTTACAGACAGACAGACTGGATAAGCCTTTTATATAGTAGATGCCTCTGCTCTGTTTGTGTATACATTTGTGTTTCTTCAGATATTTTGTTATCCTATGCCTGATGAAGAGACGTAAGCAGTCTTGTGAGTTTGCTTTGTAACATCACAAATTTTTTTTTTTGTCAGCCTTTAAAAGGTGTCACAACTACAAGAGTATTTTGTTTCTCCCACTGAGAGCAATCAGTTAGTTACACAACGCACTTGTTTTGGTATTTTTTTTTAGGCTAAACAATCCCTTTAAATTATTCTGTCACGTGTTGACTGCTGCAGTCTATATGTAATGGTACCTTTACACGCCGCGACGGCAGGCTGGATACAGCCCGCTACAGGCTACAAATGTAGCTTGTAGCGTCAATGTAGCCCGTCGTAGCGGCGTCTGAAGACGCGACGCTACAGCCGGCGACAGATACATCTGTTTATGGGCTCTGCTCGAAAACTGATGGCTACATCGCCGATGGTAGCGAGCTGTATCGGCGTGTAAAGAAGCAACGGAAGGGAACTCGGGACAGGCTGCGATGTAGCTGCAATGTAGCTAAGGCGTGACCCTGGCTTCGTGTTACCGCGCCCCATGTGCGATCATTGGTGGAAGCTGCTGCATGACGATTGGTAGTCGCTGCATAGGGAGGCATATTTAAGGAGCTGACGAGTCACACTACACAATCGCTCGAGCGTGCTGTATTACTCAGCCTCCTGCGTTGCCTGCCCAATCAGGATGTGATTGCTTCGTCCTATCAGCGTACGGACGGCTCGTAATCCACAATTGTGGCACGCCTATGTGCTGGCCCTGCTGCACCAGGTCCGCCCATAGTAGCTGGTTATAGCAGTGTGTAAATGAGCTAAAGCTGGCTACTTGAGACACCCGGCGATGTAGCTAGCTATAGATGTAGCGTGGCGTAGCGCACCTTGTGGCGGCGTGTAAAGGTGATGCGTTGACCGTTTGTAACCGTTTGAGCGTGCTCGTGCACGTGAAGTAGCGGGATGTATCCAGCCTGCCGTCGCGGCGTGTAAAGGTACCTTTACACTCTCTGGAGTTTCTGAAGTTAAATTTCCTATGACACATTCTTTATTGGTTTGCTGATGCTGCTGTGTGTGGCTCTGCAGGTGGGGAGTTGTGGGTTGTTGGGTGACCATGCTTCCGGTCTTTAAATAGTCTTCTCTTCTACCAGGTGATGTCGATGATAGAGTTCATCCTGCCTTGACCTGTGAGCAGTGAAGACGTTGGTGCATTTGCTGAAGGTTATTGCTTGGAGGTGAGGCGTGTAGCATAGGGCTGGTGAGAAGCAAGGAAATTTGGGGGCCCAGACCTCCTGAACAACAGAGGTACCTCTGTGTACAGGGAACAGCCAGGGACCTCAGTCCAGGGCCAGATTAGCCACCCAGTTTGCCTCGCCCTTTTAGCCATCCTGCTACCCATTACCACGCCCGCTTACTCACTAACCCTGCCATGGTGACAGGTCCCAAAAAACAGTCATAACAGAGGTCAAAGAGTAATAACTAAGAGCAAAGAGTAATAATTGGGCGCAAAGAGTAATAAATGGAAGCAAACAGAAAAGGTGCACAGTAATCACAAAATATCATAGCAGTAATCCAATAATTTATGTTATTTTATTAGTTTTGGTCGTACATATTTAATTCATTATGAGAGGCATAACGTTTGTGAGAGATCTTCATCTATTGTGTGTCCGGTGTTATAATGTTGGCCATGTTCTATATTTAACAATGTCATTTTTCATGAGAATACAAGAACAATCCTAGTGCACAATGCACAGGAGTGAGGCCAGCAGAGGCTAATCGCAACCTTAAGAGCCCGGTTTCCTGTATTTTTAGCTTCGGACAGGACTGTAAGTGTTCTCTTCCAGCGCTGTATACATGTGCATCTCTCTGTGGGCATTCCTACCACTCACTGACAATTCCCAGGATTATCTTTTATATTTAGACAGACTAGTTTTTCCTTTCTCATAAAGAACAATATCAGTCCCCTCCCTTCCTCGTAAACTGCACCCAATGCACCTTGTGCCAGATTATTATTGAAGAGAAGAAGGGAATCTGTCAACTGGTTTTTGCTGCCTCATCCGAAAGCATCATAATGTAGGCAAAGAAACCTGAATCCAACAATGTATCACATAGATTAATGGCTGCAGCTGTCCTGACACAATCAAAATTTTAAGATTCAGCAGAGGTCAAAGAGCTGCCTTCAACCACACCAGGATCTGTATACAAAGTCTATAGACAGTGAGCTGCTAATCACAGCACGAGGCATGCCGGACAAGTTTACTGAGCCAGCTAGTCACAGCAATGCTGTTGCATAAACAATTATTAACACTTTCCACTCCCTCCCCAGTCCAAGACAGTACAGGCCCCAACCACCCACCTCACAGCTGACGATCTGGCCAACTATTTTAAAGAAAAAATTGACCTCATACGACGGGAAATTTCCTTACAGCCTCAGAACATCATTCATTCTCCTCCCTCCAGCACTTCATCCAGCTCACTTTTGGTCTTTGATCCGGTCACTGAGAAAGAAGTTACCGCACCTCACACTCTGAAACTGCCCTCACTAAAGTCTCTAATGATCTACTAACAGCTTATCTAATTGTCACTACTCCCTACTGATCCTCCTCGATCTCTCCACTGCATTCGATACGGTGGATCACCAGATCTCTATGCTCTGCTCTAGTGGGGTTAAGGGCACGACTTTCTCCTGGTTCTCCTCCTACCTGTCTGACCGTTCCTTCTCTGTATCTTTCGCCGTCTCCTCTTCCTTCTCCTCTTCCCCTTACGGTTGGGGTTCCTCAGGGTTCAGTCCTGGGTCCCATTCTCTTCTCTCTATACACTGCCCCCATTGGTCAAACCATCAGTAGATTGGATTTTCAGTACCATCTCTACGCTGACGACACCCAGTTATACACATCTTCTCCTGACATCACCTCCACGTTACTGCTAAATACCAGTGATTGTCTGTCTGCTGTCTCTAACATCATGTCTTCTCTCTACCTTAAACTGAACTTGTAAAAAACAGAACTTCTCGTGTTTCCTCCCTCTCCTAATCTTCCGAAACCTAATATTGCCATTTCTGTATGTGGTTCTATCATTAATCCTCAGCAGCACACCCGCTGTCTTACTGTTATATTTGACCCAGATCTCTCCTTCACTTCCCACATCCGGTCACTCGTGTCACCTACACCTCAAAAACATCTCTAGAATTCGACCTTTCTTACTGTTGACTCTGCAAAAACTCTGTCACCCTTATTCATTCTCATCTGGATTACTGCAATTCTCTACTTATTGGTCTCCCTCTTATTAAACTTTCTCCTTTCCATCATCTACAATCCGAACCTCCCACTCTCGTCTCCAGGACTTCTCACGAGCTGCACCAATTCTCTGGAACGGATTACCAAGAACAACTCAATAAATTCCAAATATCCATAGTTTTAAGCGAGCGTTAAAAACACATCTCTTTCGACTAGCCTACCACCTCACCTCATCTGTGTAAGTATTCCCATTCTGTCCTTCTCCAAATTTGGCCTCTTGTATCTTTCTACACCCCCATGCATCTTACAGCACTTTATCTGTACTGTACACATCCTGGCTGGTGACCATGCAGCATTATATGAATCCCCTATATATTATATTGATCGCTGGACCATACAGCTTTTGTTGTGTCTCCCCTATTTCCTCATAGATTGTAAGCTTGCGAGCAGGGACCTCACTCCTCATGGGCTCAGTGATGTATTTATTATTTTTTGTCTCATATGGTCTGTATTGTATTATATTTGTATTGTCTCAAATTGTATTATTATATCTTATTAATATATTCTATTTTATTATATTTTATTGTATTGTATCGTATACCCTTTGAATTTGTAAAGTGCTGCGGAATATGTTGGTGCTATATAAATAAAAATTATTAATTATTAATAAAGTAATTCAATACATGAAGTGAAATGCATATAGTATGTACAGTCATTACACACAGAGTGATCCATTTCAAGTGCTTATTTATGTTAATGTTGATGATTATGGCTTACAGCCAATGAAAACCCAAAGTTCATGATCTAAATATGTAATAACACAACTGACAACACTCCAATATAAAGGATATCTGGTGTCACATTAGTATTTGTGCACATTTCACCTGCTAGACGCACACCTTGAGCTGAGAAGTCAGACATTGAGCTGTGCACACACGGCCCCATTCACATACAGGCACTTATCCTCACAGTGGAGCACCTGGCCGCCCAGGTGATTGCAATAAAAGCCCAGAACAAGGCGGTGAGATGAGTGCTGTCAAAAGATCAATGCCCTGAAAAACACATTGTCAAGAGGCCAAAAATTAAATGTCTGTGCCCAATACAGGATGACGTGTTCTTCCCACTCGGTGGCATATCTCCATTCCTAGAGTATCACGGAGTGGTAAAGCTGGCAGACATATCAAAATGATTAGTACAATGGGAAAAAAATACAAATAATCAACAGTCATGTTCAATCCTCCTAGTTGTTTTACGTTTCTATATCGATGATATCACATGCAACCACTTGACCACTGCAGGCAATCACTGGCTAGCCGCTCATATGCTAGTATGACCATTGAAGCCATGTAAGAGATGTCAATGCTGCATATATACATTTATCTATCTCTCCTGAATCCCCTGTATACACATTGACAGTAGATTAAAACGAAAGGCCAACAGTCGGATCCGTCTCTCCAACGACATTATCGGTGAAGGAGGCACCCATAACACCTAAGGCTTGGTTCTTATATCCAAAAATCACACTGCCGTTTTTCGGCATCAACATGAATCAGTCACAAACTGGATGCACTCGCATCAGTTTTCGGTCCCATTGATTTTCAATGAAGCCGGAGACACTAGCGGGTGCATCCAGTTGTTCAGTGGTTAGCACTGCAGCCTTGCAGCGCTGAGGTCCTGGGTTCAAATCCCGCCAAGGACATTTATCTGCAAGGAGTTTGTATGTTCTCCCTGTGTTTGCATGGGTTTCCTCCGGGTACTCCGGTTTCCTCTCGATTGTAAAGACATAGTGATAGGATGTTTTAGATTGTGAGCCTCAATGGGGAGAGCATTACTGATGTATGTAAAGTGCTATGGAATTAATAGCGCTATATAAATCAATACATATTATTATTATTATTATTATTATTATTATTTGCCCCCTGATCCAGATTTTTCACCGAGACCAAAACCGGATTTTGTTGCAGTTCTGGTCTCCGTTACCAAACCTGTATACATCAGGATCAGGGGCACTCCGGGTGGTTTTACAAGGGAGTCCAATGCAACCCAGATCCATGGGACTCCATATCTCGCTGTATCCGGACCCTGGATCCGGGTTTAGAACTGCACCTGCCCAGAACACAGTTCTAAATTACACGACCGCTAGGGGATGTGTCATTTGTCCCTGGATCCGGCGGAAATAGGTTTGGACCTGGACGCAACAGTATGCTCCCGCACTGGTATTTGAAAAGAAAGAAATTGGAAGGGCACAATGTGTAACACCGGTGATTGAGGTGACAGATTTATTGTATTGTGCCGATTGGCCACTCACCCCTGTAGTTGTGCTGTGTGCACAACAACAAATTACCTGATGAAGATAGCCTGTGTTGCTATCGAAACGCGTTGTGCCTGTACAAGAAGCTTATAAAGAAAAGGTTCGAGAATCTACACTAAAATCTCTCCTTTTTGATTGGACCTTTAGCGCTCAATTAAACACCAACTTCAACTATTATTTCCCCTGCACTGGTATTATCGCTGATCCTTGAGCCCACATCAGTGATAATACGGTGCGGTGTAGTGTGACACCAGTATAGAACGGATCCGTATGGTGTAAAGCAAAAACAACTATTTTGTCCATTTTGAAAATATAGATTTTTGCAGGATCTTTTTTTTTTTTTACATGGGAGTCTATGGAAAACGGATTGCAAAGTATCTTCTATTTGAAACTGATCCAGTAAGCAAAAAAGGGATCCTTTACAAATAAAAGAAAACCGGATGGCTAAATAGCAATGAGTTAACAGATCCGTTTTCCATAGACTCAAATGTTAAAAAACATCCTGCAAAAATCAATATTTTCAAAATGGGAAAAAAAAGTTGTATTTGCACCATACGAATTGCTACTGGATCTGTTCTACCGGATGATTACGGACATGTGACAGCAGGCTTAGGCCGGCTTCACACCACGGTTTAATACAATGAACCTGACAGCCCCAGACTGGATCAGTACACAGAACCGGAGGGCTAATATGCTCTCCAGTCCGATGTGCAGCCGGACGCAGCTGCCGCTGCTGATAATTCAGGACCGTGGCTTGCGGGGAGCTAGTCGTGGTCCTGAAATTACATCAGCGTGCAGCCACAGGTGTCCGGTTCCCGGATCCTCCTGGATCAGGGCAATCCGACTGCATAGGCTCCCATGTTATGGAGCGCCGGATTGCCCCGGATCCGGGAAGATTCAATTTGGGGAGATTTCTCTCCCCGGACACAAAAATGGTGCATGCTTCAATTTTGTGTCCGGGAGAACAATCCGATTCCTCCTGGATTCTCCCGGACACATGGAAACCAGATGGCAGCTCTCTGGGATACTATGGGGCCAAAATACGGTCCGGGGCTGTCCAGTTTACACCGGACAGCCCCGGATCGCATTGTGCCGTGGTGTGAAGCCAGCCTTAGACTCCACTTAGCCTCTCATACAGCCAGATCAGATCAGATCTCATACTTTGCACTGACGGAGGGCAATACCCTGAAAAACCGTGTCTGAAAATTGAGGTTCTGGATTGTTTTTTTTTCATCGTAAATCATATGACACTGCTTGTTAAAGGGTCGATTTTGACTTTTTGGATTGCTACTTCCGATAGGTGGCACTAGAGTTTGTCTTCTTCCTCTCTAAAAAGTCAATGTGCATATTTACAACACTATTAACACTATTTTGCACCTTGATTTATTGGATTCTTAATAAAGTGAGATTTTTTTATACAATTTTTTTCTGGGATTGCTGGATTCAGCAATTTCCTATAGTTCATTCACCCAGAAGCCAGCTGGGACTGGCTGTGCATCCCGCACTATCCATGGATCCATGAAATACCAAGGGTCTAAGGAGAGCTGATACGTACTTTTTTTGTATTATACTTGTTGGCTGCAGTCATCAACTAAATAAATTATCTCTTCTTTAACCCCCTTAATGGCCAACAATATACTGTACCTTTTTACTGTCCCCAGATATAGGAGAATAACATCCCCCTGAAAGTAAAAACGCAGCAGCTGTCAACTATAGCCGACAACCTGCTCCATCAGACATGATTACCTAACAGCAGCTTTGACTATGTTGAGAGGTACTCTTTTTTTTAAATTATATGATTTTGATGGGTTTTCCAATATACAGATCCCCCAAAGTCACTTCAAAACTGAATAGGTCCCTAAAAAAATAAGCTTTGCACATTTTCTGAAAAATAATGAGAAAATGCTAATTTTTTAACAGTTTAACATCTGAACAAAATAAAAAGACATTTGACAAATGGTGGTGATGTAAAGTAGACATGTTATTAATTTCAGATGATAAGATGCACTTACAGTATTTTCCCCAAAAATTGGGGGTAAAATTGGGGTGCATCTTGTAATCCAGATTTAGCTTACCAGGATGCGCGGTGACGGTGAAGCAGGGCCACAGGAGGAGGTGGCGGCATGAGTGGGGCAATGATGCAGGCCCGAGGCTTGGAGGAGGGGGTGTTGTGGCGGCATGAGGTGGTGTCATGCTGTGTGTGGGGAGACACCCAGCGCTGGCCGATGACAGGGAAGTGGGGAAGGAGACCCTGATGTTAAGGTCAAAAGGGGAGATGGTGACCCCTAGATAAACTAGTGCTGGCAACTGGCTCCCCTAATGTCCCTAAACAGTTTCCACAATTGTCGCCGGCAGGATACCTATTCCCTGACTGACCCTGAACTATTACTAAATAAGGATCAGAGCGGGTGAACACTAGTCAGGCCTGGCTACCAACTAATGATACACACAAGGAGGGAAGGGAAGAAACTTGAGAAGATCCACACAGCAATTCAACAGAAACTCCAGGAAACACTGCTGAGCTGAGAAGCTTCCTCCAAACACCTGACAAGCTACCACTAGCAGGCAGTGTATCCTGGGAGTCAAGAGGAATATATAGACAGCTCAAGGTAAGGGATCAGCTGGGTCCTAGTGCCCTCCAGCTTCCACTAAAAGGGAAATGCCTCTTAAAGCGAGAGACTTTTTTCTAGGATTTGGACTATTTGGCCAAACGCTGGGACCTTCTGTGAGTGGCCTCTACAGTCTCATCCTTGCCTCCTGACACACCCGTGACAGGTGGGCGCCATTGATCTCCCAGCAGTGGATGTGATGGTCTTCAAAAAAATAGCTGCAGAAGGCAGCGCACATTAAGATATCGGGGAGCCGAGATCTCAATCTGCTAGTGTGCCATTTTCGATGCAATGGACTTCAGGAAAATGGCTGCAGAGGCAGCACACGTGCAAATTAAGATATCAGAGAGTTGAGCTCTCAATCTGTACTTGCACCACTTCCAATACAATGGAGTTCTGGAAAATGGCTGCGAAGGTGGCACGTGGGCAGAATGAGATTTTGGCTCCCCAAGATTTCAAACTGCACGTGTGCTGCCTCTGTAACCATTTTCCTCATATTCATTGCACTGCAGGGAGATTAATGGCGCCCACAGCACGCCGCCATGACACCCTCTCCTCCCAGCCTTGGCCCTGCAGCTTTGCACCATGACCCTGCCTCCTTTGACCCAACTCCACTGCCGTCGCACCCCGCGGTAAACTACACTCGACTAAGGGTCCTTTCACATCAGCGCTTTACGCCGATCGCGGCAGTTGCGGTGAAAAAAACCGCAACTGCCGCGATTACTGCATAACAGCCGCACTTGCGGTTCACTTGCGGCAAGCCCCATACAATGTCTATGGGCTTGCGGTAAGTGTGCGGCAGGTGTGGCAAGTGCGGTTTCGGTATACTGCAGTTTTTTCACAGTTGTCCCTGCCTCAAATGCCATTACCACACTTGCCACACCTGCCGCAAGCCCCATAGACATTGTATGGGGCTTGCCGCAAGTGAACCGCAAGTGCGGCCGTTATGCGGTAATCGCGGCAGTTGCGGTTTTTTCACCGCAACTGCCACGATCAGCGTAAAGCGCTGATGTGAAAGCAGCCTAAAATGGACCCTCACTTTTAAACATTACATTTTTTTCTCCTATTTTCCACCCCTAAATTTGGGGTGCGTCTTATAATCTGCAAAACACAGTAATTTTTTGTGTGGTGCGAACGGTATAAACAGCCAAAGTTTGAAATCTGCTCACTTTCTTTTTTCATTTTTGTAAAATTTCAGATATTGTCATAAATATCAGGTGAACCTAAATTTACCACTACCATCATAAAGTATCATGCACCACACAAGAAAACATTCTCAATCACTGGGATATGTTGAAACATTCCAGCGTTCTTGCCAGATAAAGGGAAGTGTCAGATTGGAAAAATTTGGCTTGGTAGTGACCAATGGGTAAATGGAAATCTGACTTTATAGGTCCTGGTAGAGCAATGAATATCATTGTAGTGTTGTAATAATCCAATGTGCCAGCGCTGAGAAGTCAACTTTGAAAATACATGAAAATAAACCTGGAAGTGCAATGGGGGAGTGCCAGTGATAGGGAGTTTAGAGCCCCAATGGGGACAGTGATGATAATGTCTGTAAAGCACTGCGGAATATGATGGCGCTATATAAGCAATGCATAATAATAATGTGTTTTGAGTGCCTTCTACCTGTGCAATCCTCCCCATCAGCTTGAGACGATTTTAAATCTTTTTTTTAGCAGATTCCTACCCATCCATAAATGAGACTTTTTTTTAACCCAGATAGAGTCATTAGATTAGATAGAGATGTATCAGAGATATGACTTGTCGTAGGCTGCTGGGCGTGCATATAACTTGGCCTTTTTAGATACACCTTGTTGTTGGCTTTAGGGTTGACATAAAATTGGCATTTTTAGATACGCCTTGTCGCTGGCTGCTGAGCTCACATAAAATTGGCCTTAATAGATACTCCTTGTTCCCAGTTGCAGGGCTCGCATAAAACTGGCCTTTTCAGATATGCCTTGTTGCTAGATGAAGGGCTCACATAAAATTGGCCTTCTTTAGATACGCCTTGTTTCTGGCTGCTGGGCTCATATAAAATTGGCCTTTTTTATATGCTATAAGTGTCTCAATTTTTATATTAATTTCCTTAGCAGTAATGCATGGCCTTAATCCTATATTCAATGTTTGACTTCCTAAAGGCCATGTCACACTCTTCCAATATAGTTAACTATATCGTTGAAACGTCACTTTTTTTAATCGCTTAAACGATATCGTTGGTGCGTCGTTGCGTGTAACTGAGCGATCTCACGGTGAAAAATTGTTTGCTCGCTCATCACAGATTTGAGATCCTGACCTCACATCCATCGTGCATCGTTCAATTAGCCAACGTTCAACCGGCTGCATCGTTGTGTGTGACACCGCGATAACGATCTTGTGAACGACTTCGCTTATTCACAACATTGAACAAGTATCGTTCGCTGGGTTGTGTGAATGATAGCTGCTCGCCACATCGTTGGTGCGTCGTTCACGATATCTAGACGTGTGACATCTCACCAACGATCTCAAAAGATTGTCCAAATGATCTCGTTCACGGGAGATCGCTCGTGCGATCGTTAACTATATTGAAGCGTGTGACGTGGCCTTTTGGCCCCTTTCTCATCAGCGTTTTTCGCTGAGTGCGGCAGATACGACAGATGTACTGCATCTGCCGCCTAACGGTCGCTCTTGCGGCACACTTGCGGCAAGCCCCATGCATTGTCTATGGGGCTTGCGGCAGGTGCAGCAAAGGCGGTATTGCCGCGATCTGGCACTTGCAGCCGTGGAAAAAAAACGCGGTCAGCAGCAAGTGCCGGATCGCGGCAATACCGCACGCCCCATAGCCAATGCATGGGGCTTGCTGCAAGTGTTCCGCAAGTGCGACTGTTAGGCGGCAGATGCGGTAAATCTGCCGGATCTGCTGCAATCAGCGAAAAATGCTGATGTGAAAGGGGCTTACAATAAGGTATAACCTACAAAAAAAACAACAACATATCACTTGGGTACAAACTAATTAAATATGCGGCTCTCGGTTAGGCTTGACTGATCCCATGACAGAAGCACACTGGAATCCAATCTAAACAAACCACCAAAATGTCTCATGGGTATTTAGGGGTTAAAGATTAAACAATAAGTTTGATGTGTTGGGATTTAAGAAGAAAATAAAAGATACAGGGGTGAAGCGCGCCCCGGTCCAATGTAAATAAGCAGAGGAAGAAGACAAATAGTCCCCTTCAACGCGGCCAAGTGATTCGGGATGAGGGATCCAGAGGTCTCATTCTCAGGGCACACGGGCTGCAGCTGAAGAATTACTGAGCACTATCTCACAGCCACTCTGAGAAGAAGGAGAAAAAACTATATATAATATATATATATTTCGTGAATTCAGGGCAGCACCGTGCTTCAAGTATTGACACCCCTGCAATTCTGTCAGATAATACTCAGTTTCTTCCTGAAAATGATTGCAATCACAAATTCTTTGGTATTATTATCTTCATTTAATTTTCTTCAATAAAAAAACACAAAAAGAATTGTCCTCAAGCCAAATTGGATATAATTCCACACCAAACATAAAAAAGGGGGTGGACAAAAGTATTGGCACTGTTAGAAAAATCATGTGATGCTTCTCTAATTTGTGTAATTAACAGCACCTGTAACTTACCTCTGCCACCTAACAGGTGTTGGCAATAACTAAATCACACTTGCAGCCAGTTGACATGGATTAAAGTTGACTCAACCTCTGTCCTGTGTCCTTGTGTGTACCACATTGAGCATGGAGAAAGAAAGAAGACCAAAGAACTGTGAGGACTTGAGAAACCAAATTGTAAGGAAGCATGAGCAATCTCAAGGCTA
This sequence comes from Allobates femoralis, assembly GCA_033576535.1. NCBI lineage: Eukaryota > Metazoa > Chordata > Amphibia > Anura > Aromobatidae > Allobates > Allobates femoralis. The sequence continues at coordinate 200,665,988 of JARQOC010000011.1, read as the reverse complement.
CAAGTCCATCTCCAAAGACCTGAATGTTCCTGTGTCTACCGTGCGCAGTGTCACCAAGAAGTTTAAAGCCCATGGCTCTGTGGCTAATCTCCCTAGATGTGGACGGAAAAGAAAAATTGACAAGAGATTTCAATGCAAGATTATGCGGATGGTGGATAAAGAACCTCGACTAACATCCAAACAAGTTCAAGCTGCCCCGCAGTCCGAGGGTACAACAGTGTCAACCCATACTATCCAACGGCGTCTGAATGAAAAGGGACTGTATGGTAGGAGACCCAGGAAGACCCCACTTCTTACCCCGAGACATAAAAATGCCAGGCTGGAGTTTGCCAAAAACTGAGAAAGCCTAAAACGTTTTGGAAGAATGTTCTCTGGTCAGATGAGACAAAAGTAGAGCTTTTTGGGCAAAGGCATCAACATAGAGTTTACAAGAGAAAAAAGAGGCATTCAAAGAAAACTGAATTAGTCCTTACCGGTAATTCCTTTTCTTGGAGCCTTCCACGACAGCATTGGAGGATGTCGTCCACGCCCTATTGGGGGACAGGAACACAGAGAGGTTAAAAGCCCCTCCCCTTCCTCAGTACTCCAGTGTTTACCAAGATCACCCTTAGCTATGGATTATCTGATATAAACCGGAACCAAACACCAACAAGGGGGGGAACTGATGCTGTCGTGGAAGGCTCCAAGAAAAGGAATTACCGGTAAGGACTAATTCAGTTTTCTCCATTCGCCTTCCACGACAGCATTGGAGGAATACCACCGATACTCCTCAGGGTGGGACTATTGCCTGTAGGACTCTCCTACCAAAGGACAGATCCCGACTGAAGGACAGATCTAACCTATAGAGGCGAGAAAAAGTGAGGAGAGGCTACCACGTAGCCGCTCTGCAAATCAGCTCCGATGAAGCTCCAGCCTGCTCCGTCCAGGGAGTAGCAGCAGCCCGAGTTGAAGGAGCCTTCAACCCCACCGGAGGAGCAAGGACCGGAGCGACGTAGACCTCACAGATCACCTTCTTGATCCAGGAAGTGATGGTAGCCTGGGAAGTCTTCTTCCCTGTATTATTCCCAAAAGCCGAACAAACAGGTTCTGATCTAACCTCCAGGAAGCAGACTCTCGGAGATAGAGGAGGACAGTCCGACGAACATCCAAGGAGTGAAACACGGCCTCAGCCGCATTAGCAGGAGATTGACAAATTGAAGGCAGAACCACATTCTGGGACCGATGGAAAGCCGACAACTTTCAGAAGAAAAGATGAATGCAACCGAAGCGTAATGCGAACAACGGACACCACGAGGCACGGAGCCCAGACAGAGAGTGCCTGCAGTTCTCCAACTCTGGGAGCAGAAGTGATGGCCACCAAAAACGCCACCTTGTGAGAGAGACGTAAGGGATGCAGCAGACAAGGGTGCAAAGGGACTTCGAGCAAGCCCTTGGAGAACAAGCATCAATCCCAGGGAGGGACAGAAGGCCGAATCCGGGGACGCCACCTCCAAGCAGAAGTAAAAAACTGCTTGAGCCATGGATGGGAAGCAAGATCCTGGGCAAAAACCGCCCCAAGTGCCGACCTCTGGACTTAAAGAGTGCTCGGCCGAAGCCCCAAATCCAAGCTACGCTGCAAAAATCCAAGAGTTGGGCCACTGAGGGCCCGGGTGAAACAGAGGACCCTGGGACAGTAGGTTGAGACTGGGCTAACATAATCGGTCCCTCCAGGCCCAGGTCTCGGATGGCGTCGTACCACGCCAGTTTGGGCCCCAGGGGAGCCACCAGGATAGTGTCACCCCCTCCGCCCGAATCCGTTGCAACCTCTTGGGAAGTGGCGGGATTGGAGGAAACGCATACACCAACCGGAAGTCCCAGGGATGGGCAAAAGCGTCCAGCCCCCAAGGATGGTCCAACCGCGTCAGGGAGAAAAAGGTTGGCACCTTTGTATTTGAGCCCGAAGCGAACAGGTCGATCGAAAAGACACCCCACCTGTCCGTAAGAGAGCGAAATACTTCCGGATGGAAGCACCATTCTCCTGGGTGGACCTCCGTGCGGCTCAAGATTCTGCCTGTACATTGGCCATTCCCTTCAGATGTACTGCCGAGGAGGAGAGAAGATGGCGTACTGCCCACAAAAGAACAGTCTTGCCAGCCCCTGCAAGTGTAAGCCACGAGTACCGCCTTGGTACCGTAAGAAAGCAACCGTAGTCACATTGTCTGACAGGACCTTGACATGATGACCCCGGAGAACGTGAGCTGCAGCAAGAAGCGCTTCCTCCACTGCCAGAAGTTTGAAGACTGGCGACTGACCGAGCGACTCCAAATCCCCTGGAACAGTGTGCGAACTACCATCGTGCCCCAACCGGAACCGCTGGCATCAGTGGGAACGGAGGTCACAGGAAGGTGTCTGGGATTCATCCCCAGGAAAGCGAAGTTACCACCCACCCCGGGGTCCGGACCCGTGAGTTTAAGGAATCCTGTCGTCTGTCCCAGGAACTCAGTATGTGTTCCCGGAGCAGTCGGGAGGGAGCCTGAGCCCATGTTACTGACTGAATGCAGGCCATCATGGCCCCTAACAGGGACATTGCTTCCTGCAAGGAGGGAGACCCCCCTTGCCCGGAAGCGGGTCAGATTCACGCGGCGCAAAAGCTGATATGTCACAGGAAGGAACGAGGTCTGTCTGGAGGAGGCCAGCAAGACTTCCAAAAATTGACGTCGGGTTGCAGGCACCCGTTCCGAATCCCGAAGATTGGGTACCTATCCCAGGGACTGAAGAATCTCCAATGTGTTGGAGACCTTTGTGCGCAGAAGCACTGCCGAAGGAGCCACCACCAACATGTCATCTAAATAGGGAAGCATACATATCCCCTGGGTCTGGATGAATGTGATCGCTTCCCCCATGAGTTTGGTAACCTCTGGGGCCGACGAAATCCCAAAGGGCAGCACATTAAGCCGAGAATGGACCGTCCCGCCTGCCCCGGAGATCGTGAATCGCTGAAAGCGCTTGTGGGACGGATGAATGGGGACCTGAGAACACGCGTTCTGGAGGTCCACAACAACCTGGAGTAGCGCCCCTGGCCCTCCTCTCCAGGAGGAACCGGGGACCCCACACCCGAATCCAACAGGTGTCGCAGACCCGACAAGAAAAAACCGTGCGAGAGTCTCCCTGAGGAAGGGAGAGGACTCGAAGACACGGAGGGGCTGGCTCTCGAATTCCAAGCGTAGACCCTCCCAAATGGTCGAGAGGATCCAAGGGCACAAGGAGATTGCTTGCCACTGTGGCAGAAACCGCAGGAGCCGCCCCGCAATGGGGAAGGCGACCTTGTTTAGGGGGCGGCTGGTGATGCCGCTGCTGGGGGAGAAAGATATTACGGGTCTTGTTCCCGTACTGGAATGCCCAGCGACCAGACTTACCCTTCCCTTTAGACTGGGAGGGTTGGCTGCGCTCAGGCCAAAAGGACTGCCTCCGAAAGGGCTCCTGTTCCGGGAGACACCTTTTCCGGTCTGACACCTTTTCCAGGATGTCATCCAATGCCCTTTGCAAGGGGAGGCCACACAGCTGGAGCTTAGACGTGACCTCCCCATTCCACCTTGTAAGCCACACTGCCCTGCGAGCTGTGTTAACCAACACTGTGCACCTGGCGCCAACGCGGAACGACTCAGCAGAGTCATCGGCCAGGAAGCCAGTAGCACGTCTCAGAAGTGGAATGGAGTCCAAAGCTCCTCCCTGGGAGTACCCTGCAGGATGAATTCTCCCAGCTGGGTGAGCCACTTAAAGAGAGACCTGCTCACATGTAGAGGAAATGTACACCGTTAAAGACATAGCTGCCGCCTCCCAGGATTTTTTGAGGACACTCTCCATTTTACGAACGAGGGGGTCCTTCAACCGGGAGGAATCTTCAAAAGGCAACGTGGGTCTTATATGCCAAGCTTCCCAAATGGAATACTGCCATAGACCTTCATGTTAGAAGTCCCATTGACTTTATAGAGACTTCCATAGAGATTCCCATTGGGTCTCTCATGAGGTCTCCCATCCAGCCCGTGACTGAGGCTCCTGCTGCTTAGCTTCAACAGTGTGTCAAGGGCAAGCACAATGGGTTTACAATAGCAGCTGATTGCTACCCTGGCCACATTAGGATGATGCATGGTCGGGATGGAAGGAGCACACCAGGACAGGAACAGATTCCAGCCCTCCCGTAAATAGCGTTTGTCACAGGCTTCCTGCTCTGCTGAAGCGTGCGGATCACTGCCTGGGAGAGACCCTTGGTCCTCAGGATCCCGGCCGCAACAGTCAGGCCGCCTGAATAAGTCCACCTTCGGGACCTCCCAGACAAAGTCATCACCCTCCAATCCACTCGGATGGGGTGAGCCGCTTAGCCTTCAGGCCTCTGAACGTTTAGTCCTGCACAGAAGAAGGGGATTCCACCACCTCTACTCCCATGGTACAATGGACAGTGTCCACCAATGCACCAATGGACTCCGTGGAAAAATAGTAGTGTCCAGATTCTCGTGTCTGGACAGAGGCAACAGCGGCAATATCCACGCCGTCCTCTAACGCTGAGCTCTGGCCAGCCTCCATGAGATCCACAGAGTCACAATCCTGGAGCTTCCTCTCTTACGGAGGGGAAGGCCCGGAAGCTGCAGAAAAACCCCGCAGTGCCGAGATAGAAGCCTGCACCTCTTCCCTAATGGATTGGAGCTCCTCAAGCAAGGATGGGGAGTCCATCCTGACAACCCTGTCAGTCATGGCCGACACCTTGTTGTAGGAAGAGGGAAATTTTGTGCCGCAGCCACATTATTGCTCCCTTTCACAGACGGCCCTCCTCTCCCTATAGACAAAAAGGGAAGAGAAGGGGGTCCCAGTGTGAGTGCACGGCTTAAACAACTCTACCCCTTGTGACCACCCCCAGAAACACTTACATGAGCTGGGGGAACGCTGGGCTCTGCAGAAGCAGAGGTGGAAGCCTATCACCCTCCATGTTTCAGGGATCAGCCTTACCTGGGTGTAGCTTCCGGCGGGTACTTATCCAGAAGTACCGTGCCCCCAACGAGGAACACCTGTTCCCTCCCTCCTCCTGGTCACCGGCCGCGGGCAGTAGCGCGCGAAAGTCCTGCTGGGTTCCCTGGAGCCGCGCCCAGCCTGCCACAGCCCTTACAGGAGCCGCCGCCCGAAACCGGAAGTGCCATCCCGGAACCGGAAGTGCCACCCCCGAAACCGGAAGTGCCTCCACGGCACCTCTGATGCATGCTCCAGGGACCGCAGCTGGAGGAGGGAGACGCCGGAGAGCTGAACAGGCCTCCGGCGTTGCAATACACGGCCTGCTTTGCCCGTAGGACGCAGGAAGGCCGGATGGTCCCACCACGGGAGCCCCGAGAAGGAGGAGGAGGCCGCCCCCGACGTCCATCCCTGGCCCGGCTGTAAGTACACCCCAATGCTGCCTCTGCCGGCCTGACAGCACTGGAACCTCTCCATGCCCCAAGGGGGACAGGAAGACACTGGAGTACTGAGGAAGGGGAGGGGCTTTTAACCTCTCTGTGTTCCTGTCCCCCAATAGGGCGTGGACGACATCCTCCAATGCTGTCGTGGAAGGCGAATGGAGAAAAGAACACAGTCCCTACAGTCAAACATGGCGGAGGTTCCCGAATGTTTTGGGGTTGCTTTGCTGCCTCTGGCACTGGACTGCTTGACCGTGTGCATGGCATTATGAAGTCTGAGGACTACCAACAAATTTTGCAGCATAATGTAGGGCCCAGTGTGAGAAAGCTGGGTCTCCCTCAGAGGTCATGGGTCTTCCAGCAGGACAATGACCCAAAACACACTTCAAAAAGCACTAGAAAATGGTTTGAGAGAAAGTACTGGAGACTTCTAAGGTGGCCAGCAATGAGTCCAGACCTGAATCCCATAGAACACCTGTGGAGAGATCTAAAAATGGCAGTTTGGAGAAGGCACCCTTCAAATATCAGGGACCTGGAGCAGTTTGCCAAAGAAGAATGGTCTAAAATTCCAGCAGAGCATTGTAAGAAACTCATTGCCGGTTACCGGAAGTGGTTGATCGCAGTTATTTTGGCTAATGGTTGTGCAACCATTAGGCTGAGGGTGCCAATACTTTTGTCTGGCCCATTTTTGGAGTTTTGTGTGAAATGATCAATGTTTTGCTTTTTGCTTCATTCTCTTTTGTGTTTTTTCATTGAAGACAAATTACGGTAAATGAAGATAATACCAAAGAATTTGTGATTGCAATCATTTTCAGGAAGAAACTGAGTATTATCTGACAGAATTGCAGGGGTGTCAATACTTTTGGCCAACACTGTAGGCTAGCGTATATATCCACGGAGGAGTTGGTTAAAAAACAAAGATTTGATTACTAAATCCTCTAAAGAATAACATTTAGCTAGAACATTTTTCCAATTAAAACAATAAAATCATATGGTGCCAAACATTACAGCTCATTTCAACAGCCAAGTATGAGTCAAGACGTGCTTTACACACACTTAGACATGAAAAAAAGTTTCTTAATGTGTCTAAAGGCCCGTTTCACGCTACGATATCGTTAACGATATCGCTGAAATGTCATGGGTTTTCAATCATTCAAACGACGCTATTCAGTGTTACATGTACATCCCGATCAACGATAATTGGGCAGATCGTTTTTGAACCGGACCTAAAACCAAACGATGATCGTTCGTCCAACCTGCAGCATGGGTGTATGAAACCTTGATAACTATGTCGTTAACGACCTCGCCTATCGAGAAGTGAAGGGCGTAGGCGGATCTAACGACTGCAAGTATTGTTTGCTTGTCGCGGAATCGTTGCTGCCTCTTTAACGGTATCTGTACGTGTGACATTTCAAGTCGGATCGTTGATCGGAACGTTCGACCATTGAAGCGTGAAACGGGCCCTTAAGTCAGGGGAGAATGTCATAAATTAAAAAAAAAAACACAACAACAAAAAGATACTAAACTAAACAACAACTAAAAGATACCGTACTCAACTAAACAACAAGAACAACTACCGTAAATTATATTCAACAAAACAACAACTAAAAGATGCTCAACTACCGCAATAACTCCTTTGCACTTTATTCTTTAGCCCCTGCTTGTGTCCTGGCATAGACACCCAGTAGAGGGAATAATCTGACTGCCGCAGACAAACAGCAGTTTGCAATCTACTGCAGCCTTCACAATCTGTCCAATTTGAATATAAATGGTGGGTTTACACGCCGCGATATCGGCGTCCAACTCCGACCCAACTCCGACAAAAAGTCACGTGGGTCGCGAGTTGGACCCGATATCGTGTGCGCGTTGTACGGTTTGAGCGTACAACGCGATGCTGGAACGATGCCAAAACGATATCGGAGTTGAATAGCAGAGCTATTCAACCGCCCGATATCGCATGGCCGTTGTACCAGGATCGCTGCGTGTGACAGCCCAACTCCGATCTGTACTCGCACCTCACCCATTAACTCCCATGTTAAATGGTCGTTACTGGGTTGGTGGGCGTACACATCGGAGGGACATTGTTTCCCCGACATCGCAGCGTGTAAACCGGCGATGCGATATCGGGAAAAGTGCTCCCAAAATGCGCGCTCCCGCGGCGTTGTATGCGATATCGGGACGATATCGCTACATGTAACCCCACCATCAGGCTGCAGTCAATCAGCTACTGAGTGACTATAGCTGTCATGTGTGGCCACTCCGGATGTTGATACTTGGATCATTGTGTGACCAGGAACCAGTACAGATGAGCAGTCTTATTTTTTTTCGCTCCTTCTCTGCACATTATGAAAATATGAGTAGTAGACAACACCCTAAATGCCACGTCACACGCTTCAATATCGTTAACGATCGCCCGTGAACAAGATTATTCGGACAATTTTTTGAGATCGTTGGCGAGATGTCACACGTCTAGATATCGTGAACGAGGCGCCAACGATGTAGCGAGCAGCTATCGTTCGCACAACCCAGGAACGATACTTGTTCAATGTTGTGAATAGGAGAAGTCTTTCACTAGATAGTTATCGCGGTGTCACACACAACGATGCAGCAGGTTAGAAGTTGGCTAATTGAACGACGCACGATGGATTTGAGGTCAAGATCTCAAATCTGTGTTGAGCGATCAAACAATTTTTCACCACAAGATCGCTCAGTTACATGCAACGACGACAAGCTATATTGTTTAAGCGATTAAAAAAAGTGACGTTTCAGCGATATCGTTAACGATACTGAAGCGTGTGACGTGGCCTTAAGGACGCTTTCACACTGGCTATTTTCGAATCCGTGTGATTGCATGAAATTCATATATAGTCATGGACAGGCATGGATCTGTGCAAAAGGATGCAAACGGATGTCCACGGAACACTTTTTTAACGGATCCGTCATCAGTCTCCAGAGAGCTCTGGGAGGAGCTGTAACTTGCTTCTGAGCATGCTCAGCAGAGAAAAACGGATCTGTTTCAAGGATGTTTTTTCACAGATCCGTACGGATTCGTCCTCCATAGAGCTCCATGTTAACTTCATACGGACAAATACAGATCCATGTCTGTCCATTGGTGTCCGCGATTTTGGAGGAAGCCCAGAAATGGAACAGTTTCCGTTTCTGGGTACTTGAAAATTGCAAACACCAATGGATCCGTGACAAATTGGAGACACACGGATGGCCACTTTAGGACCAATCTGTGCCCATGGGATAACATGGGAATCCATAATGGATCACGTGGCAATGTGTTTCAAAACGGATAGACACGGATTTGAAAATATGCCAGTGTGAAAGCAGCCTTAGAGAAAATATTCAAGAGAAGAACACAATTCTTTTTTACCATTCACGAGATCTACAGCTAGTAATACACATACATTATTCGTCAAACAACTATCTCAACAAACATCCCCCAAAGCTGTGACCAGACACCTCTTCCCAGAAACCATAACAATCCGACATTTAGATTTTACTTGCCTGATCCTTAGCTCCTTTTTAAATTATCTGTCAGGGGAGAGTCTGGAAAAAACAACCAGTCTCATCGAAAAAGTGACCTATGATATTGCTGTATGATAAATGCATAGGTAACATTCTAACATAGTTGATGGGAAAAAAAGGCACAAGTCCATCAAATCCAACCTATAACCCTAGAGTAAAAAAATCCTTCCTAATCCAGAATAAATTCTGGATCCATTACCCAGGTTACCCTGTTACCTTAAAGTCTTAAGTCCCCATACACATTGACTAATGTACCCTGAACCCACCGATATCAATAGGCTTGGCTGTAGGTCTAATGTGAATGGGGGCGTTGGATGATTGATGTTCAGGGGAGATGTTGACCACACATTTCAGATGTTGGATTGCTGATCGAAATGTTCTCCCAGAGATAAACTCCCGGTTGACGTGTATGGCAGAGACAGGTGAGATAGCGGTCGGCCAAACAAGTGGCCAAGGCATCATTCAGCAATATATTAGGCATTTGGAGTTTAGAATATTTTTTATGAAAGAAAAGCAATCACAGATGATGGCTGATGGAACATATCTCTCAGGCGGCCGTCACACGCTACGATATCTTGAAAGATATCGCTTAAACGCGCCTGATTAAACATCGCGTGAACGATGTCTGTGCGTGTGACGGCAAGATACGACGAGCGATACATGATCAAATCGCAAGATCGAGATCTGAGCTCCGGAGCTCACATCTTGCGATGAACGATTTAACGATCTGCTTCATCGTGGTGTATAACACCACGATGAGCGATCTCCCAGCGGCAGAGCCTATGCTGGGAGATGGGATCTATGGTACACGTCGGGTAACTAAGCGACGCGCGGCGCCTAGTAACCCGATGTGTACCATAGTTACCAGCGGTCTCGCTGCTCCACATCGCTGGTGAGTCTGTCTGTGTGACATCTCACCAGCGATGTGAGTGATATTGTAAGCGATCGCGCGTGCATGTGATCGCTTACAATATCGCTAGCGAGATCGTAGCGTGTGACGGCCGCCTCAAAGAGTTGATCCACTATGTAGTATTTTTTTGGTCTGTTTAAGTCATTCCTCATGAACAACAGATTTGCGTCCAATTATTGAAAACTAAGACAAAGCCACAATCATTGCTGATATTGTTTGGCTATGTTGTCAGAGCAGTTGTTTCAAATACAGAAGCGATAACCTTTCCCATCCAACCATTTATGTCCAGTAGTTCAGAAAATGTCCCGGACTGATGGCCAGTCCAGAAATTACTTTCATGCATCTTTAGAGTAAATATTAAACCACGGTAATAGTCCGTTTAATGAATGGATCATTCTGTTTTTCAGGTACTGGTCAACTTTTAGACTGAAAAATCCAAGTACTTTTCGCACAAGTTCGTTGAAGTCAACAAAAGACCGTGGTCCAAGGTGTGGAAATGGTCTTAGCGCAGGATAGCAAAGAATGCTTTCTGGCTTGTGGTGATCTGACATTTTCATTTGTGTACCGAGCTTCCGATGTGATAAAGAAAGAAGGCTCCTCACGAGAAATGAACTCCGGTAATTGACTGATGCGCGGAGGTCACCGCTAAGCCATAAATGCTGACCACACTATGGATCTTGACCTGTCAAATTTTGTTTTATTGCACATATTCTCCTTTAATTAAAGTCTCAGAATGGATGTATACAACACGGCAAAGCCATCAGTTTTTTGCAATTTCTCATTACTGGAGCTAAATGAATCATATTATTGCAATGAAAACCTGACCAGCGGTGGCCTTCTGGACATCAACAGGCATTATTTCATCGGGCTCCTGTTATCTTGCCTCTACACAGTTCTTCTTTTCCCTATAGGATTCATTGGAAACATCATGATTTTGGTCGTAAACATCCGTTTCCGAGAAAAGATGACCATCCCGGACTTGTATTTCATCAACTTAGCCGCTGCCGACCTCATCCTGGTGGCGGACTCCTTAATTGAAGTGTTCAATCTCAATGAGAAATATTATGATATTACCATACTTTGCACCTTCATGTCTCTTTTTCTACAAATCAATATGTACAGCAGCATATTCTTCCTTACGTGGATGAGTTTTGACAGATATATTGCACTGACCAAAGTGATGAAATCCAATATATTTCGAACTAAAGAGCATGCGCGGCTGAGCTGCGGACTGATCTGGATGGCCTCCATATCGGCCACGTTGCTGCCATTCACCGCTGTCCAAGTGCAGCACACGGAGGACGGTCACTTCTGCTTCGCAGATGTCAAAGAAATCCAATGGTTGGAGATTACACTGGGCTTTATCATTCCTTTTGTGATTATTGGTCTCTGCTATTCCTTGATTATTCGGGTATTGGTCAAGGCACACAAGCACCGAAACCTGCGGCCAAGAAGGCAAAAGGCGCTGAGGATGATTGTGGTGGTCGTCTTGGTCTTTTTTATTTGCTGGCTACCAGAAAACGTATTTATTAGTATTGGCCTACTGCAACACACGGACAGTCAGCAAGACAATGAGTCTTTCCGGCACAGCCACCCTCTTACAGGACACATTGTCAATCTTGCAGCTTTTTCTAATAGCTGCCTAAACCCCCTGATTTACAGCTTTCTTGGTGAAACCTTCAGGGACAAGCTTCGATTGTACATCAAGGACAAGAGGCGCATGTCTGCCCTCAATAGGTTTTGCCAAGCATCACTTAAGTCAGTCATTCCGGACAGCACGGAACAGTCTGAAGGCAAATATAACAGTGGGGTGTAAAGAATTTCACACCCATTTAAAGGGAATCTGTTGGCAAGTTTTTGCTTCCTTATCAGACAGCGACATAACGTAAGGAAAGCAACCCTGAATCTAATGATGTATCACATAGATTGCTGGCTGAGGCTGTTCTCACACAATCAAAGCATTCAGATTCAGGAACACTACAGAGCCAGGAGAGCTGCCTCCGTCCACACCAGGCTCCTATAGTGATTGTGTATTCACAGCGAGGTGTCAGTAAAGTAGTCCAGTAATGGTAATCACAAGGCAATAAAGCCTTTATTTTAAGTAAACAAGAGCACAGACACTGTTAAGAGAAGCACAGTTGCTTTTTGACATTGAACCTTTGCAGCATGCTGTCCTCGGCTTACATAGCAAAGACCTGCTAACAGATTCCCTTTAATCAGAGTGGGGTATTTGTGTGATGTAAAGGGAACCTATCTCATTAAACATGGTGTCTAATCTGCAGGCAACATAATGAGCAGATTGATATATAGTTTTGTGGGGAAAAATTAAGTACAACTTCTATTTTGTTAATTTAAAGGGACGCTGCCATCAACTTTAGACCTCACCCCAACAGAATACATGGCTATTTAGTTCTTGAAAATACAAGTTACTTGATACCAGCCTGGTGACAAAGAGCTACTCCATGCTGAGAAATGCTATGTGAAAGTAAAAGCTAATGATAAGTCACGTAAGTCCACTGGGGGCATGTCAAAGCACCAAGAATACATTGGTCATCTTCAATTAATTTGATAGACAAGTGGCTAAATGCCTAAAATTGCAAATGGTGGTGCTGTCCATCAAAGAGAAGAAGGTGGCGGTGTGAGGGGAGCAATAAAGATTGAAGCACCCTCCCTGCACGGACACACCCACAAAGCACTTCCAGCCTTATTAACATAAAACTTCATAACAGGATTTTCAGTGATGGAGTAGCACATTGGCACAATACAGATATCGAATAAGTTGTATTTTCAAGATCTAGATGGCCAAGTATTGTGCTGAAGAGAAGTCTAAAAAGTTATTGAAAGATTACCTTTAAATTCTTGTTTATTCTGGGCGGGTTTATAGATGAGTGACAACTTTGACAATAGGGCCATCCACGGGACTCCAAAAGAGAGTTTAATAGATGGGATTTAAATGAATGAATAAACATGTTATACAATAGCCCTACCCCACAACTGGACTACCCCCACTCATCACAGACAAATGAATGAATAAACATGTTATACAGTAGGCCCACCCACTGGACTCCCTAATCATCAGAGGGATTTAAATGAATAAACATGTTTTACAGTAGCCCACCCACTGGACTCTAATCATAAAAGGGATTTAAATGAATAAACATGTTATAAAAGTAGACCGCCCACTGGACTCCTAATCATAGAGGGATTTAAATGAATAAACATGTTATAAAGTAGACCCCCCACTGGACTCCTAATCATAGAGGGATTTAAATGAATAAACATGTTATACAGTAGGCCCGCCCACTGGACTCCTAATCATAGAGGGATTTAAATGAATAAACATGTTATACAGTAGGCCCGCCCACTGGACTCCTAATCATAGAGGGATTTAAATGAATAAACATGTCATATACGTTAAGCCCCCCCTTCCACTGGACTCAATCATAAAGGGATTTAAATGAATAAACATGTTATACAGTAGGCCCACCCACTGGACTCCTAATCATAGAGGGATTTAAATGAATAAACATGTTATACAGTAGCCCCCCCCACTGGACTCCTGAACATAGAGGGGGTTAAATGAATAAAACATGTTATACAGTAGGCCCACCCACTGGACTCCTAAACATAGATATATGACAGACAAGGATATTAATGAAAAAACTTAAGTTATTAGAAATTTTTTCCCCCTCAAAATTAAATAGTCTGCTCAACTTGTTCTGTTATTGACATGTTGTTCCCCAGTAGGTCAGCACATATAATGTGACAAGTTCCCTTTAAGACCCCGGCTTTCAGTTGGATCCAATCTTTGTGAAATATCTACAATTTATTCCTGGTATAAATCATTAAGTTCACCCTGTAAGCTGGGATACATGTGTCCAAATGGTTTATCAGGGTAGTGTACATTTCTACATATAATGTATTGCCTTATCATTGCAATGTCTGACATAACTCCAGTGAATAGTAAAGCAAATATCATGGTTCACAAACAAGTCTGATTTCCTTCTTTTCATGTTCCAGAAGTCATTAAAAGCAAAATAAAATTGAGCCAAAATAAACACATGTAGATATGAGCTACAAACGGGATTTATCTAGCAAACAGACTGCACGACAAATTGTATTCTGGTCCTGTGATATAATCCTGAGAGCCAGTATATATTGTGCTAGATGTCAATGGACCAGCACAGCATACAATAGGATGAGGTAAGGGAGATATCTACGCTGCCGTATAAAGAGAAGGATCCGGATGAAGATAAGTGATTTTGATGTCAACGCGTTTCAGAGCTGAAAGCTCCTTCTTCAGGACAAATCACATTACCCAATGTATTGTGGCACCAATTGGTAATGTGATTTGACCTTAGGAAGGAGCTTTCAGCTCTGAAACGCGTTGACATCAAAATCACTTATCTTCATCCGGATCCTTCTCTTTATACGACAGCACGGATATTACCCCTTTCTTCGCCCTATTGTATGCCGATACCACGTGGGGCTGCTGAGCCATTCTATGTTGTTATAGTGGTTGTTGCTCCCAACCATTTAAGGTGAGCTTCTTCCAGCTTGACTTTGGATATTTATTATTTGGGTAAGACCCTAAAGTTTACAAGCTTGTGGCCAGCACATTTCAGAAAACTAAGCTGGGCTCCCATAGTGCAGTAAGTCATCCCCACATCGGACGTACATACCAGGGCTGTGGAGTCGGTAAGACAAACGTCTGACTACGACTCCTCAATTTTCCTGAATCCGACTCCAACTCCATCAGAATGGACACTGACTCTGAATCCATATTTCTGGTACACACTGCCTTGTCATCACTGAAGAAAGATTTCAGCTCTGGTGTCTACAATAATATGAATGCAGCACCGAGTACAATGCAGGCCGCTACTCATGACCTGATAAGTATTGCAAACAAAGGGGTTATCTAATCAAGTGAAGTAATCACCAGTGAGAACGAACACGCGCAGATGTCTGGTACTAGTATTGAGCAGTTGATGCTTGGATGGCGCAACTTGAGTACTGAGTATAATAGAAGTCAATGGAAAATTCCCAGAAAAATGCTTGAGTTCCCATTGACTTCCATTATATTGAATATGATTTCGTCTGAGAAGGAACCTGTTGGCTTTGAAACACTTGACAAATAAATAATTTCTCACATCATCTGGATGTTCTGTTGTTTCAAGGCGGCACAAATTATTAACCCTTTCTTCATCCTACTGTTACGCGAGTTCCCCATTGACTCCATTGTACCCGAGTTGCGCCCATCCGAGAAGCAACTGCTCATTACGATTACCGAGCACATGAGCATAGTAGTGCTCGCTCATCACTAGTTGTCACCTATCCACAAGATCTTGACTTACAGGCTCGGGCTCACTGCTGAGATTTTTAGTGATCGACAGAACGGGGGCGGTTTTAACCCAGTTGCAATGGGCGGCAATGCGCTTGCCTGACCGCCAATGATTATTTCCCATGGAGCTCTGTCGTACTGCGCTCAGTCTTTTCTGCCATAGAGAATGAATGGATCGGTTGTGTTTATGTGCCACCACTACATTTTAATGGGTCAAAATAGCTCTGTTATGCAGAATAAGTGCTGTTGGAGAGCAACTGGCAACAGCCGCTACACATTGAATGGAGCTGCTACTTGTAGCCCTGCTCCATGTGTTGGCATAAGGTATCCTATAGAGCAATCAACAGCTGATTGGGGGTGCCAGGTGTGGACTCTCTATTGATCCTATAGATTGGTAATTTTGTTTGAACAGACAACCCCTTTAAGACATTACAAACACTGATGGTTATTCTGAAAACCGTCACATATTATTTACATGACGAAATGTTATGTATTTAGCAACTTTATCCCGAAACTTAATGTCTCAGCGGGGACAGTTCCCACTGAAGTGTAAAATAGTCTTGGCCTTCTGAACCCGCTCCCTTTACACGATAAAGTCAAACTTAAGACACTGACGTAATTAGAAAGTAAAACAGGAAAACCCTTATTACAAAGGGGAAAAAATATCTCATTAAAGGCTATGGTTTTAAGAAAAAATCCCAATCTCTCCAAGCAGCTGTAGATGGATGTTAGATGTAGTGTGGCTAGAAATGTTAAATCTAATAGCAATTATATTTTTTCCCATGCAGCCTCCCTTCTAAAGCATATTCGCCATCAGATGTTACAATATAAAACAGCATATTTTATTAAATAACTTTCTTAGCCTGAGAAGGCTGGGTACTTACCTTGAAAATCCATGTCAGAATGGTAATATTTTTAAAATGTAACTTCAATCTCTGCCTACCATCCTGATTGATAGCACCTCCTCCTGCTGAGATCTCACATTGCTCAGTAAAAGCTGCAGCATTCAGTCAGGCATTACAATACTTAACAGATCTCTTGTGAGGTTGGTGTACTAACCTTAAAAATCAATGTCAGAATGGCTGTATAATCCATATATTAAAAAAAACATAGTATAAGTCCAACTATATAGTGAGAGAAATCAGTAGTCAAGTGTATTCAGTATTTGCCACCCACCCGAACAGCTGCAGCTTGTACTAAGTAACGTGAGATCTCAGGGGAGGAGGAGCGATCAATCAGGCTGGTGGGCAGAGACTGAGGTGAATTATCAAAAATTAATTGCCATACTGAAATGGATTTTCAAGCTAAGTATACGAGTCTCATCAAGACTAAAGCCCAGTCACACATAACGACGCACCAGCAATCTTGATAACGATGTGCAGAGATCGCTGGTGCATCGTTTTTCACATCGCTGGTAAGATGTCAAACAGTATCTCACCAGCGATGTGAAAAACGATGCAGTTGCGATCCAAAATTATACCGAGATCGTAGCATTGAGATAGTTGGTCATTGTCCCTGTCAAACACAAGGATGTAGCGTTGATTCAACAACTTTGTAATATAACTTATCAGGTAAAAGTTCTTCTTCCCGCTCATGAATTTTTTCATTCACTTTTCATACATGGTAAAATCTCGAAATTGGAATTCAGTAAAGACAGATTTCCCTATTACTGAGATAGGAAATGATAATTGTGCAAAAAAGATTCTATGAAGGTGGGAGAGCTAGAGGCCAACATAGACTTTCTACTTTGTACATTTGTCCATAGAACCTTTCGAGCACCAAGTATCATTGAGAATTTTGAGACTGAAAGGAGGAGAAGAAGTGGATTTGTCAAATAAGCTATATGGAAAAGTTTCTTATCTTCATCTGTACTATTGATTTACCCAAAAAAAAAAAAACAAAAGAAACTATGGTTACTCTTTAACTCCAGTGGCAATGGGGGGAAAGCAGGCTATGACTGATGGAGTTCTTTCTTGTAAAGTGTTTCTAGACATACATTTTTGATAATGGTAGTGGTTACTATATAGGCACTGGGTGGCATTCGTTACCCAAAGGCTCCAACTTAAAAAAAAATATATAATTGTATACCGTGTGGTATTTGATTTTTTTTAATGGATGACTCTGAATTGATTACACAGTCTTCAAAAAAAAGGTATACTGACCTGACATGGGATCAAAGAAAAGTCTTTCAGTCTCCATTAGCTAAATGGAGGCTTTTGGTTATAATTGATAAATGGAAGAGGTTTTTTTTCGGCACATAAGGCAAATGGATAAAGCTAAACATAATAGCTGAAAACTGTGCTAAGGCGATATCGGCACTGATAGGCCACGCCCCTAACGTCGACTAATACATTGGTGGTGCCGTCGCCAGGTGTGACGGCACCTTAAGGGTACTGTCACACTAGGTGACATCGCCGGCGATTTCGGCGGCAATGCAGGGGCGTGGCCTATCGCCGCGACATTGCCGGTGCGACGCCTAGTGTGACGCGGCGATAATGAGGCGAAATATCGCCTCAGAATGATCGCCAGGTTTCACAGCAGTGTTGTGTCGCCGACGCTACTTGGCGGCGAGTACGCCGGCAAGTTGCCACACGTGACATCTCACCGGTGATGTCGGCGGGGATGCGCGCACCTGTGATTCCCCGCCGACTTCGGCGGCGAGGTGGCACCGTGTAACGGGCCTCTAAGACTTCAGCACAGACTAAGTATATGAAGGGGCTGATTAAACTACCTAAGTCCAATATGAAGCATTGGACCAGAAGGAGAAGAGCAACCATTATGAAACGCACCTGATGGAGGCTGTAATGGCTGTCTGTCAGGGGACATAATAAAATGATGTATGTAGTAGTGACATAAAAAAAAAAGAACTAGAAACATTACAGTCATGGCCAAAAGTTTTGAGAATGATACAAATATTAATTTTAACAAAGTCTACTGCTTCAGTTTTTCTAATGGCAATTTGCATATACTCCAGAATGTCATAAAGAGTGATCAGCTTAACAGCAATTACTTGCAAAGTCAATATTTCCTAGAAAATGAACTTTAACCCCCAAAACACATTTCAACATCATTACATCCTGCCTTAAAAGGAGCAGCTAACATCGTTTTAGTGATTGTTCCATTAACACAGGTGTGGGTGTTGATGAGGACAGGGCTGGCGAACAATCAGTCATGATTAAGTACGAATGACACCACTGGACATTTTAAAAGGAGGCTGGTGCTTGGTATCATTGTTTCTCTTCAGTTAACCATAGTTATCTCTAAAGAAACACGTGCAGCCATCATTGCACTGCACAAAAATGGCCTAACAGGGAAGAGTATCGCAGCTAGAAAGATTGCACCTCAGTCAACAATCTATCGCATCATCAAGAACTTCAAGGAGAGAGCTTCCATTGTTGTCAAACAGGCTCCAGGGCACCCAAGAAAGACCAGCAAGAGCCAGAACCGTATCATAAAACTGTTTCAGCTGCAGGAACGGACTACCAGCAGTGCCGAGCTTGCTCAGGAATGGCAGCAGGCTGGTGTGAGTGCTTCTGCACGCACTGTGAGGCGGAGACTCTTTGAGCAAGGCCTGGTTTCAAGGAGGGCAGCAAAGAAGCCACTTCTCTCCAGAAAAAACATCAGGGACCGACTGATATTCTGCAAAATGTACAGGGAGTGGACTGCTGAGGACTGGGTAAAGGTACAGGAGTGGACTGCTGAGGACTGGGAAAGTACAGGGAGTGGACAGCTGAGGACTGGGTAAAGTCATTTTCTCTGATGAATCCCTTTTCGATTGTTTGGGACATCTGGAAAACAGCTTATTCGGAGAAGAAGAGGTGAGCGCTACCACCAGTCTTGTCTCATGCCAACTGTAAAGCATCCTGAAACCATTCATGTGTGCGGTTGCTTCTCAGCCAAGGGAATCGGCTCACTCACAGTCTTGCCTAAAAACACAGCCATGAATAAAGAATGGTACCAGAATGTCCTCCAAGAGCAACTTCTCCCAACCGTCCAAGAGCAGTTTGGAGCCCAACAATGCCTTTTCCAGCATGATGGAGCACCTTGCCATAAAGCAAAGGTGATAACTAAATGGCTCAGGGAACAAAACATAGAGATTTTGGGTCCATGGCCTGGAAACTCCCCAGATCTTAATCCCATTGAGAACTTGTGGTAAATCATCAAGAGACGGGTGGACAAACAAAAACCAACAAATTCTGGCAAAATGCAAGCATTGATTATGCAAGAATGGACGGCTATCAGTCAGGATTTGGTCCAGAAGTTGATTGAGAGCAGCCAGGGAGAATTGCAGAGGTCCTGAAGAAGAAGGGTCAACACTGCAAATATTGACTTGCTGCATTAACTCATTCTAACTGTCAATATAACCTTTTGGTACTCATAATATGATTGCAATTATATTTCTGTATATGATATAAACATCAGACAAACACAAATAAAAACCAGAGGGCAGCAGATCATGTGAAA
This sequence comes from Allobates femoralis, assembly GCA_033576535.1. Classification (NCBI taxonomy): domain Eukaryota; kingdom Metazoa; phylum Chordata; class Amphibia; order Anura; family Aromobatidae; genus Allobates; species Allobates femoralis. The sequence goes on along the minus strand of JARQOC010000011.1, from coordinate 200,646,322 downwards.
ATATCATTTTGGTGTCATTCTCAAAACTTTTGGCCATGACTGTAGAACAAAAAAACTTATCAGGTCAAGAAGGCTCTTGTATATGTACATTGTAATCTGCAAGGGTGTGCCTCATGTTTATCCTACTCCTTCCTGGCTAGCATCAGTAAAACTCTGCCAGTGCCAGAATGAAGGGTCCGGGTGTGGGGTACGCTGTCGTTGGAAGATTAAAGATCCTCTGTCCGAATTCCAGTGACATCATATGTAATGCTGAACACATCCTACTGTGACCACTGCAGTATCCGGAGAGACCATGTAAATAAGATGGCATCAGTCTCTGGGAGAAGACGACTGAACCACTGGATTTGAATTGGAAAATGTAACAATATTATAGTATACGTGGAGGAGCTTTGTTAAAGATAAGATCACACAATAACATAGGTATTGCTTACTACCTGCCTTGTGGTGTTTCTCTTCACCTTGCGGCAACAAAGCAGTTTCTTCTCTTTTGCTCTGCTTTGCCGACGAGGTGCCAATGCCCCTGCCACGCTGACTGATTGGAAAACTCCCCAAAGTTAGGCTGTAGGGTGCAGTCGTTAATCAGCATAACGAGTCAGTGACGCCCCATTGGCAGAGCAGACCGGAAGAGAAAATGCTCTGCCGACGTGATGTCACCAGAAGCAGGAAAACAAATGGCAGAAGCGGTCTGGCTATGACCATACTGAGCTGGAATACATCGTCAAAGAATAGGCCGGTTACCCACATGTAAGTTCTTAGTCTATAGTCCATTGTCCTTAAAAAAAAACATTTAAGGGTATGAACACACACCAAGGATTCAATTACAATTTAGGTGCACATTTCCCACCTAAATGCTCAACAACTCATCTAATATCAGAAAAAATCATCAGAAGAAATAACAAGCATGCATGGCTCATCCTCAAGCAGAAATCAGACTATCAGCCTCAGATTTCTACCATAGATCAACTTGCAATATAAAAAAAAATCAGATTTGCCTTAGACAAACTTCACATGTTCGATATTCACAGTCCGAGAACAGACCAATTGAGGGTCTTCTGACATGAACTCAACAACCTCATAGCAATATGTAAGAATGTTGAGTTCAGGTCAGGAGACCCACGGGCGATTTGGACATAATGGTTCATTACATGACCATGAATGATGAACGTGTGAAATCAGCTAAGGCGATTTCAGACTCCCCAGATTTGAGGTGTGGATTTATCATTATCATTCTCTAGACATGACTTCGCAAACTTTGAGGTAGGTCATACTGTTGAGGCCACCACTGCTGTTGATGTGACACACTGGAAAAGAACTTTCCATAGATGTAATAACACACTGAGACCTCTGGTTTGGAACATATCTGAATATATTTAGCTATACATACTATTCTGGGTTCAGAAGACAAGTCAAACATACATTTTGAAATGTTTTATTTTTAGTTGGGGTTTTGATCCCTGGAACATCTAAGGCCCTTCCACATCAGAGTTTTTTTTAATTTGCGGCAGATCTACTGCAACCGCTGCGTAACGGCTACACTTGCGGCACACTTGCAGCAAGCCCATTCAATCTCTATGGAACTTTCAACAGGTACGGCAAATGCGGTTTTCGCCGTGATCCGCAAATTCGGCAGTTGCTGCAGGACAAAAACCGCAGCTAGCAGCGTTTTTTTTCACGCTTCGCAAGTGCCGGATCCGGCAAACCACACTTGCCGCTCCTGATCGCAAGCCCCATAGAGAATGAATGGAGCTTGCTGCAAGTGTGCCGCAAGTGCAGCCATTACGCGGCAGATGTGTAAAAGTGCTGTATCTACCGCAAATTTCAAAAAACGCTGATGTGAAGGCGCCTTAGGGATAATAAAAAAATAAATAATACAAATTGAGGAGACCAAGTCTAAATCAAACTTCACAGATTTCATGGTTGCAAAATTTTATGATGGCACCCAATCCTGGTAAACTTGATTGTCAGCAATTAGACATTCAGTCTCGGGACTATGCTGAGATTTCTAATAGATAGAAATGTTTTCTTTCATTACAAATGAATCTCTAAATGATCACTCGAGATGCTTCAGGCCACTGAAATGCCACAAAGTAACAAATTTCAGAAAATCCTGTCTTTTTTTGGTTAATTTAATTTTTGTAGTGATCAGTAGGGAGAGTATGATAAGGCCATGTGCACCTATTGAGTATTTGGGGAGTTTTTTACCTCAGTATTTGTAAGTCACAACCAGGAGTGGGTGATAAATTCAGAAGTGGTGACGTGCTTCTATTATACTTTCCCTCTGATTGTCCCTCTCCTTCTTTAGGCTGGTTTCACATTGCGATTTTGTTAAATCCGATGCTGTCCGATGAAAATTGGACAGCATCGGATCCGAATTAGCCCCCATGTTCTCCAATGGGGATCGGATTTGCACTTAATGGCATCCGATTTGCCTCCGATCCGATTCTGTCCAATTTTTTTCAGTAGCCAAAATCGTAGACTGCTGCGGTTTTGGCTTCCGAGTGAATAATCGGATCAAATCGGATCTGATTCATTCCGATTAAAATAAATTGGTAGTATATGGGGATCGGATCGGATGGAAAATCTGATCCGATATCGGATCCGATTTACATTGAGCATGCTCAAACTCCCAAACCACTCCCAAAACCTCCCCTAGCCCTCCCCCAGCCCTCCCTCAGTGGGCGGAATTCCATTTAAATCGGATCAGTCAGAAGATCGGACCGATGGCATCTGATGGCATCCAATTTAGTACATCCGATGCTGTCCGATTTTGATCGGACAGCATCAGATTTAACAAAATCGCAATGTGAAACCACATAACAGTCAAATGAACACTGCACACTCACAATGTAATTCAAGTGAAGGTGGTGGTTTATTCTGTTTTTTTTTGTGCAAAAAAGACAGGTGCGACAGTGGAGCTGACGTTTTGACCACTAATCTGTGGTCTTTATCAAAGCGTCACTTTACTCCTTATGGCACCTTCAGAGAACCTGAATCTCTGCAAGCCCCCTCACTAAACAGAAATGTGAGTGGGTGGAATGTAGGCTGATCTTGCAGCTCCCAGCATCCACGCACCCGACACACCTCATGCTTTTTGCTCTTACATGAAGCTGCCAGGCTGTAGATTATCAGTTCCCTGAGGTGGGGGCCAGAGCAGAGGAGCAGGTATGATTTCATTGAATTATATGAGATCTATAGATCCTAGAACTGCAGTGTACGGCTCTGCTTCATCATGTAGCGGGGCAGGAACTGTACTAAAAAGTTTTCTCTCAATGGAGTTCCCTTTTAAATAAGGAGAGGAAAAATCAGAGGAAAAGTATAACAGAAACACGTCACCACTTATGTATTTATCACCCACTCCTGGTTTTGTCTACAAATCCTGAGGTAAAAATCTCACCAAATACTCGTCGTGTGCATGTTACCTTGAGTGGCTCAATCTGTCTCATTAGGCCACGTGCACATGTTGAGTATTCGGTGAGTTTTTTACCTCAGTATTTGTACACAAACAAGGAGTGGGTGATAAATACAAAAGTGGTGACGTGTTTCTAATATACCTGCCCCCTGATTGTTCCTTTCCTTGTTTAGGCTGGTTTCACATTGCATTTTAGTTAAATCCGATGCTGTCCACCCCCACCCCCCACCTCACCCCTCAGCTGGCCGGGTCTGACTGCACCCCCTGCCCCCCACCCCCCCCGGTCCTCAATGGCAGCCAGAGCTGGAAGAATCAGTCTGCCCCCCCAGAGCAAGGTCCACCAGCCAGCCCTACTGCTGTCCCCCTGTTTAGCCCCTGCTGTCCCCCTGTCTTCCCCCTGCTGTCCCCCTGTTCTCCCCTCTCCTCTTCTCCCGCTCCGCCTGTCATTCCAACATAAAAAATATTTATTCTCACCTGCCAGCGCTCCCCCGGCGTGTCCATAGAGCTCCCGATAGGTTTTAGAGGACCTGCGATGACGTCAGTACACCCGCGCCGCTCTGCGGGCTTCAAGCACTAATGCACATAGCCACCGCTCATTAACATCCATAATGAGTAAGTAATATAACATTTTTCTACAGTGTTACTGGATGCTTTTCTGGGCAAAAAGGAGAGTGGGATTATTGATAATATGCTGCAGGGACATGTTTGGATAGCTTAATAGGTGTTTTGGGGGTGACAGGATCCCTTTAAAGGTATTTTCTTAGAGTATCTTACGTAGAATTTACAGCAGATTCTGCTCAAAAATCTATTAAAATAAACAAATGGAAAGAAAAATATTTCAAATAATCTAATAAACTTCCTATTCATGCCAATGAGAAAACATGCCTATAGTGCACATGTTCCCTGATTTTCCCTCCACATTTTTCCTTGTGGAAAAAAGAGGCATCATGTAAATTCTTGAAGTGTTTTAGAGAGAAAAAGTCTTCAAATGACTAATAAATTGAAGCAAAAAAATAATAGATCTACAGAACAAAAAAGTTGTCAAGAAAAAGCTAAAACTTTTCTATGGATTTTTCAGCCACAAAAACATCTACATTAAAAATAAACTCCATGTGAATATAGTTAAGATTTAGCAATTTCGAAGTGTGAAATCTGTAGTCTAATGAGAAATGGCTAACTGGAAATGTGCTGTGAGCCGCAGATCCTTAGTATCCGGCATGACATATGGGATTCATTGAACTCTCATTATTTTTTAAATGTTAATATAAAAGGAAATGAGGCAGAACACACATAAGATATATTACATTCCTTTAATGTACTTGTACGTATGTACATATTAAAAACTATTTAGCTTGCAAAATAAAAAAAATAATACCGTAATTTAGTCCACAAATCTATCAGTCTCTATTGATGGTCTACAAACTTTGGTTTTCTAGAAGGGCAAGGATGCAACTTCCAGCACATTCAGATAGCAGCAGATTGGAGGCCATTAGTTAAAATAAAACTTAAAAGTGGTGTGAGGTAGCGACCCGGGGAACTCGCCTGCTGTATAATGACACCAACACATGCTTATAATTTTGCAAATGACTACCCGTTTATTTCTCACATACATATTATAAACCGGGTAGCACATCAACCATTGATCATAAGCACATCACATAACACATACATTACACTAGAATAGCATATCACATAATACATTACACATAATACATTACATTACATATAACATAGAACACCTACATTTACCATAACTATCTATCACCGGGACCTTATTGACCTAACCGTCCGTTCCAATGGCGGATAACTCGTGGATACCTCATGTATAGTCCTTTCATCATCAGCCAACATGAGTAACCCACGATACACCACCTTTCCTTTGATCACCCAGGGTAATTTCACATACGCCCTGATGATACACAACAACTCATTTACAATAATAAATAGTTATCCACACTTATCAACGGGCCCTGTGGGTCCTAATGGTGGTCCCAGCCGCCTGGCTTTATTTACCCAGCACAACGCTTTAACACTAAAACATAGTGCAGGCTCCAGCCTGACCGGGCCCTTACACACCGCATGTGATCCATCCTAACACATCCATGGATCACATACCTCCTTACATACGCTCACAGCCCATCACAATACATCCATTTCCCGGACATGTTTCGCCCCACGTCCGGACTAGCATCCACCTGGTTCAACCACGGTTTCCCCACTCGAGGAGCCCTCTTAACCCCTGCGTCTGGCCACAGGTATACACACACTGTTAGAGGCACTGTTAGAGGGACAGATACCTGCCGAATGCAGCAGGTCAAACCTCCCTCTCGTCCCAACGGGACGGATCGCCTCCAATATAACATCCACACTGGCTGGGTCTCTCCCACAGACTCCCATTGTCCTCTCTCGCCATTTGGCATCGCACATGGCACTCAGTCCACCACTACATACGTGGACTGCTAGCTTACCAGGGCACCGAACTGGATGTAGCAACCTGAGTTACCGGGGTATACCAGACATCTCCTAAGGGCTCCTTCAGAACGTGTTTCACCCCGCGTCCGGAAAAGCGTCCTCTTGGATCAGCCACGGTTCCCCACTCTAGGAGCCATAACAACCTGTTCCCGACCACCGGTTCGCAGACAAGCATTCGAGGGTCAGGAGCCGGTCTCCTCCAGGACGTGTTTCGACCCACGCCTGAACAATCACCCTTCCATCTCAGTCGTCTGCCTGGCTCACTGGTCTCGGTCTCGTTCTGATTCACACAGCACCTGGCTAATTCTTATCGTAGCTGCCATACCCACACTAACACGCCCACCTAACACACCCACTCTGGCTGTTAGCATTTAGCACACACTGTGTAGCAGACAGGATTACAGCACTCACTCTCAGCTGTTAGCTCACAGTAAAACTGGCTTATGTGCACAGGTTCCTAAGCCGACAACCCATGTGATGCACCCCGGCCATAGGACCATGCCAGCTGTGCCTCACAGTGGTCATAGCCATTAAACAAACAGCAACTAAATCCAATTATTTCAAATGTGGCGCCCAACCATTTAAAGCACGACTCCAGTGGGTTTTTCCAGCGCTGGAGTGCAGCTTTAAATCTAAACCCCGGGCATATACTCACCATCCGGCAGCTTCACCTTTTGCCAACGCCATTCCAGTCCCGTGGTGCCATATTGTGCCCGTGACTTCTGAATGGCCAGAAATCAGTATATACAATGCCTTGTGAAAGTCTTTGGCTTCCTTGAAGTTTTCAACCTTTTGCCACATTTCAGGCTTCAAACATTAAGATATAAATTCTAATTTTTTTGTGAAGAATCAACAACAAGTGCGACACAATCATGAAGTGGAACGAAATTTATTGGATATTTTAAACTTTTTTAACAAATAAAAAACTGAAAACTGGGGCATGCAATATTATTCGGCCCCTTTACTTTCAGTGCAGCAAACTCACTCCAGAAGTTCAGTGAGGATCTCTGAATGATCCAATGTTGTCCTAAATGACTGGTAATGATAAATAGAATCCACTTGTGTGTAATTAGGTCTCCGTATAAATGCACCTGCTCTGTGAGAGTCTCTGGGTTCTGTTTCAAGTGCAGAGAGCATCATGAAGACCAAGGAACACACCAGGCAGGTCCGAGATACTGTTGTGGCGAAGTTTTAGAGCAGATTTGGATACAAAAAGATTTCCCAAGTTTTAAACATCACAAGGAGCACTGTGCAAGCGATCATATTGAAATGAAAGGAGTATCAGACCACTGCAAATCTACCTAGACCCAGCCATCCCTCTAAACTTTCATTTCAAACTAGGAGAACACTGATCAGAGATGCAGCCAAAAAGACCCATGATCACTCTGGATGTACTGCGTAGATCTACAGCTGAGGTGGGAGAGTCTGTCCATAGGACAACAATCGTACACTGCACAAATCTGGTCTTTATGGAAGAGTGGCAAGAACAAAGCCATTTCTCAAAGATATCCATAAAAAGTCTCATTTGAAGTTTGCCACAAGCCACCTGGGAGACACCAAACATGTGGAATAAGGTGCTCTGGTCAGATGAAACCAAAATCGAACCTTTTTGGCCACAACGCAAAACGATATGCTTGGCATAAAAGCAACACAGCTCATCACCCTCAAAACACCATCCCCACTGTCAAACATGGTGGTGGCAGCATCATGGTTTGGGCCTGCTTTTCTTCAGCAGGGACAGGGAAGATGGCTACAATTGATGGGAAGATGGACGGAGCCAAATACAGGACCATTCTGGAAGAAAACCTGTTGGAGTCTGCAAAAGACCTGACACTGGGACGGAGATTTATCTTCCAACAAGACAATGATCCCAAACATAAAGTAAAATCTACAATGGAATGGCTCAAAAATAAACATATCCAGGTGTTAGAATGGCCAAGTGCCAAACTGATAGAGTTTGTATGTACCCCAAGTGACTTGCAGCTGTAATCGCAGCAAAAGGTGACGCTACAAAGTATTAACTCAAGGGGCCGAATAATATTGCGCGCCACCACTTTTCAGTTTTTTATTTGTTAAAAAAGTTTAAAATATCCAATAAATTTCGTTCCACTTCACAAGTGTGTCCCACAAAAAAATTAGAATTTATATCTTTATGTTTGAAGCCTGAAATGTGGAAAAAGGTTGAAAAGTTCAAGGAGGCCAAATACTTTTACAAGGCACTGTACGTCACAAGCTCCCAATGCATCTCTATGTGGCTCTCATAGAGATGTATTGAGTTGTGATCTCCAAAGCGCTTCATGAAACACTGAAGCTGTCAGCAGGTCGCAAAACAATGCAGACCAACCGAAGAGACGTTGGAAGTGGTGAAGCTGCTAGAAAATGAGTATCAGACAGGAGTCAGGGGACTTCGATTTAAAGGGAACATGTCAGCTTGTTTTTACCCCCCAACCTATCACTACCTGTCCCTGCACCTTCCTAGTACATACCTAACCACCCTGTCTAACTTAATAGTGTCCTATATTGGCTGTTAAAAATGACTGATACTCACATTTTCACATGCAAATGCAGCATCCTGGCTATGGTTTTGTAGATAGACTGGGTGGTCTTCATCTCCTCTCCTTGCTGCTGTAATTCATTCTCCTGTGTGCTCCTGATTTGAAATTCCGGCCTCCTTCTTCCAGGTATGATGAACCATCATTTACGGTCCGGTACATTGTGGGAGATTACCGTGTGTGTGGCCCAGCTTCAATATGTGTACTGTGCATGCTCTGGAGCCGACCTGTACAGCCAATACACTCCCACAATGCACTAGACCGGAAATGACGTCCTGCCGGTGCATCATACCCGGAAGGACGAGGCAAGAATTTAAAATCAGGAACACACAGGAGAATGAATTCTCACACCCAGCGGGGCATGATTACAGCAGCGAGGAGGAGAGACGGAGTCCTGGAGACTGCCCAGTCAGTCTACATACCGTAGCCTGGATGATGCATTTACATGCAAAATAAGAGTATCAAAGTCATTTTTCACAGCCAATATAGGAGACTATTAGGTGAGACAGGGATGGTTAGTTATGTGCTATTAAGCTGCAGGGACAAGTAGTGATAGGTTAGGAGGTAAAAATGACCTGGCAGGTTCCCTTTAAAACACCACTCCAGTGGAACAATAACAAAATGTTGGATTGGCTGCTTTGCAGTATCCTAATTTTCCAGGTAATTTTTTCACATTAGAAAGCTTTTTGAAAAGGATTATACATGCATATAGGTTTCCATATACATTATACAACCATTCTCACATGAATTTTTCAAAGTAAGTACACCAGCCTCATCAGGTGTTTGACATCTAATTAATAATGTATGCAGTCTACATGATCAAGTCTGGTGACTGATCCGCTATCATCTAAACTAAGATTCAAGAAAAGAAAATTCCTCAAATGCTGGAAATGCCTTGATTTATGGAGGATCCTGTGACCTTGTAAAATTGCTGTTATTACTCTTCCTTCGAAGAATTATGCAATGACAACACAGTCCAGGATGATGTATTACGAGAGCTGCACAGAATAGCTTACATTGACGAGTCACTCTAAGGGCACGTGCACACGTTGAGTATTTGGTGAGGTTTTCATCTCAGTAGCCAAAACAAGGAGTAGAACCGGTGGCATAACCAGAGTCTGGCGGGCCCCGATGCAAAATTTAGACATGGGCCTCCCTCACCCCCCTGTATGTTGATGAAATGTATGGGCCTCATGTAACGTTATAAATCCTTTAAAGACTCACAAATTGACCCCTCTCCCCCTTCATTGTGTATTAATGTCCCTCATCATGTTATATATGGTCCTCCTCCTGGAATATGGCCCTTATCATGGTATATATGTCCCCATCCTGGTTTGTATGGTCCGCCTCCTCCCATCACCATAGTTGTCCAATTATTATAATACATCCCCATATTCCTCCATATATTACAATGTACCCCCTAGTTCTCTATGTATTTGTGACGACCATCCGCTGTGAGGCTGAGCTGCTGGTAAGGCAGCACCCCGAGAAACCCCGAGACCCTTAACCCCTATACAGGGATCTGGAATTATAGCGGAGCCCAGGAGGTAGCTACCTATGAGAGCAGCAGAGCAGGGAGGTCGTCTAGGAAGGGAAAAATCAGGAACCGAAGAACGTAGTCAGGAGTCCGAGTCAAAACCGAGAGGGTAGCGAAGGTACAAAATCGTCAGGCGGTAACAGAGTCGAAAATCCAGGCAAAGGTCAGAGTCAAAACCAAACACACACACTATGTCACTGGGGAACCAAAACTATATCTGGCGGCCTGCAAGACAGGCTCCAATGTATTTGAAGGGCGCGGTTACCTCCCATAGGCTGGAGCTCACAGCCTGATGACCTCATGCGGGCCGCCCCTAGACCCAGGCCAGATGGAGATGCACGACTGGCTCCACCCATCCCACCTCTGACAGTAGAACGCAGGCTGCGCCTAACGGATACCTCTGCAGGGCCCGCTCCTCTGCGCCCAACACCACCCAGAGGGGAAAAACAGCGGCGCTCAGCGACAGAGGCAGACGTCGCGGGAGCAGTTCATACGAGGACAAGGCCCTCCTATCACCGGCGCCACCAGCCGACGGAATCCGGCTCCTCCCAGCGGCCGAGGCAGGAACACCGGCCACCGAGTCCAATGGCGATGTGACAGTATTATAATGCATCCCAAAGTCCTCCATTCATAAGGTAGCCCCCATAGTCATTCAATTACTATAATGAACCACCATTATCCTCCATATAATATAATGCAGCCTCACATCCCTCCATATATCATAATGCAGCCTCATAATCCTCCTTATAGAATAATGCAGCCTTATAGCTCTCCTTATAGCATAATGCAGCCTCATAGCCCTCCTTATTTAATACAGCCTCATATTCTCTCCATATAGTATAATATAGCCTCTTAGCCTCTTCATATAGTATAATACAGCCTCATAGCCCTTCCATATAGTATAATACAGCCTCATAGCCCTCGATATAGTATAATACAGCCTCATAGCTCTCCATATGGTGCAGTCTCAAAACTTTCCATGTAGTGCAGCTTCAATACTCTCCATATAGTACAATATACAGCCTCAAAACACTCCATATGATGCAGCCTCAAAACCTACCATATAGTACAGGCTCATAACTTTCCATATAGTGCAGTCTCAAAACTCTCCATATATGCAACCTCATATCTCTCCATATAGTGCAGTATTATATATGCAGCCTTATATCTCCCATATAGTGCAGTATTATATATGCAGCCTTATATCTCTCCATATAGTACAGTATTATACTGTATATGCAGCCTTAAATCTTTCCATATAGTGCAGCCTTATTATGTGCAGCCTCATATCTCTCCATATAGTGGAGTTTTTAATATGCAGCCTTATATATGAACCCCCCTATCCCCCATAATCCTCTGGCCATACTGCACTCACTTATTTAAAAAAAAAAATCTGTACTTACCTCTCCTTTTTCACTTGCTGCTCCGGCGGTCTCCTGAAGATTCAAGACTCAGAAGAAGGAGGAGGAAGTGCTGGCCTGCTGTATGTGGTCCCCAGTGGAACACAGGCCAGGAAGCCGGCAGGTCAGAGGAGGCAAGGGGCGGGAGCAGCAGCAGCAGCAGGAACTAGGAGGCGTCCCTCCCCTCCCTGACACCCGGGCCCCAAAGTGGCCTGTGCTGCCACATGGATGTGTGCCCTTGGAAACGCACATCCATGTGAAGCGGGAGCCCAGCACTGCGATCGGCGGGCGCAAGGGAAGCTGGCAGCGCGGGCCCCTTATAGGTCAAAGCTGCGTCGCAGCTGCGGTCGTTACGCCACTGAGTAGAACAATCATTGAAAAAGTATAAGGATGTGTGCAAAAACTGCATTTTTGCTACATAATAGAAACAAGTGAATGATTTCTTCATTTTTTACCTATTCCTAGTTTTGTCTTACAAATACTGAGATAATTAGGCCAAATAAATGTTTAATTATAATAAACGTGCTTAAAAATCGTCATGATGTACATTTGACATGCTATCTATTGTAGCTGTGGAATGGTTTCTGAGTGCTGTGTATGGGAGACATCATAGCAGCTGGTCTCCAGACACTTGCTTAATGGAAAATGAACAATAAAAAAAGAACCTGCAAAAAATAAACACAGGTGAAAACTGCAGGGAAAATGTCACATATTGGACAGAAATGACAGGCACGCTTTAAAGGGAACCATTAATGTGAAAAAAAAAGCTATTTTCCCGCAGATCTGGGGTTAACCTGCGGGTTATCAGCGTTCTGAACATGCCTAATGGCGGGTTTACACGTCGCGATATCGTATTACGATTTCAATCAAAAGTCACGTGGTTCAATCGTCGGAGGCGAAATCGTTCCTGCGTTGTATGGTGTGAACGTCCAATACGATGCAGGAACGATGTCAATGCGATATCGGGGATTGAATGAGAGTGCTATTCAATGCTCCGATATTGCATAGCGATTGAAGCCGGATCGTGCTGTGTAAACGCCCAACTACGATGCGATTTCATACGTCACCCATTCACTCCCATGTTAACTATGCGATCCTGGGTTGGGAGGCGGAGACATCGCACGGACGTTGTATTCCGATATCGCAGCGTGTAAACATTCAATGCGATGCGGGAGGAACGTGCACTAATTGCGCGCTCCCGTGCCATTGAACTGCGATATCGGAACGATATTGAAGCGTGTAAACCCACCATTACACCTGAGAGCCCCGCTGCCAGGGGAAAAAAAATGTTATCCTTCCTGACAACGTTTGGGTTGTGGAGGTACCAGTGCGGGCCAGTAACCGCCCAGGCGGCCATAATCATGCCCCACCCACTGACTAATAGCCCAATCTAATGTTAGTCAGTGCCAGGGGGGGTATGACATTGAGTGATCATTGAACCTGCGCCGATGCCTCTCCTATGACTGGAGGCTGAACACTTCCGGGAAAAATACATTTAAATTTCCTCCCGGCAGCGGGGCTCTAATTAAAGGGGTCAAGTGGGTTTAGAACACTATTAGCCTGCACAATAACCACATATCTGAAGGTTAATAGTGTTTTCTTCACATAACAGGTTCCTTTAAGCTATTTTCAAGCTTCATATGGGAGTAATCCAAAATTTGTTTACATTGAATAACCTACATGCAGGGGCAAAATTATGGCAATCACAGGGGAGGCAATCATGACTAAGTCTGAAGCACAGGGACCCCATCGGTGGCCAGAGTTAATCTCAGGTGCTTGTACATCCTTGGAGGAGGTGCAAATAAGTCAGTGCATTGTACCGCAGGCGCAAGGTGATGAAGGAGCCAAGCCCCTCGGCTTGGAAATGGGGCAGGTGAGCGGCCTGGTGGCTTGGTTTTTAACTTTTAGTTAAGAGGATATTTTTGGCGTAATGGGGCTACAATAGGGGCCATTATTAGGGAATTAGGGGCCACAATGAAGACATTATTAAAGTATAGCAGCCACAATAGTGAACATTATTATGGTATGGAGGGCACATTGAGGTACATTGTTCGAATACCAAGGCTACAATAGAGGAGATTGTTACAGTAAGGAGGCCAAAGTAAGGGACAGGGACATTGTTAGGATTAGGGGGCCAAAATAAGGGACATTATTAGAGTAATGGGCCACAATAAGATATGGTGTTAGGGTAAGGAGGCCCCAATAAGGGACAGTTTTAGGGTAAGGAGGCAAGAATAAGGGCCATTGTTAGGGTAAGGAGGCCACAATAAGGGACATTGTTAGAGCAAGAAGGCCACAACACAGGACAGTGTTACAGTAAGGAGGCTAGCATAAGGACCATTGTTAGGGTAAAAAGGCTATCATAAGGACCATTGTTAGGGTAAGGAGGCCACAATAAGGGACATTATTTGGGTAAGAAGGCCACAATAAAGCAGAGTATTACAGTAAGGAGGCTAGCATCAGGACTATTGTTAGGGTAAGGAGGCTAGCATAAGGACCATTGATAGGGTAAGGAGGCCACAATAAGGGATATTGTTAGGGTAAGAAGGCCACAAGAAGGGAGTGTATTACAGTAAGGAGGCCACAATAAGGGACATTGCTAAGTTAAGAAGGATAGAATAAGGGACAGTATTAGGGTAAGAAGGCCACAATAAAGGGACAATGTTCCAGTAAAGAGGACACAATAAAGAACATTGTTAGGGTAAGGAGGCAACAATAAGGGACATTATTAGAGTAAGGAGGCCACAATAAGGGACCTTATTAAAGAATGGGGGGGCATTATTAATGTATGGAGACTACATTAGAGTATGTCACAACTGTATTAAGGCATAAAAGGCATATGCTATTATTGTACACGGGGAAGAAAAAAAATGTACATTACCAACGTATAGGTGCCATAGGGAAGAGGAAGGCATTGCTAATGTAAATTAGCACAAACAAGGACATTATACAGTATAGGGGCACAAAGGGAAGTGTTACTATTGGGCAGATGCCACAGAGGGTGACATTAAGTATGTGAGGGGGGGGATCACAAAGGGTTTCATCACTGCTGTAAAATATTTTATTTTCGGGGATACTGTTACTGTAGGAAGAATAAAAATTGTTACGGTACTTTGCAAAATACTAATGCCATACCATAGCTGTATGCAGATTGCATAGAAATGGAAATACAAATGTGGCGGGTGATCCAGAAGAGATCAGTCATAGATGTCAGTGTGTACATTCTGCAGGGAAGATTCCTGGCCTCAAGAAGTCATCGCGGTCTGTGACAGATGAAGAAATAAAGAATTAATTGCTTCAACTGGAGTCATCACTGGTGATCACTATATAATATCTACAGAGTTCCTGTGTGTAAGCGATATCCACTATAATGTGGTTACTGTATGGGGCTAATATTGGTCTTAGTACAGTGATTTTTATTAATGATCTGTATGGTGGTATAACAATCAAGATAACGTCGGAGAAGACCCTAGTAGACCTATCTAGGCGGCAGAAGATTGATCTTTCTACAGAGCATTCATCCATCAAGTCGCCATGGCTCGAGACCCAGCTAAAGGCTGTTAAAATAATAAAATTAAAAAATGGTGGATTTTATTTGATCACTACTGAATTTGCCAGTAATATATGACCATGGTGTGTACAGTATTTGCCAATGTATAGTGGTATTATTTGTATGTTAGTCTTGATATAGTAGACTACGCTCAGTAACAATATGGCGATATTATTTTTAGAATTATCACTTAGAAAATGACATCATTGCTGTGCTTTCCATTATATATATATATATGTAATAAATGGAGCAGCAATCCCTTCTTGGGGTGCAGCTCAGCTCCGCTTTTACCTCAGCTTGAAATATATGGTTAAGAATATCTGCAGCACTCCAGGTAAATGATGTAATCTGCCTTTATTCTGGCGTCATATACAGGGTATGGCTACGTTTCGGGCTCCCTCGCCCTTCTTCCAGCCAAGTGCTGCAGCTATTCTTAACTATATATATGAATAGAAACTATAATCCAGACATTGATTTTCTCCTTAAAACTTTGCTTTCGTCAAAGAATGCTCCCTTTGCAGCAATTACAGCATTGCAGACCTTTGGCGGGTACTATTTAATGAAGCTGCCAGATGAGGAGCTGTGAGGCGTCGATTTCTCAAACTAGAGACTCTAATGTACTTGTCTTGTTACTCAGTTGTGCAGCGGGGCATCCCACTTCTCTTTCTACTCTGGTTAGAGCCTGTTTGTGCTCTCCTCTGAAGGGAGTAGTACACACTGTTGTAGGAAATATTCAGTTTCTTGTCAATTTCTCACATGGAATAGCTTTCATTTCTAAGAACAAGAATAGACTGTCGAGTTAAACATGAAAGTTCTCTTTTTCTGGCCACTTTGATAGTTTCATAGAACAAACAAATGTAATGCTCCAGATTCTCAACATCCTTCTCAAAGGAAAGTCAATTTTATAGCTTCTCTAGTCCACCAAACTGTTTTCAGCTGTGCTAACATACTTGTACAAGGGTTTTCTAAACATCCATTAGCCTTCTTACACATTTAGACAACACAATGTAGCATTAAAACACTGGAGTGGTGGTTGTTGGAAATGGGCCTCTATACACCTACAGTTAGGGCCAGAAATATTTGGACAGTGACACAAGTTTTGTTATTTTAGCTGTTTACAAAAACATGTTCAGAAATACAATTATATATATATAATATGGGCTGAAAGTGCACACTCCCAGCTGCAATATGAGAGTTTCCACATCCAAATCGGAGAAAGGGTTTAGGAATCATAGCTCTGTAATGCATAGCCTCCTCTTTTTCAAGGGACCAAAAGTAATTGGACAATGGACTCTAAGGGCTGCAATTAACTCTGAAGGCGTCTCCCTCGTTAACCTGTAATCAATGAAGTAGTTAAAAGGTCAGGGGTGGATTCCAGGTGTGTGGTTTTGCATTTGGAAGCTGTTGCTGTGACCAGACAACATGCGGTCAAACGACTCTCAATGAGGTGAAGCGAACATCTGAGACTGAAAAAAAAAGAAAAAAATCCATCAGAGAGATAGCAGACATGCTTGGAGTAGCAAAATCAACAGTTGGGTACATTCGAGAAAAAAGGAATTGACTGGTGAGCTTGGGAACTCTAAAAGGCTTGGGCGTCCACAGATGACAACAGTGGTGGATGATCGCCGCATACTTTATTTGGTGAATAAGAACCCGTTCACAACATCAACTGAAGTCCAGAACACTCTCAGTGAAGTAGGTGTATCTGTCTCTAAGTCAACAGTAAAGAAAAGACTCCATGACAGTAAATACAAAGGGTTCACATCTAGATGCAAACCATTCATCAATTCCAAAAATAGACAGGCCATAGTCAAATTTGCTGAAAAACACCTCAAGAAGCCAGCTCAGTTCTGGAAAAGTATTCTATGGACAGATGAGACAAAGATCAACCTGTACCAGAATGATGGGAAGAAAAAAGTTTTGAGAAGAAAGGGAACGGCACATGATCCAAGGCACACCACATCCTCTGTAAAACATGGTGGAGGCAACGTGATGGCATGGGCTTGCATGGCTTTCAATGGCACTGGGCCACTTGTGTTTATTGATGACATAACAGCAGACAAGAGTAGCCGGATTAATTCTGCAGTGTACCGGGATATACTTTCAGCCCAGATTCAGTCAAATGCTGCAAAGTTGATTGGACGGCGCTTCATAGTACAGATGGACAATGACCCCAAGCATACAGCCAAAGCTACCCAGGAGTTCATGAGTGCAAAAAAGTGGAACCTTCTGCAATGGCCAAGTCAATCACCAGATCTTAACCCAATTGAGCATGCATTTCACTTGCTCAAATCCAGACTTAAGACGGAAAGACCCACAAACAAGCAAGATCTGAAGGCTGCGGCTGTAAAGGCCTGGCAAAGCATTAAGAAGGAGGAAACCCAGCGTTTGGTGATGTCCATGGGTTCCAGACTGAAGGCAGTGATTGCCTCCAAAGGATTCGCAACAAAATATTGAAAATAAAAATATTTTGTTTGGGTTATGTTTATTTGTCCAATTACTTTTGACCTCCTAAAATGTGGAGTGTTTGTAAAGAAATGTGTACAATTCCTACATTTTCTATCAGATATTTTTGTTCAACCCTTCAAATTAAACGTTACAATCTGCACTTGAATTCTGTTGTAGAGGTTTCATTTCAAATCCAATGTGGTGGCATGCAGAGCCCAACTCGCCAAAATTGTGTCACTGTCCAAATATTTCTGGCCCTAACTGTATGTACTATAGATGTTGCATTAAAAACCAGATGTTTGCAGCTAGAATAGAACATTAAACAATGCATAGAGTGTATTTCTGATTCATTTAATGTTAGCTTCATTGGAAATATGTGCTTTTCTTTCAAAAATAAGGAAATCTCTAAATGACCCCAAACTTTTGAACGGTAGTGTGTGGGTATATACTTACTGTATATATATATCTATATACATATATATATCTATATACATATATATATATATATATATATACCGTATATACTCGCGTATAAGCCGAGTTTTTCAGCCCAAAATTTGGGCTGAAAAGTCCCCCCTCGGCTTATACGCGAGTATATACGGTAATCCGTATATATACAGCAGCTGCCCTGAAGGTATACAGGCCCCCCCATCAAGCGCCAGGCCCCCCCCCCTTGCGCGGCAGCCTGTAAAGAAAAATCATACTCATCGCTGTCCCGCGCTGTCCCGCCGCTGCCATCACGATCCCGGGCTTCAATCCGCGTCTTCTGTGGTCGCGGGCAATGACGTCATTGCGCGCGACCACAGGAACCCGGAAGCCGGAAGACGCGGATTGAAGCCCGGGATCGTGTGTCGGCAAGCGGCGGGACAGCGCGGGACAGCGATGAGTATGATTTTCCTTTACAGGCTGCCGCGCAAGCTTGATGGGGGGGCCTGTATACCTCCGGGGCTGCTGGTGTATACAGCCCTGGGGCTGCTGCTGTATACAGCCCTGGGGCTGCTGGTGTATACAGCCCTGGGGCTGCTGCTGTATACAGCCCTGGGGCTGCTGCTGTATACAGCCCTGGGGCTGCTGCTGTATACAGCCCTGGGGCTGCTGCTGTATACAGCCCTGGGGCTGCTGCTGTATACAGCCCTGGGGCTGCTGCTGTATACAGCCCTGGGGCTGCTGGTGTATACAGCCCTGGGGCTGCTGGTGTATACAGCCCTGGGGCTGCTGGTGTATACAGCCCTGGGGCTGCTGATGTATACACCCCTGGGGCTGCTGCTGCTGTATACTACCACTGGGGCTGCTGTATACTACCACTGGGGCTGCTGTATACTACCACTGGGGCTGCTGTATACTACCACTGGGGCTGTATATACCTCTGGGGCTGCTGTATACTACCACTGGGGCTGCTGTATAGTACCACTGGGGCTGCTGTATACTACCTCTGGGGCTGCTGTATACTACCACTGGGGCTGCTGTATAGTACCACTGGGGCTGCTGTATACTACCACTGGGGCTGCTGTATACTACCACTGGGGCTGCTGTATACTACCACTGGGGCTGTATATACCTCTGGGGCTGCTGTATATACCTCTGGGGCTGCTGTATACTACCACTGGGGCTGCTGTATACTACCACTGGGGCTGCTGTATACTACCACTGGGGCTGTATATACCTCTGGGGCTGCTGTATATACCTCTGGGGCTGCTGTATAGTACCACTGGGGCTGCTGTATAGTACCACTGGGGCTGCTGTATAGTACCACTGGGGCTGCTGTATACTACCACTGGGGCTGCTGTATACTACCACTGGGGCTGCTGTATACTACCACTGGGGCTGTATATACCTCTGGGGCTGCTGTATACTAACCACTGGGGCTGCTGCTGTATATATCACTGGGGCTGCTGCTGTATACTACCACTGGGGCTGCTGTATATACCTCTGGGGCTGCTGTATACCACACTGCTGGGGGCTGTATACCTGTGCTGGGGTCCACCCTCGGCTTATACACGAGTCAATAGATTTTCCCAGGTTTTGGGGGCAAAAGTAGGGGGGTCGGCTTATACACGGGTCGGCTTAAACACGAGTATATACGGTATATATATATATATATATATATATATATATATATATATATATATATATATATTGTGAGGTAGCGGCGGCACGGTGGAGACAAGGGAACCAGGCACCACTGGTCACGGCACACGGGTTTATTTGCCAAAAACGTAAGACAAAAACAATAGTCGGCTACAATATTCCAGATTCCCCTTACTTCAGGGGCCGCTACTTAGCTGCATCCAAAAGGACGTACCCTGACAAAACCAGCCACAGTGTCTCAGGCCTGGCTCAGGGATGCTTCTCTCTCAGAAGCTTAGGGAGTTGTCTTCACTCCCCCACTAGAGACCACACCCCGTGGTCTAGCTTCCTTTTATCACACCCAAGCCAGTAAAGCAGAACCAGCACAAAATCCCGGGATGGAGTGCGACCTGTCAATATGGAGGACGCACCCAGGGAGGCACACACCGGTCGCAGCGGCCCGACCCGGTCGGTGCCTCACACCCCCCCCCCCCCCCCTATGTTCAAGCGTATAGGGCCGAACACAAGGCCATAACCCCGGGCCCTGCGTGCAGACCGCGTCATGGCGTGGAAAACAGGCGGAGCCAAGCAGGGGAACCCGGGGATACCAGCGGTGCCAGACCCCACGAGCAACCAACCCGTTCGGACCCCTGGCACCCACAAACCCCGGACGGGCATCAACGACAGCGGCCTGGGGCCCCACGAGCCACACGGGGTCTGCCCGCGGCACTGCTGCACCGCTCCGGACAGCGAGCCAGCGCACTGGTCTCTGCACCCGGGAATCAGTCACATCAAGTCCTCTGGGTATCCCGGCGGTGGGAGTCTCGGGCTCTGGGCCCTGTCCGTCCTTCCTCCGGAGGGCCATATACTCGTTCCACAATACCCGGAACAAGGGCATATCCCTCCCCAGCACAACATCATAAGGGAGATCCTTTACCACCCCCACGACATGTTGAACCCTCCTGGCTGAGGTAGCAAACGTGACACGCTTTGTCGGATACCTACGATGATCCCCATGGACACTCATCACCCTGACCTTCTGGTCGGTGGGTTTGGTCCTGGAGACCAAGGAGGCACACACGAGGGTCACGTTGCTCCCTGAGTCCAGGAGAGCCGTCACTTCATGACCATTAAGCCGAACGCGGCACAGTACATTCCCAGTGTCCCTGGGGTCCGAGCGCACTTTCCCGGCGAGGTGGGCGAACATGGACCGCCTCCGGGAGTAGTCGCAGTCCATGGGTTCCCCGTTGAGGGGACACTGTGCCATCAAATGTCCAACCACCTGACACCTTCTACATCGGGGTTGACCTCCGTTATACCAGGGGCTGAACGGCGGCGGTCCGGAACGCCGCTTTGCTGCAGTGGGAGGGCCGTTCTTGGCCTGAGCCGGGTGCTCACTCACCCGGGGTCTGGATTGGGGGTCCCTGCTTTCTGGTGTGGTGGGCGCGGCCTTGCGGTTGGTTCGCAGTGTCCCCGTGTCCCTGATCAAGTCCTGTGTGGCCACATGGCGCTCCACCACATTTACCACCTGGTCTAGGGTACCCGGGTCACTGTGTCCCACCCACCGTTGTATGGGGATGGGCAGCGTACGCACGAAGCGATCCACCACCACCCGCTCTACCATCTGGGCCGGGCTCAGTGCTTCAGGCTGCAGCCATTTCTTAACCAGGTGTAGCAAGTCATAGGCCTGAGAGAGCACAGGTTTGCCTTCCTCGTAGGCCCATTGGCTCACCTGTTGTGCCCTCACGTAAGTATTAACCCCGGTACGGGCCAATATCTCCCCCTTCAGGGCTCCATAGTCCAGGGCATCCTCGGTACACAAGTCTATGTATGCCTTTTGGGGATCACCAGTCAAATAGGGCGCCAGCACCTCGGCCCACTGGGCGACCGGCAGTCTCTCCCGTCCAGCCACCCGCTCAAACACGGCCAGGAATGCCTCCACATCATCCCCCGGCGTCATCTTTTGCAGCTCTTGTCTTACCCTTTTCCGGACGCTGCCGTCATCACCTGGACCTCGAGGCAGATCCCCCGGTAGGGCCCGCACAGCCTCAGTCAACAGGGCCATCTGTTCCTGGTGTCGGTGTTCCTGCTGCTGCAGTGCTTGGAACTGCTGCTGCTGAGCCTGAACCAGGTGTTTGAGTACCTCCTTCATGCTAGTGGTGGGCTTGTACTGGAATGTAGCTGCTTGAATCCTGGACATGCGCTGCCGGGCACACCACAAGAGACTGGCTGCTCCTCTCGCTTAGCAGCCGCTCATTAGCCTCATGAAACAGTCACTTCCCCACCGGAACTGAGGGCAACAGTTGCGCCGGCTACATCTCACCGGGCCGGCAATGCCCGCATTCTCCACCATATGTGAGGTAGCGGCGGCGGCACGGCGGAGACAAGGGATCCAGGCACCACTGGTCACGGCACACGGGTTTATTTGCCAAAAACGTAGGACAAAAACAATAGTCGGGTACAATATTGCAGATTCCCCTTACTTCAGGGGCCGCTACTTAGCTGCATCCAAAAGGACGTACCCCGACAAAACCAGCCACAGTGTCTCAGGCCTGGCTCAGGAATGCTTCTCTCTCAGAAGCTCAGGGAGTTGTCTTCACTCCCCCACTAGAGACCACACCCCGTGGTCTAGCTTCCTTTTATCACACCCAAGCCAGTAAAGCAGAACCAGCACAAAATCCCGGGATGGAGTGCGACCTGTCAATATGGAGGACGCACCCTGGGAGGCACACACCGGTCGCAGGGGCCCGACCCGGTCGGTGCCTCACAATATTATATAATATATTATTCCTTCGCTTTAAAGGGGATACATTTTCCCAATCACTCTTTACTTTGGAGTCAATGATAATGAATCCCTATTGGGCTACTCAAAGAAAAAGATATCTATTGAAGAGAACCTCATTAAATTAGATTGCCACTATGTTAAGGTGGGGTCACACACGGCGATCTGGCCTGCGATGTCGGAAGCGATGTGCGGGTGCCCGCTCGCTTCCGACATCGCAGGCCAGCTGTCACACGGCACAACGTTGCCGGTGACGCGGCGGCGATGTGGGCGGAGCCATCACTCGCTGGGCTGGGCTCAGCCCAGCGAGCGATGGCTCAGTAACGCTGCGATATAGGCTGGATCGCGCCGCCAACAGTGTCAGACGGCGCGATCCAGCCTAATCGCTGGTCACAGGTTGACAGGTTTATGAACATGTTCATAAACCTGTCAACCTGCGACCAGCGATAATTTGCAGTTGCGTCGCGCTGTCACACAGCGCGACGCACTTGCAATATCGCCCGCGACATCGCTGTGACGTCACTTTGCGGCGATGTCGCGGGCGAGATCGCCGCGTGTGACCCCACCTTTACTGTAGAGAGGGTGAAAACAGCTTGAAGTCAACGATTATCCCATTGTCCAGGGACAGACATAGGATTGGTGCAGCCCAGGAAGTAAGAGGGCCATTTCTACCTCCAAGGCAGGTGGAACTATCCATTTTGATGAGTTATCGGACTGAAGAAGGCCCATATACGGTTCCTACACAAGGGCCCTTTCCTGTATGTGTCCACAGGCCATTGACTATCCTATATCCATCCATTGGTAAGAAAGGATATATTACTTGTAGAGTTCAATTAGTAGTTATTGGTGATGCCCTGGTGGGACAACACGTATTACGCTCGGCCATTAGGGAAATCACTAATCTGATTTCAGCTTCTGACTACCAGTCATAGTAGAACACATTCAGGGTGAACTTTTCAACCCCCCATTTTCTCAGGTTATTCCTGTCCAATTATAACAAACACGAATTAGGCAATCCTCTATATCTTGGACTTCATAATTGGTTCCAGAGACAGGGACTTAAAATAGCGATCTGGATGTCCACAGCAACTAGAATTTCTCATGTAACCATCTTAATATGCAAAAATGTCCTCGGTAGCAAATATGAAATGTTCTCTGCAGAACATCAAAAGTCTGCAGTTATGGAACAATGAATTGAGCGTTTGACTAAATTGCTGGATGAATGTTTGTTAGGTGATAGTTGGTCTCGTTAACATGGGAAAGGAAGATTCAAACAATCATCAACCAACATCCTTAATGGTACCTTTACACGCCGCTATAGGCACACGCACGTTTTCAACGGTTCCTAACAGTACCTGATGCCGCAAATACACGCCGCCACAAGGTGCTCCACAGAAGGTATTTTCGATCCCCGGAAGTGCCGACGGGTGCCGCAGGTTACCTTTTGTGGAGCACCTTCCCTGATTTACACGCCGCTACCAGAAGGGAATATGGGCGGACCTGGGGCAGCAGGGACAACACATAGGCGTGCCAGAGTTGTGGATTACGAGACGCTCGTACGATGACTGGACAATGCAATAGCATCATGATTGGCCAGCCAGCGCAGGAAGGCTGGCTAATACATGACGCTATTGCAAATGTGTATTGTGACTGGTCAGCTCGTTAAATATGCCGCCCAGTGCAGGAACAGCCAATGGGTACACAGTAGCCACCACCAATGATAGCTGATGGGCCGTGGTATACATGACGCTGTGGCACGCCGCAGGGAACTCAAATACCGTGCCTGTGCCCCGATTGCACGCCGCCACCATAGGAGTTATACCTGCTTGTTTTTTGAGCACGGCTGAAAGACAGGTATCCAAAGAGGCAGGAAGGTATAACCTGAATTACACGCCGCCACTTCGCGGTGTTTTGAAGGTAAAAGGTACAATTATCTCCGATACCTGCCGGTTTCTACCTTTCGATAGCGGCGTGTAAAGGTACCATAAGGGTTGTTCTACACAGTCAGTTAAAGGGTCCATGATAAGCACTGATTTCCAATACAGGGAGTCCATAGGCACTTGTTAAAGGGGTGTTGCTATCACTAATGGTACCTTTACACGCGGAAACATTTCTAGGGTGTCAACAGGTAACTTACTGGCTGCAGTGAAATCATGGAGACAAGGTTCTATCTTGTTGCTGTGTACAAATGGAACTATGTCTCCATGATTTCACTGCAACCAGTAAGTTACCTGTTGACACCCTAGAAATGTTGCCGCGTGTAAAAGGTACCATCAAAGTTATCCTCTATCCAAATGAAAAGTGAAATGTTACAGATTGTTGGGGCCCAAATGATCTGATCACTAAAGATCCCGAGAGCAGCGGTAATGTGCACAGCTCCTTAATCTGCAAGAATTTAAAGGCCTAAAAATAAAAATTAATGTTTAATAGGAGGGTTAAACAATGAGCTACAGCCTAAAGCCCAGGTTACACGCTTCAATGTCTCAGCGATCCAACCAACGATCCGACTTGGCCTGAATCACTGGAACGTCGTTCAATGATTGCTAGTGAGATGTCACATGTTTAGATATCGTGAACGACGCAGCAAAGATTCCGCGACAAGCGAACGATACTTGCGGTCGTTTGGTTGCCTACGTGCTTCAGTTCTGAATAGGCAATGTCGTTAACGACATCGTTATCAAGGTGGCACACACAACCATGCTGCAGGTTGGACGGACGATCAACGACTGATTTATGGTCCAGCTCATAAACCTCCGATCACCAATCAGCCGACTTATCATTGGTCGTATCTACCTGTCACATGCAACAATGTCGTTACTCCGCCCCAAAACCCGTGACGTACCAACGATATTGTTAACAATATCGTAGCGTGTAACGGGCCCTTAAAACTGGTAAAACAAAAAAATAGTATAATACTCACCTGTTCAATCCCGCACCACTCTAGTAGCAATTCCCAGGTGCAACCTAACAGGCTTTGCGGATTGTCCTGCAGCGGCGACATCACAAATAACTACGGTGGCCACAGAGGACACATTGACGGACATGGCATCATGACTACAGTGAAGTCATTAAACACCAGTTCTTCAATGCTGGATGTTTAGAGGATTGTATATTTTTTTTTATTTTATCAATCGTGTTGCTGCAAGTCAAATTTTTGTAAAAGTGGAAAACCCCTTTAAAAGCACGATTAATATTCCCTACATGCTGCAATAATATAACGAAAAAAGAAGCAAAATATGAAGGCCTCTGTTCCCTTCGTAGAAGACAAAGATTGTACTCCTTATGCTCTAGATTTTTTTTCTTATAATGTAACTCTGCTCCCCCCTGGGAATATCTATATTTGATATCCACAGTCAATATGTCGCCACTCTTTATTAGCTGTGCATTAATATATATAAACACTAGGAAAAATTCCCAAGACTGCAGAATCTTCACATCATAACTTATATTTGTGCGCTGTGCAGACATCTTATTTATAGATTTTCAATAAGAACAGGAACAATAAGTTCCGTAAAGAACATTTATCATATCTTGTACCCAACGGCACGCAAGACGAGAGAGCAATGTAAGTGACATATATCCTAAAGGGAGAACAGAATAACATGAAGTAATCCAGTGTAAACATGAAGGGATAGCAATAGGCTTAAAAGGGTGTCCGGGCAAAAAAGGAAAGTTCCCCAGGGGGTCAGAGTTGTAAAAAATAAACTAAATGATCCTAACCTACGGGCAACCACCGTGCAGCATGTTGATGCGCTGCTCAAAGCACCTGACCGCTGTAGTTAATAATAGGCTGCAGTGGTCGGCTCTTGGTGCAATGGTAGAGTCTTTTCTTCCTGTGTCAGCGCAGTACTTGATCTAAGTGGTTGGCGCTAGGTATCATTTGCTTAATTTTTTTTTGTACAGTAATAAGTCCCTGGGAAACTTTTCTTTTTGCCCAGATGACTTTTACGGTACCTTTACACGCTGCAACTATCACCGGCGATCGGTAGCAAACGAACGTGCGCGTTCACGTTTTTGACAGTTGATACCGATGCCGCATGTACACGCCGCAATTGCGCCTTCAACCTTAGGGAACGTGGCTCCCCGGAAGTTGAAACAGATCCTGATGAAAACATCCGGTTGCCTCCCGACGCCGCTTCACACGCCGCAATCCACAAAGGAATGTGGGCGTACATGTTCTGCGCCGCTGGAACATAGGCGTGACAGAGTTGTGTATTCCGCGCCCAAACACGCTGATTAGACAACGCAATAGCTTCATGATTGGGCAGCCTGCGCAGGAAGGCTGGCTAATACATGACGCCATTGCAATTGTGTAGTGTGAATGGACAGCTCTTTAAATATGGCGCCCTGTGCAGGGACAGCCAATGGTAACACAGTAGCCCCCACCAATCATCGCTGATGAGCACGGTCTCCAGCACGCTGTGGCACACCTCTGGGAAATCACTAGGCGATGCAGATTCCATCCCTATCGCCCGTTTACACGCCAAAACCAGGGCAATTCACCATCTGGGTTGCCTCTGGTTTTAGAACAATGCTCTGAAACCGCAACCGGGAGCAACTTCGAAAATCACGATCACTTTCCCTAATTACACGTCACAACTTCGTAGCAATTTCAAGGCAACCGTGACTGAAATCTCGATTGCCTCTCAGTTGCTACACTGTAGTTGTGGCGTGTAAAGGTACCTTTAGAGGGAACCAACCAGCAGGATTTTGACGTGTAAAGGCAGTGCCATGCCGATGCTAGGAGTTTTAATCCATTGACAACTTCATTTTCCAGATTGTATGTGGTATTGCAGTAAAAACTGTTTGCATGGTCTAGAAATGATTGGCATGTGCAGCAGGGACGGCTTATGTGGGTTAAGTCTATCTTCATTGTTCCTCCCCTGTGTGCATTGCTCGTATGTAAATACCTTACTCCTGTCAGCGCCATTGCTGTTATGTGCTTGGTGCTTGAGCATTAGAATGTTGAGGTATTTCAGTCACTTGAATAAAATGGCACCAGAGTCGGCGCCTGCGCACTTGCTGCGCTCATTTCTAAACCTTGCAAACAGTTTTCTCTGCAATAATACACACAATGTGGAAAATGAAGGTATGATTTGATTAACCCTCCTATCGCTAGTTTTTACAAGCACTATGCAATTTTACACATTAAAGAAGCTGAGGCAATCCCTTTCACATTGCTGCTTTCTGCCTAGATGAGTATCCAGCCAAACCAGAGGAGGACATATCATCGGTGCAACCTTTACCACCGCACAGGGTCCTGATAGGTAAGTGGGCCAATGACCACCTCCAAAGCAAGAGGAATCTACTATATAATCGTCTAATTCTGTCTGTCTGTGACGGATACCCCGCGTCGCTGATTGGTCGCACCAGCCGCCCGCGACCAATCAGCGATGCAGGATTTCAGAATTAGACGATTATATCGTAGATGGCGGCCGTTAGCAGTGCTGCTGCACACGCACCCCTGTTTGCTCATGCTCCCCCCCCAGCAGTTCGGCCCACTCCGCATTGTCTCCCATTCCCAACAGTCCGGCCCACCTCTGCCCCGTTTCCCGCCACCAGCATTCTGACCCCCTCCCGCACCAAGCAGTCTGGCTACCTCTGCCCGGTCTCCCACCCCCAGCAGTCCAGACGCCCTCTGCCCGGTCTCTCGCCCCCGGCAGTCTGCCCCCTCCTCTTGCTTTCCCCTCTGCCAGGGTCTAACCGCAGTCCGTGGAGCAAGGATCTGTGTGACATGGCGTCACATGACCCCCGCCGCTTCACATGACTCTTGCTATGTCACGTGAGTAACTTATTTCTCTGCTGCGAGCGGAAAAACCCTGGCGAAGGGGAGACTGTGTGTCTGGCTGTGTGTGAGTCTGTGTATGTCTGTGTGTGTGAGTGTTTGTGAGGCTGTGTGTCTGTCTGTGTGTGAATCTGTGTGTGGGAGTCTGTCTGTGTGTGTTGTGTGAGGTCTGTGTGTGAGTCTGTACCCTCCCGATGTGATGGGCACCCATCTAGTTGTACATAACGATGATCTATTGGACTGTGAAAAGGGCCATGTATTGTTCTTGTACGGGGACCTTTTCTGTCTGTGTTTGGCGCACTGGAAAAAGCACCCACACACTTAATCACACTGATCTATGCTGAATTACCAATACATCTAACAAATAAGCAGTCAGAATACAAATATTTTAAAAAGAGAGCGTGAGCAGAAAATGACTATTCAAACAAAGCACAGCTATTACAGTGGGTACGGAAAGCATTCAGACCTCTTTAATTTGTCACTCTTTGTTTCATTGCAGCCATTTGGTAACTTCAAAAAAAGTGAATTTTTTTCTCATTAATGTACTCTGCAGCTCATCTTAACTGAAAAGAACAGAAATGTAGACATTTTTGCAAATGTATTAAAAAAAGAAAAACTAAAATATCACATGGTCATAAGTATTCAGACCCTTTGCTCATACCCTCATATTTAAGTCACATGCTGTCCATTTCCTTGTGATCCTCCTTGAGATGGTTCTACTTCTTCATTGGAGTCCAGCTTTGTTTAATTAAACTGCTAGAAGTTGATTTGGAATGGTACACACCTGTCTATATAAGACCTCACAGTGCATGTCAGACCAAATAAGAATCATGAGGTCAAAGGAGCTCAGAGACAGAATTGTGACAAGGCACAGATCTGGCCAAGGTTACAAAAGAACTTCTGCAGTACTCAAGGTTCCTAACAGCAAAGTGCCCTCCATAATCCTTAAATGAAAGAAGATTGGGACCACCAAAAGTCTTCCTAGACCTGGCAATCCAGCCAAACTGAGCAATCATGGGAGGGGAGCCTTGGTGAGAGAGATGCAGAGGTGCAGTAGGGAGAAGGGAGAAAGTTCAACAAGGTCAACTATCACTGTAGCCCTCCATCAGTCGGGCCATTATGGCAGAGTGGCCTGGCGGAAGCCTCTCCTCCGTGCAAGACATATGAAAGCCGCATAGAGATTGCAAAAACGCACATGAAGGACTCAGACTATGAAAAGTAAGATTCTTTGGTCTGATATGATGAAGATAGAATTATCACCAAAAAGGTCTAAGTGTTATGTGTGGAAAAAGCAGGCACTGCTCATCACCTGCCCAATAGAATCCCAACAGTGAAACATGGTGGTGGCAGCATCATGCTATGGGGGTGTTTTTCAGCTGCAGGGACAGGACAACTGGTTGCAATTGAAGGAAACATGAATGTGTGCAAGTACAGAGATATCCTGGATTTAAACCTCTTCCAGAGTGCTCTGGACCTCAGACTTGACCGAAGGTTCACCTTCCAACAAGACAATGACCCTAAGCACACAGCTAAAATAACAAAGGAGTAGCTTCAAAACAACTCTGACCATTCTTGACTGGCCCAACCAGAGCCCTGACCTAAACCCAATTGAGCATATCTGGAGAGACCTGAAAGTGGCTGTCCACTAACATTCACCATCCAACCTGACAGAACTGGAGAGGATCTGCAAGGAAGAATGGCAGAGGATCCCCAAATACAGGGGTGAAAACATGTTGCATCATTCCCAAGAAGACTCATGGCTGAACTAGCTCAAAAGGTGCAAATACTCAATACTGAGCAAAGGGTCTGAATTCTTATGACCATGTGAGGTTTCAGTTTTTCTTTAAGAAATTTGCAAAAATGTCTACATTTCAGTTTTTTTTTAAAGTCAGGATGGGTTGCAGAGAGTAAATTAAAGAGAAAAAATGAACCTCTTTGAATATACCAAATTGCTGCAATGAAACAAAGAGTGAAAAATTCAAGGGGGTCTGAATACTTTCCCTACCCACTGTATTTACCATTCTTCAGCTCGATCTTTAGATACGGCAACTTGATGGATGAACGCTGTGTAGGAAGATTATCTTGTGCAGCCTAGATAGTCCAGTGTCTTCTACACCATTATTTTGATAGGATCGAGCCATCAGGTTGCTGGTCTTCCTCTTCGCCTTGTTCCTTCTATTCTTCTGACCATGATGTCCTTTTCCAGTGATTTCTCTCTTTGTATAATGTGTCCAAAGTAGGTAAGTCATAGTTTGGTGATCCTTGCTTCTAGTGACATGTCTGGCTTGATTTGTTTGTTCTTCTTGCCATCCATGGTATTGACAACATCCTTCTCCAGCTACACATTTCAAAGGTGTTGCTTCTTCTTCTGTCTTGTTTCTTTATCGTCCAAGTTTTGTTCCTATATGTTACTACAGAAATGACCAGACTATGTACGTGCTGTGTCTTCATCACCAGTGAAATGTTCCTTGATTTGAAGACTTTGTCCAAAGACTCCATTGTCGATTTTCCCATAGCTATTCTCCTATTGACTTCTGGTGTCATTGTAGCATCTTGAACGCTCACAGGTTGGTCCTTTACAACTTCTAGTTTGTTGCCATCCATCTCAAATGTGTCCCGGTTGTACCTGGCTGTTGTAGTCAATATCTTTGTCTTCTTTGTGTTGAGTAGCTGTCTCATGTTTGACACTCCGTATTAAGTACTTTATTCCATCTGCGCTTGTTGCTATCAGTGTTGTATATTGTCTGCGTATTTTAGATTGTTGATGAATCTTCTACCAATTTTGATTCCTTCATAGTTTCTGCATATAAAGTAAAGAGAAATGATGATAGGATGCAGCCTTGTCAGACACCTTGCTCTACTTTGAACCATGCTGTATCACCTTGTCCTGTTCGGACTGTTGCTTCTTGGTCAATGTAAAGGTTCCTACTGAGGCTTATCAGATGGTTCAGCACACCCATATCCTTCATGGTATTTCCAAGTTTCTGGTGATCAACACAATCAAAGGCTTTGCTGTAGTCAATGAAGCAAAAATAGAGCTTGTTGTCGTATTCTTTGACCTTTTCCATCAAACTTTAACTTGATACCACCTACTAATTGACTTACTTTATGTACTAAAAACTTTGTAACAGTTTTTGGCGGTAATTTAGGCCATACCCTTTGCAACGACATCAAGCCCGCTTGTCATAAGTGGTACAGAAAGCGATTAACAAAGTGAACAGGGGCTGAACTGCATGTTTGTGACCAGTTATATGTACGGAAGGTGGACATTGCCCCTTTTTCCCAGGACAGGTTTCATAAATCACACAACGAAACGGTCAATTCTGGAGAAATAAAGTATTAAAAAGTGTTTTCTCCCGGCAGGTAGAATGGTACCTGTCATTGAGACGTTGCCTTAGAAACTGGTGATTTATCATAAAGCGGTAAACACTTCAATATCAATTTGACTTTAGAAACACCAGACACGCGGCACTCCATGACTCATGCTTCACTATAGATTTTCTTCCTTGCTTCTACACACTTTTCCTTCTATTAGTATGAGAGGTTGACAAATTAATCTACATTTCCCCATGCAAACTAAATAGATGAGTGTAAAAAATATCATTAAAAATGGTTGATTTAAAAAATGTAAAGCATCAAATGTACTGTATATCGGGGTCAATGTGCTTTAAAGTGAACCTGTCACCAGATTTGGGTGTGTGAAACTAAAAGTGTCACCTTCAGCAGCACCTATGAAGCATTTTAAGAAGGTGGCTATTATGCCCTGACTGTCCCTGTACACCTAATAAGTTTTAAACACTTCCCACCGTGCATCATAATTACATATTTCCTGTCAATTGGGCTTGATTGTGGCTCCGTCCGTTCCACCTCTCCTCGCCATCCGACAGCCTCTTCTTCTGAGTGATATCCAAATCGTGCGCCTGTGCAGAGCAGAGGCTTCTCTGGATTACTCCTGCTCACCATGCTCTACCCCATTGCAGGCAGAGTCTAAAACTGTTCTGCACATGTGCAAACTGCTAAGGCTTCTGCGCAAGTGCAGAGCACCTGCGCGACACGGAGAGGCTTCTGCGCTGGCGCGTGGTTTGGATATCAAATCAGACAAAGAGGCTGTTGGCTGGTGAGGAGAGGCGGGATGGACCAAACTGCAATCAAGCCCGTCGGACCAGAAAGAGGCAATTATAATACAGGGTGGGAAGTTTTTAAAAGTTATTTACTTGGTCTACAGGGGGAGTCAGGACATAACAGCCATCTTCATAAAATGTACCGTATATACTCGTGTATAAGCCGAGTTTTTCAGCACAAAAAATGTGCTGAAAAGTCCCCCCTCGGCTTATACACGAGTATATACGGTAATCATAAAAAAAAAAAATATATACCCGTCTGTATACAGCCCCCCCCCCCGTGGTATACCGGGCCCCCCCTGTGGCAACCTGTAAAGGAAGCGATGATTATACTTATCGGGTCGCTGTCGCCGCCGCTCTGTCACCATCCGTCACCGCGCTCCTCCTGGTCTTCATGCTTCCTTCACCGTCGCACAGGAAATGACGTCATTTTCTGTGCGCCCGTGAAGGAAGCATGAAGACGGGAAGGAGCGCGGTGACGGACGGTGACAGAGCGGCGGCGTCGGCGACAGCGACCCGATAAGTATAATCATCGCTTCCTTTACAGGTTGCCACAGGGGGGGCCCGGTATACCAGGGGGGAGGGCTGTATACAGCCGGGTACCGCTGTATACAGCGGGGGCTGCTGTATACCCCTCTGGGGCTGCTAAATACCCCTCTGGGGCTGCTGTATACCCCTCTGGGGCTGCTGTATACCCCTCTGGGGCTGCTGTATACCCCTCTGGGGCTGCTGTATACAGCTCTGGGGCTGCTGTATACCCCTCTGGGGCTGCTGTATACCCCTCTGGGGCTGCTGTATACCCCTCTGAGGCTGCTGTATACCCCTCTGGGGCTGCTATATACCCCTCTGGGGCTGCTGTATACCCCTTTGGGGCTGCTATATACCCCTCTGGGGCTGCTGTATACCCCTCTGGGGCTGCTATATACCCCTCTGGGGCTGCTATATACCCCTCTGGGGCTGCTGTATACCCCTCTGGGGCTGCTATATACCCCTCTGGGGCTGCTGTATACCCCTCTGGGGCTGCTGTATACCCCTCTGGGGCTGCTGTATACCGCACTGGGGCTGCTGTATATAGGGGCTGCAATACCACTTGGGCTGCAATACCACTGGGGCTGCTGTATACACCACTGGGGCTGCAATACCACTGGGGCTGCTGTATACAGGGGCTGCAATACCACTGGGGCTGCAATACCACTGGGGCTGCAATACCACTGGGGCTGCTGTATACACCACTGGGGCTGCAATACCACTGGGGCTGCTGTATACAGGGGCTGCTGTATACAGGGGCTGCAATACCACTGGGGCTGCAATACCACTGGGGCTGCTGTATATAGGGGCTGCTGTATACACCACTGGGGCTGCAATACCACTGGGGCTGCTGTATACAGGGGCTGCAATACCACTGGGGCTGCTGTATACACCACTGGGGCTGCAATACCACTGGGGCTGCTGTATACAGGGGCTGCAATACCACTGGGCTGCAATACCACTGGGGCTGCTGTATATAGGGGCTGCTGTATACACCACTGGGGCTGCAATACCACTGGGGCTGCTGTATACAGGGGCTGCAATACCACTGGGGCTGCTGTATATAGGGGCTGCTGTATACACCACTGGGGCTGCAATACCACTGGGGCTGCTGTATATAGGGGCTGCAATACCACTGGGGCTGCAATACCACTGGGGCTGCTGTATATAGGGGCTGCAATACCACTGGGGCTGCAATACCACTGGGGCTGCTGTATATAGGGGCTGCAATACCACTGGGGCTGCAGTACCACTGGGGCTGCTGTATATAGGGGCTGCTGTATACACCACTGGGGCTGCAATACCACTGGGGCTGCTGTATATAGGGGCTGCAATACCACTGGGGCTGCTGTATATACCACTGGGGGCTGCTGTATATCATACTGCTGGGGCCTGTAACCCACTGCTGGGGGCTGTATACCTGTGCTGGGGTCCACCCTCGGCTTATACGCGAGTCAATAGATTTTCCCAGGTTTTGGGGGCAAAAGTAGGGGGTCGGCTTATACACGGGTCGGCTTATACACGAGTATATACGGTACTTATGTGCTGCTCAAGGTGCTGCTGAAGGTGGCGCTTTTAGTTTCACACTCCCAAATCTGGTAGCAGGATCACTTTAAGACATTTCTACAACTTTTAGATGCCTTATTAACAGCAAACTAGAGCATGTTGAGCAACCCAGAGTGTAGACCTGATGAGAGAAAGGATGGAGTGATAGAAAAAAAGCATACTGAGACTTATTTTTTAACATTTCTAACAGTACATCTTTTAACAATAATGAGATGACTCTATTCACTCTGTCCTAGTGTATACAGCAAAATTGACATGTGATCTAGTGGAAACAGGAGGTGTCAGCTTCCATCTTGCTTATCAAGATTTTTCTCATGGTAAATAGACCATAGATTTTCTCATCTCACTCTTCAGGAGCACACCACTCTCCTACCTTCTTGATTTTTGACTTGCCAGGTGATGTCCTTTTCTGCTTAAGTAACAGTCTTGACCAGCAACTTTAATGTGCCACTGGCCTGAATACTGCATTCTCTGATACAGCAAGCAGAGGCAGCTTTACCTCTGAAGCATTGAAGGTGCATAAGGGCAAGAAATCCAGCCAGATTCAGAGCAGCACTTACAAACTCAATTGGAAAGAGTTTGCAAGCGCTGCACACATTTTTTGGGAGCCCAGAAACTGCTGAATACTAGGTAAAGTGTATGGATAAACAAGGGTCAGTGGTTGCTCTCATCCGCTGGCCTTGCTGTCTTTAAACTGCATGGGGCTGTGGCATATCCCAATGAATGCCCTTGCTCCTTTCCCTTTTGCAGAAACACTAATCAGACAACACCAGGTGAGGGATCTTCACTCCGGTATTGAGCAGCCTATAGTTCATTTCCAACAAGGACAGAAGATGGTGCATGTGACATTGTCACCCTTCGCCAGGGCTCAAAACCTCCACGACTTCAGGGGAACCAGCACCAACTTGCTTTTGGAGGACATCAACTGAGAGAAGAAAGCAGCAAGCTTAGGAAGATGACCGAGCACAGCGAGGAATTTGGCCAGATGACCGAATTGTCACAACCTGGGTTCTCCAAACAAACTTGAGGGCTCAATGTTCAGCAGTAGAGCAGTTCTATAATCCACCAGCTGGAAGCACTGTCCCTAGAGACTGGAGTCCTGTAGAATCACCCTGATGATAGGAGTAGGTCTTATTTTATATGCCTGAGCTCCTATTTCAGGGCATTGTGTCCCACAGGATTGGGAGGAGACATGGCTGTTGCATCACTGTTTACTAGTTCAATCAGACTGCATAATTGTCCATTAAATTATGCAGTCTAATGCACCGCAGGGGGCTGATCCAATCCGCAATCAGCAGGCATTCCACAAATTAGCAGACAAAAAGAGGCATTGGACAGTCTCATGTGAAACAATGGTTCATGTCCATTGCCTTGCAGAACAAAAGAATAGTACTTCTGGCATAATTAAGAATGGTTCACGCTGGCACAAGTGGCCAGATTTTCCTAATGTATGATGAGTCGTCACAAGGAGTAGTAAACAATAAAATTAAAAACCCCTTGTTTCTTGAGAACGGAGGGGATTTTTAGTAATAAGTAAATAGCAAAGTTGTTCGTTTCTACAAGCAAATTGAAATTTTACCCATTGAAGAAATTGAGAATTTGTTTTAAAGTACTATCCTTGCAGATTTGTAGGATAGACACTATCTGACACTACTCTACTCCTGATGAGTTAGCCATAACTCAGGACTGATGTACAAACCCTTCCAGGTCAGTCTCCCTAAAGAAGCCTCACTCTCCCCCAACACTGGTGCAGTACTCAGCGCTCATGTAACAGCTTGTTGTACCAAAATTTCTTCATACACTAATTTCAAGACCTTCAGGAGATCCTATTATGTCCATTTAAGAAACCCAATGTAAATAAGTTCCAACAACACAAATATTACGAGAATAAAACTCTGTCCTAGACGGCCTTGATTTTTATATAATTATTTCCAAGAAGACTTTTCCTAATTGCATTCTAGGCTTTGAAAAAAAAAATTCTAATGTATTTCCTTGAAACAGTCAAAAACCATTACAGGCTTCGCTATAAAATAGTCACCCCCAGATTTCATAGAAGCGTTCTTTGAAGTCTGACGAGGTTCCTGACCTTAATGTCGATGAGTAGAAGTTTCGTGATTTGAATGAATTTAAAATAAAGCAACTACAGTAAACTTTGTCGTGGCCTCAGTTTTTCGAGGTTGTGATGAACCCTTATGATAAATTCAAGGATATCCGACAGATGCCACTGACCTATATTATAGGGAGGGCGCTCCAACAAGAGAATAATCTTGAAATTGGAATAGGCTACAAACTGCACGTTTGTGGGGTTCTGAAAATGAATATAGATTGTCACAAGTATCCACAGAGTTTAAGGCTATGTTCACACATTGCGTATTTTGCCGCGTTTATTTACACGCGCTTTTCAAAATACGCAATGTGCTTTTGGTCTGCCTGCAAAGTGAATGGGAAATTCACTTTGCAGTGCAGACATTGCGTAAAAATACGCACTGCGTTTTCCGGGAGAAAGCGCAGCTCCGTAAACAATTGATATGTCAATTGTTTACGCAGCTACTTCTGCGTATTCCCCAGAGGGGAGGAAGAATCCTGCTTCCTCCTCCCCTCTGTGACAGCTGTGGCCGCCATTAGATTTCACAGTGTATTAATATAGACTGTGAAATCTAAATTAAACAGAGGCAAGTGTATGTAAAATAAAAAAGAATGAATACTTCACCTGTCGACGCCTTTTCGGTGTTCGGTCTCCGGTTCCAAGTGGGATGTCTTCTGACAAGACCTGTGGTGATGTCAGAGGGGCGTTCCGGGCACTCGCGGTCATGTGATACATATCACATGACCGCGAACAGCCAATCAGCGCTGGGAACGCCCCCCTCTGACGTCACACAGGTCCTGTCAGTACACCTCTCACTTGGAACCGGAGAGCGGCAGAAGCACCAGACAGCGGGAGAAGCGTCGGACAGGTGAAGTATTCATTCTTTTTTATTTTCCATACATTTGCCTCTGTTTAATTTAGATTTCACAGTGTATGTTAATACACTGTGAAATCTAATGGGGCTGTCACAGAGGGGAGGAGGAAGCAGGATTTTTCTCCCCTCTGTGACATCACTGCGCTTTCTGGAGTAAAGAAAGCGCAGTGTGTGAAAGCCCTGCGTATTTTGTTGCGCTTTTTTGCGCGGCCAAAAAGCGTGGCAAAAAGCCGCGCAAAAAGCGCAGCAAAATACGCAAATGTGTGAACGTAGCCTTAGGCAACCTTCTAAAACACACAACCAAACGTTCCAGTGATACGTCTCCGGTATATACGATATATGTAAACACATCACATCACTGACTTTAACAGTCTTCCAATCATTTGGTGAATTTCCACCCAAATCATTAAACATTTCTACCAGCACAGGCTGCTTCGATTACAAGACATGCTAATGCTGAGAAATTGACATAATTTCTCATACACAAAATGTGGTGGCTTTGAAAGCAGCTGAGCAAATAATTTTATATTAAGGATAAATAAATCTCATAAGGCTGCGCAACGGAAATTCCTTGTGGTTCCTTTGTCCTCGGTCGAGGTACCGCATCCTTGGTGACGTTGGGCAGACGTGTACTGCCCAAATTGCAGCTCTTCATCTGGACGATTACACGAGCCAGTTCTTGGAAATCCACCTGTTACTACGGATGAAAACAAGGCGGCTAAACGGCAGCACAATATCAGCAGTTAGGACATGAAAAGAGACAATCAATCGCTGGGAAGCTCTTTATTGCTAACAGATGTTCCCACTTCAAGTGTTAAAAGTTACAAAAGGTACTTGAACGTCTCTATATACACATTTTTCATGAACATTCACATGTTCCAACCACTTCATGGAAGTTTTTCAAATCCTCTCTAAATTGCGTTCTACAATGTGAACACTGTCGTATACTCTATACGGTCATATCCTTTTTATACTGTGAATTTTAGACTTGCTCCATTCATGATCAGGAAACGGAATAGCAGAATAAAAGTCAATGTATGACAAAGCTGAAGAACTTTTCCACCATGATAAAATGATGGTATAATGCTAGGACGAAGATGTTGTAGCACTATAGAGGAGGAATTAACCTATTTGAGCCACTGTCCAGGTGTAAGGCGAATCACTGCAGTAATAAGTATTCCCAGAAGTGAAGAGAAAGGCTACAAGTATAGATAGTATTATTACTATAATTACTACTTACAGGATAAGTAAAGGGAGCTCAAACAATCCGAGATCAGGTCCAGAAAATGGCGCAGTACAACAAGGGGTAGTCAGAGACGAAATCCAGTTCACAAGCCGGAGTCAGGAAAACCAGAAAGACAAGATAGCTTACAAGGAGCAGACAAAAGAATAGTCAGGTCACAGGAAAATGGTCAAAGTCCAGGTAAGGGAATTAAGTCAGGCTGGGTTAGGCACAGAGCACAGAGAGATCAGTCTCACACAGGCAGCACCCAGAAAAAAACGGTCCAACGTCCATCATGCAAATATAGATAGTTTATTTCAAGTGTAATAAAGGGAGAGGGAGGAGGATCCTGCCGTGACACCCGCCCCTATGATCGTTTCAGGCGTTCACATTGGCGTTCTCCCTCTTATACCATTTGGTGAGTTTTTTTACCACTGGATTTGTTTCACCTCGACTGGGTCTCTCCCTAGAAAAGGGGAGTTGCTAAGGCTCAAATATTGGGTACAACTTTGAGCAATTTTGCCAAACTTATCTAGCAACCGGGTCATAGGTATCTGGGACAGTACTTGTCTGAGAGATAAATATCCATTTATCAATTTTGGAGGTGAAGAATATACAAACTTCCAGTGTAGTAGTATGTAGTTTATACACTGAACATTAACATGAATGATGTTGTGATCCTGTATGTGCGCCCAGTTTTTCTTGTTGTACTGTGTCCCTCCTCCCTCTCCCTCCATTACACCTGAAATAAAGTTTCTATATTTGCATGATGGAGGTTTGACCGTTGTTTTTTTTCTGAGTGTAAATGTTTATACGGTTTGTCCATAGTCTTCACCTCTTTGTGCATGGGACCCTTAATTGTGTCTGTATATCTTGGTACAAAGTATGCTGCGGATATTGATTTGGTTCACACAGGCAGCAGCAAATGTACAATTGACACTGGATGGAGGAGCTAGCATGCTTAATGGTGGGGCTACACGTTTCAATATCGTTGCGATATCGCAATTCAATGGCGCGGGAGCGCGCATTTAGTGCTCGTTTCTCCCGCATCGCATCGGAGGTTTACACGTTGCGATTTCTGAATCCAACGTCCGTACGATGCCTACGCCCCCCAACCCAGGAACGACCATTTAACATGGGAGTGAATGGGTGACGTAGAACTTCACATCGGAATTGGGCTGTCACACAGCACGATCCGGCTCCAATCTCCATTCAATATTGGAGCATTGAATAGCACGCGCATTCAATCCCCGATATCGCATTGACATCGTTCCTGCATCGTATTGGACGTTCACACCATACAACGCAGGAACGATATCGGCTCCAACGATCGAACCACGTGACTTTTCATTGAAATTGGACGCCGATATCGCAACGTGTAAACCCGCCATAAGTAGAAAACTAATCAGGGGAAGTGAACACAGATGATTGCAGCACACACCCAGCACAACTAAAACAGACCGACAACTTCCACACAATAATAACATACGGTAGCAGACAAGGGCAGTGTGGAGATCGTGACACCAGGATAGAGCACCTCAGCCTTCCGCAATTGAATGGGGCAAGTCATAGCTCAGCTATCCATACAAATGCTAAAATGGTAATTGTTTTATTTTCCTTTTATGTTACTTGTTTAGAGGGACTACGTTTTGTGGCCTAAGTCTTTGTTTTGGGTGAGCAGCATGGCCTGGGAGTGATGGTGGAGCGAACGTAGTGGGTCTTGACAGATGACACAATAATCAGTGTGGACCACGACAGATGGGTATGCAGGATGGCAGATAAATAAAAGAGAACACGTACAAACAGGTGAAGCAGGTACAGATGTGAACAGTAACTGAAAAAGGTGTCTTCTGGCAAGCATGAAGTTAATTACAAGAATACAGTCTGGTGTTTTGAGGAAACAGCAAACGTTAAACCCAGGAATTATCGAAAAATAAATGCAGTTTGGTATCCTCCAGCAAGCCAATGGTTAATAGCAGCAATGTAACAAAGGAGTAAATTCAAACTGATATCTTCCAGTAAGAAAATGGTTAACAGCAGCAATGAAACAAAGACGTTAGTGCAAGGAGGAGACTTGTTCCAAGAGATGCATCACCTTGATTGCAGAGGCCATATGTAAAACAGTGCAGAACAGTTGTGAGAAGTTGGCAACTTGCTGAGATGTAAGTGTGGATAACAGCTAGTAAGCTGCAGAGAGCTTGGAAATAATGCTGCTTGTAGCATGCAGGTCAGGAGAAGCTGAGGAGATGAGACGCATGGCTGGAGTTGAGCCAAGTGAAGTAGCAGCAAACTCCTGACAAACTTGACATCTACCAAAGCCAGCTTTAAAATCCCTAGGGTGATGATGACAGAGGAGTTTGTCGAGTTACCCAAGTACCCTGGTGTGGACTATTGCAAAGGGGAGCAGCTATAAAAGAAAGGAGCAAGGCCTGGCACTTGTGTCGGGACAGGCGAGTAATACAAGGACTACATGTGGGGGCGAAGGTAAATTATGAATTTTGTGTAAATTCACAAAAATACATCATCAAAGTTGACTAGCTTTGAAAATCCAGATAAAGAACTTAATCGTTCATCCGTGTGGTTCTGACTGACTGAGTCCCCAATTAAACGCCAGAATGAGAAACTTGTGACCCATGTCCTACCCTTGCCATAACACTACAGTGAGGCAGAATTGATTATTAGCATCGGTCATGGCTTTGTTTGGGGATATGATCTGGGTGATCTGGTGACTTGTTGCTCCATGGTCGGTTTCTCTCTCTGCTGAGCCTTTTCTTCACTGTCCAAATGCTGATGGCTCCAACTCTCTTTGTTCTCCCTTCTGGTTTTGCTCCTCTCCAGGT
This sequence comes from Allobates femoralis, assembly GCA_033576535.1. Classification (NCBI taxonomy): domain Eukaryota; kingdom Metazoa; phylum Chordata; class Amphibia; order Anura; family Aromobatidae; genus Allobates; species Allobates femoralis. The sequence continues at coordinate 200,605,083 of JARQOC010000011.1, read as the reverse complement.
GTTTCTATTTTCCTGTCTTGGTTTGCCCTATCACATTCTCGGTTAGGTTTTATGTGTTCATCTTTCACTGCACTTTTTTGCTGACCATACCTCTAGGTGGACTTGTGTTTAGGAGTTCTAGCCCTTTATCTTGGGAGTTTACCTTATTGGGTAAACACCGGTGTGGCTCCTGCAGAGTCGATACGTTTTCTTTCCCATCCCCTTTTTCATGTTTCTGGGAGGATTTACTTGCTCTGCTTATTTGTAGCTCTCATCAGCTTTCCCTTTCTACCTGAAATGAGAGTGTTTTAGTTTTCTCACTCTGGATTTTTGTATCTTCCTACACGCATTCCTCTCCCTTTGTTGGCAGTGAGTTGCAGCCACCCCTCTGGTTGTTCATGACGTACAAAAAAAACCTCAACAGCCTTTTACGGAGTCCGGTTCAAGGTGGTGTTTTGAGTTGTGCAATTAGGGTCTTTCGATTTCGTACAAGAACCAGTTGGGTGCGAGGCCAGGGTTTCCCTTTTTCCATAAACCGTGAGTGTTCTCGTTCATAAAAGAGTCTAGTCACACAATGCATCCCGCCGCTCCATTAACTTCTATAACAATAAAATACCTGAAAATTTCTTTGCCATGGTCATAGACTTGAATGCGGTGGCAAGATGTATGTGTCACCTGCTGCTGCTGAACCATTTACTTATCATACAGCAAAGGCAAGGAATCCTCCATCGAACTCAGGAAGGCAGATGAATGTTAAAAATAATCCTTTTTTTTCCTGATTAAAATTTCATGTTACAGGCAGTGGATGTCCGGACACGTAGGAGAGAATCCCGTGCATTTCGGCTCTAGCGAGTCTTAGTCATATCCAAGACCATTATTTTGGGCACAAAGGAATAGGAATGGCAGCTGACCCAAAACAACAGGACTCAGCAATGCAGCACATGAGAAATGCATCTGACTGACAGATCTGCAACGTCCAGCACTAAACTCAAAGAAGTCATATGAAGCCACACTGCCCAGACTTGTCATCCAGAAGGGATATTCATGTTGTTACACCATTTCTCCATAGCGGAGCTAATACTAAGAGACTAATTTACAAAAAGGCCAGGATTGTGGTGCGGGAGACTATAGAAATGACACTTGGACATTCCAGGACTCTCCCAAGAGCTGCACTTCCCTCTTGGTGCACCTCCCTGCAGCAACTCTCCATTGACTACTGCACAGAAATGTTGAGTCTCTGGCCTGTAGCGTATGCTTATGTCATAGCTATTTTAAAAGAAAAGAATTCTTGTGCCGAAGAAGTGATGTGTAACGAGCAAGAGACATCGGCGGCTCTCCGCAGTCAAAACACAATGTCAGAGCAAAGGGCGATATCTGTGGAAACCAATGCATTATTATGGAAACTCAACTCATCGGGATACACATCCATTTTAAGTCATTGGGCTCCTGGTGAAAACTTTCATCCCATTGTAATTAAAGGTTTCCAGCAATGAAGTCTTAAAGGAAAACTCTACTTTTAAAACCTTTATTAAAATGTAGATTAAATTTGTAAAGGCTCCATTTAAAGGAGTATTCGAACAGCAGACACGTCTAGGCTAATAGATGATCAACTGCAGACCTCTGAATCTATAGGCATAAACAGGAGAAACAGGAGCAGCTCTCCACATTTGTGACATGTCTCAGCTACTTTGGACAGACTTGACACAAGCCGCTCCATTTGGAAGAATCCCGAGAAACCCTGACACCCTTTAATCCCTATATAGAGATCTAGATTTACAGTAGGGTCCATAAGATTGCTGCTTATGGAAGGGCTGCCGTCCAAAAGTGAGAACCAACGGCAGGAATAATCGCCAAGCAGGGTATAAGCCAGGAGATAACGAAAGGACAAAATCAGGATCCAATAAAGTAGTCAGGGAGCCGGGTCAAAACCAAGATGGCAGCAAGGTACAAAATCATCAGGCTGGAGAACAGGCCAAAAAACAGGCTGAGGTAGAACGAGAAAACACCAATACAGAGCAGGAGAACAACCAGACCTAACCAGAGAAGCATAAGCTGTATCTGGCAGTATCCAGCAGTAAGCTGGAAGTAGGGTGTGGTGCATTCTAACAGGCTGAAGAAAGAAGCTAATGACTTCAGCTGGACAGTACACACACCCACTCTGTCAGACTTGAAAGTACTGCAGGTCCCAGCCACTCTAACCTTAGTGGATGGGCAGAGCCTGCGCTGTCCAGAGTTTTTGGCTCTGACATCTCCTCTATCACCAGCAGCACCTACAGAGCAAATACCGCGACACCTGATGACAGAAGCAGATATTGCAGGAGCAGACTGTGGTGGAGATGTGACAGTATTTGGCCAAAATTCAAGGCAAGGAACACCCAGCACTGATAAAAGTAAAGTTCCTTTATTGAACACAAAATGTACAACAAGCTTATCATTTCATACAAGGATCATTGCAGGGTTGGCACGTTTCGAGGCTACATGCTTCTTTCTTACCCTCAAAACGCGTCAACACTACTGTGATCCCTTGTATCCTTGTAAGAAATTATAAACTGGTTGCACAGTTTCTCTTCAATAAAAGAACTTCACTTTTATCAGTGCTGGACTTTTCTTGCCTTGGATTTCCTACGTGGACTTTTTAATCCGAACACGTTGGGCATCAGGTGAGGTGGATATTCCCTTGGTTTTCAGTATTTAACTGACTATAAGCAAAAGCAGAGAGAGCTGAGTGCAAGCAAAGGCAGATCTTCCTGCTTCTACACATTTTTGAAGGGGCGTCCCGATGTCAGAAAAAAAAGTAAGCAGCCACGCCAAATTCATTGCTCACACTGTCATGATTCCCCTGTGTGGCCCGTGAAAGAGGCTGGTCACTTGACCACATGTAGGCGATTTGCATACTTGCAGTCATTTGCCAACTAGACTTCCCTCCCTTTCCTTATGTTTTAGCTGAGGGGGCTCTAGTTGGCAGATGATAGCAAGTATGTGACTCAGTTGCACGTGGTCAGGTGACCATCCGCTTCCAGGGAGGACACAGGGGAATCATGACAGTGTGCACACCACACACTGTTGCAATGTCAGTCAATTTCTTTTTAGCCTGGAGAAACCCTTTAAAGCCCCTGAACACAGAAGGAAGAGTAAATTGAACCCGGCGTTATCAGCGGGATCGGTCTTCACTACAAGGAGTGGGGGGGAGGCAGTAGGAGCCCTGGGGGTGGCTAAGAATAGTGCACAATGGGGGGGGCGGGCTGTGGGACCCCTGGGGGTGGCTAAGAATAGTGTACAGTGGGGGGAGGGTGGGCTGTAGGAGCCCTCGGGTGGCTGAGAATAGTGTACAATGGAGAGGGGGCGGGCTGTGGGACCCCTGGGGGTGGCTAAGAATAGTGTACAGTCGGAGAGGGGGCAAGCTGTAGGAGCCCTTGGAGTGGCTAAGAATAGTGTACAGTGTGGAGGGGGCGGGCTGTAGGAGCCCTGGGGTGGCTAAGAATAGTGTACAGTGTGGAGAGGGCGGGCTGTAGGAGCCTGGGGCGGCTAAGAATAGTGTACAGTGTGGATGGGGCGGGCTGTAGGAGCCCTGGGGGTGGCTAAGAATAGTATACAGTGTGGAGGGGGCGGGCTGTAGGAGCCCTGGGGTGGCTAAGAATAGTGTACAGTGTGGAGGGGGCGGGCTGAAGGAGCCCTGGGGGTGGCTAAGAATAGTGTACAGTGTGGAGGGGGTGGGCTGTAGGAGCCCTGGGTGGCTAAGAATAGTGTACAGTGTGGAGGGTGTGGGCTGTAGGAGCCCTGGGGGTGGCTAAGAATAGTGTACAGTGTGGAGAGGGCGGGCTGTAGGAGCCCTGGGGTGGCTAAGAATAGTGTACATTGTGGAGGGGGTGGGCTGTAGGAGCCCTGGGGGTGGCTAAGAATAGTGTACAGTGTGGAGAGGGTGGGCTGTAGGAGCCCTGGGGGTGGCTAAGAATAGTGTACAGTGTGGAGGGGGCGGGCTGTAGGAGCCCTGGGGGTGGCTAAGAATAGTGTACAGTGTGGAGAGGGCGGGCTGTAGGAGCCCTGGGGTGGCTAAGAATAGTGTACATTGTGGAGGGGGTGGGCTGTAGGAGCCCTGGGGGTGGCTAAGAATAGTGTACAGTGTGGAGGGGTGGGCTGTAGGAGCCCTGGGGGTGGCTAAGAATAGTGTACAGTGTGGAGGGGGCGGGCTGTAGGAGCCCTGGGGGTGGCTAAGAATAGTGTACAGTGTGGAGAGGGCGGGCTGTAGGAGCCCTGGGGTGGCTAAGAATAGTGTACATTGTGGAGGGGGTGGGCTGTAGGAGCCCTGGGGGTGGCTAAGAATAGTGTACAGTGTGGAGAGGGCGGGCTGTAGGAGCCCTGTGGTGGCTAAGAGTAGTGTACATTGTGGAGGGGGCGGGCTGTAGGAGCCCTGGGGTGGCTAAGGATAGTGTACAGTGTGGAGGGGACGGGCTGTAGGAGCCCTGGGGGTGGCTAAGAATAGTGTACAGTGTGGAGGGGACGGGCTGTAGGAGTCCTGGGAGTGGCTAAGAATAGTGTACAGTCAGAGAGGGGGCGGGCTGTAGGATCCTGGGGGCGGCTAAGAATAGTGTACAATGGGGAGGGGGCGGGCTGTAGGATCCTGGGGGCGGCTAAGAATAGTGCACAATGGGGGGGCGGGCTGTAGGAGCCCTGGGGTGGCTAAGAATAGTGTACAGTGTGGAGGGGGCGGGCTGTAGGAGCCCTGGGGTGGCTAAGAATAGTGTACAGTGTGGAGGGGGCGGGCTGTAGGAGCCCTGGGGTGGCTAAGAATAGTGTACAGTGGGGAGAGGGCGGGCTGTAGGAGTCCTGGGAGTGGCTAAGAATAGTGTACAGTCAGAGAGGGGGCAGGCTGTAGGATCCTGGGGCGGCTAAGAATAGTGTACAGTGTGGAGAGGGCGGGCTGTAGGAGTCCTGGGAGTGGCTAAGAATAGTGTACAGTCAGAGAGGGGGCGGGCTGTAGGAGCCCTGGGAGTGGCTAAGAATAGTGTACAGTGTGGAGGGGCGAGCTGTAGGAGCCCTGGGGGTGGCTAAGAATAGTGTACAGTGTGGAGGGGGCGAGCTGTAGGAGCCCTGGGGCTGGCTAAGAATAGTATACAGTGTGGAGGGGGCGGGCTGTAGGAGCCCTGGGGGTGGCTAAGAATAGTGTACAATGGGGAGGGGGCGGGCTGTAGGAGCCCTGGGGGTGGCTAAGAATAGTATACAGTGTAGAGGGGGCGGGCTGTAGGAGCCCTGGGGGTGGCTAAGAATAGTGTACAATGGGGAGGGGGCGGGCTGTAGGAGCCCTGGGGTGGCTAAGAATAGTGTACAATGGGGAGGGGGCGGGCTGTAGGATCCTGGTGGGCGGCTAAGAATAGTGTACAGTGTGGAGGGGCGGGCTGTAGGATCCTGGTGGGCGGCTAAGAATAGTATACAGTGTGGAGGGGGCGGGCTGTAGGATCCTGGTGGGCGGCTGGCCATACAGTGAATAAGGGAGGGGGCGTGTTTGTGGTAGAGTAGGTGGAAACAACCAGTTTCCATTTACATGCACAAACATGCCTCCTACGTTCCCTGCCAGCCGCAAATATGTGATAGCTAGGAAACCCTGCAAAATGTATATTGCAAATTGTCAACATTTTGCAGCCCAGATACACATCTGATTTATAGCAAAAGCCCGGACGACCCCTTTAAGACCCCATGGCTCCATTTTTAAGTTGAAAGACAATTTCTTTAGGATGCAATTTTTTTCTGCTCATGTTTGGACGAGTTTTTGGATAAAATAATCTCCTTGATTTTGCTAGAGCTGTGATATTCTGCCGCGTATTCACAATGTGTGACACACAGTCAGTGTGCAGTACCACGGCTAGTGGAACACATTATACAGGATGTGATGCATTTACAGCCTCACTTTACAATGGGAGGTGACGAATAGAATGCGGAGATGAAGACGGCGCTAATCTGCAACAAATGACAGCAAGACTTTGCATACGCAGTGCGAGGTACCCCGAACTTGTTTAGCTAAGGAACAGTCGGGGGGTGGAATGTCTGGGAAAACTTCAAAGTTGGAGCTATTTTCCCAGCTGCAAATACTTTGTCCTGGGAAATCTGTTCAGGCTGCTGCCTATGTCTGTAAGCAAAGAGCGACGGCAGCGATACAGGATCTCACATGTGCCGCAGTCAGCAGCTGTCTTTACCATGCCACCGGCAGAGACGATGGTGCACCCCAATGCCAGGCACAAGGCATAAGTAACAGAAAGAGAAGCAAGAATTGGAACCGGCATTCCAAAAACTAACATTACCAAGTTATGTCACAATCAATGGGCGTCTCCCCTCTACCTAGAACAGGGGTGAACAGCCTCTTCTGGACCAGGGACCACAGTGCCAAAAAGAACCCCACTAAAAATTAAAGGGGGATTCACAGATTTTGCAAGAATGGAGGTCCTATTCGCTTCCAATCAGCACTCTGACACCATGAATAGATATGGCTCATCCATTGAAGAGTATATCGGTGTAGGGTTAAAGGGAATCTGTCAGCAGGTTTTTGATACCTCATCTGAGAGCAGCATGATATAGGCAACGAGACCCTGAATCCAATGGTGTATCACTTAGATTACTAGATGAAGCGGTTCTAACACAATCAGAGCATTTTGTTCTAGGCAGAGCTGAGATAGTTTCCCCCGTCCACACCAGGCTCTCAATAGAGATTGTGCATTGACAGCGAGGTGTCAATCACAGCAGAGGGTGTGTCAGACTGCCTCGTGATGACAAAGTAGCCCTGTAATGGTAACCACCAAGTGATAAAGCCTTAAGTTTAATTAAACAATAGCACAGAGCCTGAAAAGAGAAGCACAGTTGACTTTTATTATTTTTTTAACCCATGTATCATGCTGTCCTCAGCTTACATAGCAAAAACCTGCTGACAGATTCCTTTTAATCCGCAATGCACAGCTCCCATAAACTACAATGGAGAGAGTCCCTAGTACAGATGGGTTGATGGATTCTCCAAATGGGGGTCCTGGGACTGCATTCTCCAGATATATGGGGGACCCATAGATGTGTGCACAGGACACTATTAGTACATACCCATCTCTGCCCCTCGGAGGCTCGTCACTTCTCCAGTCTCCGATTAGGATTATATGTAAATGCTGCACCGACAGGGACCATTGTGAACCCCAGGCCTAGAACACTGCTTTTTTTAGGACATATTGCAGATCCAAAAGTATTAGCAAATCCAAAGTGATGACATCCAAAGTGCCTATAATTATCCCCGCAGAAACATGCCATAAAGGTCTCCCAGACAACAGACATTAAAATCAGATTTGTCAAAGCGAGTAAACAACAGTTCCATTAAACGCGAGATTTCAAATATTTTCAGCTAATTGAATATTCTTAACAGGATTTAAAGGTCAGGAGCAACTAACTCATTACAAAAGGTCCAACACCTAGGATAAAGCCTGTGTACAGTGCTCCCTCTTCAGGCAGCTTTGTGTACAACAACCTGGAAGAAAAAGTGCAGAAATAGAAATTCCTCATGGATTTCTAAGGGTACCTTTACACGCCACTAACGCGGCGAGAAATATTGACCGTGTCAAGGCGACATATCGCCGCCAAATTCCCAAATTACACGCCGCAATTTGGAGGCAATTGAACGGTGATGGTTCCAGGGTGACATGTCGCCGTCAATATTTCTCACCGCGTTAGTGGCGTGTAAAAGTACCCTAATAGGCTGGAATCATATATGCAGCTTTTAGGTTGCTAAATTTAGGAATGGACCCAAAAATGAAGAAAATGTATACAGTAAAGGCTGATATTATTCCTCTCCCTTGCATCCATTGGCTTAAAGAGGATCTGTCACTAGCTCAAAAAATGTTACTTAAATACCTTGTAAAAATCCCTGAGTTCTCCAGATTATGCTGCTCTTTTTCGTTTTGCTCTGCATCGTTCCATTGCAGAGACATTCACTTTTGTTTCTTCTGGAGCGAAGTATGTGAAATCTCTGCTTGTAGTGCAACTGGGCATTTGAGTCTACCCTAGCCCTACCCTCAACACTAGCCCTATCCCTAAAGGTACCTTTACACGCCGCCACTGCAGGATGCATACAACCCGCTACAGGCTACAAATGTAGCTTGTCGCGCCAATATCGCCCGTAGTAGCGGCGTCTGAAGACGGGACGACACAGCCGGCTACAGATACATCTGTATCCGTGCACTGCCCATAAACAGATGGCTACATCGCCGATTGTAGCGAGCTGTATCGGCGTGTAAAGAACCCACAGAAGGGAACTGTGGACACCCGGCGATGTAGCTGCAATGTAGCTAAGGCGTCACCCAAGCTCCGTGTTACCGCGCCCCCTTCAGCGATCATTGGAGGAAGCTCCTGCATTGCGATTGGTTGTTGCTGCATAGGGCGGCATATTTAAGGAGCTGACGAGTCACACTACACAATTGCTCGAGCGTCAAGTATTAATCAGCCTCCTGCGATGCCTGGCCAATCATGGTATTATTGCTTTGTCCTATCAGCGTACGGACGTCTCGTAATCCACAATTGGAGCACGCCTATGTGCTGTCCCTGCTGCACCAGGTACGCCCATAGTAGCTGGTTGTAGCGGTGTGTAAATGAGCTACAGATGGCTACTTGAGACACCCGGCGATGTATCTAGCTGTAGATGTAGCGTAGCGTAGCGCACCTGTGTGGCGGCGTGTAAAGGAGGTGCGTTTACCGTTTGTAACCGTTTGGGCGTGCTCGTGCACGTGAAGTAGCCGTTGGTATCCATCCTGCAGTGGCGGCGTGTAAAGGTACCTTAAGTCTACTCCTAGCCCGACTCTTATACCTAACCCTACTCCTAGCCCTACTCCTACCCATAACCCTACTCCTAGCCCTAATCCTAGCCCTTCTCCTGGCTCTACTCCTAGCTATACTTGTAGCCCTACTCCTAGCCCTAACCCTACTCCTAGCCCTAACCCTACTCCTAGCCCTAACCCTACTCCTAGCCCTAAACCTAACCCTACTCCTATCCCTACTCCTACACCTACCTCCTAGCCCTTCTCCTAGCTCTACGTGTAGCCCTACTCCTAGCCCTAACCATAGCTCTAACCATACTCCTAGCCCTAGCCCTACTCCTAGTCTTGTCAAGGTCTGAAAAAACATACAAAATATTTAAAGAGGTTTTCCACTACTAATGTGACCTCCTTTTTTCATTCTAACTCTTCCTAGCTAACACTTTCCAAATATACTTCTGCTACCTACTCTGCTCCTGTAAGCTGTTCTCTCAGAGACTCGTAAATATCATTATTGTTGTTGTAGCTTTAATACTTCTGGTCTGGAGACTGGATTTGGACCAACCTAGCAGGGCACATCACTGGTGGGCCTTAATAGGAGAGTGAAGTGTGATCTTGGCGTGCGTACCCAAACTGTTGTCTCTCACAGAGAGGCAGCCATGCCCCCACCAGTGACATGCCCTGCTCAGTTGGTCCGAATCCGGTCTCCAGACCAGAAGCTTCAAAACTAGAACATCAATAAAGGAACTTACAATACACTTAGAGATAAGATTCCAAGATCAGGGTAGATATCAGAAGTACACTGGGAAAGTGTTAGTTAGGATAGAAGAAAGGGGATCACATTAGTAATGAAAAACCTTAAAGCGAACCTGTCACCCCCCCTGGACATCAAAAGCTATAATAGCCACCTTCTTCAGCACTAAGGCTACATTCAGGGAAGGTGGCTATAGGCTTTTGATGCCCTATATACTGTTAAATATTCACTTATATAACTGCTTACAGTTTAGAAGACCATAAGACCGGGAGGAGGGGTTTCGCGCTCCTCCGAGCCGCCCCCTCTTGTCAATCAGCCTGGTCGCCTGCTGCTACCTCCCCTCACAGTCTAGCATGAACGCGCGCCTCCGTTCTCCTCTATGGCGCCGCGCATGCGCTGTGCGCCGGGTGTCCAGGAAGTCATCTGCCTGCGCGCACAGCGCATGCGCGGCGCCATAGAGGAGAACGGAGGCGCGCATTCATGATAGACTGTGAGGGGAGGCAGCAGCAGGCGACCAGGCTGATTGACAAGAGGGGGCGGCTCGGAGGAGCGCGAAACCCCGCCTCCCGGTCTTAGGTCTTCTAAACTGTAAGCAGTTATATAAGTGAATATTTAACAGTATATAGGGCATCAAAAGCCTATAGCCACCTTCCCTGAATGCAGCCTTAGTGCTGCAGAAGGTGGCTATTTTAGCTTTTGATGTCCAGGGGGGGTGACAGGTTCGCTTTAACGTTTCTTATTACACTAGTGTTTTTTTTTTCCTTTACAGAGGACACTTTATTTTAAATTTGGGACATATCCCTCAGCAGGTCTCTATCTTGTGATTTTGTGAAGGGAGAGGCCTTTGCATAGGCATTATGCCCAGGGTTTATTAAAGATACTAAGCATTTACTATCTACGGTGAGGAACATGAGGTGGGAGGATGGTTATATGTGGGTGACAAGTGATGTTACAGCATTATACACTTGTATACCGCATTCATTAGTGTTACAGATAACATCAGAGATACTGACAAAATCAAACTTGTACACATGTGACACTAATATCTTCATCATAATGTGTATTAAACATCTATTGAGTACAAATGTCTTCAAATTTGACACAAGCTTCTTCATCCAAGTATGCGGCTGCCCCATGGGGGCTAGTTTCTCCCCAGCTCTTGCTAATATATATATGGGTGCATGGGAGACCAGTTTTATATTCAATACTTCTAATCCTTTTTTGAATGATATCGTGTGGTGGGGGAGGTATCTGGACGATGTCATTATGATCTGGAGAGGTCTTGTCAGTGTACCTCCTCCCCCACAGGAGGAGAAGATTGGTCAATTTATCTCATATATTAACAACAATACCTGGAATTTGAAATTTACGCATGAAATACATGGGAGCAGAGCCGTATATTTGGATGTGGTGTTGGAGGGACATTTTCCATCAGGTATCATACACACAGAGCTGTACCGCAAAAGCATTAGCGGTAATTCGCTGCTGCATGCGGAAAGCTGTCACCCACATCATGTGGTGCGAAATCTCCCAGTAGGAGAATTTGTACGGGCAAAGAGGTCATGCTCAACTTCTTTTTCTCTGGATATGGAAAACCAGAGAATAAGTCGACGCCTAAAAAATCGGGGATATAAGACCTGGATGATTAAGCGAGCGCACAATATGGTAAAGAAAAGAACAAGGGAGTCCCTACTTGATAATGTAGAAGAAGAATCCCATGTAAATAACATTTCCCGACAAAATAGTCAAAAAAGTAAAAAATCTACCATTCCAACTTTCTCTACTAACTTTAGTCAGGATTATTATGACATTGTGGCTATTATCAAAAAACATGTGCCCATGTTATATCAGGACGAAAAGTTATCTAAAATCTTGAGCGAAGGGTACAGGTGTGTGCCTAGGAGGTCTAGGACCTTGGGGAACATGCTTTCACCTAGCATGTTCTTAAGTGAGCCGAGAACCCCCACTTGGTTGAAGCATGTAGGATCATATAGATGTGGAGGGAATAAATGCAATCTATGCCGCCATATAGACAGGACTGATAGTTTTGTTAATTCAGTAACTGGGAAGAGCTATAAAATCAGAGCGTATATAAATTGCAATACGCATCACGTAGTGTATATGGCAACATGTACAAGCTGCCAGAAATACTACGTGGGATGCACTACGCGGTCCCTAAAAAAGCGCATCAGTGAACATGTTACAGCTGCGAATCCCAATAATGCATCGAGCCGTCGTAATATTTCAGGACTATCTAAACATTTTTTAGAAGTCCATGGAGGGGCTATGGAGTCCCTTCTAGTGAAGGGCATACATAGGGTGCCCAGGCCAGTAAGGGGCGGAGACTGGGAGCGAGCAGTGTTATGTCAGGAAGCGCGCTGGATTTTAGCGCTGAATGCTCGCTTCCCCGAAGGTTTAAATTTCCGCACGGATCTAATGTATTTTTATTAGATGTTTATAGGGACACAATTTCATGCTCCTAAGGTGAATATAATATACTAGCTGGGTGCCCGATGCACATGCATCGGGATTCTAGCAGAGCGAGTCTCTGACTCGCAATGGCCGCTTTGCGGCCAATGCTTCGCGCTGCTAAGGCGACTCGCAATGGCCGCTGCGCGGCCAATGCTTCGGGCGTATCCACATGACCACGCTGACTCGCAGCGTGAGCGGACTCAAAAGGGGCAAAAAAACCCATTCGTGATTATATAATAGATAGGGGAGAACTATGTAGAAACCAATAGTAACACTATCCTTGGTTGTCCTTTGCAGAATAATAATAGTAGATGTGGTGAGAAAGGAGTCAACTGAGACATGTTCAGTGAGCTTACCTGAGATGTAATAAGCTGTATCCAAAGAGTAAAAATGATGTATTGCATGGGTATAAAGAAATTGTGTTTCATGTGAGTGGGTATGTTTCTCCAATTTTTTGGCATACTCTGTAAAAACGAGTTATTTGGGGAACCTTATCACTCAATGTGATTCATATATTTTTGTAATATTGTATGAATTTTTACAAAAGTGATTTATATTAGATCTACTAGTGCAATATATTTATCTGTTTATATCAAGTTAGCAGTTTTTAGTCCAGTATTGATATAGTTAAAATGAAAAGACTGCTGAAAAGCAACTTATCCAGATCTTAATTAATGGTGAATGATGGCACATGTGATAGGGGGTGGTATGAATGCTTTTATTTTCTCTATAAATATGTGATGTTCACATTTGCAAGCATGCCTAAGACTAAGGATTTTGTATCCGAAACGCGTCAGGCGTGGAGGTAGGGGGCTGCGTACCCCACTAATGCTTTTAAGGATGTTTGAATAAAGATCTGGAATTTTAACTGCAACAAGTCTGGTGCCGGAGTTCCTTCAATCTTTGCATAGGCAGCCACTGAGATTACAGAGTGGAAGCAGCTCACAAGAGTTTGTTATCAACATCTGCTCTCTGCATAGGCTGCAATCGAGATGACAAAACTCACTTCATCATAAGGAAAGCTTTGTCTTCTTGGTTGACGTCTATTCAGAAAACACAGATTGTCACGTGTTGACTGCTTTGCAGTTCATGTGTGTTGCTGCTGTGATTTAATTCTGAGTTAATTTCCTTTGACACAGAGTGTTAATCTCAGAAAACTGCTGTAGTGTGCAGCTCTACAGGTGGAGGTGAGTGGGTGTGTATGAGCATTCAGATCTCCACTCCCTCAGCCTTTAAGAAGTTCTATTTCCCTCCACCATGTGTCGCAGATAGAGTTTAGTCTTTACTAGCACCACGTGCACTGAAGACATGCGTGCTGTTGCTGCTGCTGTTCCCTTCCTTAGGAGTTGCTGTGTTATTCCGATTTATGGGTGCAGGTAGGGGCTCTTAGCCTAGGGCTTATCAGGAGCATAGGGCTAGGGTGAAGACCCAGACCTCCTTGCCATCTAAGGTACCTATGGCAGCAGGGTGAGCCAAGGACTCCCAGTCTAAGGGTCAGGCTGCTCCCCTGAATGTCCATAGCCCATCCTACCATCCAGCTTCCTGATTCCCTATCCGCTATACCCCCCATGACAGAGACGTTGTTGTAGGCCCTGATGCCTATTTATTCTGCTGCTGATAAGTAAGACCATCAATGCAAAATATGGGATAAGCCCCTTTAAAACGATAGTGCTTAGATGCAACATGCATCAGATACCAGTTTCTTTATTAAGTCAAGTCACTGCTGAGAAGTTCTTGAAGGCTTAGATAAAGCAATAAAAGACTGGCGGAAATTGAAGAACCACATGTAAACAATGGTGGCTTCTCCAATGAACACTGGCCTGGGAGTTTAATTAAATTACATAGTTGACATTTTCTTTGTGAGAAAACAGTTTATACATAGAAAACTAGCTGGAAAGCGGGGGTCTCCAACTTCAGCTTCTTAGGTACATATACCTGAGGTGTTATCCAACATTTTCAGTGTTTTAACTGCCAAGTCAACCTTAAGTGGTTCTGACACTTTAATGTACCACACCAGTGTTTTTTTAAAATTATTTCCCCACTGGAGTAATGCTTTAATTTTAAGTCCCCTAACCCCGTCTTAAACTCACCTTTTGACGTCTTCATCTGTTTCCAGCACTGCTCAAGTCGGTCTTCGGCAAATTGTGACCTGCTGGCAGCTCCAGTGTTTCATGGCGTGCTACGAGGCCCCTAATCAATGCGACTCTTTGAGAGCCTCATTCTGGCTCTGGTAGAGTTGCATTCAGAGCTTGTGATGTACCTTGACTTCAAGTCAGTGAGAAGTTCCAAGCACAAGATGGCGCCGCAGCACCAGAGCAGCGCCAAAATAGATGAAAACGCCGGAGGACAAGTAATAAGGACGAGCAGGAACAGAAAAGAATAAAAAAATAGGCAGGTCTGACTTCTGGGACTCCATTGTTTCTAATAATTAAGGTCCTGAGCAACGATTTAGTACTGCAGCTCCTTTAGGCTTTACTTACACCCGGGCCCCCTGGTGAAGGTCCCAGAATTTAGACCCCCCCACCAAACAAACCATATCTTTGAAGGATTAACCTCAAAATAATACTGTAGTCTGTATACTTAAGAGTTCATCGTGAATGCTAATACACATTTTTAATATGCAGCTATTTACCTCCACCTTCTCCAATGATGCTTCCCAGGGCTCTCTTTACACTTTGTTGCAACTGGATGTGTCCTTCATTAGATCTAATGCTATTGGTCGAGCATTCGCAGATGCCCCTAATGACCCTATCTAATAAAACAGTTCCCAGACACTCTCACAGCATTGTTATCGATCGACAGCCAGTTTGTAGCGCAGCTCAGCTACGTTATCCCTGCTAGAGGGAGCTTGATCGTGCTCTCAAGATCCAAGCTGAACATAATGACCCG